>CP053132.2:5017500-6267500 GCA_022674325.2 Grapholita molesta
TGTCGCGCTACCAGGCCTCGATATATATAGGCATTCCGTGCAAGGTCATCCGCCGATCTACGAGTAGGTAGTCAGTGGAAGTCAGACGACTCTTTCTTACCCGTACTATCCGTAGGCTCTCTAAGAATTTTCTGTCTCATCGGCCATCAACTCTTTGGGTTATGTGGCCTGCCCATTGCTACTACAATTTTTCAATTCAGTGAGTTATATCGGTTACTTCGGTTCTGTCAAGGTAAATAAATTTAATTCATGATAGACCTGTTCTATTTTAATTAATATGTGAAGGTACATAACGGATATTTTTTTTAATCCAAATTGGCTAGCGTTTGACCTCAGTCGCACTTGATGGTAAGTGTCGACGAGGTCGAGGGTGTAGCACGCTGGCGCAGCTACAGCCTAATCACTCTTGCCTTGAAAAGACTCTTCTTTCCGGGAATACAGACGAAGGGAGCGAATTTCATTCCTTAGCAGCCCGCAAATGTTACTTATAGTTACAGTAAAGTCTCTTAGAGGGCACTATATGTATATGTTACATTTGCAAGCAATAAAATATTGCGATGACAAACTTTATATGTCGAATAGTGTTCCCGTGGCTACAAATCACTCCGCTGCAATTCAAAATGATCTTGCAGTTCTACATCAAATTACGAATTAGCGTACATTGAGCGTCGTTAGCTCTGAGCTCTGATTGGTGGTTCAGATTCGAAAAAACGCTTTGATTGGGCCGTCGCGTCGGAATGCTCTCTGATTTTGTATTTGTGTTAATTGAATTAGATACTTTTGAATCTGGGATGAAAGCTAATGCTAATATCAGAGTGAATAGCTGGTACTGAACGCTAGTTTGTTGAGCATGGGTTCCAGATAGCAGTCGATCATGTAATCATTTGATGTACAGCTTAAATATTTATCTACAATATACTTATATATTACAAAAAAGACCGAATGATTGCAAACTAAATTTTGCTTTAAAAGGAGGAAGAAACGTATTTAAAAATGACCCTCCAATACTTGACCTTGCGGCAAGGTGTCAGTTCTCAGTCTTTTTGCGAGTTCCTTGTATAGGCCGCATGCGCCTCTGCCCCACGGACCGTATTTTCGACGCCAAAAGATACTAACTCGTCGATGGCGTCAAGACAGCTGTAATTATTGACCTTAGATCTCTCTCGGGCGTCCGCCGCCGCCCTGGCTTGCGTCCGGTCGCCGAAATGTAGGACCCTCCAATACTTGACCTTGGGGCAAGGTGTCAGTGCTCAGTCTTTTTGCGAGTTCTTTGTATAGTCCCCGTGCGGCTCTGCCCCACGGACCTAGAGTCTCGACGCCAAAAGCTACTAACTCGTCGATGGCGTCAAGACAGCTGTAATTGTTGACCTTAGATCTCTCTCGGGCGTCCGCCGCCGCCCTGGCTTGCGGCCGGTCGCCGAAATGTAGGACCCTCCAATACTTGACCTTGGGGCAAGGTGTCAGTGCTCAGTCTTTTTGCGAGTTCTTTGTATAGTCCCCGTGCGGCTCTGCCCCACGGACCTAGAGTCTCGACGCCAAAAGCTACTAACTCGTCGATGGCGTCAAGACAGCTGTAATTGTTGACCTTAGATCTCTCTCGGGCGGCCGCCGCCGCCCTGGCTTGCGGCCGGTCGCCGAAATGTAGGACCCTCCAATACTTGACCTTGGGGCAAGGTGTCAGTGCTCAGTCTTTTTGCGAGTTCTTTGTATAGGCCGCATGCGCCTCTGCCCCACGGACCGTATTTTCGACGCCAAAAGATACTAACTCGTCGATGGCGTCAAGACAGCTGTAATTATTGACCTTAGATCTCTCTCGGGCGTCGGCCGCCGCCCTGGCTTGCGGCCGGTCGCCGAAATGTAAGACGCCGCCAACGTGTCAGCGCACGGGGCGTGCCACACCAGCACACGGCCCATGCTCCAAGGGATCAGTGACATATTCTCACATTTACTCTCGGATTCTTCAATAAGTTAATCCATCCTAGTAATTCCGATCTCGTCACTTGACATGAGACACAAAAAAATAACTATTAATTAAGCTTCCCGAGACAGCCTAATTCAATTACATCTGTTAGGAATGTCTTAACTACGCTTGAACGAGAGACATCGATGCAAGCAAAAAGAGCATTTACCGTATTGAAGATGGAAAGGAATTACGATATTTTTCCCATGAAAGTATTAAGTGAATCGGCTGCTAGCTGTATTATTAGAAAGATATACATATATTGCATGTTTGGATGAAAATACGACAGTTTGGAAATGAGCAATTTGCCAATAATCGCCTGTCGTAGACACGTGTTGATTATTAGGATATTAATCATTGTATGGAGTAGTCCTGCGTGACATCCCATTACGATAGCCTAAGTAAGGAAGGAGCGACCTAAATAAGTTGAAGTCATTTTTATACGTACGGTCAACTAGCAATGCACGCAAGAGAAGTTTCCAAAGTTGCGAAACTTTCCACACGAGAATTTCTCGGTAACTTCTGAGAATGTTCTCGAGAACGAGAATTTATCGAATTACTTAATAATTTCGTGGTTTTTACCATGAACATTCACCATAGTTTGATGTAATCATTATAATATAAATATTTTACGGGTTTGCACTCCAGTTTACTCCAGTTATCAATTATAATCTTATCAACCGACAGTAAAATGCATGTGTATCGAAGTAATTATAATCATTGGCATTGTTATATAAATAAGGTACCCGAACAAACATCTGGTTCGGTCGTTTATAACATTTTGGTGTATATATATAAATAAATTTTAAAAACACATTTGTTTTTGTACACAACATGGTAAGAAATCACTTATTGAAATGATCTTCAGATTAATTCAAAACATACAGAAAGAGACAGAGGTATGTGTACTAACCGTCCCACTCGGCTTGTTTTTTTTCTTCATGTTCGGCTAGCGAAAGTTAACCTTAAAGTGATGTTTATAAAGCACATTTTACTTATTGTCATTATGCAAAAAACTTCTTTCAGTATATATTAAAACTCCTTGCCCACTCGTTGACACAAGTCAACGCATCAATTTGACACGACCAAAGACAAGCATCAAGAAATAGTTCGGTAACTTAGTTTAAATCTGCGGCGCTACCGCGAAAAACGATATTCGTAAATTTCGGACGATCGTCTCTCTCACTCTCATGACGCCTTAATTAGAGTAAAAGAAAAAAATGTTCGCAACATACGAACTTCGATGTCCGCGGTACCGGTCCAAGGCTATAATTGTGAAGTCCGAAAGTCGAAATGTTCTCTGAATTACAATGAGAATTTAAAGAACTTATAATGGTAACTTATCACTTATCAACCAAATAGCTGACTGTAATAGACAATAATATATGCATAATAACATGTAGTTTTAAGTTATGCCTATTTAAACTCTATTCCAAGTATATTCTCTTATATAAACAATAAGTTTCAGGTTGCAGGAATGTTCTGCGAACATTCCCGAGAACGTTTCCGCTTTTTGGGAATGTTCTGCAATTTGTACATTGCTACGGTCAACCAATTTGATTTCTAGGCCACTTCGAACCTTGTCACAGTGACGTTAATAAGAGATATTTTGCGTCTTTCATTAAAAATTTTCACTGTGTCAAGGAACGAAGTGGCTTATAAAAAAATCTTTAGTCATTGTCATATTTAGTTCTTAAGCATCTATATCATCTATGAAGTAAAAAAATATTAAAAGAAAAAGCCCTTTAGCTCATATTTAGTATATCTGTAATTATAATATTACTTTTTTTAAATGTCTTTGATACACTCGGGGACAACACGAATTTCTAATTAAATAGGTGTAATTAAGGCAACGGCCTATTTTGGCAGAATTTTAGCTAAACCTCGTAAGGACCTTGTATTATGTAGATGTATAGTTATAATCCTAATAATTGTACAAAAGTCCACCTTCCAAACAGATAAAAAAATACCTTAGTCTGCCAAAATTTTAATACTCCTTGAGGGTGACACCGCTGCCCGCATCATTTATCACACCTCCAAGCTTGAATCCTTACCCTTTTCTGTCACTTTCACAACCCTGATTCAGCAATCCAGCTACTCTTGAAAAAAGATCGTAACTACCTTCAAACTGTATACATCATTACTGCATTCTTCTTTCGAGAGTTTCAGTGTCTTGAGTCGACAAAAAGGATTCAACGACATGGATCTAAGATCTGAATAAGTAGGCACTGGTTTAATTGATAATTTATGGATGTCTTTATATATAAATATTTATCGTCGCTTTTGTTTATTGATTACAAACCTCGCTTATAATATTCGTAGCGCTAAGCAACGGCGCTAAGATGTCAGTGGGCCTACCGCGAACCATCGTTCCTTTGTTCGTCTATTTGCCTCTTTATCATTCGTATAAGCAAGAGCACTAGTGCAACTAGTGGCACTAAAGACCTTCGGACATGTTATCTAAAAGTATCTGCCCGATAGTGAGGTATTTCGACTGAGATGAAGAAGATTCGCAATTTGGGGTTGTTATAGTAGGACTCGGCTATTGTAGGGTTGCCACTAAACATAATGCTAATATTTATTTTTGGTTTGGTTACTAAGGTTCTAAAGATCTATTCGGGATAGAGCCGCAACCATTCCAACTGATTATTAATGTTTTTAATACACCCTATCCTGAAATAAAACAGCTTAAAAATGTATCCCGACGTTACGAACACTTTGCATTATACGTAGTCCTCGGCTTTATTACGTTTTATTTAATAATGAATTAACGATTATACGAAATACGTCCACTGCTGGACATAGGCCTCCCCCAAAACGACCCTAAAAGACAGGTGTTGCGCCTCCTATATCCAGCGGCATCCCGCGACCTTCCCCAGGTCGTCGGTCCATCTTCGTGGTCACCACTCCAGAACCTTTCCGCCCCATCGGCCATCCGTTCTGCGCGCAACGTGCCCCGCCCACTGCTACTTAAGATTGGCCATCCGGAGGGCTATATCGGTAACTTTGGTTCTACTGCGGATGACATCATTCCTGATGCGATCACGCAGAGACACTCCCAACATCCCTCTCCATTGCCCTTTGGTTGACTTTGAGCCTTCTTATGAGGCCCATAGTAAGCGACCACGTTTCAGCACCATAAGTCATCACTGGCAACACACACTGGTCGAAGTCTTCGACCAGTTAGTACAGCATCAAATGAAGAAAAATATAACATTTTGTCCTATTGCTTTCCAGTTGTACATTTAACTTCGTACTTCCTTGGTTAGCTCAGTCCATTAGCGGCATCTGGCTCCGCCATTTTGATTAATATCCGATCATGGCGGGCCTTTCGCGATTATGTTAATTAATTATTTGTATACATTTACTCTTAAAAGACGGTTGTTTAATGGTTAAGAAGGTTTTAATAGAAGGAAGTAGACTACGCGATTTTTAGCTTAATGAGCTTCGTGCAAATTTTTGTGAAGCTGTATTGGTGCCGATTTGAAAAATCAGTTTCTAAGTTGTTTGACTTAACTACAAGAATCATATTTCCTGCAATAAAGTCGGCAATTATGACCTAACAGCCACTAAAATTAAATTAATGAATACTACAATACAATCAAATAATGACAGTATACATATTTACACACGCTTTTTTATTTTAATTATTTTGTATAGTAAACATTTTTACACACGCCCAAGACAAAATACCCTTCAGTTGTTGACAAATTCCTTCCACCACCAGCAAGATTAATGGCATGCGCAAAAATTCCTTTGTCAATCACCAGAAGTGATTAAACGAATGTGACCCTATAAATTAATTACTCGGTCTCCTCTCCGGAACCTTCGTAATCTCATTGGGCGGCTTTCGACAACTTTGTTTCAATAAACATTTGTTTTTAAGTTGATTTAGGCAACAACGAACCAATCAGGGCTCCAGTCTCGGGAAAATGGTTGAATTCTCCCTGTTTTAGGGTAATTGCATCATTGTTCCCGATTTAGGAATTACGTCTTTTGAAGTAGGTAGATCGATGGACATTTGGCGAGTTTCGAGCCTTTGATCGTTTTAATTGCTTTGGCCTATATTGCGGTGTTGATGTAGCTGTTAATCTGAGACTGATTTCTTCTTATATTTTTTTAATTTTCGTATAATATACTAAACTAGCATGGCCTTGAAGAATTGTGCCAAGGAAGCTGGCAGCTTTTCCTCTGTGTATCGCAATGCTGATACGTTGTGCTAGGAAACCGCCAGTTTTTCCGTCAATGGTTACATCAACCAGACGCTTCGTGAATTTTACAAATGCTTGTGTGCGCTGGGACCCCATGGACCTGACCGCCCGCTTTTAAAGACTAGTGAGGTAATCTAACTAAAATGTGTATTAATTATTATATTTGTGTGTGTGAATAATAAAAGGAAGCTGTGATACAGGAGCGACTTAAAACTTTTTCACGGTTGTACTATAATAATTTAACGCAATATTTAGGTATATATAATTAATATAATTATACCCTTTTATAGCTTTGATGACTGTTTCCTAGTCTGTTTACACCTAAATTGAAATCAGACTTTTTTGTACTGCTAGCTCATATAGCCCACGGGTTTTTTTAACTTGTCACATAACCTATCTGTCACGCTCCAACAAATATGTGTTATTTATATGGGTAACTCTAACGCGATGGTGATGTTTTGTTACGTTAAAAACTTACACTCAGGGCTCTGTTTGTCTTATTTATTTTAGCGGAAAGGACCGACGTAGTTAAGAACGTTTGCAATTATGCCACCATAGCTGATTAACTAATGTCAACTAACGTTAAGTCGTAGCTGGCAGCCAATAAAACGGATTAGAATCAGTGTGGAACTGAATTTACCCTTAACATAGAAGGCATTAAGAGCCGTGCCGTTAAAGGATACAAATGTCCTTTTGAAAGGACATTAGGATGCAATCAGAGCATACATGCTCAGGGCGGCGCCGGCGACGGCGATGAACGTGTCTCATTTGAATGCTTGTTTACCTTAGCATACGTCAATGGATGTGGAGTATGTATGTAGCTAGCCATAGTAAATTCGGGGCCAATATAAAAACATGTATAGATGCCACATAGTATCGAAGAGAGAGAAATAGCCAGCATGTCAGAGGAACGCGACTTTGTATAGAGTTAATGACGTTCGAAACACAAATTCGTATCTGATGTTAACCTACTGTAATGTTTATATAATAATTACCTTCTTATTTCGTTTCCGTTTTCATTCTGTCTTATCTCAAGGCACTACTAGTACTACTGTAGTCGTATACATATATACAGATGTAAACTACTAGATATTCTTCGCGACTTTGTTGGCCAGCCATGCCCGTCTTTAAAGTATGTTTTATTTTTGTTTTTATATATATTATTTAGCCTATGTTGTGTCCCACTGCTGGGCAAAGGCCTCCCCTCGCTTTAACCACACGTCACGGTCTTATGCATGCTCCCGCCAATCGCGACAGAAAGTATGGTTGCGGGATATAAATTATCCTATCTCCTTTCTCGTTGCTCCAACTTTCAGCATACCAAATTTCATCGCAATTGGTTCAGCGGTTTACGCGTGAAGAGGTAACTGATAGACGGTTACTTTCGCATTTATAATGTTAGTATGGATTAGTATGGATATCTTGCATACTTAGATGCTAAACTAACATGAAACCAATAATTTAGGTTAGATTTTTCCACACTTAGACACTCCAGAAAAATGCTCTAATAACAAATTACCTACTAACACAATTTGTGGCATCTCAGTTCCCGATATGATAGGAAACTAGCCCATCGCTGGCGCCGCAGCTGGCTGCATCACTAATCGATTTAGCGAGAGTGCACTTGCAACTTGCCCTCACTACTTGTTAATAACGAACCCCTACAAATATATAATATTATGACATAGGCGGCAAACGAGCAGACGGATTGCCTGGTGTTAAGCAATTACCGTCGCCCATGGGCACTCGCAACACCAGGGGAGTCACAAGCGCGCTGCCGGCCTTTAAGGGGGGTTGGAGCTCTGGGAACCTTACTCACCATCAGGAACACAACACTACATACCTGAAAGGTGGCAGTGCTATTATGGCTGTGGTCTTCTGTAAGGAGGAGGTACTTCCCCAGTTGGGCTGCCCCAGATTCAAGCGTGATGGTCAACGCTGTGCCCTACCTCTCATTGTTGGACGTAGTTTAAGGACATACCCGGGTCCAAAATTTTAGGTATACTTACAATTAGTAAGTCAAATACGATCCATTTGTGTAGTAAGTAGTGTATCCTCTTCATCTAACCAAATCATGGTCACCATATTATGCCTTTTTTATACGCAGTATGAGAAGCAACAAGACGTCACATCGTGTAGGGTGCCAAATTGTTAGATTTTTTTTCCCTGCCATCGATCATCTGAATAATAATTACGATTTTTGGTAATAAATATTTATTTATTCACATAATTAGCTACACCTTCTGGGTCATGTTATGTTCTCTTGCTCCACGCCCCGATATTACCCTGTATATAGTTAGTACCTACGTGTTTCGGAGAAAATATACCTGTCTCCGTCATAATCATAAAGCACTGAAACAGGAGTGCTGAAACTCGAAACCTAACGTTGACAGCGTGCAACCAAAATAACTCTCGTGGTTGCAGTAAAACCATCAAGTATAATTTTCTTTTCTTCTTTTTCTTTTAAAAAATATATGGCTTCCATCAATAAATCAATCGATGATTTCGCCAATGTCAAATAGAATAGCAAATAAGAAAAATTACATATAGTTTGCCCTTAGAGCATGACGTTGTTCGGTAGTAGGCCTTGCGTTTTGTAAAATGGTAGCTGGACTTTACAGAAAGCTAAGAGGCGGCCGTGACCCCGGGACTGCCAGGTCATGACCAAAATAGTGATGAACTGATGAAGCACGTTTTATAATTTTCTCTATTTGACAAATCTACCTGACTTTGACTTTGGGAAATGTAAACTGTCTCCAAACGTCAAAAGATAAGATAATTAAATACAGTTAAGATCACAAACGTTTGCCATCTATTCCACGTTCCCGAAGTTCTGCAGTCAATTACACAGACAATAGCGATTGGATGATAAAGTGTTCTTAGTTCGTGTCAGATAAACTTTGTTGTCCAAACTTTCTTTTGGATAAAGGTACATGGTACCTACACAATGATCTACGATTGATGAATGGAGTAAACTTTTACCTAATGAACGTGTGTAGTTATTTCCTTTTGGGTTATTTGCACTTCCGTAAGAGCGTTGGTAGCTTGGGCGGCTATAGATATATTCGACTTAAAACCAATGGTCGATTAAATCCCGACTTGTGCTAATTAGTTCTGATTTTATGCTGGAAGCCTGGTACGAAATATAAATGAGTCGCGAAAAATGTTATAAAAAATCCCGTAAGGGCCGCATAAATTCAGAGAAATCTCTTATTTATGGTATTACTATTTCCCACTGTTAGAATTAATTATTTTCCCGGCGATAATCGCAAAACATATTGTTTTGCTAGATGGCGCTAGAGCGTTTGCTGAAACGGGAATGCTATTCTGTACAATGTCAAATTAGAAGCCTATTTCTCGATAGCTTCCCTTGTCCCTGTGGAAATCCCTTTTCAACAAAAGGCGTGACTATTCCGCTTATATTACAAGTTTTTGAGGGCCAATGTGTCCTATGATCCATTTTATTTGCCTGCAAAAGTTATTATTTTGTTTTAGGTGCAAGAGTTTCCAAAACACGAAGCGTGGCGAAGTGTGCCGCATCCCGGGCTGCACGGTAACGCCATCTGTTGGCGGGCCCGTGCCGGTTCGCATGCCCCACGTACAGCCTGAGACTTTCAGACTGTTCGTACAATATGTTTACACCGGCAAGGTAAGACTGAAAATCAACGTGACGAAAATATTACTATAATTCGACATGGGAATTTAGAAGTTTATGGAAGATCATGTATTGTTACGGATGGAGTTTTAATATTGGTAGAGAATCTGAGTTCTTCCCGTTTAGTCTAATTCCAATAGCACGAGACCCAAGGGCTGGTTCATTCAGTAGGTAACCAGGGCAGCCAGTCGTGAACTTATTAGGATAGTGTTTTTATGTATAGATGACCTAGTTTTATTAGTGTTTTGTTGAATTATAATTCCTATCTTAATGGATATAAATTTTAATTCCACCAAACGCAACAAAAAACATGCATGGATCAAACAACAGTCGTATCCGGCTGAATACTGAGTGGCACTATGAAGCCATACACACATATTTAAACTAGAAATGTATATCTTTCTTTTTTCGTTAGTTTTATCATAAACAAGTAGAATTTGAAAACTGCGCCATCTGTTGTCGAGGGGTTGAACTAAGTTACACGTCATTTAGCGTCCAGTGATAAAACTATTTTCATTTAACAATAATAGATGACGCTCGTACACGCCATTATATCTTTATTTACTGCGGCATTATTGACATAGAAAATAATGATGTTTTATCATTTTTGTGTTGTTATTTTAGCTACTCCTTCAAGATTCCGGAGTGTTTGAAATGATGACGTTGTCAGCTGATTTAGGCGTAGAAGACCTACGTGCAGCTTGTGAAGACCACGTCACGTCCACTTTGAGCGTGGAAAGCGCATGTACTTTGCTTGCAGCCGCAATGGATATTCAAGACCGTCCAGGTATATTTCCACCAAGTGTCTTGACAACTAATTTCGCCATATATCTCAGTTGCGATGGTGGTGTAATGGTCAGCATAGTTGCCTTCCAAGCAGTTGATCCGGGTTCGATTCCCGGCCATCGCACACTTTTTGCTTTAATTATATAAATCAGACATAGATTTTTAACACTACTAAAAGGTTTTTTTTATTTGCGCATATTGCTTATGTCACAACTTATGTGGTGGCCAAATAATTAGGAAATAGTACATTTCGATACTAGTGAAAAAAAATTTTTTTTCGACGAGGGTGACAATCACCCGAGTCTTAAAGAAGTTTTTTCACGTGTATTGAACCCAATTTTTCATAACAAATGCCTTAAAAAGTGAAATTTACGCACGCGAAGCGTGCGCAAAGTGCACTTTTTACGCACTAGTTAGGAAAACGTATTTATAGTTTTTACATGTATGGTCACGTAAAGCAGTGTTTACAATGTGTACAACGAAATGATACTCCCAGTCTGGAATGAACATGAAAACACACATAAATAATGTGAAATGTGAATATATACCTTCTTCCTTTAAAATATGGCTTCCATCAATATGTATATCAATTGATATGATTTCGGAAATGTCGAGTAAAGTAACAATATAAATAAGTAAAATATAACATAATATATGAATATGAAGTTAGTTCTTAGAGCATGATGTTGTTCGGTAGTAGGCCTTGTTTTGTAAAGTTCCACAATTCGGCGGTAGATCACTGCATAATATAATAAGCTATCTATATTACACCCTAAACTATGTTAATGAACAAAAAATATACTCTCAAGACGACTTCGACCATTTTGGGGTTCAACCGGAAATCCTCGTTTATATATATAAAAAAAACACCTCAAAGAAGGGATTAGTTTTGTTTCTTCTACTAATACCGAATGAGGCGAAAGTCGAAGTTCGTATATTTCGGGTCTTTCTCTTTTACTCCAATCAAGACGTCGTGAGAGTGACAGAGACAATCGTCCGAAATTTACGAATATCGTTTTTCGCGATAGCGCCGCTGGTTGGCCAGACTATTTTTAGTTTATTGGCTGGTGACAATATGGTGATAACTTGAAAAGTATACATAGTTTGGCCAGAGACTTACTCACAGAGAAAATCATTCCAGAATCATACTATTTTTTTACCGACGAAAAAAACGGAGGAGGTTCTCATTTTATGTCAGTACTGTCAACCGAAAATGGAAGAATTTTTCTACTTATTTATTATTATTAACAATTTTAGTTTGACCACGTATTGACAAACTAACATAAGATAAAAACACTATAATTCTCTCTGCCTATGCTCTAAGAAAAAACACTCATATAAAAACCGGTAATCGCTTGTAACATCGCTACATCACTAGTCGGCCATGTTGTTCTGTTTTGTCTATGGCATATTTTGGCTTCGTTTCGGTTCTTGACAGCACCAAGCCGGTTTTACCGCCGTTCGCCAGTAAAATTATTATAACTTTGAAGAGAATATCAAATTAAACATGGCATACAAAGGGCCCCCAAAAGTTCAGAAGGTGATGGTGCAGCCCATCAACCTTATCTTCAGATACCTGCAGAACAGGAGCCGAGTACAAATTTGGTTGTACGAGAATGTAAATCTTCGAATTGAGGGCCACATTGTGGGCTTCGACGAATATATGAACATAGTCTTGGATGAAGCCGAGGAAGTGCATATGAAGACCAAAAACAGAAAGCAAATCGGAAGAATAATGATGAAAGGAGACAATATTACGCTTATCCAAAATGTCAATCCTAATGCCTCTGTGTGATTCTAGGTTATGTTATTTTATAAAAGCTACAAGTGAATACAAGTGCAAAGGACAAGCATTCCTCGAGTGTAAAGTGCGTTGCCGTGTTTATATTTTAAGTAATTGAACCCTGAACCTTGTAAGAGCAAATGGCATACAAATACGGATTATGTTCATTAAATTTAAGACCTAAGTAACATTGCTTTTTATTTCTGTTCTCTGTCCTATTCAACTAAGGAAAATACTTATTGTAATAGTGGCTGAATTACCCCAAATCTTGATTTTAGAAGGCTTTTAGTTATACTGTTATCAAATATTTAAGACAGAATGCAAGATGCAATTCTTTTTTCAAATGTTTTAATCCAAAAGCTAGCATAAGCCTCCTCAGCGGCTGTTTCCTTTTAGCATCAGGTTTGAATGCCTGCTCTTTTCCGAGGCTCTTCTATTTTCCATAGACTAGATTGGCAAACTTGGCTATATTTTGAAGAGCCATACTATATTGTTTTGGTAGATACAAAAATGGGTTTACGGAAAGCAATTTGACACATTACAACCATAATGAGTTTCTGATAATTTATAGCAACAATACAAAAGCAGAATCAAATGAAATGTCAAAAACTCATTAAATGAGTTGCTAGAATATTTTCAATTGTCTTAAAATTTGTTAATAATGTTGTTGATAAAACAAATGTAATTAGATGTAGAGTAGGAACGCCTGGCCAAATATTTAGAAGATTCTGTAGGTCATTAAGAGTAAATTTCTTTAAGAAACTAATACCAATTTAAGCTCATACTATATTTATAATTATGTAAATTTTTATTTACTAATTGTAAAATGAACAAATATATAAGTTTGCGAACACCTATAAATTGATAATAATATTAATTTTAAGGTATGAAATGAATAAATTAAAAATAACCAAACAAACACCAAACCTATGTAACATCTACAATATTTACATCTACATGTCCTGATATTCAAGTTTATAGGACCATTTACAGTGTAATATAAAAATATTGAGTTCAATACAAAATTATTTATTTTACAAATTCTGTTAGATGTGTGTTCGACACATTGCGAATGTACATTACATTAGCAATGTGTTGGATTCAAGAGACATATTCGTAAACAATTTATGTTCAACGTAACAAATATAAGCCTGCGCAGAGAGTACCGTTTGGTGTAGAGACGCTAGGTCCATGGGATCCCAGCGCGCACAAACTTGATGTAACTGGTTACCGAAGTGCAGGAGGCTTCCTCGCACATCATATCAGCATTGTGTTACAACGAGGAAATGCAGCATACTTGCTACAATGCCCCAAGGGCCTTTTTTTAGATGAATAACTAGTTGAGTACTCGTATTTTAATGAATATAATTGTAAATAAAGATTTATTTATATTCTGGACATAAATTATCTAGGTGGTAAAAGCGCCACGTCATTCCTGGAGCGTTGCGTGGCGTTCATTGGCGAGCACGCTGCCGACTGCGTGAGGACTAACGCGTTCCTCAATCTGCCGAAGGACGCGCTCATCAAGCTTCTCTCGTCAGACTCCGTGAGTACCAACGGCGGCAATTCCAAACAAATCCGATACCAATGGGTAGTATGACATGCGACCTTATGAAATGGTATTGCCACCGCTAGCAAACAACCAATAAGCAGCATAATGTGTTGATGTTTATGTTTTGTTTATATAGTATTCCGTTTTATTAGTAATCCGGTTGTTTAAAACAAAGCCATACCTATTGCCACCGCCCTGTCTAAGAAAAAAGTTGACCCCGAGGAAGTAAGCTGGCCCTGCCATAATACCTACAGCATAGTGAAAGCAATGAACCTCTTGTAGTTCTGGATATTTGGCAGCTTTTCAATACGTAGGAGACCAGAATTTATTTTTCCTAACTAGTGCGTAAAAAGTGCACTCTTCGCACGCTTCGCGTGCGTAAATTTCACTTTTTAAGGCACTTGCTATGAAAAATTAGGTTCGATACTCGTGTAAAAACTTCTTTAAGACTCGGGTGATTGTCACCCTCGTTTCACTCGGGCTCCAACGTTCACCCTCGTCGAAAAAAGTTTTTTTTTCACTAGAATCGCAATGTACTATTTTGGGACAGTCTTACAAAGATTTATAAGCCTATGTAGGCTGTACAGTTTGGTACCTACAGTGAGCTCAATAAGGCTTGTGTTGTAGGTACAGTCACGGACTTTAATTGTTTACATACATAGTATATATAATATCTAAAACTTATAAATACTTAAGTAGGTACATCTAGGTTACCCAGGTGCAAACATTTTGTTTGAACCCAGGCCCTCAAGACAATGCTCTTTGGATCGTTATCAGGTTTAGGCGGTTTAGGGTACTCTTTCATAATGCTAAACGTCAACTTTACATTTCACAGAGTAGTGCTATCTATTTAGGAAATGAAACTATTATATATCATAATATGAATTAAAATAACTGAAATCGGATTATATTGCGTATATTGAACTTAAATTGCATACTAATTAATTAAGTATTTAGCGACCGAAAACAATATTAATTAAATTATGCCTATTCTATTACAGCTGTGTTTAGAAGAAGAGGAAGTATGGCGCTGCGCTCTGGCCTGGGCGAAACAACGCGCCGGTGTCACCCAGCCCTGCGCTCACTGGACCGAGGAGGAGCGAGCACGCGTGTGCCACCACCTCGGGCCGCTCATGACGCATGTTCGACTCCTGCTTATAGGTACTGTCCCTGGGCCCGAGTATTGTCCCGAAACTGAGATTAGTAACCACCATACTAGTAGTATGTAACTCGTAACCTTTTTCAATAGGGTCATAGAATTGAGGTTGCTCGGGAAAGTGTTAATACGGCTATTCAAGATATAAGTGTTACTTTCCAGACAGTTGCGTGTTCGCGGAGGAAGTGGAGCCGACCGGCGCAGTCCCCATGGAGCTGTCGCTGGAGCGCTACCGGCGGGCCGCGCTCACGGCGCCCCACCACCACCCGCATGACTCGCGCACCAGGCCCAGGTAACACTCGGGGGGACGGAGGACGTGGAACCGACAAGCCCCACATTAATTCCTACTACATTCACAACAGGCCTAGCGGGCAGTAATCCTGTCTGTCTATCTGTCCTGTCCTAGATTCGTATCTCATTATGTTATGATGCCCGCATCTATTTGTGTGCATGATGAGCACAGGCATTTGTTCCTGTATTATGGATGCTTTCTATGTATTTATATATTATATATATCGTAGACAAAGACCCACTACATAAGCCTCCTTAACTTTTCACTCACTCTATTTGTGATTACGAAAAATTTAAATTTTTATTACTAATATAGGTATGTACACGGATTACAATTTAACATTTGTGGCTAAGCGGGTATGTCCTAAAACTACGACCAAGACCACCGGGGGATGGGCAGCAGCATCCCTAGAGTGCGGTGGAAGCACTGCGGTCGCCAATCCGCATGCCAAGCGTGGCGATTATGGCATATACCCCCCATATGAATAAGTGGCAGTGGGCAGGGCACATTGCGCTAGAACCGATGGCCGGTGGGTGAAAGGTTCTGGAATGGCGATCACGAACTGGAAGACGCAGCGTAGGTAGGCCTCCCACTACCGCTGGATGTGGAAGGCGCGGGATTGGTCTTCCTTGGGTCGTTCTGGGGGAAGCCTATGTCCAGCATTGGACGTCTTTCGGCTGACATGATGATGATGATGATGATGATGATGATGATCGTAAGAATGGAAATTTGTGCATGGTACAACCTAAATAATCATAACTCAATTTTTAACAACATAATGAACCATGAAAATTAACCACGTCTAAAAGCTTCCAACTCAGTTCCCCTTCTCTCACAATATAACCTAATCGTACCCTGTTTTCTTTTTCCAGGCTAGCTGTAAACATGTTCGCTGGCTCCGTCATCCTGCAACAAGACAAGAGCGCCTATCAAGCCGTCATTAGCAACTGGTGGGTCTTTTGACTGAATGTTTCTTTTATTATTTCCTTCGAAGTTGTTTCATAGGCACAAAGTTTTAGAGAAACTAGGAGATATACTTCGCTAATATAATAATTGGAGCTGGCCATATGCCCAACCCCATATGCAGTTAAAACAGTTATTTTGTAAGTTAAATTAAGGCTATGAGTATGTAACAGTCGTGTGAACTTGTGCTTACATGACCATGTTGTATCCAACAGTTAAAATACAAAATATAAAATGTTTTCATAGGAAAATAAAATATTCAAACATTTTTAGGTGTAAATGAGGTTTGAATTCAGGACATTGTTTAGCTAGACTGTCTAGGTTAGGATTTTTTATATAGAAGTCATAACTATTCGTATAGATTTGCCTATCGACAGAATACCTACATAACTAGTATTTAAGAGCGCTGGTGGTCTAGCGCTAAGAGCGTGCAACTTGTAATCCGGAGGTCGCAGGTTCAAACCCCGGCTCGTACCGATGACTTTTCCGGAACTTATGTACGAAATATTATTTGATATTTACCAGTCGCTTTTCGGTGAAGGAAGACATAGTGAGGAAACCGGACTAATCCCAATAAGGCTGAATTTACCCTCTGGGTTGGAAAGTCAGATGGCAATTGCTTTCGTAAAACTTGTACCTACGCCAAATCCTGGGATTGGGAGTTGCCAAGCGGAACTCTATGGACCGTGGCAAAATTCTGGACCACGCGAGGAAGATGATGACATAACTAGTAACAAAAAAAGTTGTAAATATAAAGTATAATTTTTATTCAGGTGTGGTAGCGGTAAACAAACATGGCGCCTGCTGTTCCGAGCATCAGTACACGGGTTCAGTGCCAGCGCCTTTCATAAGCAATGCGACAACATCGCACCGGTTCTAGTACTTGTGCAGGTAAGCTACCAAGTAGATCGTAAAGACGAAGGTTCCTAGAGATTAATGCATAGGTAATTAATCCTAGTGCAGTGGAAACACAAACTAATTAAAAAAAACCTAAGTAACATAACCGATAAGATTTAAAACATGTGGCTATTCCACATGAAATCGGAATGAAATACTTACCCCCTATTTTTAATAAAAGAGTGATCAATCTTGAAACGATTTTGATAAAACACATGTAACAATTGATCTTACGAAATCCAGCTTTCAAAAAGAAAAAATATTTAATTCAAAGTTTAGGTGACACAAACTTGCACAAATAAAGCGGCTAAACTTATAATACCTCTAGCTGTTTTTGCGTTAATAAAATAAATGTGTCATTATCTAGGAAAAGAGACCTTATTGTCGATGGCACTTACGTCGAATCGCGTTTCGTTTGTATTGTATCGTCTTGAACAACAACATAAGCGCCATCGACAATAAGGTCCCTTTTCATAGATAATGTCCCAAATAGGGTTGCTGATTTGTTGTTGCATCTATATTGAAACGGATTTTTTGTGAATTGTGAACACTTTAGTTACAACACAATAATTCGTTCTCTACAGTGTACTTATGCGATTTTTTTTAACGTGACTTAGGCTCTATGACCGTTTCGGCACATTAGAGCGATCGGACTGTGAGGGAAGAAGGTAGCCTGGGGAAAAAATCCAGGACCCTTCCGCACCAGACTTGAATACTACTGGAATACTCCTACTGAGTTTTCGCTTCCAGCGAGATTGGTTGAGACGGTCTCAACCGAATCTGAGTGGTGTGTACTGGTATCGAGCTAATGGGAGGTACTTATGCGAGGTTAATATGTTTATCAAGTATTGTGTCTCTTCCCTCCTGCAGCTGTCCCGCGGCGAGGTGCTCGGCGGCTTCAGCGAGGCGGCGTGGGCCGGCGGCGGCGCGGGCGGCTACCTGCCGGCCGAGCGCGCCTTCCTGTTCGCGCTGCCGGCGCCGGGACACGCGCCCGTCAAGCACCCGCTGCTCAAGAAGGCCTTCGCGTTGTGCTACCATCCAGAGTGAGTCACTGCTACTCTATGGTCACAATGGGACTAAGGGCCTCGTTTATCTGACCACCCGCTGCCGGCTTTCTCTGAGCCAGCGATGTTTTAGAGAAACCACCCTCAAACATTCCCAAACAAAACATTAAAACGTCGCCGGTCGCGGACACGCTTCGGACGCCGACAGCGGGTGGTCAGGGAAACCAGAGCCTAAGGCCTATATTTCACTGGGACACCACGGTGGCGTCACCAATCACCATCCACCAATAAATTGTATGCAGCTCTATGAAGCGTATCTTGCCTGGTGTCCACTTGGTTGCGCAAAGCTGCATACAATTTGCGACTGGTTGCGCCGCCATGCTGTCCCGGTGAAATATAGGCCTTATAGTAGCGGTCCCGAACTATTTTAACTTTGTATGGAGTTTAAGGCTTCGAACCCGATTTTATCCATACAAAGTCAAAAGTTGTGACTTCTTATAAGGCGGCTAACGGTCACTCGACCACCATAGATATATAGTAGGGTCGGACAGGTTTACTTCCGGAGTCTTAAGTTTTCCCTACGCCAACAACCGCCTGACTCCTCTGGAATGGAGTAGAAATGTGAAAAAACACGAGTTAACATTAAAAATAATTGACACTAATTATCTGTCGTCGCTGTTTAGGATATAATAAATGTCTTCATGTATTGCGGTTGAAATCTAGACTGCAATGTTTTTGATATTGTAATTTTTGTCTGACCATACTCGTAACTTCACACACGCGACATAATTTGTAAACGGAAAAGTCTATTCAACCTGACATTTAAGAGAAAAGTAATTGTATTTCTTTTTCGCAGCTGCGGGCCAATTTTTGGGGCCGGAGCCGACCTACTAATCTCCAGCAACTGCAACGCTAACAGCGACAGCTACAGCAACCTGCACTCGTACGGCGCACCAGACGCGTCGGGCTCACTCGCGCCCGACTACAACTTTACTGTGCGTGACTACGAGGTGTTCACCTACAAACACAACTGACTACATTATCCTACTCTCTAACTGGACGTGTGGGCATCTGGTACCCGACTACAAATTCACTGTACGGGACTACGAGGCCGTATCCTACTCTCTAACTGAACGCTTTGGACATCTGGTACCAGACTAAAACTTCCCTGTACGTGACTAAGAGGCATTCATCTACAAACACAACTGGCTACATTATGCTACTCTCTAACTGGACGCGTTGGGCACCTGGCACCAGACTACAACTTCACTGTGCGTGACTACGAGGCGTTCACCTACAAAAAACAACTAACTACATATTGCTACTCTCTAACTGGATGCGTTGGGCGTCTGGTACCCGACTACAACTTCACTTTACGTGACTACGAGGCGTCCACCTACAAAAAACAGCTGACTACGTTGTGCTACTCTCTAACTGAACGCTTTGGGCATCTGGTACCAGACTACGAGGCGTTCACCAACAAACACAACTGACTACAGTACCCTACTTCCCGTTCTGGGCGCTTTAGTCTTGCTTAGTCACGCTCACACCCGACTAAAACTTCACTGTGTGTGACTACAAGGCTTTCAATGCTCACATAGAAATACAACTGACTACAGAAGGTTACTGTAGTACTTAAATCTCATACTAGAAGCTTCGGAGTTACTAGCACCCAACTACAAATTCACTATGTGACTACGGTGTCTTCACTTCACCTACAAATACAACTGATTGCAGCATGTTTTACATACTTTTTTAGCATTTACATTAAAAGTTGTGTTGTTTGTTTGACCTTCTTCCTACATAATAAGTTAATAAAAACTAGATATACTTTAATATTCCATAATAACGTTACAATGTTAATTATGTAAGTTTGTTCTTGCCAGAAATCATTGATTACCTGATAAATATTTAAATAATAATTATCTGATTTAAAATAAATTATAATAAGATAATCCGATATCACAATGTTCAATTACGTATGTAAATAAATAATGTCAATTAGAATATACAACCTTGATATTTTTAATTTAATTGTATCAGCTAACCCTACACCCTGAATTAAACAAGTCTCGTAAGATAGAAGACGAGATCAAAATGGAGCTACGTGGCTTCAGCTACTTCACTGTAGCTACAAGTCTATTGTCCTTAAAATCTATGACATATATGTATACTCTTAAGATATTTATGTCTTACTTATATAGTTACAGACCACACTGACCGCGGTTTAAATGTGCCATTCTGCGGCACTACCGCGAAAAGTGATAATCGTATATTTCGAGGATCTGTCTCTTTTACTCTAATTACGGCGTGATGAGAGTGACAAAGACAATCGTCCGAAATAAACGAATATCGTTTTCCGCGGTAGTGCCACTGTATATTATTATGTTAATATTATGGAATAACAATTTAAGCATTTGTTTTAATAAAGCGCCATCTGTTTAAAACCTTTAAAACCAGCAAAGGCGTGACAGCACTTACCTAACAACAGCGCACTAATGTGTAGATGCTTTTTCTATTCGCCGACAGATAGCGTACCTATGCTGCCTTAATTCCTTATTTATGGATCTGCCCTCATAGGCATTATTAACATCACATAATATATCTTCATCCATGACAAAATTTAAGTTGAACCAGAATTATTAATTCATCTCTACTATGGGGTCACATCCCTATACTAAATGCAAAGTTGGACATGTGACTTTGTTAAATTGTTTTGTATGGTGACAGCGGTGCTACCGCAAAAATCGATATTCGTAAATTTCGAACGATTATCTCTGTCACTCTCAAGACGCCTTAATTGGAGTAAAAGAGGCTTGCATGTATTTGACATCAATCAATAAGTGATTGGTTTGCTCGTCAACGTATTGGTACACTATGGTTATATTGTACCTATTAGTAGTTACTACCTAGATCATGCAAGCGTTACCGATTTAAAGTAGAAAAAAAATTACAAATCTCTTCGGTAGCATTAAGTAGATGAGCGTTTCTTAAAATTTTTGCCACTTTTCTCGACTTCAAATATTTTGGTAAATTTTATGCTTTTTTCTTGTCAAAATCGCGAGGTGACTCGATTTATGCAAGAGAAAAATGTGTCCCAAAGATTTTTTTCCTATTGTGTTACCTTTTTCTATATATTTTCTATGGAGGTAACATAATAGGTAATTCAAAAAATGTATGGAATTTTATGGGACATATTTTTTTATTGCATAAATCGAATCAGCTGGTGATTCTGACCAGAAAAAACATAAAACTTACCAAAAAAATTTTGGTCGAGAAAAGTGGCAAAAATTTAGAGAAACGCTCAGATAAGCGAACTGCACTTAAGATAACTATTTTTAGCTAGTGGTACCTATACACAAAACCGGCTCGTAATAACTTTTTTTATAGTGGGGTTTTATAGTTGTAGGTGTCGATGAGGTCGAGGGTGTAGCACGCTGTTTCAGTAACAGCTTATTCACTCCTTGAAAACAGTCATATTATATCATTCCGGGAATACAGACTTGCCCAATATCGTCCTTAGGCCCAAGGTCCTATCTATAGGTTTAACTAACACTGTCATTCAGACCCAGCTCCTGTAATAGTTGTCTAGTCATAGCGGACCATGGTCCTACTCATAAGACATATTAAAAAAAACGCGAAATTTTCAAATCAATTCAAATTTTGATTTCACCGTAGTACCATGGTTTGTAATTACAAACCACGGCAGTACCAGTAGTATATAGTAATTACTATATACTGAATTTTGCGTTGGGCCTTAGGGGGATATATGACAAGTAAGATACAAAGCCCGTATAAACTTAGCCTAATGCGTAACGAAGGTAGGTATTTATAAACAAACTTGGCTATTACCTCTAGGTTCACGGCTCACTTAAGTCTTGACATACAATACCCTACTTCCATAGTCGGATAAAAACCAGACACGGTTTGACGTCATTTCCAGTCCCTATTACACTTTATCTATGCGCTGACTACATTGCCACTAGAAAGTGGTTCCCGTTTTCCCCCGGGTTTCCCTCACCCGCATCGCTGTTAACGCAAACGTTCAATCACTCCATCTTCTATTAGGTAAATGACGCTAGCGCATTTATTACTAGAAAAAAAAAATTAAAACAAAGTAAGTATTCCATGAACATAACGACGTAAGCGCAATAATCTTCTGAATAAAATAAGCTTTATTGGAGGCGTAGGTGGCATTGACAGCTAATACTACACACGCGAGTGCATTGCCTCCCATCTCGATCGTATGCGGGTGCGCAGAGGCGCTACCGCCAAAAACAATATTCGTAAATTTCGGACGATTGTCTCTGTCACACTCATGACGTCTTTATTGGGGTAAAAGAGAAAAATGCCCGTTTATGAATATCGTGTTTGGCGGTAGCCCCTCAGTATCACTCAGATTCGATCGAGACTGCCTCGACCAATCTCGCTAGAAGCGTAAACTCGGTAGGAGTATTCGAGTAGTACAAATCAAGTCTGGTGGGGAAGGGTCCTGGATTTTATCCAGGCTACTTTCCCCCCACACAGTCAGCTCACTCTGACGTACCGAACGGTTTATTTTTATTTCGCCAAATAAACAATATTTCTTTCTTCTTTCTATAAGTCTAAGTCAGGTAAAAAAACGGCAGTTCTTGGAATTACGAATTAATCTAGATCTTAGGAATAGGGCAATTACTATATTACAACTAAATTTAACAAAACAATGTGGAAGTATTCCAGTTTAAATACCTAGAGTTAAATAAACGTAGGTAATTTAGTAGGATCTGGGGTCGATTTTTGAGCGTGGAATACTCGACTCGTGACATTTTAAACTCTGTCAGACTCGAGAAAGAATAGGAGGAGAAGGAATGGTAACAATTAATAATCGCAGGTACCGAAACTATACATATTGTGCAAAAATAACGGTGAGAAACTATTGTGTGCGATTATTTTCGATCACAAAGTTTTCTTTTTTATTCGAGTACACGATGTCAAAAATCGGGCCTCTGTTTAGTTTTATTTTATTCAGGTTACCTTCCCCCCACACACTCAGCTCACTCTAACGTACCGAACGGTTTATGAGCCAAAGCCAGGTAAAAAAGCGGGTGTGCACGTTCATTACGAATTAATCTAGATCTTAGGAATGGGGCAATTAGGTACTATGCTATTTTATTACAGCTAAATTGAAAAATAGGAATAACTATTCCAGTTTAAATACATACTTACCCAATTTAGTAGGATCCGTGTAGTTTTTTTTTTTCAGTCGAAATAGGTCCGAAAGTCAACTGTGTTACATACACGTCAAAAAGATATTGATCTGCCACCATATTGGTATATACCGAATTATTAAATTATGGTTTTTTTTGATGCATTGTGAACTTCTTTATTATAAGAATAATAAAAGTAATAGGTACCTACATACAAAGGTTATATGTAAGGTAACGATATTTTTATTCAACAAAAAAAAATTAACAGCTTTTCGAAATCGACAACAAGCACCAACAATCAATCGACAACCATACGTTAATTTATTCATAATAAAAGTAAGACTTTAGATTTAGTACGGTCACGTCTCAAAATATTCAATTAATATGACAAAAACATATATCGAAGACCTAAGCCATGATAAAAGTCGTGCCTACATATTTTTGACAGATTAAATGTAAGTATCCATCTTTTCAGACGCGACTGTACCTATATTATATTTTATTTTCGTGTAAAATTAATTTAGGGTAGGTTAAACTTATATATAATAAATAAATATTACAGAGCACCCTTACACAAATTGATTGACTTATATATATAAAATAGACAAGTGCATAAATACATAGAAAACAACCATGACTCAGGCAATTACTGGGATTTGAACACAGGACCGTTGGCTTCATAGGCAGGGTCAGTAGGCCAGACCTGTCGTCAAATCAATACCTATACACTGTGTAACATAAGGGAACCGAATAATTTTAACAGCATATTCCTGAGGCCAAAAAAAGAGAAAAATATCATATAACTTTTGGTTAACTACGGCAAAAAAATTCATGTTTTTTAACATAAAAAAAAAATATTGAGAAAACTATGCCTGAAAACAAACAATGAGTTCAATAGTGGTATAATTTAAGAAAGCGAGTAGTGCTGAGTTATGATCAAGATATATTTTTTTAACGGGTTGTAACTCCGAAACGAGGTGAATTTCTAAAAAGTTTACGAGTATTGGACATTTTAGTCTCTAAATATGGTTAGGATAACTCTGGCAAAATTATTCGGTTTCCTTATGTTACGCGATGTATAAGCTTGCCTTCGGATTTTCTCAAATTCTCTGCTTGCTAATTCTCTGTTTGGAAATGTACCGACGCAAAGAGCCAAGGTATTTCTACAATGCGGGAAGCCTGGGAAACAACGTGAAACCCATATTGTCTTAATCAGAGTTTTTCAATCTGATATCCTTAAAGCAAAAAAAAATTAGGTATGAAATTATAAAGTAGCGCTATTGAAACCGTTCAAAATTAAACCACCATACCATACATAACATAACCATATAAAAAAACCCGGCTACGTGAAAGACGGGGAACGCGTAATGATGATCCTTGTATTAGGTGGCTCATATAGGTATGTCCCTCTTGGGCTACTGCGAACATCGTTCGAAAAAATTCGAGCATCTTTCTCTTTTACTCCAATTAATAGGTACGTCATTAGAGTGAAAGAAATTTACGAATTTCGATTTTCGCGTCAGCGCTGTAGGTAGCTGACGGTATTTTATTGTAATGCGTGCTGTTCCCCAAAAATACGAAACTAAAAACTAGATAGCCAATAACTTGCCAAACAATTTTCATAGAAAGTATATTTAAAGGTGTAGGCATTTTTTTTTTGGTGCCCCAAACTTTACACAAAAACAATTTTATACAAAAGTAACTAGCGACACTGAAGACAGACAAGCGAACATGAAGAAACTATAAGGGTGCCATTTTGGTATTTAAAACGACGAATGTCGCCTGTGAATTTTGCCAACGTTGGTGGCTGATACTTAGGTACTTAGATACTTGTATATTCATTCTTCTATGGCCGTATGTAAATTACGCACGACGTAAATTCGGAAACTAGGTATGGGTTATACTGAAGTGTGTATTTTTAGCTAGCGTATATATAATCATTAAACTTTTTGCTTATGATTTATTCCGTAACTCCTTACGTTTTTATAGGACCACCAATTATAGCTGTTGTCGATACCTAATGTTTAAAAAGTCAACCTAAAATTAACTTACAATGGAGTTTACTGATGGCGGGAATAAACCATTGCGTCAGTATTTTTGCGAAGCTTACTTTTTATAGCTTTCAAGCTCATAAATCTGTTATTGACATATTCAAGGAATCGTTTCAGGACTTTAAAGCACGGGCTCTAAAGTTAATCACGGGAATTAAACAGAACGCTATTGGAAAAACCCATTCGGGTCTGAAATACATGCCGATGCCCTCCAAAACATCTTACCAATCTCGAAAGTGCCAAAAATACATGAAAATTATTTCTATTTTCATGCACTAAGCATCGGCAATCGGATTTCATATATATAAATATTTTTAATTTGAACGCCATTTTCGAACAGTGCATGATGGAGAGAGTTATCTCAATCATATATTCCCCATTAACACACAAATATATGCCTTGGCCAGGATAGAAACCCCGAATCCCCTGTATTGAAGGCAGGGTCATTGCCTATTAAGCTACGATGTTATGTGCAAAGTGTCTATAGTTTGTACAAACACTCATATTAACCTGTTGTGATTGAACGTGTAGATTACTCACATAAAAATACTTGAGTCAACATACTTATGATAAGGACTATTTATTTATTACTTTTAGTTGGTAATCAATAATCATATGTTGAGTTGTAAGAATGAGTACCTAGTTATAAACAACTTTTATTAAACGTCATTTTATTTCTCCACATAGCAACCTTTTAGTATAATACACTTAGTATATCTTTTTATCTAAACTTAAAATTCCATTTTTAAAAAACCTTTTAATGCAGCGACTACCGCATCGTCGTCTTCAAATTTCTGGCCACTCATGTATTCTTTCAGTTTCGGAATAGGTAGAAATCATTGGGGGCGAAATAGGGTAAATACGGAGGATGCTTAAGGATATCGAACCCATAACGAATGGTAGCCATTGCAACACAAATCTAAATTTAGTCGGTCCGTAGAAAAGTTTTTCAAACACAGTATATATATATTATGTGATAACAGCGCGTAGTTAAATTTTCTTCGTTTTCGCTAACATACTGAATTGCAAAGAAATAATCGTATTTTTTAAAACAAAAGACAAGTTTTTTTTTCATAGCAATCCGCTAGATAGATTAGCTTTACTGGCCAGTATTTAATTTCCTAATATTGAAAGAGTTTGCATCTCGTTATCACTATATGGAAGGGCCCTCATATAATTATTATAACATAGTATACATATAACACGTTCTCGGACAGTACGTCGAGAGACGTGGCGTAGTGGTTTGTTTCTTTTGGCCTATGACAAATGACGCCACGCAGTGTCCGTAAACGTGGTAATAAATCATTATTGGTAATTATGTCTACATAAAAATATATCAACGAATTAGATTGTTTTACAAATTAACATAAATATGTAGTACCATATATGTTTAATTAATTATGCCATGAGTTTTCGTGTTCATTTTGCGGTAATAGGTATTAGTTACTTTTATTAGAGGACCTTGGCAAAAGGCCTAAATGGATGAACTCAGTAGAAAAGGAAAACAACTTCGGAATGTTAACTAAGTATAGGGCAACTTAAAAAATATATCCACTTCCATCTAATTTAAAAACTTCAAACCGATTTTATGCACTTCAAAGGAGCCTACATTTTTGCTTTAACCGACTTAAATTATAAGAGGCGGTGGTATAACGGTATCTGCGTTTGAAAAATAAGAAACATCAAAAGTATGGCTGCGGTATTGCATTGCATCCCTTTTTGGGTTAGTATTGTCTAATACCCCAGACAAGGATGACACGATTTTTTCAGAAAACTGATTTTGAATTCTACCGTAGAATAAGGTCGTATGTTAGCTATGGAAGATACGCAGTTAAGACTTTCTATAGTACCTATAGGTATCTTCTGGTGTGGTGCAAGCGCAGAATGCAACTGCATTCCGTTCACGGAATCGTGGGATGAATCATGACAGTCTGCGCCCTTATAGAGGGTGTGATATCGTAAACGAAAATTCACAAAAATGGATGCTGTGTAAACACCTGCTGAAACAAGAGCATGGGTAATTGCGTCCAGCATCTATAATATAATATGCAATAATGAAATGGTAGTATATTTATTTATATATATTTTAATATTATATTTGTGTATTTCATATATATGTATGTATATAACGTTTTTCAGTTCGCTTCTTTATTTTGGTTATTAATATTTTCTTACTTTTTTGCTTTGGTCGTTAACTGGCAGAGAATGCCATTAGCCATCTGGCATTAAGTCCGCCATATGTTATTTTTTTATATGTTGGTTTTGGGTTTGGACATCACGTGTAAATAAATGTAATAGTGATAGCAATACCAAACATATCAAGTGTTTTTTTTTTGTGTTAGTTGCTATGGATGACTACATCCGTACTACATTGTTGACGTGACATTGAGTAGGTACATGTACATCATAACCTGATCAACCTCATTTAGAATATTTTTCTTAACATGTTTTACTAGTGAGAACCTGTAAGGTATATGTCAAATCTATAACAATACTAGCGGTTCGGACAAACGTCCTGTTGCAAGTAATTATGAATACCGGGATAGCACTGAATTAACTGTTATATGAACTAAAATAATTTGTTTATATCGTCTTTGTAAGAATTAATAATTTTATACGCATTTTATCAATGTAATATAACTCCGACCGAAGCATTTTAAATGATATTTAAAGCAGGCATTCTGTCAATGTTTTGTTAAACGCCATAAGATTGTATTTAAAAAGTTTGAATTGATTTAATTATTCTTATTTTCTGCACAATTTTGTTAATATTTTTCTTTCATAAGAACCTTGTCCTGACAATAAATAAATATATTTTTTTTATCTAGATAAATTATAAAATATACATTAACACTTACTTTTAAACTTTAATATCCAACCACAAACGTTAAATAAAATAATCTTATTTCCCTAACAGCCTGTATCTTAGCGGCGACTGTAGACTGCACCGATTCAAGTTGCATTTCTGCATTTCTCTGAACTGCCCTTAACCCATTAATTCGACCTTCCCAGAACCCCGAAAATTCGGCGTCCACAAAGTGTTTAAGCCTAATTTAAGTGTCAAACAAGACGGATGGTAAAATTGTTAAGGGTGGTCTTATAGGAATTGAACACCGGAAATTGTTTTCATATTTCTGGCTATTGTTAAAGCCTTTGGCGCCAAGTGTTTTAACCCTTATTGCTGATTTACAACTAAGATCGGAGATTATATTATTCCGACTACAATTTAATATTTTAGATTATGTAATTTCTTTATTCGAACAAATATACCTAAACAAATATAAAGGCAAATAACAAGACAAATAATATTACTCAAATTAAACTAATTAAATCTAAAAATAAAACTATAGTTAAAAACTAAATTATTCCTAAACTTATCTGACCCCTCCCTGAAGTATAAAAAAATTTTTTTTTTTAAATATTTTTATATATTTTAAATTCGATATAAAACAAAGCAGAAAAACGTCCTACAACAGTCTTTAAATTTTGACTTCCCAGACTGAATTAAAGATTACATTTCACAATAGTTATATTAACGTACTTTATAGCATTATTGTTTCTCGTAATGAATAGTAATATTGATCTGATAACCGTATACTAGGCTTTGATTAGGCTTTTAAAAGTTTATTTATGCTTATTAGGTAGCCATTCCAACCTACCCGATTAACAACCTTTAATTTGGAGATAAATAGCATATGTATAAAATTAACGTTAATTAGCCTTGTTTTAAATAGCATGAGCAAGGGAAAAATGTATTAGTTTATACTTTCCTGGGAAACGTCAAGGACTCGAATCTATGATTTAAAACTCTGTCAATAATTATATGGTGATTTCGATATATGAGTTATAGTTTAAAATTATAAAGATGCCAAAATTTTGGCTACAAACTTTAGTAATTGGCGATCATTATTGACCTCTCTTTGAACTCGAACGCTCGACAGTACAAAATTGGCAACTAAGTTCTCAATTGACAGTACATGACACATTGTCAACTCATGACATGGTCACGACAAAGGGTTTTTCGATTATAAAATTGGCATGTCACGGTCTCTTAAAATATCCTAAAATAAGCACTGGCGAGCGATGACCGCGGGAAACGCCGACCATTGTCAATAGTAAACTACAACAATAGCAAGTTCCCTAATCTCGCCGATTCGACTTGCCACCAAAATCGGTTCTATTCGCACGTGTAAACCCGCAATTATCTTTAGCTGCCTCGGAAATTCCGTACTTGCACTTGGTTTACTTACCAAGTGAGCCGTTGGTGTTGCTACCCATTTCACTTCAGGAATAGATGAATCAATAAGTATCATGAATTCGAGAGACAGTAATTTCACTACTACTACTACTACTACTACTACGACTACTACTACTACTACTACTACTACTAAGCAATCACTAAGCCACGCTTGGTAGGCGTGTTGACGATCGCACCATCGACGACCGCTCCTAGCGACGCCTCTGCGCGTTTAGAGACTATAATTTCAGCCGTAAGATGTCCACTGCTGGACATATAAGAGATATAAGGTCTCAACCAAATATGACTTGCATGATCATGGGGGTGTTGCCACAGTCACCACGCTTGAAGGGTGGGTTAGCGAGCGCACTGGTTGTTGAGTCGGACGCCGCTGCCCATCCGTCGGATTTTACTTTTGTTGCCTCTTACGACACTTGCGGTATGAGATGGAGTGCTATTCTCACCACTCGGCACCATACGGCAAAAGGGATAATATGTACCTAACCTAAATTTCACAAAGTAAGTACATTTTTCGGTACGAAATAGCACTGCGTGCCTTAAATTTTAACATACATACAAAATTACTGAAATAAAATACATAATATAAATAATATCTTGTACTTAATACTATAGGTGATCTGTCCAGTAAAGATACGTCGGCTTTTTATAGCATTTAAAGTCAAATTATTTATTAACAATTTAAAATGTTGCCACATTAAGTTTTGAATGCTAAAAAAAGAGTTTTTCCATACTCCAATACTGACAGAGTGGCTGTAAAGAAAAAAAGCTTACCGTGCCTGGTTTTACCAACTTATTACCGAACCACTTGTGGGTTGGAGTTCAAGTGCCTATACACTATAGGTGCTTAATACTAAATTAATTATTTTAATGCTGGCCCATGGAAAAATAATTATAATGATTCCGTCTCTGCAGCGTTTCCGTCGGAGCAAAATAATCCATATTAAACATGCAAAATCCATAAAAAGTGTACACTGTATCTTTTCTAGAAGAAAATTGGCGACCTACTCGTTTTTGTATAAATATATAACACAAAGCTTTAATTTAAGTCTTAGTTAGAATTTTAAATATGTTGCATGGTATCCTTGTTTATGCCTATTTGTATATACGAACTTGACTAATCTAAATCTATGATTTATGGTTTCTCATATATATTCTTGTGGATTTTGTCCGTTTAGATTTTCACTAAAGAAATAAATAAATAAATATTTCGGGACAATCTTACACAAATGAACCTAGTCCTACGATAAGCTCAGTAAGGCTTGTGTTGTAGGTACTAGACGCCGACGATATATATAATAGATAGATACATACAAATACTTAAATACATAGAAAACATCCACGACTCAGGAACTATCTGTGCTCATCACACAAACAAAAGCGCTGACTGGGAATCGAACCCAGGACCATCGGCTTCATGGGCAGTGCCACTACCCACCAGGCAAGACCGGTCGTCAAAAACTCAATTAGATTGTAGTTTTGACTAGTAGGTACCTAATTGCAATATTGCGATGCGTATACGCTGATTCATTTCATTAGGAATACTAAGTAGCCTAAGTACTTTAGATAGGTACTGCGCGCTCATCCAGACTTCCCCGAAATCATCTTAAGAATAACATCTGATTATTTAATCAATTTGTTGTGCGACAGCTCATAACCAGGAGACAATGTACCTTCACCTACAAGACAAAAATAGTCTGCAGTCCGTTAATTACATGAAGAAACTCAATACTAGGTATGATGAGATTCAAACATATTAATTGTATAGAAGCGGGGTAACTTACTAGGCCAGTAAAAATCGACAATAAATTAACAAAGCATGATGTATCTCAAATTTTTTAGTATGTTGTTTGGACCGATTAGGACTATATATAAACAGGTTTGCAATTCGCAAAAAGTTGTGGAATTTTTTTTACACACAAAAAACCGAATAGATTCTGGTGTGTGTCTCCTAATCCATGCATTTCTTGTCAAAAGCTTCTATAAGGGTTTTGAAGAACATTAAATTTGTGATAAGGTAAGCCTAATTGGACCTCTATACGTCAATTGGTTACGGACATATGACCCTTTGAAAATGGGTAACTTTTTGCCCAAGTCGATAATTTAAGGGCCTTATCACACTTGCGATTTGCGAGCGAGTTGAAAGCGAAGCGAGCGCACAGCGAATACGCCGCGAGTGCGTAGCGACTCTGCCACGAGTGCGTCGCGAATTCGCCGCGTGTGCGTCGCGAATTCGCCGCGAGTGCGCAGCGAGTTCGTCGGAATTCGTTATGTAACTGACTGTCTAAGACGCAAATCACTCGCCATGATTTTCACGCGAGTACGCAGCGAATTCGTTGCGCACTCGCGGCGAAATCGTGACACGCTCGCGACGAATTCGTTACGCACTCGCAGCGAACTCGCTGCGCGCTCGCTTCGCTTTCAACTCGCTCGCAAATCGCAAGTGTGATAAGGCCCTAAGTGTTATACCATTTTTGAACCCAAATTTTGTAGAAATTGTTACACTTACGAACGAAAAGTATTATTAGAATTTATAGGCAATTTATTGAACTTTAAATTAAATGTAGAAGGGGGTCTGTAACCCTCGTAGTTCTCTCAATATTTCAGAAAAACCCAAGACGGAATCGCGTTTGTCTAGGTATGTTCCATGAACTTTCCTATTTTTAGTGTTTTGCATTAGTATTTTTTTATACAACGACGGTGGCAAACAACCAGACGACCCGCCTGATGGTATGCAGTTACCGTAGCCTATGGATACCTGCAGCTCCAGAGGATTAACATGCGCGTTGCCTAACCTACAATGAAACAGAAGGCTTGAAATCATTAAATAGACAATTAAATGTATTGTTATATAGACATAAGTGATCATATGTACTTACTTTCTCAATCAATCAGTCAATCAAATTAGACACATATGTAGAGTCGAATACCTACTCTGTCAGATACGAAGATATGGTATTTTAAAAACATGAGTGCTGGAAATCAACCATCGTGGACGAGTACGTGAGTTTAAAAAATAAACCTCGTGGTTTGTGGGTCATAATTTTCGTTGCTCTATTCAATAGATAGGTCTCCGATTGGCGGGTCGTCAGAGTTGGAGTTGGTCATGATCATGAAGTCCTCTCGAATGATGGAAATGGCAGCATTCCGGTAAGTTTCTTTAGAAGCTCTTGCATTTGCAATCCTTATTTTTTTAGTATTTTTGTTTCTATCGTTTTTTTTAATCAATATATATATTAACATAAATCTAAAACTTCGAGCGCGCCGTGCCAAAGGTTAGCGCCTTCTGAATCTGAGCCTTGATCCTTTACACAACCTTGAAGCGAGTCTCAAGATGTCGGTCGAGAAACTTCGGTATGAGATCGTTCGCTGAAAGAACTATCAAAACAATGATCGCAGTATAAACTTCCCATATGCCGGTTTCCTCGTCAGCCAAGTTTAGTTACTTGCTGGACTTTTCTGCCTACACGAGGGTCTCCTCACACGGGATGGTGATGTCAATGAGCATTGCTCGGCGTAGCGATCGATCATCAGCACCGATATATATGCTTATTGGCTCAAATATTAGTCCTGTCCGCGATAACAACAGAGCAGAGACTGGAACTGATGGCGCAGGCGAGGGTGGGACATGAAGTATGCCACCTCGCCGTCCAGATGAGCAGTCAAATCTTAAGGACAACCTGCTAGTGTATAATCCTGACTGGGACTTTATCTGTTTAAAGTGTCAAAAATCAGCGAGTGCTGTTAGCAAGAACGATGAGAACGATCGGAAATAATATACCTGACTCTTCTTGCAACAATGGTGTTCTGAACACACGGTAGAAGTCTGCGAAGCCGATGCTAATGACACGAAAATATACGGGGTACACTAAGCGCATGGTGTCCGTGTCGTACAGAAAGATACAACACTCGCACACGGTGAAAATCACTATTGAGATTTAATGGAATCTAAAATGTACTAAGGCTAATTGTTGAAAAAGACCTTTCTTATTCTTGTTCAGTAATGTTTTAGTACTTTATTATTATATAGGTATAGTACTATTAGGTATCTGAGGTAGGTAGGTATATTATATCCAATGTATAGAAGCGGGTAACTCACGTTTTATATAGTTAACAAAAACTAATAGAATGTTGCCTGTAAACTTATAATAAAAAACGTGAGATCTGACGATAGTTTTGAGGTAGGTATATTATTTTACATTAGTTTTCACATACGTCTTTATCCAGATACCTAAAGAAATGTGTCGTTTTTATTTTATTTTACATTTTATTATTTTGTTAAATTAGTTTTACGTATCCTAAAATTGGGCCTATAGGTATCTAAGTTTCAAACATACTTAACATTTGCTAACTAGGAAACCCCTTTAGTCTGATATTACGTATTACTTTGTACTATAGTTATTATATCTTCCTCAGTTACTCAATATTCATAACTCCCGAGGGAATAACGAAGGCCATTTTTCTTTAATATACATGCATAGTATAACAACTTTAACAAGTAATCTTTATGAAGAAATGTTCCATAGGTACATATTTGTTAAATGCGGATTTTACCTTGCTTGGGTTTTTTTGAAATTATGACAGAACTACGAAGCCTACAGAACCCGGTCTACATTTATTTTAAAGCTTATCAAATTGCCTATAAATCGTATCCCATAAGTTGTACTAGTTGGATCAGTAGTGTCGATGCAATTTTAGCCCACAAAAAGGCTATAACTAAAATTTACATATTTTGTAAAAAGTGGCCTATTTTCAAAATGTTGCCATTCCGTGACCAATAGCCCTATTGATCTTTAATTAGCTTTAATTTATCACAAATTTAATGTTCTTTAAAACGTATATAGAAACTTTGAACAAAAAATGCATGGATTCGAAGACATAGAGATTAATCTAAAAAAATCCTGAAAATTTCGTGGTTTTTTGTGAATATTTTTTTTTCCACAACTTTTTGTGAATTGCAAACTCGTGTGTACATAGCCCTAATGGGTCCTAATAACTAATTTTTAGTATGTTACATCATGCTTTGCGAATTTAGCTATTTTTTGTGTCGATTTTGACTGGCCTATACGTTTTATAAGTCGAATATTGCTCGACATGTTTCATGGTTCAGGATCATAGTTCATGCACCTCATTACAGAGTGAAACATGTCGAGCAATATAAAAAGTGAGTTATCCGCTTTTATACATTACAATTAATTAATTCAAGATATTTACGAACTACTTATACTTTTACTGTCCGAGTTAACATCACCCCTTCATTGTATTTTGAAAAGTGTAAACTTTTTATGGACTGTTAGTAGATTAAAAATAGAACGGGTCTATCACAAATAAAAAAAATTGACCCGCGAGAATGACCGCTGGATAGTCACTATTTACTTTTAATAACTATGTGTAGTTATAAAACGTGAAAAATCTAAATGTTAGTCAAATATTCTTAGTGTGGGTGTATGTATAGGTACATATTATATCGCGTACTTATACTGCTTTCACAGCAAACTAGACGTAGTTACTTCTAACTAAAGCTTCGTCATGCAGTCTTAATACTCATTTGCCAGATGATCAGCCTTCCGAGATGCTATTAAAGATACCTCTTCTACAGAACGGGAACGCCGGGCTCTCCCATGACGTAGGCACCGTCATCAACTTAAGGAGAATACCGTCTCCTTAAGTTGCAGTTGTAGCTTAGCAAATAAATTCTTATTTAAAAATAAAAATAAATCGGCGAGAGTTGATATCTTTATCAACTGATTTTCGAAAATAATATCCTACTGATATTATGAACGCCAGTGTTTATAAAGATTTTGAAATATATTTAAATAACTTTCATTAGATTGTTATACAAACCGCTATCCACAACGCAGGCTTCGTCAGGTGGCAACATTAAAATCAGCAACAGGCCTCGTCTCATACGAACTAACGATGAAATCCGCAAAAGGCTTCGTCATAACTTTAAAATGTTTATACTTTATTTATTAGTTAATCGTACCTGGCGCAAATGTCCCCATAATACTGGCAGCGTTACCGCGTTGAATAGCCAACGAGATCTGTTGCACCAGGTACGACCCGGACCGAGGATCACCTCCTCTGTCTCTTAACCGCCGACCTACTTGCCCAATGAATTCTTTAGCCTCAGATTTTGAATGAATGATTTGTTTGTTGCTGTTTCAAGCGAAAACAGCTGAACGGATTTTGATGTAAATGTACAGTAATATAGCTATATACATCAGAACAACGTATTTTAGAAATTAATTAAATTCTTATAACTAAGAACAACTCAAATTATTTTGTTTATTAAATATTTTGATTTGCATAATTTTTTTAAAGTACATTATAAATTGAAACAGATGACATACGTATACTCCTCCTCCACAGACTATTAAGAGATACTATGTCCTCCTCCTCCAAAACATAGAAGGTTGCACATACTTGAGAAAGTTCAATGGGTTCCCCTGTGTCCATCCAATTGTTTTTTGTTTTTTAACTTGACTCTAGACCATTTCAGCACATTAAAGCAATCGGACTATGTGGGGGAATGTAGCCTGGGGAAAATCCAGGACCTTTCCACACCAGACTTGATTTGTACTACTGGAATACTCCTATTGAGTTTACGCTTCCAGCGAGATTGGTTGAGACGATATCAATAGAATCTGAGTGGTGAATTGGGCAGAGCGTCAGCGAAAGCTGGAGATGCGGGTTCAAATCCTGCCTTGGACGCCGGAGGAACAGGTCTCGTTTACTTAAGTACATGTCATCTATTTTAATGTATAGGCTATAATTTTAAAGATCAAGTATGAATTGGGTACATTGAAATAGCTACTCGATACAGTCGAAATCAGCCAGACGAGATCGCGGTTATAGGTAACTTGTTTTCTAAAAAAATGTATGCGTCATAACAAAACAATAACGCACGCCTGAACATAACTGCATCTTAAATTACATCCTAATTGAGAGCACTTGATGCAGATACCGGGTGTGACCGTAGTCATCCAGCTACCGCTTCGCGAGTGTGAATGAAATCAACACATTACTCAGACAACCAAGTTCAGTATTGTAATTGGCATAGTCTGCCTGACAGTTTACATGTTAAAAGTTAGTGAATAAGTAGGTATTAGTATTATAAATAAAAAAAATGAAAATGGAGAAGGTTTATTGTTCAAAGTAGCACATAAAAAAGAAAATCACGACTCCGACGAAATAAACCGGCCCATTGCGAGTCGAACTCCGTACGCGTACGTAGAATAATATATGAGCAGTTCCAAGGCTTCATAAATAAATTAACATATAAAAGTACATAATATACACCTGAGTTTTCTTCATCAACAAATCACATATATGATATATCATATAAAGAGCAAGCCTCTCATAAATACGCGAGCAACCGAAAACTACCAAAGCACCATTTTTTTTCAAGCAACTTGGCTGTAGCAGACGGACGGACAGACAGACGCACGAGTAATCCTATGAAATCCGTTTTTAATTTTTTTGTACGGATCCTTAAAATAAATAATAACAGAATAAGAAAATAAGGTTCCGTGTGGTGCCGATTGCTTCGAATAGCACTACTCCACCTCCTCCCGCAGGTGTTGTAAAAGGCGACAAAGGGAAAAACTGACGGATGGGCAGCAGCGTCCGTCGATACTGAATCAACAGCCATTCCTGGCACGAACCCGCGTACCAAGCGTGACGACTATGTCAACTTCCCCCGAGATGATACAAGTCATATTTGGGGGAGGCCTACGTCCAGCAGTGTACGTCTTACGGCCGAAATGATGATGATGAATAAAAGTGAAATTTTGGCGTCCACATATACATGTGAACATAGTTTATAGTTTTAAATCTATATATATAGGTCTAAAACTATTGCAGATAAACTAAGCCAGAAAGGCACATATGTAAAATTGTATAAGTACTTATTTATTTTTTGTGCTTGGTGCTTAGTGCTTCTTAACGCTTCATAAATCATAATATGTGACATTATCTATGAAAAGGGACCTTATTGTCGATGGCGCTTATATCGTTGTTCAAGACAATACAATACAAACGCAACGCGATTCGACGTAAGTGCCATCGACAATAAGGTCCCTTTTCCTAGATAATGATACATATGGCGTACAGGTCGATTCACGAGAGTTGGCAGGAATGGAATTAATGACTGAATGAAAATGTCTATGTGTGTGTCACATTAACCAATAAAATAGTGGCTCGGCTCGATTGTATACCGATACAAGTGTCACTCATACAATGAAAGTTTCGTTCAATCTATTCGTGCCAACTCTCGTGAATCGACCTGTACGTAATCGTATCTGTTAAATAGTAAATAATATCCAATAAAAAATAACGGCGGCTTTTACTAGGACTTGTTTGACATTATTTAATTTGAATTGTTTACGATTACTGCATTGTGATTTTACTAGAAAACAATTCTGGTTAGTTTACAATTTTCGGTTAAGAAGACTGACAAAAAAGGTGCGCATGAGTTCGGTCACGTAGTCAAAGGGAGGGCCCACGGCCCTTCTACACTCCAGAGTGCAGTGAGGCGTGGACCCACACACGTTTGTCAAAAAGCCGTATAAAAATGTCATAGATCATCTCTTTACTACAGCCTACATAGTTTTATATTAATAAATTATTGCAACAAACATATTTAAGCTTTATTGGTATACTCAAACCAACTCTTTTTTTCAGCATAACAACGCCAGAGAACTATTAACTTTCTTCCTCAGTAGGAAACGAATTCTGTTACTTAGTTTACTGCAATTCGCAAACACACACAATTCGCACAGCGTTCAGCCTAAATTCGGTAAACCACTGTTCTATTTGCTAAACTTTTAGATAAATGACGGTAACTTAAGTAGTTAGACTTCAGTCAGACCCAATCTAGAGGTTTTCTTTAGGTGCTTCTTCTAATCGAATCATTTTCTTCTAGGTGTCAGAAACTTTGTTGACAAGTTTGTTGACAAGTACGAAATAATCTTTACCGGAGAGTTTTCATAGGATTGACGGTTGAACCTCAAAATGGCGAAGTCGTCTTGAAAATATATTTTTTGTTTTTTGTTCAAACGTAGTTTAGTGTGTAATATTGATAGCGTATTATGCAGTGATCTAACGATAAATTGTACAGCTAATGAAGAATTGATTTCAAAACGTGTTTCACCACTATTTTGGTCATCACCCGGCAGTCCCGGGGTCACGGCCGCCTCTAAGCTTTCTGTAAAGTCCAGCTATCACTTTATAAAACGCAAAGCCTACTACCGAACAACGTCATGCTCTAAGGGCAAACTTATATGTTATTTTACTTGACATTGGCAAAATCATCAATTGATTTATTGATGGAAGCCATATTTTATTAAAAGAAGAAGAAGAAGAAGAGTTTTCATAGCCTTTTCTTTGTTTTATATTTACGATCTAAAACTTTTTGGATAGTCTTAGTTTACCAATCATCATCATCAACATCATCATTATCGCCAAAAGACGACCACTGCTGAACACAGGCATCCCTTGGACCTCCACAGGCATCGGTTAGAATCCACCTGCAACCAGCGTCTTCCGGCGACCTTTACAAGGTCTTGTGGGTAGACGTCCTATGCTGCGCTTGTTGTAGTTTACCAATGGCGTTCCTAATATTCAGCCTCTTATTGACCTTAAAGAAAAGTTCCACAGAGACAACCATTTAGGTTTAGCTTCTTTACCAACATTTATGAGGTAGTGCCACCACTGCTGTTCATATATCGGCATTCAGAAACGCATGCACGTAACAAATGAGTCATATATATAGAAATTGTAATTTAGCTAAAGGCAAGTTCCGAAAAATAATTGGCTTGATTATAAGTAATTAGTCATGACTGAGACCACATTGACGTCAAAGCATCTTGTACCGCACTATTCATCATTTCGCCATTCAAGTCTGTTAAGATCTATTGTCTGTTATGTAAATAGGGAATGCGTGCTTGAAGCCACGCTGCCTAAAAGCCCCAAATTACTTAGCTGAGACCTTAAGGCAAGGCAGTAAAATTTGTAATCGTGTATCTAGCTTACGCTAACAGTTAGACGATGGCCGATGGCGACATTTCTAGTAACTAACAAAACATCTTATCTAGTCATGGGAGTCATAAATAGTTACGACCGGGTTAAATCTCTGGATTTTAGGCTGTTTAAGAGTACACCTACTGTGTCACGTACGCCAGAGAAGCTTTCTTAATGGCCAAAGGTTATATTTGATTATGTTATATTATGTTAATGTGGATTTAACGTAACTTTCATCGTTTATATGCTGGTATTTAGTTATCGTGTCGTTTCACTGAAAAAGTTAACTACTGAGAAGTTAGTTTTTACGTACTTAAATGTAAAGTCCATAGCTGTCTTTCTACACTATGTCGTAACTAGGTCGTAGTTATGAATAGGTATGAATTTTTCCATATTAGGCATCAAACTGAAGACCGACAGAGTAAAGAATACTGAGATACACCAAAAAGCTATGATATAGACTGGCGTGTCAACTAAAATGGAGATAATCTGGCCCTACGGCTAGGACCATCACAGCAGACTGTGGAGTAAAATGATGCTAAACTGGTGATTCTCAAAATGTTTACTTTGACCGAAAAACGACTGGTAAACATCAAATGTTATATAATTTCGTACATAAGTTTCAAAAACTCATTAGTACGGATTGCAAGTCTCACGTTCTTACCGCCCCCTTACCCTTAGGTCACCAAAGATAAACAAAGAAAATCGAAAATCGGAAAATTCTGTTGCCATGGCTCACAACTTTAATTACACTTGTAATAGAAAGAAAGTACTGTGTGAGTCACTACATACTAGCCCTATATAGACGTCAAACTGCATTGCAATCGTTCCATAAACCCGTGTATCATAATCTATTAATAGGAACCCGCGGTTCCCGACTGAGTCAGCGAAGGCGGATCTTCATTCTCCCTAAGTACACCCGGCAATGGCCACGGACCCTGCTGGCACAGTTATGATAGCACAGTATACTATAATATGTAATTAATATGTCTACATTTACAAATTGATTTAAATCGCATCGTGATTAGGTCACATTTCCAATTCATAGTACACATATTTTTATCAACTATAGGTTTAAGTTATGACCATGACAGCTAAAAGTCTTAATAAAAGTCTTCTTCACCCCAGGGATAGTCTTAATTGTCAAGCACTGGTCCCATTAACGTTTACGCCTATACTTCATCTTTCATTAGATTTTTGCAACATATTTTGCCATTAGAAATAATTGATGCAATCAAACCATAGTTATCTAACAGCTTGTATGTATATCAGCTTCGATACATCATAAATATAAAGTTTTACAGGACATTAATAAAATTCTTGATTTCTGATAAGTTCAAAGACCAAATGGATTCATAAATGGGAGTCACTCGCTACGTTTGTAGTTCAATTTTGGAATCTTTCGCTTACCTACAAGCACGGAGGTAAACTATTTGCCTAACTCGTAGAATAAACTCACACTTTTTACATGTGATTAGAAAAACGGTACTTAATCGCGTTAAAGCTAAAGTTATTGTTACTTAGATTTGACAGCGAGCAATGGAGCGTAGTATTTTAGGTGTTTGTAGAACTGATCGAATCAGAAACACGGAACTACGCTCCAGAACTCAAGTTAGGGATGTAGGTGTTAAGACCGCCAAGCTAAAATGGGACTGGGCTGGACATGTCTGCCGCATGCACCCGGAAAGGTGGGCTAAAGTGGTTACAGAGTGGGACCCACGACACACCATAGACAGTGCACACCGGAGTGCAGGCAGACCGAAAAGGAGATGGCGGGATGACTTGGACGCATTCTGCATACAGTGGCGGGATCACACAAGTGATAGGGTTGTGTGGAGAAAAAGAGGGGAGGCCTTTGCCCAGCAGTGGGACACAAACACAGGCTAATGAAAATAAAAAAAATAAAAAAACTTAGATTTTTGCCGACGTTTTGAAAGGGATGTGACTTTCATGATTGCGTCTGGGCTGAGGAGGCAAAAATACTTTTATTTTTAAGGTTAAAAATCCCGTTTTGTTTGTAATTACTAATTATGTTATTTGTTGCTTATTTTGTTATTAAAAAAGATTACAAACTGGACTTTTGTGAACCCGTAAGATATTAACACATCTTATGTGATTTTCTAAAAAAATATAAGTAAATGTAATCTAATCTAATCATCATCATCATGTCAGCCGAAAGATATCCACTGCTGGACATAGGCCTCCCCCAGAACGACCCAAGAAGCATATTCTGCCTTCCCTATCCAGCAGTATCCCGCAACTCTAGGTCGTCGGTCCACCTTGTGGGAGACCTACGCGAGGCCTATCTAATCTAATACTTAATTAAATGTAGCATGAGTTAAAATACTGCGTGAACCGTCTTGTGTACCGTCCCTTACAGCAGCGTGTCGCATTGACGCATGGCGGCGGTAACGCGAAATCGCGGCGATCTCAAAGCGGCCGCCATCATTGTTTGACTATGACCCGATGAGAATTTGTATCCTGGTTTATGTATTGCTTTTGAATCATACTTTTTACGATCACATAAATAGTGCTATCGATGAATATTACTATTTTTAACTTTAATGCAAAGTAATATGGTCCAAGACTATAAGTATAATGTCACCTGACCTAACCTAGGCGGTTGTACCGCTACTCGCAAAGCGTAGGTCCGAGGTTCGATATCTGCTAAGGGCATTATTTGTTTATCCCGAATATTTTATACGGATGTTATATGGATAACGAACCCAGATATAAATACCTAACTATTCTGGTTGATGTAACTGGTGACCGAAGAGCTGGCGGCTTCCTCGCACAACGTATCAGCATTGCGATACAACGAGGAAATGCCGCCAGCATCCTTGGTACAATGCCTCAAGGGCCTTTTTTAGATTTTATACTGTAACTAGTTAAGTACTTGTAGTTATCATAATACGATTGTAATTTCTTTAAATAAATATATACAATTAGAACATAAAACATTTTACTATTCGTTATAAAAACATAAATAAACGTCGGGATTCCAACCCAGGACTTCCTGTTTCATAGACAGGGTCACTTTTGACTAGGTTAGGAAACCGCTATATATAAATATACACATACATACATGTACATATATAATACGCAGGGTTTATATTTATATAATAGTCTATAATTTTATTGCCAATCCATGTTTCTGTGATCCGTGGTCCGCACATAATTATTAAAGCTTCGGTAAAAACAAAGTAAGTCTACATACAGAACAGGGCTGTATGTACGTATAATGGTTTAAAAAATGTTAAATACTATTTATGCGCGCCTCAGCTAACGTTCTTTTAAAACATAAAACACGAAAAATTCATAATAATTATCAATATATTTTAGATTAAATCTAAAAAAGACCCTTGTGTCATTGTACCAAGGATGTTGGGGGTATTTCCTCGTTGTATCGTAGTGTTAATACATAGGGCCTTTTTTAGATTAAATATTGTAAGTAGTTAAGTACTTGTAGTTATTATCATTAAGTAATTATTGTTTCAGATTTAATAGTTACATTCTTTATTAATTTTCAAAAAGGCTATGTCTTATATAGCATTTTTATAAAAGTAAATTATAAAATTACGATTAAAACCACAAAAATATTATAAAAACCTAATAAAGTTACATTATTAATAGTTCAAACAATAAATCAGGTAGAGCTTAATATTATCTTTTATTTTCAAACTCAGTTCAAAGTGCATCGCCCATTCAACACTTCTCTGCGACCTGCGTCATTATTGTCAGAGTACTACATTGATTTAATAGTACTCTGACAATAATGACACCTCATGTTATTTGTAAATATATTCTCGTAATACTCCGTTTACCTACACGCAGAGCTAATACTTATATAGTGATTGCTGGCGCCAGTGATGTAAGAATCAGAAAAGTAATACGTTAAAGTTGAAACATAAAAAACACGGCCAAGTGCATGTCGGGGCATGCTCAGTGAAGAGTTCCGTAATTCATCTGTAAAACTAAAACGATTTAACTAATCATGTTCAAAATAATTATCGTTGAAAGTTTTTCTTAAGCTGCATATTCATATTATTATTTTTTGAACTTGCTTGCTTGATTATTATAACTAGCAGGGCGATTTTTTCCGATAATATTTACTTTATCAAAAATGTTAAAGGCAAACCCTTATTCCTTTTTAAATACCTGTCTAAAGACACCTTACACTTTAGGTTTGAACCGTAAAAAATATCAGCCCCAACAAAAAAAGACCTATTTTTTTTTGACCACTTGGTCCGCATGATTGAGTAACGGTCATTGAGAATAGCCGGGGACAGACAGACGACAGACATGGCAAAATTATAAGGGTCCCTATTTAACTACGGAATCCATTATCTATAAATCTTTTGATACGGTTCTGTTGTATTTGTTAGAAACACCACCTAATTGTAAAGCACTGTTTTCTATTTTGTTTTAAGGTAAACTGCTAAAGAATGCTTTATGAAAAATGAATATTCTGAAAAATATAAGATTGTAAACATTGTATGTCACGCAGACTGACTATCCTTACAAAGCTTTTAAAAATCACAAAGTTTATAAACCAGACAAGTCTTACTAAAATTATAGTCGCGAGACATGAAACGCATGTTAAACGATTATGAAAGCACGTATAAGGTTACATACGCACCCTGTGAACTCAATCGTCGGGCCTTGCTAAATGCACTTTTAAACCTCTTAGCAACAGACATGGATGTACCATGAATAAAGACAACGCTCAAATATCTTATCCATCACTCGCTTAACTTTACGCGTTTTGTTTTACCTCAGATATAAACAGTAATCAACAGGGCGCGCTATTGAAATGTGCTTTTTAGTAACTAGGACAAAATAACTTTGTGCCAGTCAGGGCTTTGCTCCGGAAATGCCAAACAAATGCAGTCTGAAGACTGCGTACACAATGGCATCAAGTCGCAGTGATGCTCTGTCTAGTTGGTACATAAAGAAAGAGACGGAGGTTAGTTGGAGTTGTGGGATTGGTACGTGGTACAGGGAGGCGCGTGACACACGGTCCGGAAACACGTAGAATACCACGACGGCGTCGCACGCTCTCAAAAAACAAGGGCGTCAACAGACGGCTCTTACTACACCACCACATTTAAATTAAAGGTCTTATGTCACTAAGAGAAGTAATGGGAAAATGACCTTTTAGTTTCACATAGCAAAAAAGCTTACGTACCACGCTCGGACCTAACAGCTACAATGGGAATGAAGAATTCACGGCATCAAATTCCAATGGTTCTTGGAGCTGATGAGTCATTAATTAAGTACTTTGATGCATCTAGTAGTCCCTGCAGGGTACTCGTGGCTGTACCTCTGATCTTCATAAATTCTTTGTACCCATATTATTCACGGTTTTTGAAGCCGATGTATGTGGCCCTTGTACAATTACATACAATTTAAAAATACGCGTGAACGAAGCGCAAATCGGAACGTTATATTATGATCATTCACGATTTACTAACTTGCCCATTTGAACACTAAATTTATTATCAATTGGAGCGTCATGTACGTAGAATGTAAAAAAGGTGTTCATCGACTTTTATACATTAATGACCTTGACAGTAAGTTATTTTATATAAGACTGATGACCAGTGTTTGACATCAGTCACACCTGATGGTAAATGTCGACGAGCTCGAGGGTGTAGCACGCTGGTCCTGTAACAGCCTATTCCCTCTTGCCTTGAAAATACCCAAATTATATCTTTCCGGGAATACAGACGAAGGGAAGGAATTCCATTCCTTAGCAGTCCACATTAGGAAAGTAGAAGCGAATCGCTTCGTTCGAATGAATGGAAAAGTCAATCTCTTGATATCATAAATTCGAATCGAATCGTGACCTTTTAAACTCTGACAGATACGAAGAAACGGGTATTTTAGGAATATGAATGATACAAATTAACAATCGTGGATATCGACAATACATTTCGTGCAAAACTAATGGTGAGAAACTTTTGTGTGCGATTATTTTCGTCCTAAAAGTTTTTTGAATTCGAGTACACGACTCAAAAATCGGCCCCCTGAACATTAAAATTAAATAGCTTAAGTAATTTTGTCAAACATCAATAACTGGCGTATGTTGTAGTGAAGATTCCTAAGTATATGAATCACAAGGTAGTCATACTAATAAACAGAGGTGAATGTATTTGCAGAATGTTTGTAAACATTGGTGATGTCTCTGCGGTTTTGGATGCGGATGGACCATTTGATTATACAATCCGACCGTTTTATGACTCATCGAGGCGTGTCAATATAAAATGGTCATGTCAAGACAGATAATAGATAAACAAGCTGCAGTACCTTTACCATGAGTTGTGACATTAACGTTTTCGATAGTTAGTATCGAGTTTACTATCTGTGCATCTTGTTCGCACAAAAATAGTACAAGCGAGATGCACAGATAGTAAACTCGATACTCGTTATCGATAACGTCAAAGTCACAACTCATGGTAAGGGTACTGTCCGCAAGTTTCCGATAGAGACAGATAAACAGAATGCTTTACAACTATTAATTTAAACGTGATAGTTACTATGTATGTTTATTTGACTGAGTTTCCGCGGCACTGTTGCAAGCGCAATCCTCGCGGAATAACTGAAGCACTAAGTTTTAATTTAAGTAATATTTAGTTGTAATGTAAACAACTATGTTAACTTAAAATTGTATGTGTACCAGTGGCGGCGCGACATTTTTTTCTTAGGCAAGACGGAGCCGATATGTGCCGTACTCATTGGAAGAAGAAACCTTCATGAGCCCAATGAAAACCGTTGAACTGCAGTAAAGTTAGTCAAGCCGTCGGGAATCGGCTTACACACAGGGTGGTAAACAACATTCCAAATCCATCCATCCAAAGTAATACCTACATTCGGGTTTTGTATCACATTATATTTCATTCGCTGTAGAAGTCGACGGATAAGCGGGGCTCCTAATTCAGAGTGATCTGCCGCCTTTCGGGCATCTAAAGCTATTCATCTAAACCTAACCTATCCATTGTTTAGCGATATATTACTTTATTTGTGACATTATCTATGAAAAGGGACCTTATTGTCGATGGCGCTTATGTCGTTGTTCAAGACAATACAATACAAACGCAACTTACCTACGCAACGCGATTCGACGTAAGTGCCATTGAAAATAAGGTCCCTTTTTCTAGATAATTACACATTTATTTATCAGTAACAACATCTGATAAAAAACCCGAATGTATAGAAATTCGGGTGGGGAAAAATGCGAATGGTGACATGCATGAATGAAAACTAACTCGAGTGGGGAAAAATGCGACTGGGAATTATGCTACGCGGAATTAACGCGTTTGGAGTACTGATCGAGCTCCTCTTTATTTGCTTAAGCGCGCATATATTGCTTTTACGACCTTGTAATGGCTTTTTTTCACGGCAATAAATACAAAATTTTAGATTAATTACCATTATTAATGCACCGCTGAATTTACAGACAGGCAAACAGATTTTATAAGACTTCTTTAAGTTACGGACCCTTAAAATTTGCTAGTCATCGCCTAATAGATAGAACGTATTTTTTGCGGAATTAATATACATATGTACAAAAAGCGTTGTAAAATTCAATGACGCTATATTATAGACGTCAATGGGTAACAATAGGAACTAAAGAGTTAAGCATCTATGACGTCCATGACGCCCTTTTTTCAACATTATAGCATCCTCTCGCTATTTCCAGTAATGATGAGGCAGTGTAACGCTGTGAATAATACAGACCAACCCACGACTTCGAGGGGAAGTATCTTAATACTTCATATTAAAATTTACACTAGCCACACAACGAACTTTTTTTAATGAATAGAATAGCGATAGAGCGTTATATAGTTTATAGTTAATATGTGTAGAAAACGCGAGAGTCTAAAGGTAGTAATAATTTAATTTTGCTTAATTATTTCTGTATAAATAATGATATTTTTTTTATTCATGTTTATTGATTTATGTTTATTGACACGTGAAACTCCCTTTGAGGCCTAATTACTTGCAGAAGGCATTTTAGGGATTTTCATTCTTGAACTGGCGTACGATGTTTTCTTCTATAAAGTATATGGAAACAGTTAAAATATCAGAGGCGCTACAGCCAAAAACGATATTCGTAAATTTCGGACAATTGTCCCTGTTACTCTCATGAACGTCTTAATTGAGGTAAGAGAAAGAGGCCCGAAAGTTACGAATGTCGTTTTTGGCGGTAGCTACTGGCACGAGCCTCCTTTTCGGAAACCGCTGCTGTTTACGATTCCTGCGGTAGTAACGCACTAAGCATGTCGTTATAATCGTTATTACCCTAGGAATCGTAAACGTTAGGGCTCCGTGGCTATTAGAACCCAAATAACGGGATCTTTATAGTTCTATCATGTCCGTTAGTAAGTTACGCTGGTCCTTTATTATTATTTTTATTATGCAGAAAAGTCTGCTAGTGAATATCTTCGATATTTAAATCGCCTTTATTGTCAAAGCGATAAGGTGCATATTTAACTCGAAAGAAAAATAGAAAAATTTTGACTCGCAGCGGGACTCGAACCCACAACCACTGGATCCACTGGTTGTGGGTTCGAGTCCCGCTGCGAGTCAAATTTTTATATTTTTCTTTCGACTTAAATATCTTTGATATGCTAGCAGACGTTTCTGCTTAATATAAAATGATAAGGTGCATGTTTAAATATTTGTAACCACCTCCACAGTTCCGATATATCTGATGGCTACTATACCTACTTGTGTGTACCGTATGTCATGGGTATTTTATAGAGTGGTACTATATAGGTATGTATGTGTTGATTTCATTTATTGATTGCACAACATTTTTATATGTGTTTATAGAAATGTCAGACTTAATATCTATAGGTATATTACCTATACTTGCCAGTCAAAGGCATGGCACTGAACGCTTTAAGTAAATTAATAGTGGAGTTTTTTGCCTGGTCATTATAGGTAATTCTCATTATTTTACTGACACAGCATTGACGTCAAGCTGTAAGGTCACTCTTCTCGCAACACGTCCCAAAAAACATACAAACAAATATTAAATATAAAACCCGATTGCGAATTCCTACGAAACTAGACGTCAATTGAACAAGGCCGGTATTGCAACTGAAATGCGTGAAGCACGAGACATGAAACACACGGACCGAAGTAGCGCCGAGCTCTGAGGCTCTAGTTTACGTTTCTTTTGACGTGAAAAAATGTCTCGAACTCGTATTACAAGATGTGATAATGTTATTTATATGGGAAACACTAACGCGATGATAAAGTAATATTACGTTAAAAACTTACAGGGGCTCTGATCCGCGAACAACTTTCGTGTATTTGCCTCTTTATCGATCGCATGCATATGCGATAGACATGCGTAATATTCCAATTTTAATTTTCGCGTTAGGCTATTAGTACTGTGTGGATTTACTACTAAAACACCCGGGTGGTCAGTTTATCAATATTTAATATCTTGGCACTTGTTGATAACAACTTGGGAACATTTGAACTCCAAAAATGTGCTCTTCCATTGGCCTATGCCGGTCTTTATTACGTCTAGATAAGGTAGACTAAAACCATGTCAAAACTTAAATTCGATGTTATATGGAATGTTTAAAATGAAATCGTGAAGGTCAATTTTCTAATGTTGCGATCCTGATTACCATTTTTAAATATCGCGTCTTGACGACACCGGTCTGGCCTAGTGGGTAGTGACCCTGCCTGTGAAGCCGATGGTCCTGGGTTCGATTCCCAGTCAGGGCATTTATTTGTGTGATGAGCACAGCTATTTGTTCTTGAGTCATGGGTGTTTTCTATATATTTAAGTATTTATATGTATCTATCTATTATATCTATCGTCGTCTAGTACCTACAACACAAGCCTTACCGAGCTTACCGTAGGACTAGGTCGATTCGTGTAAGATTTGTTATTATTTATTATTATTACTACCTTCCGCAAGATTTTATGATACTTTTATTTTTTATTAAGGCTCTAGAAGGTGAAAACCAGACCTGTTTATGTTTCCGTTTGAGCGCCATATGCCGCGAAGCGCGGCGACACACAGCTCCGTATGTTTTAAGAGTTCAAGTGTGAGTCAGCCGCTGTGGTTTCCCAGAGAAAGTAAATACTAGACTAGCCATTTCATTTTCAACTTTATGTCGTGACGTTACGATTGTTATTACTTTGTATAACGATCAGCACGGTGCACTGTCTCTTGGAACCGTGAGTAGAGGAGAAATTACGCATTACTGTATTGAGGTTAGTAAATAGTGCTTAATTTAATAGGTAGAGGTCACTCGGGTAACTATATAAATATTTTTTTTATTACATTTTTTTTATTACATTTTTTTTAATACCTATATGAGCAAATGGCAATTTGACTATTGTTTACATCCAACTCGATTTTTTTTTATTTAATCTCATAAATAGTATATATGAATTATAATTAGATTCAATATCGGTTTTATTACAAGGTTTTAAACAAAATGCATGCAGGTCCACTAGGTTAATAGTTAAAATAATCTCCAACAGTTCTAAAGCTACTGTCTGTGAAATATATTAACAAATCACCTAAAACATTATTAAGACACAAAAAATAAGATAGAAAAAAGTCGTTGTTATTAAAGTTTAAATAACACTAAATTCCTTTTTCCGTTGTTATTTATTTGACCTGTAATAAATATATATATTTTATGAATAATTTATATTTATTTATAAATTATATATTATATTAGGAATATATGAATTTAAAAAATATATATTTATATTTTACATATAAAAAAGTACATTGTAAGTTAACTGACAGATCTGCACATATGTACAGAGCAAGAAACTCCCCGAAGCTTTAATAATTTTGATACTTACTTTATTCATAGATTAATATTGCACCACAAAAAACCCGTGTTTTTGGCCACCACGCACAAAACAATACAGTAGTATTATTTTTATTAAATATTACTAAATTACTTTTACCTTTTTAGGGTTCCGTAGTCAACTAGGAACCCTTATAGTTTCGCCATGTCTGTCCGTCCGTCCGTCCGTCCGTCCGCGGATAATCTCAGTGACCGGTAGCACTAGAGAGCTGAAATTTGGTAGTAATATGTATATCAATCACGCCGACAAAGTGCAAAAATAAAAAGTCGAAAAAAATGTTTTCTTAGGGTACCCCCCCTATACGTCAAGTGGGGAGTGATTTTTTTCTTCATTCTAATCCTAACGTGTGATATATCGTTCGATAGATATTTGAAAATGAATAGGGGTTTACGAACATCATTTTTGGATGATGTAAATATTTTCGGAAATAATCGCTCTAGAAGTAAAAAAAAGTGCGTCCCCCCCCCCCTCTAACTTTTGAACCACAAGTTTAAAAAATATGAAAAAAATCTCAAAAGTAGAACTTTACATAAACATTCTAGGAAAATTATTTTGAACTTGATATAATCAATAGTTTTTGAAAAAAATCTATATATATATAAATGAGCCCTATTTCTCTTGGTCACGCTATAACTTGAGAACGGCTTTACCGATTTGGCTAATTTTGGTCTTGAAATATTTGTAATAGCTCAAGGAAGGTTTAAACGGCGAGAAAGAATGAAAAAAAATCGAGTAATATACTAAAAAACGAAAAAATTGTTCCCCCATACAAACTTTATCAACTCGAAAAAACTGTAAGCGCCGCAGGATTTCATACATCTTACGAGTTTTTGGTAAAGTGGTCTTTGCTTTTGCTCGAGAAAGGCGGAAACGCCGTAGGATTGCTTATATCTTAGGCTTTTTTGCGAGCATAATAGGTACTTTATATTATTTCAGTACTAAAGTCGTTAAGGCGATAGTTTCTTACAAATTGTTAATAAATTAGCCCTTATTGCCTAAGATATGGCTGTCAAAATGTCTATTGAATGACAATACACACTTCATCACTTCAGGCCCGGTACCGCGAACATCGAAGTTCGCATATGTCGAGTATTTCTCTTTTAGTCCAATTAAGGCGTTAAGAGAGTGACAGAGACAATCGTCCGAAATTTACGAATATGGTTTACATCATAGATACATTAAAAATTCCTTGCGACACATTATTTGGAGTAAAAGAGAAAGATGTTCGAAATATACGCTCTTCGATGTTCGCGGTACCGCTACCGCGTAGCGCCGCCGTTTTATGTATAATTCCGCTTTAAGTTTTAATCGTAAATAATAATCTGCACTAATATTCAACGCCCAATGCGACCGTCCCCTGCGTTGTCTTACTACTTCACTCACACTCAGTACCCATCTGAGTGTGAGTGAAGTAGTAAAACAAATACAAACATTTCCGAGAAAATACGATAGGAAAGGATTATTCACTACATCTGAGCCCCGAGTGCATGTTTTTAACATTACTAAATGTCACCATCGCGTTAGAGCTACCCATATTATACCAGTATCACTAACGCATTCGAGACATTTTTTACGTCAAAAGAAACATACACTAGAGCCTCTATACTTGAAACTCGCGCGCATAGTTTACTTAATTTGCCGATAGATGTCGCTACATGGCGGTTTTAAGATTCTTTCTGATTTAATGGGGTCGGAGCATGCAGTCTCCATGTCCATACATTAGGTTGAAACTGACTGACTGACTTCAAATGACGCTGACTGGTAATCATTCCATGTTACAACCCCTTCTTACTACTCGTGGTGGGACTGAAATTGACAACATTTTTTCGAATTTTCCATGTAAAGTTGGGATCTATAACTCTTTCTTTAGTTGTCGCCGTCCTTTGTGGGCCCGTGTTTAGGGTTCTGTACTTAATATTAATATGTCAACAATAATATATCAAATAGCCCATTTTTAACTCTTAAGTGGGAACACTTACTGTGACGGACGAAAAACTACGGAACCCTACACTGAGCGTGGCCCGACACGCTCTTGGCCGGTTTTTTTATTTATTAGAGCAGCTTTAATAAATACCTATTACTATTTTATGTAAAATATAAGTATTTGAAATTTATTTATAACTAGCTTTTTCCCGCGGCTTCGCTCGCGTTAAGAAGTTTTTAAGTTATTTTTAGCACGCTATCGTTCAAAACGTAGCTTTGTATGCGTGCATGCATTTTGTTCGGAAAGTTGCATACAAACTTTAATCCCCTATTTTATCCCATTGATCAAAATCCTTTCTTAGCGGATGCCTACGTCATACCATCTACCTGCATGCCAAATTTCAGCTCGATCCCTCCAGTGGTTTGGGCTGTGCGTTGATATGATAGATCACTATGTCAGTCAGTCAGTCACCCTTGAGTTATATATATTTAGATTTATTATATTAGGAAGTCATAAATAAAAGTCTATAGACTTTTATTTAAATAATTAAATATTAAATATTTTAACTTTCTTTAGGTTAAAATAACACAATATAAATAAGCTTAAAAACAATTAATTTAAACTAAGGATAACATAAAATTCATACATAGGTAATATATATAATATATCATTCATATTTTTTTAATTTTACACATCAAATATATGCATTGCAAAAAAAAGTACATAATTATAAGCTAACTGAAAGATCTGCACAAAAAACTACCCGAAGCTCTAATAATTTTAATTAAATTTAATTTTATCTAAAGATTAATATTGCGCAACAAAAAACCCGTGCTTTGGGTCACCACGCTTAAACAAGTTCAACGGGAAAAATTAAAAAGTTTCCTCATACATCGCCGCGTCATTGGAAACCGTTCGACTTCGACTCGTAAGATTTCCTTCTTCGGTTTATGAATGGGATCGTTCCATTCATAAGCTAGACGGCTAAAGGGTTTTCCTCGGAAGTTGTCGAGGAAACGAGCGCGTGTTGCGCACGCGCCGGTAGTGACATAACGAAGGGCTGCCGGCTAAAGGGGCTTAAGTGTAATACCTTTGCGGAAAGCTTGGGATTTTCTGTTTTGTTTCGGTGCCTCTCTTTAAGACTATGGCGACTAAAGCTTTTTAATTCGAGGTTAGGTAACATACAGGGCGGGACACGTTTGTATGGAGTAAAAAATGTTTTGAATATTATGCAAGTAGATGTCTATGTGCAAAATCTTAACTCTGTTGCTCGTCATTTACTGGTCGCTCAACATTAACTGAATATTTTTTTATTTATTACAATTGCAAAAAAAAATTTTTTTCCTAAAATTATAAAAATGCCGGTTTAATATTTATGTTGTTATATCTTACTAGAAAAAAAATGAAATTAAACTGCATAAACATTTTTTCTTTGCTTAAATTAGTTCCATAGATTTTACTATTTTGGGAAAGTGATCAATTTTGAGCGACCTCTAAATGATGTTTGATTGTAATGAAAATTGGTGTATGAGATTTTTATGAGTTTTGCAGTAAAAAAAAATCCTTGGGGAGATGCAAAATTTAAAAAAAATTTTTTAGTATAGTGTTGAATTGTGGATATTTTTTACCTTCTAAAATAATTTTCCAAATAAACTTGTAAACGAAAATACACGACAATACGAATTTTGCCGATACATGTCTTCAATACAAAACTTTTAATTTTTTACGTTCTTTTATTTGAGTACCATTTCGTTCGGGTCTACCGTACCCCTCGACGGAATTATTAATATAGATAATTATATATATATATCATTGGCAGAGTACCCACAACACAAGCCTTCTTCTGCTTACTGTGGGGCTCAGTCAATTTGTATAAGTATGTTCTATAATATTTATTTATTTTAAACTTACAATAGACAAAACTGTACTTGCTACTTACCGGATAAAAAAAAGGTTTAATCCCTAAAACCGATTATTGAATTACAACTCTATTGGAATTCGAATGAGATTTAAAACTGAAACAGATCATTTTGTGTAATTTGCTCAGTCACTTGGAGTATTCCATTATATTCTAAAAGAGAACGTAAAATAGTATATCTATTCACCACTTTCACGTTCTTGAAATTACCAGAATACACAAACTGTTTACTTTAGTTCTGCGCTTGTCTTTTTAGCTTGTGAACGATTATGATAACATAATGCAGCTACTTTGAGTCAAGCACTAGATTAAATTTTACGAGTAATTTTCATACAGTTTCCTAGACACGAATTGTGGAAGGCACGCGTTGACTAAGTGGGGAATACACAAACGTAATGTTCCTTATGAAATTGCTTGCAATAGTTGCAATAAATGCAATAATCGTTGAACGTAGATACCTAAGCAAAGAAATAACCAGTGATTAGTGTCGGACACGTGCCATTGTAGGTAGTACTGACCTATACCTCTGTTTTACAATCTTGAGTAATTGTTGATATTCTTAATATGTTGTTCATGGAGGTATCATACTATGAGTTTGTTTTATATTACATTTCATAACTAAAAAAGGTAGTTAGACATTCGATATCATACTGAAATTTTGCAAATATTACTATTGTTTATGCCGTGTGATGCCGGCTGATGCTATGTGATGCCGGCTGAATGCCGTGTGATGCCGGCTGACTACAATAGCACCAGCCCATCTCCTCCCGCGGGTGTCGTAAGAGGCGACAAAGGGAAAAATCGTACGGACGGGCAGCAGCGTCCGTCAAAACCCAATCTGCAGCTACTGCGGTCGCCAACCCGTCTGCCAAGCGTGGCGACTATGGCAACTACCGCCCAAGATTATACAATTCATATTTGTGGGAGGCCTATGTCCATGCAGCAGTGGACTGCATAAGGCTGAAATATATGTAAAATGAAATGATGTAGGTACTATCGTCTTTCGGTAGGGAAAGCACCCGGGAAGAGGCCCCCAACTAGGTGGACGGACGCCGACGGTAAATCGTTGGATACGGACGGCACTAGACCGTTCCCTGTGGAAATCATTGGGAGAAGCCTTTATCCTTTGATGATGACATTCATGCGTATTGACATTTAGCCTATTTTCTAACAGGAGTGGTTGGGTTCTCCCAACTTCGCAAAGTTTTTACTTGCGAGTTGCGACAAATTATGGTAAAGCTCGAATAAACACCCAGTTAAATATAAGTAAAAATTAATCATTTATTGTGACAGCGCACTTTTCTACTCCTAAATAGGAACATAGTTCAGATCATTTAAGCCTTTTCGGAATTTCCGCTTGTTAATTTTCAATGGAGCTTCACATTATCATAATTATGGCATAGACTATGGTAACGTTGTTTTTGTGTTGCAGTAATTACAATGACCCCCAATGCTGAAACCGGTTTATCAACACGGCAGCCAGGAAAACCCGTAGTCATCAAATTTAAATCGCAACTTATTTATCAGCTGCGGTCTGTTTTTAATACATAATACATTGTTATGTAACCTTATAGATAAATACGTTGTTGATACGTTATGAATATTTATATTAAACTCAAACATTTATTTATTGCATCTCGTGCTGATCAGCCTGTGTTTAGTATGTGTAGAGCCGTGGTCCGATTCGCGTTTTTAGCACTTTGAACACGTCCTTGGTTGTCGGCCCGATTCATTCTTTCTGGAATAAGCTGTTAGCACAGCGTTGTGAGCAGTGTAAGCGTGATTCGAACCATGGCTTAGAAGTACAGAGCTAGATACAAGTGCTGGCGCGTCAATAAAGTTGATATTCGCTGGCTTTGCTTCCTGCAGTTCAACAGTTAAGTATTAACATATATGTAGTTTCACGAGAGTTGAAGTCACGCACACAACTACATCTAATGTAATGATAGGAAGATTTTGAAATTACAGTTCTTTTTTCATACCGATAACACGTTCTGTACACACTCAGTACATACCAAAAAGTTTTTTATTAAACCTCTTCAAACATGACTGATGTAACTGGCACTGGTTACACTTTAAGTGTTTTTATTTACATTCACTCATTCATTCCATTCATTCACTCTTTTCACAATCAGTACTTCTTATATTTGTGTGCGTAATCCATTCGCCTCAACTCTCGTGGAAGTGGAACTATCTATACTTAACTGTTGAACTGTATACCTATTGTCTAAGAACTCTTCAACAGATTTCAGCAAACCAACGAAAGCGCTCGCAACTTTAAATCTTTAGTCAGTAACAGCACATTAAGAGGAAAATATATGGTGCCATCAAAAAATATTTAAATGAAATGGAGAAACTCGCGCAAACATCGCATAAACTTCTTTCGCTGCATGACCATTTATAGTGAAACTATTTTGATTGACGTTCAACCGTAACCTGTCCTAGTTCAATGAACATAAACAACCAGCACTTTTAACTATTTGTAAACCTTATGTCATAGAGATAAGGTTTATCAATGGTTATTGCGTGTTGCTTGTAGGCTGATGCAACATGTACCCACTGGTTGGATGGCGCGAGGGTGGCGCGACTGATTTTTTAGTCCTACTTTCAAACATGAAAGACTTTAACCACCTGTAACGATGGATATAAGTTGGTAAGGCATTCGCCATTTTGGTTCTAGAGTGCAAGAGCTGGAGGGGCGGGAGCGCATGGCGCGATGCCGGTTCTACTGCGCAGCCGCGAGGAATGGAACCATTCTTGTTTACCTTGTGTGCTAATAGATGAAGTAAACATGGATTTGGCTCGAGTGTCGTATGTTGTTATACATATATAGTTTAGATACAAAGGCGTAAAAACTAATGAAGTCTTACGGGTCAAGATGATTGTTTGAGGCCATTTTCCCTTATTCTGTTTCTTCCAATCTGCCCCTGCCCCCTAAAGAATATGTAACCCAGAGGTGAACTTTACCAGATAACCTAATAGGAATGTTTTATTTATCACTGGATATTTGAATACATATAATACATTTTTTTTTTAATTATGCAGAACCGTCTGCTAGCGAATATCTTCGATATTTAAATCGAAAGAAAAAAAAAACTCCCGCTGCGAGATAATTTTTTTCTATTTTCCTTTCGATTTAAATATCGAAGATCGAAGTATAATACATAATTTATTTCACATATATGCAACTATAAAAATAATCTACTACGTTTACGTAAAATTCATTAGTTGAACAAATTAATGAATGAACCAACAGCCCGCAACGTGTTACGCCACGCACGTCACACGACGTTGCGTACGCGCAGCCGGGCCACGGATGCGCGGCAGGATACGCGAACTAGATCGCGCGTAAGCGCTGCACGTAACCAATTGGATCATTGGATCCTATTTCGGCAATGGCAGCTTCATTTCATTGCGATCTGCATTGGACGGGTTTTCCGAATGATTTAATTGCTCTTCTAGGGCGCTAATTAAGTAAGTAGTAATGGTATAAGAAGTTAAAATATACCCGATTAACCTTTACTTACTTACAAACATTACGATCGTACAACTGAGACAAATAAATAAATATATATTACAGGACATTCTTACACAAATTAACTGAGCCCCACGGTAAGCTCAGGAAGGCTTGTGTTGTGGGTACTCAACCTACGATACATATAATATACAAATACTAAAATACATATATAAAACATAAAACACCCATGACTCAGGAACAAATATCTGCGCTCATCACACAAATAAATGCCTTTACTAGAAATTTGCCCTTACTAGGCCAAACCTAATCCTACGAAACCCACTTATATTTGGCTGCAGAAAGCGCTAAAATGGGCATTATACATACTGAATGACCAACAGGGGTCAGTAATTATTTTTCAGTAAGTAACAGTTTCCCTAATGTTATACATCTGACATAGTTTACATTTGGAAAATTCTCTACTGTACACAAAAAAAGCAATATGAAATCGAAAAGCGAACGCCGAACAACAAAGCAGCTAGGGGTGTTACCGGGATAAACGATATAAGTGTAATCAGACGACCCAAAGGATGACATAGGATAGATTACTTGTGAACCCGCAGGATACATGATCAAATATGGATATATATTACTTTGTAAATCCATATCGGATTGATATCAAAATATATAGCATATACGATCAGATATGCAAACAATTTACGAGTAAAAGCCACATAATTTAATTCCGGCCTAGTCACCTTAATGATGTAATGATACTCATCATGACACTCATGATAATTAGTCTGCGGTGCGCAGACGCGGCGGCGCCGCGCCGGCTGTTAGTTGAAAATGAGCTCTAAGGCCTTGTAATAAAATCAACAGTTAACTATTTTTTTTTTAAACGTGACAAGTAGCTACATACGTTTATCATAGATAGCATGGTTGCCAGTTTATCGCCTATCGCGCAATCCGTCACTTTCACACTCACATACCTGTTCGAGCGTGACAGACTGACAGATAATGTGACAAATGATAAATACCCGACCAATTAGGCTAGCTGATTGAGAGGTTCTTGGATAATTTGATAGTTGTTTACATTTTTATCACACGTCGTTGTTCGAATATCTCAATTTTCTTGGTATGTTTTATTTTGATTGATCTTTCAATTATTTATTATTTTAAAATTTGAGTCGTAAAACTTCGCTACTTCTCTTCCCCAATATTTCCTGTCTCGTGGGAAAATGTGATATAATTTATGGAAAAAGCTAGAAAAAATCAAAAAGTAAAAATATGGACGGAAAATTGATAAGTTTCCAGGTGAAGGCTAGGATGTTATGGCGAAATTCGATCAGGAGAGTGGACCCCAAATGAAATGGAACAAGGCGAGAAAAAGACTAGCTGACTACTACCAGTTAAGTATAAAAAGAATAGCTCATATGATGTACATATAGATTTAAAAAGATATAACGTCAATGTGTTCTAGGAAAGATGATGGACAGGCAGGTTTTTCCGTCGGTGTAATACATGGGCGGTGTACCGATCTGTATGTAACTTCGGTACCTACAGTAATGGATGATTTGGTACTCGGAGCATGCGTAATACTTCAGAGAACGCATATTTAGGTATACTAACATATGAGCTCAGCTGTGTAACAAAAAAAAATCACTGATCAGGATTACAGGCTATTTCAAAATTAGGAACTATATAAAAAAAAAACAAGTGAAACACTGTGTGTGGTAAAAAAGTACCAATCTATTTTTATGTTCTAATATCTAACGAAAAAGTGTACTGAAGAAAAATGCTGTAACAACGTACTAGACACATGACAAAATTTAGTTATATGTTCAAAAAAAGATCCATAAAAAGTGCAACTAGTAAAGGTTGATTTAAATTATTAAAAAGTACAGGTTGTTAAACATGTTTGAATTTTGCCATGTTTTTGAATTACTTATTTTTTAAATTTCTGAATTCGAGTGCATGACTCAAACCTCGACCGCTAGGTCACAAAATAAACTAGGCCACCTGGCGCCCGCCATAACTAGTAATTGTTTGACGTCACAGAGGATGCCGGAGGCGCGGCTTTCGTAAACCATTACGCGTTGAGCTATAATTACATTAGAAATAAACTGGTCTTATGTTTACGCTTATAAGGTGAACGTCCGGGAGATAACACTCTCCTAGTGTATGTCATCATCACCTCTGTGGTGGTTATAGGAACCAACTTATTTGCAATACTCTCACACGTAATTAAACGGAATAACAAAGCAGTATTATATTGGTATAGTTTGTCTTAAGTCATTAACAATGAAGATAAATTTGGATGTTCACGTCAATCAGATGGGCGATTATGTTATTATATGAACCTAAGTCTGATCTTATTTTTACTCTTGCTAGTTTTTACTTCAACCTAAGGTTGCTGATGTAGGTACGAAGTAGCATTGTGCCATGAACGAGCAACGAGTCTTCGACGAGGAGGATATAAAAACCAAATTATACTATCCGCAAAACTATCTGGCCGGTAGGGTAATAAACGTCCGCTACCGCTAGGGGCGTAACATGTCGATAACTTATAATGTAATCGTCGATAAAATTATTGTATTTTCAAATGAAATCTTATATCGTTATTGATATTGATATTGTTTTTAAAGTTATCTAATGAATAATATTTAAAATGTCTAACATATTTCTTAAATAATTAGCTAAATACGTGATTAAGTATTATTTTATTGTAATAATTTAAATCAATATACTTATTTATATTTTGATTATTTAAATCAATATACTTATTTATATTTTGATTGTAACTGTACAATACTGTTATATAAAACACGTAATTTATATTCTTTGTCGACATTACCTTATCGACATTCCCTTTTATGCGTAACGCTACCTGCCCTTTTGCAGCTCGACCCTCTCCATAAGCTGTGCAGGTGTGAAAGAGATAGCACAATTCCGATGATTTATTACTTGACCGGCCAGATAGTTTTGCGGATGGTATAGTAAATTAAGTAGATACCTAATTAAAAGCAAAAGTACTTTTTTTGTGACGGTTATTCTTGACGTTTTATCTTCTTTTATACTTCTACGTCTTATCACTTGTGTTTACCATTACGTCACTTACTTTTTACTATAACATTTAAAATTACAACTGAACTCCTATCCTCGCCCTATGCCACGTGTCCCGGTCCTGAGCCAATCTGGTCATGTACCCATGGACTTGTGGAAGCCATACCACGGATTCCTTTCATCTAAAACAAATGCTGCGTGACAACATTAATTCTTGAATCTGGGCGCATTGTCAGCAGTCAGTATTCGAAAAGGATTGGTCGACTTGCAAATCAAGGTAATGAATATATTTGTCACTTAACTAGCGCGGGAAAAATGGCAAGCTTGCTACTTTTCCAGCGTCATGAAAATCTTTAAATTTGGTTTGTGCTTTTCACCCTTTTAAACATCGAATTCACATGGAACAAAGACTGTTATTGGAGCTCTAACACTGTTTCAAATCATACGACACAAGTCTTATTGAGCTTACTGTACCTAGTCCATGTTGGTTAGTGTTAGATTGTTCCAAAAAAGTATTCGATATTTAAATTATTATTTTTCCAGATTCTATTACCTACAACCATTTAGGCTTAAGTTGTCTGCACCTTAAAAGTTCTTAAGGGGGTAACAATAATCCATGAAGGATTATGCTGTATCCTGCTCAAGAAATACGAAGAATTAACAGTAAAAGATTCCAGTTTGATTATATATGCATATCAAATGTTTGTGTTGAGCCACATATGAGGTTTAAGAGAACATCGCACGCGCATTCTACGTCATCACCGACAAACAGTGGGTTTTACGATGGTGGGCGTATGATTACAAGTATATCGGTCAGCTTTAGATGGCGAATAGCTCTAAAATAGATACCACGAATCCTAATTTGCGTGAAAGCGTTTATGACGTTAGTTAATCCGTAAACAGATTAATGATTTTGAAACCATATTTAGTTTCTTAAACAGGAAAGACAATCAAAGTAATGAAAGCAGTAAGTACTAGGTAATATATAAAACTACCTACTTATCAATACAATGGGTCCATCTATTAACTATGGCTATACTATAACCGGGAGTGTAGTTAATAATGAGATCAAATTGATGAAATTGAGATAGATGCAGTAGGTATACACCTGGCTAAACTATCTATATCTATAGAATATTTGAATCGATAATAATTAAACTTACAACAGATAGCATGTTTGCTATGTTATCGTCTGTCGCGTTATCCGTTTTTGCACTCACATATACCTATGTTTGAGAATTCGAGACAATTTTCATCTAGTAAATATATACATAATATATCCTTAAGTTAACTTTTAATTTTGTATAATTGTATATATTATTTACCTTATTTAAGTAAATTATCATGTTGGAGCGTGTCAGATGGTGATGGTGAGTAAGGTTCCCAGAGCTCCAATCCTCCTGAAAGACCGGCAACGCGCTTGAGACTCCCCTGGTGTTGCGGGTGCCCATAGGCGACGGTAATTGCTTACCATCAGGCAATGCGTCTGCTCGTTTGCCAACTTTTTCATTCAAAAAAATATATTGTGACAAATGAGGAAGTATTTTTTTAAAAAACTATATTCGTTAAATTGGACACGTTACTACATAGAAGCTAACGGTTAACAAAAAGCGATATCCTTTTGTTAAATTGTAATATATACTTTTTTTTTTGGTTTAGTGTACCTTTATTATATTATAAATGAATTCTATAACATATCGAATACTATTGCACCACGCCCTGCAAACGGGTGCCATAATAATGAGGTGTGCGGCCTCAACCTGCCCGGCGCTCTGCGGCCAATGCCCGCTTTTTTGCATAACAATGAAGGCAAGTATTTAATTTTTAATCATTATTTTAAAGCTCAATTGTTAATTTTTAGGCAATTTTTCATTTACATTTTTTCGTCGTGAATAATTAATACTATTATATCTAATTAGCTATCCTAATTCCATCCGGTGTGAGGACCATTTTAGAATCGCTTGAGTAACTCGTAATTATTAATTTTAAAATATAATTATACTTTGTTTACTATTCAAATATTTTCAAGTTTTTTCTTGCAGCATAATTGTCATAACAGAAATTTTTTTTTCGCGCGCGTTATTGGCGAATTAATGGGTGTCTTAAATAGCATTTTAGTTATATCGAAAAACGTGAACCTTTATTTTTTAAATTTAAGGCTTGTTTTATGTCTAAAGTAATAGAATTTGTAATATTTCCTTTATTTATTGTTAATTGTGACTACAGTGATCTACTTAGTTTGCTAGCCATGTCATGTATCGTTTTCTATTTGGATATTTGTCATGTACTTAAAAGTCTGAGTCAAGGACGTTTTCTATGTATTTAAGTATTTGTATATCATTTATATCGTTGGCTGAGTACATAGCCTTCTTGACCTTACCGTGGGGCCATGCAGTCATTTCGTGTAAGAAAATCCTTGCATGCATGTAGCTATAGGTACTTATCATTAGCAATTCTTATCTTGTTTGCATAAAAATGCAACTATAAATTTAAATGAAAACCATCCATACACTCTATCCTAGTGATATCACAGGACTTATTTGGGTTCTCATTTTAACCGACGAAAAGAGAAGAATAGGAAAAACGAAGGAGCTTCTCAAGCCGACACTACGCGTAAAAATTTTTTTATGCAAAGTTTTAGGTAGAAATGCTTATTCTTATTTCAAACACTCAAATCTTATCTATAGTTAACAAAAATATTGAAATGAATGACTGCTTAGGGAAAATTCTGGCACCTATATAGTTTTTTCTTGGTGTCAAATGAGCCGGTTTGTCTTAGCAGTAAAACCCCGTATTTTAACTTTATCTTATCTCTTTACCGAAGTAATGCATCAATTTTCACGCTCGACCAAAGCTTGCAACAATACACAACAATAAAACAATAACTTTAAATGTAAACCATACAGTTACGTCTTTCTTTTATTTAATCGCATATTACCGGTTACCATAATTCTATTGTTATCTCCATTATGACCCTGTTAAGTACGTTCGCAGGCCCATTGAAGTCTGTACCGCAATTTAAACCTAACTCGGGTTAGTCATGACTCATTATGAATGGAAGAGTACTCCATTCATAAAGGCGGGTTCGAACACGTAAAGTGTCGGAAGTATTTGTTTAGTAAACAATATGAAATTGACAGTTTCTGGAAGGTAGGGCGGCGCCGGCGCCTGCGCGGTGCGTTTGGCACATTTCTTAATGCCACGTTGAAGAAAAACAACGCAGTCCTGATTTATACGTAGAAAGACCTCCGTGAAAGATGTGCTGGTTTGTAGAAATTTGGTGCGGTAGGCTTAAAAGAGCTTTAAGTAAGTGTCAAAAGTTTCGAGGAAAGGCCGGCTAATGAGTTGTTGGAAGCGAGTAGGAAACGGCCAGAACCTTTAAAGTGCGACCCTCATTTAACGAGAAGATAAGATGACAATGCGCGCCTGACAACGGTTTGTGTGTTCCTTACTGTGTGAACGTACAACAATTGATAACATTTCTTTATTAGATAAGGAAAGGCTACCTCAAAATACAGTTTGAAGTACTATCCAAAGTTTATACTTCATCATTGTATTTTTCCCCGAAACCTCAGAAGTTACCTTTAAAGATGATGAAAATGTCATTAGGAGAATGTTGATACCTGTATTTTATTATATGTATACCATGTTGACAGATACATGACATGAGCCACTAGGGTGAACGCTCCAGTGAATGAACACTTAAGAAATTTTTCACTTTTGAAAAATCCTTTTTCAAAATGTATTAATAATTGTGATAATGTAATGTAATTTATTAAATCTTCATTTAATAAACAATAATATAATTTCTGCGATTTTTTGTTACTTTAATAGTTTTTGAGTTATACGAGAATTTATCAAAATATACCCAAAAACCTAGTAAATGAACAAAAAAATCGAATGAATGAACACAGTAAAATCCAGTGAATGAACATTGTTTAGAAATGTTTAGAGTAGAGTTTATCATAGAGTTTTTCTTCAGAAATTATTACTTATATAAAAAAATGAGGTAGGTACAGTATTCTACTCACCTCAGTCACACCTCTACCACTCAGCCACTCAATTCAGGCCATTTTGGCCCAGGATTATTTTTAGTAAACTTACTTACGCGTTTATTTGCATTAAAAAAACACGATATCAATAACTTCTGGGAAAACCAAGTTTTGCTTTGTTGATTATCCATTGAACCAATTTTGCTTCTTCATATTGACCTAAAGTAGAACAAATGGAATAAACAATAGCATGAATGTTATTTCCAATAACACAAAAACTTGATGAATAAAATAAAGAAAAACAAATGATTTTGTGTGTGAGAGGAACTTACACATTGTATGAAAATACATTCGTCGTTACGTTGTTCATATATAGAATTAGTTGAAATCTAGTAAATGAACACTGCCTGATTTCCATAGTCTATCTACTAAATGTTTCATGCCTATGTATGAATACCTGTGTTCCAATACTGGCTGAAGGTATCAGAACCGTTTTCTGAGCAGTATTTCAAAAAACCAGCTTAATCCTATTACGTTAACATTTAAATTTAGGCAAAAAAATAAATTGAGCCAACACCAGTAAATGAACACATTGTTCATTTACTGGTTTTAGAACATTTGATAAGTCAGTAATTGAACACGAAAAAAGAATAACTTAATCGCAGAATAAACGACTAAAGTGTTCATTTATAAAAGGTTGTACACTTATTTCAACCAAATAACAAAAGTTTTAACTGATAAGTATCAAATAATCATTTTAAATGTTGCTCCAAACATGCACTGTTCTTACCTGGGATTTAACTTCTCCATACAAAACTTCAAAATTAGATACACGTGAATTTCTAACGCCGGTCATATTAAAACCGGTCGAAAATAAATTTACCAAGTGCTGCCATTGTATAGAAAACAAAGTTGACAATAAGAAAAAAAATACGACAAGTGGTAGAAATAGTTGAATTTCTTATTTTAGCCAAAAAACGAGATTTTGTTCATTCACTGGGGGGGGTTCATTCACTGGAGCGTTCACCCTACATTTAAGGCCCGGTGACTTTAAGTACCAGAATTTATATATCAGAATTAAATAAATATTTCTTTAAATAAATATTTCGTTCTAGATTATAGATAGATATATAAAAATAATTACTTAAATGAAATGATGAAAATTAAAAAGTGACCAATTCTGCCGGCATCCGAGGCAGAATATGAACCCGCGAGCTTTTACGGCTGACGCTGAGGACGTCACTTTTTACTGGTATATGTCATCTATTCCAATTTATAATTCATTTACTATTGTTATTTAAGAATAAATTCAAATCAAAATTTTAACAAAAAACAAATATTGATATGTTCATTAGGGTGGGCCTTATTTCCCTTATTTTAAATGTTTCTATTCGAAGAGGCTCTTATTTACTATCGACATACTTCAAATGTTAATGGGACATCCCCTAACTGTACTAATTGTACTTTATACCTCGAACATTACATATTAAAAGTATTTTTGACCTAGACTGTACCTACCTTGACGGCTTGTGTATGAATCCGTCCAACTAATATATCTACCAACTGTACGTATTGTATTTATCGATGACATTAAACCTGTAGCGTCAAACATTAAAATAATCTCTTCATTAGTAACCGCCCCGGGAGTTACAATTTTACAACCATGGGAACTAAATCATTGAATGAATCACCTGCGCAGTTATATTTCGCTTTCTTCGCCGGACGCGCAGAGCGCATACTTGCACCGACCGGTCGCACGCGCCTTGACTAACCCAAATGGAATGCAAAAAAATCTATGAATGAGTGCTCAATGGCCACCCTTGTTTGGAAGCACCGTATCTCCCGTTTTCATTTGTTTCTGCCGCCGCTGTCAGCACGAAATGTTGTGTAATCTATACTTGGAAGGCGGGAAGCCACCTTTTTTATAAAATAAGAATGGAATTCGGGTATGGGGGTCGTATTGGTAATGATGATGAAATTTGAATGAGTGTATGTATTATCATTGCGGTGCATTTTGCGAGTTCTATTGAACATAAATCAATATTTTTACATTTATTTTTAGCCTAAAATGTTTATAATTTTCCTACGACTTTACCGCTCTACATTACTGACCCAATCTGTTTGAATAAAGATTAGTAAGAATATAAGAATCGTTCTGTAAGAACTTTGTGAAACTTTAAGATGTTATTTTGTAAATAATTAGTCCATAACTGTAAGTAAGTATTACGCGACCTTCATATGTATACATTTACATAGACTAAAGTGTGTACTCGTAATCTGTCTAATACTTTAGACAATCTACATATAGTACCTACATATCTAAATCACATTTGATAATTATGTAATATATGCTTGCTAAAAATAGAACTTCTAAGAGGTCTGTAAGTACAAAAACAGCGTGTGACTAAAAACCGCTACTCATCAATCCTTCGTAAAACCCACACGCGCCAAATGTTAAGGCCGCTCGTCAGACTTGTGACGCGTGACGTCACGGCGGCGGCGTCACGCAACAGCATGGATCGTGACGCAATAGACGACGAGAAGGCCTGTTATCGACTGTACCTTGAGTGAGTCTAACGATGTACATGAGTACGAGTTTACTATCTGTGTATCCCGCTTGTACTATTTTAGTGCGAACGAGATGCATCGATAGTAAACTCGATACTCGTTATCGAAAACCTCAAAGACACAACTCATGGTCAGGGTACTGCTCACACTGTACTATCAGCAAAACGCTTGCTTAATGCTTAATGTCTTAGGGCCAAGCCCATTTGTGCGTTGTTTTGTGTCCGGTAACTCCAGTAGTATTTAATACGTAATTTCAGAATAACCACAGCGATGCTAAGTAACGGATCAGTGGGGCTTGGCTCATCAGCACCTGTATGTAGCATAGCAACTAACGCCTAACATCTTCACGCCGTTATTACGAATCATATTAATATTTATAAGACTTTAGTTATTTATGAGGCCATATTTAAGTTCTTTGATCGTAGTTTATTGTAAAACCAGTTAAATTTTATAATAAGGCAACCAACTAAACTTTCACCCTCACTCCTGTGTTTTATTATATTGGTCTCTTAGATCTAAATTCTATTAAAACCTGGATCAATCTGCACTAAATTAAATTTTTAAACTCTTGGGAGTCTCTGGTAACTGACTTGGGTGTTCTGTGACGCAACATGCCCTAATGTAAAATGATGACAGTGTAACTTCCACACAGTTGCCACCTGAACAAGGCCGTATTCAATCAATTACGAGTGACTCGCAATTATAGACGAGTATTTGGCCGATTATTCGCAGGCGTCATTCTGTATTTTTTGTCAACGCCGAAATTTCCAAAAATTAAGCACGGCGAGCTGGCGTTGCTTTTTTCGCGTCGTTTGGGAAATTATGAAACATTGGGATATTCCCAGGCATTTTCCTTGAGGTCTAAACATAATAAGTAGCTATCCATAACGAGTTTGGCACGAGACACACGATTATATATATAATTTATTTCCTGATCATTACTCATATAAAAATCAATGTGGAATATACTTATGACGTTAACACTCGTATAGTTCTATAATAAAGGCCCTTTGTCGACCTGGCGTCACTTGTTGGTTTGGTTGTCTATTTATAACAGTTTAGAAATTTAAATATAACCGTTTTGGTTGGCCTTCTTTACGTAAGGGATTTATTTATTTTACTTTAACATGATTGTGCTTACTAAAAGCATTTGCTTCACATATTTTAAGTAATTTCTTCTGAAATTGCCACATGTTAAGACTGAATTTTGCACAATGGTACCAATTATAATGGAGACAAACATAATCAAATATTTATTTAATTATGTTTATTATTTTTACAAACATTAAAAAAAAAACGCCTACCAGAAAAACCGCAGTTTATCTAGATTAAACTAAATTTATTCAGTCCGTCATCCAATTACAAACGACAATATAAAACAAAAGAAACGAATACTGACGTGCCCGGCAGTACAATTGCCTTTCGTACGAGGGCGAAGGCACGTAGCCCAAACGCATTTCTGGGGGTCATTTGGATACTTCACTGTACTTTTTAGGCAGATATTTAGCTATTATAAAAGGCCCGTTGTCAGTAAAATAGTTTCCTACCTATTTTTAGTAAACATTTCTTTAGAAAGCTTTTAAAGTGTCTGTGTTGAGCCACGTAGATACTGTCGTGTCCAGCCCCAGAATAACTTGACCTCCAAAGTGACGTCCCATTTCCCATTGATAGTTTTAAGTAAATATTATTTGTTTTGGTCAAGAAAGAGAAACATTATGGTATTTACGTAACATGAATTATTTTTATATAAAATAATTTAATTTTATATTTGTATTATTAGCTTTTAAAATTTTATGTTCTTTTTTTGCTGGAATTATGAAAACATTTCTAAAGACTAACCAAGCGCTTGAGTGCATTATTTTTTAATATTTTTAGTTATTTTGCAAGCACGTCTTCGCTTCTTGTTGCCTCACAGTGCTTCTTTTTCACGCCCGCTTAAATTTTGGAGGCTGTGGTCAATTGCTTAATTAACTATTAGTAGGTATCTAGGTACTTACCCTGTGATGTATTCCATTCTTCATTAGTCCGTAATTTTGGAGTTAACCTTTAGTAGGTACCACAAAATAGCATGCGTACCTACCTATGTTAGATGCATACTAATTGTCTTCCTCTGTTGTGAAACATGACCATCTGGGAAAATGTCGCGCGTCATCTCACAAAAAAGATTTAAGTAGCTATGACTATAAGTTCTACGAATTGCTTTTCGTGCCTTAAAAGGTAATTTAGGTTATTATTTGTTCCCATACCTAGTATCTCTTGACTCGCGAGTTACAAATCGGTGTGAACGTGAATCACAAAATACGCGTATCTGGGTGCTCAAATATTAAAAAACTGAGGTTTTTGAGGAACAGAGAAATAACATAATCCTTTATCTTTCGTTTAAAATAAATGTGTGACAAAAACAATGGACGTAAAAGTCCCGGCCTGCAATTAATATTAGTACGAAATCACCAGGTGCAAATTAATGGTTATCGGTAAATAATTAGGTTTACATTAAATATTATAAAACTGCTTGCTATTCATATTTACGTTTACCCATCCGTCAGAATGCTAATTATAGCTAATGGCGGCTCGCGTAGTGGAATTTATTAATATCATTATAAAACCCTTTATAGAAAACCCAGATACGCTCTTTGACGGTAACATTATAATAGTAAATACACGCGAATACAAATTAACTAGCAGCGTTTGAACTCGAATCAGATAAAGTAAAGCAAAGTTTACACTAAAGGTGTTTTTATAGTGTTGTAGGTAGGTCCTAAACGTTCCTAAACGTTCGTTTCGGGGAGTGTCGTAATTGGAAAGGATTGTAAAAATATATAAATAGATTAGATTTGCATAAAAATATTTATTATTATTTGGTCCTTTTATTTTAGTAGGTACCAACGTCTTTAACTGTTTCGATATTTTCTAGTAGAAGCACGCATCATCATGTGTAGGTACATATTGTGAAATTAGACGACGCCGAAAGGAAATAAAATAATACTTAAATATACATACCTATATTTATTACTATTTCTAAAGTTTGTATTAGCAATAAATACAAAAAGTTCGTTCCTGTCTTACAGTTATCTTATCGCGCGCTCACTAAAATAAAACATATCGACCCGCTACACAGGTGTGCGACTCTTTAGAAGTCAAGTAGTGCGCGCATGCGTCAGGTGTGGCTGATTGCGCGCTCGCGCAGGTCGCGCGTCGCGCCGCGGCGCGTGGGCATCGGGATTGTCCCCCGTACCGGCAGCGCGACCTCGCCCGCGTAATGATTGTATTGTTGCGCTGAGACAAAATGACGTATTTACCTCTCTCTCACTTACATTGGCTTGCACTTTAAGTGAGACGAGTACTTACACATTAGTCTACTTTACATATAATTTACATATGACGGCGCCGCTGTCATCCCAAAGATTTTTTTTAAACTTTACGTAAAATAAAATTTTAAATATTACGACGCCGTAACAGCAGACGCTTACCAAATGGTTCAACTGACCATTAATGTTTTTTGTTTTTAAATATTGGATGAGACAATGAGGCTCATGAAATCATGACTTTAATGAGGTTATATGTAGGTATGTATATGTTGCTCGTTAAAGCTTCCAACACATACGCTTGCGCTTTTACTATGAAACTATATATTTTTTATTGTTACTTACCTCAAAACTATAAATCCAACAACTGTTTCTTGAGATAGATAATTATCGGTTAAACAATAATTATAACTTTTTCGTTAACTTCAATAGACAAAGTGATTCAAACTCTTTTTGTAGAGTGTGTATCTACCGTAATTGTATAATTGAACTAGCTACCTACCCAATCTCTTTGGAGGACATGTATTATTATACTTATAACAGTTGAATGTTAACGATAACCGCATTAACATGTGTTGCGTATTTAATGAATATAAACTTACAGACAGCGGTAAGCGTCTTGTTTCATACTTTGTGTTGATTAGTCCTTTGCCACAGTCCACAGCATACAACTTATACGCACAATTTATAACTTTTATAAGCAACAAGCAAAAGATCGCTTAGCAACGGGGCAAACCGGCGGCACTCGACAAACCGGTCCACTTGGTATTTGATCACATGTTATAATCATTGCAATACATGTCATTATTAATCGTATGTCTAATCGGCGCAGACAATATTTTTTGTAAACAAGGGCTTTAGAACGATAAAGTTAAAATTTCAACACGGTCAATATATTATTAATGACTACTTACAATATTGGCCTATGTAAAGTTATTTGTATGAAAGGAGCCTTTTTAGTCTGAATTCTTTCCAGAATGTATCCTTAGCAATTACGGATCACCTCGAACTACTTGGGTTAAAATTGACCACTAAGCTGAACTTCGGAACTAATGAGGCCAAAGCAAAATCGCTGCTAAAAACTTGGGGTCTTACACAAGGTCAAGCGGTACTTCACGCCGGAACAGCTTCTAATACATTACCAAGCTCAGGTTTGGTCGTGTATGGTGTACTGATGCCACCTTTGGGACGGGTCTGCCAAGTATCAGCTGGCCGCTTTGGATTCGATAGAGCACCGAGCTCGCAGACTCATTGGCGATCCTGAGTTAGTGAGTGTAAGGTTACAGAGCCTTGAGTACCGTCACAGAGTTGCTAGTTTGTCTATGTTTTACAGGATACATTTTAGAGAGTGTGTACAGGAATTGCACGATTTAATTCCGCTATCGCCGTTCCACCTCCGGACGTCCAGCCGAGGGGAGCGTTTTACTTTGTGAATATTCCATTCATTCGCACGAAGCGATTCGCTACTACCTTCCTAATGCGGACTGCTAAGGAATAGCTCCCTTCGTCTGTATTCCCGAAAAGATATAATTTGAGTCTTTTCAAGGCAAGAGTGAATAGGCTGTTACTGAACCAGCGTGCTACACCCTCGACCTCGTCAACACTTGCCATCAGTTGTGACAAAGAAAAAACGCTGGTCAGTCTTGTATATAAGAAAATGTGCGCCTGTTACATGACAGCCAACAACTTAGGCACGAGTATGTGTTATAAAATTTAGTATGGGCCATGAAGATCAAGTTGGGAAGAAAAGATGGCAGTAGAGCGGGTCAGGGCCACACGTAAAGCGCCGGGACCAGACGGCGTGCCGGGAAGAGTACTGTGGGTGGCCCTAAAGCACCTCGGGGAGCGCCTCAAATCCATAATGGAGAATTCTATGAGAGAGAGGCGTTTCCCAGATCGGTGGAAAGAAGGGCTTCTCTGCCTGTTAAGAAAGGAGGGACGCCCAGCGGACTCTCCCACCGGCTACCGCCCCATTGTGCTGCTGGACGAGGCCGCAAAACTCTTTGAGCGGATCCTGTCCTCCCGAATCCAGCAGCACCTGGAAAGAACGGGCCCGAACCTAAGTTTTAAGAGGCCTGCCACAAAATTCGAAAATCTGGATACTGCTCGCTTTGGCTCACTCATGCTAAAGATAAAGATGAAACAATCGATCTGACAAACGAAATTAAAGGTATCAAAATGTAACTAGAGTAACATACTAAATCCGCCGTATTACTCCACTTGGTAACCAATCTTTACTCTTTAAAAAACCCATAATTGTCATCCTCCATTACTCGTCTCGTCTCTGACCTTGGGGTTGCATATTTGTATCTTATAGAATCGCCTTAAGATTGTAATGTGACGAAGCCTGATTATCGAAGAATGCCTGTCCTGATAAACCTGTTATGAGGATGTTATTTGCCGACCTTCGGCACAGTACCTAAGCACTTAGTATAGTCTCAATCGCTAACGGGCAAGTTTAAGACGCTAGCAAACCAATTTAAGTTATCTGTTAGATTACGTACTGTGGTTACTTACCAGGTCACCGGTACGTTGGTTTATGACCAATCCTTAAGATTTCATTCGCGTAATCGTTGACAGTACAAGTTCTCGGGCTCACCCCGTGCTACTGTTATTAAATAGTGCATTATACCTCGTAGTCTATTTATAAGATTTCACGTGTTGAGTGTTGTGCGGTGACAGGTATATTTAAAAGTATGATCGCTTTGAAGAATTAACAACGATGAATATAATTTACTTCATTTACTTCTCGTATTATTTTTTGCTACATGTTACTTACGGAAATAACTATGTACTAAGTTACTTAACAGATATTAATGTGGGCACCAGCGGTCCTTTAGATCTATAGGACTCCGATCGCTGACTCGCTTTGGCTATTATGGCATTAAACCCCTACGCTCAAAGCTGGCGGCCTATGTCTTGCGTTGGACTTTTCGTCGCTGATACACGATAGGGGGTAGGGTTAGTTTTGGTAACCTTGATAATAGGTACAGATGTACCTAATATAATATTTGTATCAAATTTGTGCAGTAAGTTACCGTTTATTTGGTTATATCACAAAACATGATGGTTCTTTCCAATAAATACTAGTTATACCCAACTATTAAGCACTGGAAAGAACCATGGTAGTTAACTTACATTTGTGGTGACGATTAGCAAACTAGTTTAAATCTAGGCCTAATGTTAGAGAGCCTCCCGGATGTGTTGGCTGATTTTTCACTATGAGTGTTCGACATCCAATAGTCAACACGCACCAAGGTGATAGGTATGGTCCTTTCAGATATACGCGTGAGTGAGAGAGAGTGCACCAGCTGTCAAATACATGCCGGTTTGACGTCACAACCCGTATGCCCTGCGCAGGGCCAGAGTTCGTTGCCCGGGATTCCCCATTGATGCAACGAAAGTGCATGTTTGCTGTTTGTTTAGGCCGGTACAGCTAACAAAGTAGTACTTATTATTATGGCACTTTACATTGTAAATAGGTAACCTAGCATATGAAAAAAACACGTAAAACTTTAACGTTTTTACACATATTATTTAAAAATAGAACGGTCTCTAGCGAATTAAAATTGCTTAACCTTGAATTCCCGCGAATCTATCAAGAATTAAAATGTTCCCGCTTGAGTTCCCGAGAGAACGACCGGTGAAACCCGAGTCGAGTCGTCGGACGGCAGTAAAAACTAATAACTATAATGCCTAAAACGAAACAGTGAGTCGAATGAACATTTTCATCATCGGACAGATTATTAAGGTCATTGCTGATCAATAAAAAATAAGGTGAAAACCTGGACACGTGGGTCCGTGCGTCATACGGAGAGATAGTGCCCAAATGTTGTAATGTTTTGACGTTGATCGCCCGCGGATGTAGCTCCAACTGGGTCACGGAGTTGCACATCATGATTACCTGTACTTGTTTACTATTATCTACAGTCAAGGCCACTTTCTATGTAATAGTTTCTGTAAATCTACACATCAGCTCTAGATTCTTCGTTGTTTTGGGCAGCTTGCTGATGGCGCCGGTAGTAGAATTTGGTGCCTATACGTGAGCGAATGTACCCATGTTGATTAAGCATTTGAGGTTTATGCTTTGTTGTGCGCACGTGGTGTATAGCTGACGTACCTACTCGGTTGACTTTCTAGCCTTTTACGAAACCAGCGAAGTGTCAACACCTTCACCCTAACGTCTCTCCTCTTCCGAGTCCATGCTTCAAATTGCTAACTATACGAGTATGTTGCCACTTTTAGAGAATTATGACGAAATCTTACACGGAAATAACGTATTCCCGCAAACATTCTTCTGATCGTGGGTACGTAGGTAGCTCCATATGCAGCACATGACCAAGTTTTTACGAGTTTAGGGTCTGGGCGCTACTTACCTAATGATTACTCATCAGACGCCTATGGACTGATCTCTCGGAGCGACCTCCAGACATTACAAGAACCGTTATGACGTACGGCGCTGCGTACAAAACACACATTACGGATGTCCGTTCAACCTAGTTATTCATTAAACGCGTACTACACGGCTGTGGTCGCTATTATAACATGACCCCGAGATCCGATACACCGAAAACCGTTTTACGCTGGCGTATAAAGTGATGTAAGATTTTTAAATGCCGCACAGCGCATGCGACTTGAATTTTTCCTTTGGAATAATTTCATGAAGATAACGTAACATTGGACAAATTTGAGTAAATGGGGAAAGGGTACCAATATTTTGTTATACTTAGGTATTGTTACCGTTAATTATCTGTGGTTTACTGTATTACACATTCATAACACTGTCTAATTATTTTCCGGTATATTTTGTTTGACTAGACTGTTATCATGATTTTATCACTTTGGTACATCTATTACAAAGGGTCTTAGAAGTTCTTATTGTAAATTGCGCAGGTACTATAGTCATTTGCAACTACATCGTCTGGAATACTGCTTTGGAATTCTAAGGTTATGTGTAACTGTCAAGTAAAACATCTATCATGATTTGAAAAATATTCTATAACGTTTAAAATTTGGTGAACGGATTCGCAATGTGATGTTATGTGACATTATCTATGAAAAGGGACCTTATTGTCGATGGCGCTTATATCGTTGTTCAAGACAATACAATATAAACGCAACGCGATTCGACGTAAGTGCCATTGACACTAAGGTCCCTTTTCCTAGATAATGACACATATATTAGCTAGCGACGAAACAAGGCGTCGACGACCTGCGTCGGCTGCATCATTCAGACGAGGTCAAGGTCGCGAGAGAGCCAACTGCCCACTTCTCACAGTGGCGCTATAGTGAAATGGGAACTTTATCGTTAGTATTTCAAGTTTATTTTAACTTTCCATCAGACTCACGTAGGGCTCATTCAAAAATCATGTGATCGTTTTGGGCTTATTTTGAAAACCCTACCTTGGTGATATTTGGTGATCTTAACGCTCACCCCTCCCCCCAGTCAAGATCACGTGCAGTTTTCAAGTCATTTTTGAGACGACAGTTTTCACTACAAAGTCAACGAAATTATGTTACATCACACCGAAACAGTACTACTAAAACTAAATTAAAGTACACGTCATGTGGTCTTGGATTCCCCCCTCCCCCATCGTGATCAATCGTGATATTTCTTTGACAAAAACGATCACATGATTTTTGAATGAGCCCGTAGTACGTATGCACATTATACCGGGTGTGGCCTGTACTAGAAGCAATTACTTCAGGGATCGCTTCTACACCATGAACGTAGCAACATTTGTTCTACAACTTAAAAAATTATGTAATTTTATTATATTACCTGACATTTTTTCGAACACACTCAATAGTATTTTTCAATGAACAGCATCCAATAGTTTAGTTGACGTTTACTGTCAGCATACAAACTTCATAGTTTTCACAATACACTGCTTGCTTCGAAATCTTTTTTATAAATATTTAGTAAACTATAAGTTATTTACAAAAGTCGTAGAACAAATGTCCCTACGTTTGTAGTGTAGAAACGATGCCTAAAGTTATTGCTCTTATTACAGGCCACACACGATATAGATAGGTATTGTGTGTTTTAATATAAGATTTGTACTTACATTGTTCGTGTACGATTGCTGTTGCATAATTTTTAGTGAACTTTCGAGTTTATACAGCAAGTATGTAGGGGTTTTTTTTAGCTGATGTGATGAGCCGGGCGGCGCGCGGCGGGGCACCTATGTAGGGGTTATGACTTGAGGCACTTTTTAGTGCGTTTTTTAAATATATTTACTACTAATAGTTAACAATAAACGGTTTCGAGATGTTTACTAGTGATAAAAACAAACACTATTTAGACTTTGTTTTGAATTGATTACATTTGAAAAATATGTTTACGCCACCTGATAACACGTAAAACAAGTTTAATTCACACTTAAAAAGGTAAAGCATGAAGTTTGATTTAAAATAATTCATATCTCAACCAGTTTCTTGTTTTGAAATCACGGCCTTCCGTCTGTTATTTGAAACATATTAGACATAACACTGCTAGTGCTAATAGGATGAAAGATATGCGTTTAGTAAACAAAATTAATTATCTCTCTTATATAGTTAATACTTATCTTCATATTTTTTTGAACGACAAAGACGGTAATTCACACATGACTTAGTACACTTTCTGGTGACAAATAAAGCGGTCGAAGTTTTAAAAAGGAATCAACGACGTGGCATCGATACATGGTTCTAAGTGATTCAGATTCGACAGTTCTTCTCTGAACCGGCGGAACAAGACACTTAGAATCCAGAAGGGGATGGTTGCTTGATGGTATCCTGCAAACAAACGAACTATAGTCTATACTTTTAGGTACCTAGTTAAAAAAGATAAGTAATCTTGACATGTCTTTTTATTCAAAATCACTTTTGAAAAATAAATCATGTCAAGTATGTAACAATTATGAATCACATATGATTATTTACATTATTTTGCTTTCGTGAGTAATAGGTAGTCACTGATTAAAAAAAAAGCGTTTTTTAATAAAAAGACACATCAAGATTGGTTACCTTTTTTTAACTATTTACATTGGTAAATAGTAATAATTGAAGATATTTAAAGTTTGAATACGCAAAATATTGATTTTGTTGCACATTGTTAGAAACTGAATCACTGACCTTACTCAATATATATAGTCAAGATGCCCGAGCAAAAGTATTATAAAGTGTTTATTTGTAACTTAAATTCTCTGATTAACAAGTCACGTAATTTATAAGTCATGATGAAGCGTTCATCGGAAGCGGTCGGGAAAACTAAAGGAAGTTTATTCAACAGCATATTGTCCGAATAGCGATTATCATCTGATATGAGGCACACGCCCGCCACACTTGCTCGCACGGAAACTCCGCTGCGTCATCCTACCATCACAGCGCGGCGCGCACGAGCTCTGTAATTAGTATGACGTGGGCCGTGTTGCATAATAATTTACAACTCATCATATCAGCGGAACCGACCGACCATTTTGACGACCGGTCTGGCCTAGTGGGTAGTGACCCTGCCTATGAAGCCGATGGTCCTGGGTTCGAGTCCCAGTCAGGGCATTCATTTGTGTGATGAGCACAGATATTTGTTCCTAGAGTCATGGGTGTTTTCTATGTATTTAAGTAATTATATGTATCTATCTATTATATATATCGTCGCCTAGTATGTACCTACAACACCAGCCTTATACTGAGCTTACCGTAGGACTAGGTCGATTTGTGTAAGATTGTCCCGAATTATTTATTTATTATTTATTTTATCTTCCTCGCGTTGTACCGGCAATTTTTTTGCCACGGCTCATGGGCCTGGGGTCCGCTTGGCAGCTAATATCAGGATTTGGCGCAGGCACTAGTTTTACGAAAGCAACTGCCACCTGACCTTCCAACCACGAGGGTAAACTAGGCCTTATTGGGATTAGTCCGGTTTCCTCACGATGTTTTTCTTCACCGAAAAGTGACTGGTAAATATCAAAGATATTTCGTAGGTAGGTACATAAGTTTCAAAAAACTCATTGGTACAAGCCGGGGGCCATTGGTACGTGCGACCTCCGTCCGGATTCGGATCCGGAGCATGAAGAGGTAACAGACAGACAGAGAGAGCTACTTTCGCATTTATAATATTGGTATGGATAGCATAAACCAAATAGACTTTTAAAAAAGGTTGCTTTTAAAAAAAAAAGATAAAAAAGACAAAATATCTTTATTTTTCAATTTAGGCTCATTACATGCACTTATGAACGTCAAAGAAAAATCTACACCGGTTCGAACTCTACACCTCTGATTATTTGAATTAGATCGTTTCCTATACGGTAAAGTGTTTGAAAAATATTATATATTTCGTAGGCACAGTCAGCAGGAGAAATAAATGGCTAAGCGTTTGAGGTGATCACATCTCTATTGTCAACATAATAAGAGCGCGTGTAGGTCATTTAGAACACATCAAACTCTAAGGCACTTTTGCTGCTGACTGCACAAAAGTCTGGTGGAATACAGTCCAGAAAATGCGCTCTCTTTCTGTGAAAAAATAATAGTAAACATTAGCGATAAGGGTTAATGGCCATTTGTCATTTGTATTTCCTTACATTCATTGAGACAACCACATGAATGGAAGTAATGCTTGCGGCCGATAAGTAAAAATACTGTGAATGTCAGTAACCTATGGTAAAATTCTTATTACATTCGATCTTCGAAAGCTTTTAAGGCCGAAAATTATTACAGATAAGTTACTGAAAATATTAGTATTTACTTTATTTATTACACATTAGGAAGATAAGAAAGAGTTAGTTAGAGAATACACAAATTGACTGAGCCCCACGGTAAACTGCGGAAGGCTCATGTTGTGGGTATTCAGCCAACGGCAAAAATATATGTAATACAAGTAGGTACCTACTTTATAAATACATAAAAACATCCATGACTAAGGAGCAAATATCTGTGTTCATCGTCATCGCACAAATAAATGCCCTTACTGAGATTTAAGCCCAGGACCGTCGGCGTCGGCTTCATAGGTACCCATTAGGTCAAACTCTGAGGAATTGGTATCACACGCATTATCGTGGCCGCGCCGTGAGTGTAAGTTTTTAACACAACGTCACGAACGCGTTTACGTTTCCCATATAAATAACATTATCACTCACGCGTTCGTAAACGTTTTTTACGCCAAAAGAAACGTACACTAGAGCCTCTGATCATTTTATCGAATGAACAATATCAGCATGAACAAATAAGTAGGTATCGTTATAAAAATGTATTTTAGTAACAGACATTATATTTTCTCTACACCACCTATTTGCTTAGAGAGCTAAGAGATCGCTCGTTAGCGATAAGACCGCCTGGTACTTACCCTCTACTTAATCTAGTATATGATTATTACATACCATCATGTTACTTATTTAGATAATATACGAATATGAATATACTTAGGTATAATTCCATCATTAACCAGGCGTTTTTTGGGAGACTGAATCACTCGATACAATTTCTTCCTTTAATGTGTGTTAGTCATAGGTACTTACCAGTTGCCGCCGCCTGGCACCGATTCTACTCAAATTCTTTGACGTCCGCAGTTGATATGCGATTTACATCCTATCCACATATGCAAATAACTATAACACTTGTACCCCGATCTATGTATACTTAATCACTTATGCTTATAAGTTTGAAGTTAATTGAAGCAATGAAGTTAAACCACTTAAAGGCCTCTCACATTAAAAGCGCGATTCAAGCGTGTTCATCGATAAAGAACTGTACCCTTACCATGAGTTGTGACATTAAGGTTTTCGATAACGAGTATCGAGTTTACTATCTCTGGTATCTCTTAGTGCGGATGAGATGCACAGATAGTAAACTCGATACTTGTTAATCGAAAACGTCAATGTCACAACTCATGGTAAGTACCGCTCGTCAGGTCGCATTCACGTTACGTTTGGTTCAAACATTAACTCCATATGTAAGGTGGTACATCCCATAAATGTTTTTTTTTTCTTAAACGTTTTTTTTTTACTAGAAATGGTTGGTTTATTAAGGCGACCTTAATAGATTCCCCTTGAGTTGCAGGCGTCCATAGGCTACGGTAGCTGCTTACCATCAGGCGTGACGTATGTTTGTTTGCCACCGTATTAAAAAACCAAAGAGAATGTGGGTTGCATGCTTAACATAAATACATTACAAACACTGTTAAAAGCACATTCTTTACAGTTCAAAAAATTAATGATCAACGTTACCTACCCCGTGATTTATAGTTATTTGTTATAAATCGCATATCAGCTGCGGACGTCAAAGAATTTGAGAAGAATCCGTGCCAGGCGGCGGCAACTGGTAAGTACCTATGACTAACACACATTAAAGGAAGAAATTGTATCGAGTGATTCAGTCTCCCAAAAAACGGCTGGTTAATGATGGAATCATACCTAAGTATACTTATTCATATTCGTTATCTAAATAGGTAACATGATGTTATGTAATAATCATATACTAGATTAAGTAGAGGGTAAGTACCAGGCGGTCTTATCGCTAACGAGCGATCTGTTAGCTCTCTAAGCGAATAGGTATGTGGTGTGTAAAATATTTTTTTTATAACGATACTTATTTATGATATTGTTCATTCGATAAAATGATCTATTGACAAGGCTGACCTAGTGGGTACCTATGAAGCCGACGGTCCTGGGCTTAAATCCCAGTCAGGGCATTTATTTATGTGGTGAGAGATATTTGTTCCTTAACCATGGAAGTTTCTATGTATTTAAAAAGTATTTTCCCCTCACTAGCTCGTAAAGCGCTTGTTTATCCTTTATTACGAGAGGGTAAAAACGCATTTTATCCACTAGTGATTAAAGTAAATTGACTTCTCATAGCTGTTATTGCTATGGTTTTAAAGTCTAAATTCGCGAAGTACAATTCACTTGCCCCCGCGGCGGCGGCGGTAACTCGCACACGCACCGAGTAGAAAATCGAATTAGAACATTCGAAAATCGTACTGGCCACCACAAGCTAACCAAGCTGAAGGCACCTTTTGTAAAAATGTTGAATGTATCTAAACGCAAAGAAGAAGTCAATGCGATTTCAAAACGTTTTTTTGCATGTTTCACTTTCCTCGCTGTAGTGAGGGGAAAAAATTCGTGTTACACACGGGTGCAATTGTAATTTAATTCTCGTGTATTGAAACACTCGCTACGCTCAGGATTCTATTTTAAAACCACTCGCTTCGCTTCGGTTAAACTATAGAATCCATTCGCTTGCTCGAGTTTCAATCCCACACTCGCAGTTAAAATACAATTTTGCATAACAAATAACTATTGTACATTAAATATATCAGTTGGCTGAATACCCACAACACGAGCCTTCCGCAGTTCACCGTGGGGCTCAGTCAATTTGTGTATTCTCTAACTCTTTCTTATCTTCCTAATGTGTAATAAATAAAGTAAATACTAATATTTTCAGTAACTTATCTGTAATAATTTTCGGCCTTACAAGCTTTCGAAGATCGAATGTAATACAATACAATTAAAATCAGTTAAGACTTCGGTTTTCTCGGGTATCATCGTTTAATTCCGGAGTCGGAAATGACACGATATACATTGCCGCGATTACTTTTAGGTAGCATTTAATTTGAAGTATCATAAACGCAATGTTAAGCACCTGCCAAGATGACATTATTAACCGGTAGACCTAGGAAATTTGTTATGCAGAAGCGACATGAATTTGAACATTCATTATTTAATGAAGCTGAATACATACATGAGTCAATATTTTACTGTTTGGTGTAAGTAGGTACGATATTATGTCGCATTAATCATTGATAATAAAATAATCATAAAATTAAAATTAAAAAAAACCGGCTTCAACCGTTTTTTATTCATATTTCATATACGGCTTGGCCGATTTTGCTAATATTTCATTTTCATATAGTAAAACAACAAAGCTAAGCTCAAAATTAAAAAAAAAAATATATTTTTAATTTGAAATGGCTGCTTTTCGTAATCTTTCCTTGATCTGGGTGCTTTGTGCCAAATTTCAAGTTTCTGAATTCACGGGAAGTACCCCGTAGATTTTGCGAATGTTGAAAAGTCTAAAATTTGCACCATTAACGACTGTATCTTTTATTTGACACTAAGAAGGCAGACTGTCAAACTATGTAGTACTTGCTAGCATCTTTCTTATTTCAATATAAAGGTTGTGTTAGTTTTGAGCTACAAAGGAGGTTTCGTTGCTCATATCGTTCTTGTACCTACTGTATTCAATAAGACAACGAGTAATATATATAATTAAAGGTCAAATCTGTAAATTGATAACTCTATGTGATAGACGAGGGATTCACGACAATTATCGAGGTTGGCCGAAGTCTTAACTGATTTTAATTGTATTGTAAGAGTTTTACTATGCGCTACTGACATTCACAGTGTTGCGTGTTTGATTTTATGGTGAATTGTCATCTTAGGTTGGTTGTCATTCAAATAAAAGATGTCTTAATATAAAAATGTGTTTTCTTTGAATATTATAAACATGGTGTCAGAAGTATAAAATACTAGTAATTTTAGCTAAAAAATAGTTATTACCTCTACATCTACGATGAGTGAGTCAAATAAAAATTCTGATTCTACGAAATCGGCGACAACGCCGGTTCCACCATATACACAAGGGCGCTTCGCCTACATGCGACCGTTAGAATTTACAGATTCTATGGCAGATAACTGCTATTTTTACTCGCTGAGGATCTCGAACATGTCTCCGAAGAACGTAAAATTGCGCTGCTGCCATATGGGAGACAGAGGCGTAGAGATATACAACTCCTTTAATATGGAACAAGACAAAAAATATAGCTATAAGGAGGTCCTCAAGAGGTTCAACTCTCACTTTATTCCGAAGGTTAATATTACGGTGCAACGCCACAAATTTTTTACAAGGACACAAGGGCCATCGGAGTCCTTTGATGATTTTCTCACTGACCTTCACAATAAAAGCATGACCTGCAACTTCGACGATAAAAGAGAGTAACTGGTAAGAGATTGGTTGGACCCGGGTATGTCCTTAAATTACGTCCAACAATGAGAGGTAGGGCACAGCGATGACCATCACGCTTGAATCTGGGGCAACCCAACTGGGGAAGTACCTCCTCCTTACAGAAGACCACAGCCATAATAGTACTGCTACCTTTCAGGTATGTAGTGTTGTGTTCCTGATGGTGAGTAAGGTTCCCAGAGTTCCAACCCCCCTTAAAGGCCGGCAACGCGCTTGTGACTCCCCTGGTGTTGCGGGTGGCCATGGGCGACGGTGATTGCTTACCATCAGGCAACCCGTCTGCTCGTTTGCCCCCTATAGCATAAAAAAAAAGAGAGATGTTATCGTGATAGGCCTGTCTAGTTCACCCATGAAAGAGAGATTATTATGCACGGAGGGTCTCACTTTACAAAAGGCTGTCACTATGTGCAGAGCTGCCGAATTATCTCAGAAACAAGTTACGAACTAACGAACGACATAGCCACATCGTCGGTGCTCCACGTCAACAAGGCGACGAAACCATACGTGAACAAAATAAATACATCAAAATCTGGAAGCGTTAATACGAGGAAGTGCTATCGGTGTGGAAACGACTGGGATCGGTCTCATCAATGCCCAGCCATGGGTTGTCAAGTGCCAGAAGTGTGGTGTCTTAAATCACTTTGCGAGAGTCTGCAAAAACAAGCAGGTTGCAACGGTAATGGAGGGTCAGGCTGAAGATGATAAGAGAGACTTTCTTCATAGGTTCCATCGACTGTAACAGTGAGTGTGAGTGGATTGAAAGCTTAATTATTAACAATCAATCTATAAATGTCAAATTAGATACGGGTGCTCAAGTTAACTGTATGTCACTACTACTCACAAAACACTTAAATTAGATGAAAAATTCATTGTACGTGAGCAATTTCACTTTCAGGGACACTCAATTACCTTAATTGTCAAATAAAAGTTAAATCAGTGGTCAGTTTAGTGACGACAATTAAGCTTTAAATATCAATACGATCTATTGTTTTATGTTCAATCCATAATTAATACGTGTTATTGTAATAGAAAAATGCGAATAAAGATGATTTACATAAAGATTTCAAGCTTAATTGTCGTCACTAAACTGACCACTGATTTAACTTTTATTTGACAATGAAGTTAATTGGGTGTCCCAGTAAGTGAAATTGCCCACGTAAGCGATTAAAATTAGTGACACTTAATGACAAGTGCATACCTGTCAATGGTGTATGCACTATTAAATCTTATCTTAGGAATGGTAAGTATGATAATATCGAGTTTATTATTGTGAGCTCAGATTGTATAACTATTTTGGGCTTGCGATCATGTGTAAAACTCAAATTGGTTACTAGAAATATGGTAGATGCTGTAAATATCGTAAACAATATTGACACAAATCAAATTATGGCGCAGTACCTATACTAAATTATTTGACGGTATTGGCTGTTATAAAAAACCCTATACAATTGTATTACTGTGTACAATTGTGTTCATCGATGAAGAACTGTACCCTTACCATGAGTTGTGACATTGAGGTTTTCGATAACGAGTATCGAGTTTACTATCTGTGGTATCTCTTAGTGCGGATGAGAAGCACAGATAGTAAACTCGATACTTGTTAATCGAAAACGTCAATGTCACAACTCATGGTAAGTACCGCTCGTCAGGTCGCATTCACGTTACGTTTGGTTCAAACATTAACTCCATATGTAAGGTGGTACATCCCATAAATGTTTTTTTTTTCTTAATCGTTTTTTTTTTACTAGAAATGGTTGGTTTATTAAGGCGACCTTAATAGATTCCCCTTGAGTTGTAGGCGTCCATAGGCTACGGTAATTGCTTACCATCAGGCGTGACGTATGTTTGTTTGCCACCGTATTAAAAAACTAAAGAGAATGTGGGTTGCATGCTTAACATAAATACATTACAAACACTGTTAAAAGCACATTCTTTATAGTTCAAAAAATTTATGACCAACGTTACCCCGTGATTTATAGTTATTTGTTATACAAGGGTGCAAAATTGTATTTTAACTGCGAGTGTGGGATTGAAACTCGAGCAAGAGAATGGATTCTATAGTTTAACCACGAGCAAAGCGAGTGGTTTTAAAATAGAATCCTGAGCGTAGCGAGTGTTTCAATACACGAGAATTAAATTACAATTGCACCCGTGTGTAACACAAAATTTTTCCCCTCACTACAGCGAGGAAAGTGAAACATGAAAAAAAACGTTTTGAAATCGCATTGACTTTTTCTTTGCGTTTAGATACATTCAACATTTTTACAAAAGGTGCCTTTAGCTTGGTTAGCTTGTGGTGGCCAGTACGATTTTCGAATGTTCTAATTCGATTTTCAACTCGGTGCGTGTGCGAGTTACCGCCGCCGCCGCCGCCGCGGGGGCAAGTGAGCTGTACTTCGCCAATTTAGACTTTAAAACCATAGCAATAAGAGCTATGAGAAGTCAACTTACTTTAATCACTAGTGGATAAAATGCGTTTTTACCCTCTCGTATTAAAGGATAAACAAGCGCTTTACGAGCCATCGAGGGGAAAAAGTAGTTTACGGTGCCTAACGAGAACTCAGAAAAATTGTGTTTTGTCGTTTTATAACAAAAACAACAACGAAACTATCAATGAATTTTAGATTTGACAGTTTACTAACTACGTATATAATGTGGAGGAGTCTTAAGGGATGAGTAACATTCCGAGAACTCATTGGACGCCTTTTTGTAACCGTATATACAAACGTAGCTCACAGTGTCATAGGGAATTACTTATTTACATTTAGCCATCACGTAAGCGGGGGTTGAGTTGAGTCATTAATGTTATAACTGTTAAGAGGTACATTATGTTACGACAATATGGCAGTGACACGATACCGAAGTGTAAGCATATGACAGTACTTTAGCTAAGGAACCTGATTCACACACTGGATTCATCTTAACTACCGATTTCTAAGTCAAACTTTTGTGAGCATCAGAATGACTGACCAAAATGGCAGATCAATGTTAGAGTACCATCAGCATTTACTACCTATTTACTACTATTTACTACCTATGTTGTCATATTTGCTACCTAAGTTTAGAAGAAGAAATTTAATAAATAAAGTGGGCAGTGATTCTGACGTCTGGCCAACTGGCCAAGATGGCAAATCAATGTTAGAGTACCATCAGCATTTACTACCTATTTGCTACTATTTACTACCTATGTTGTCATATTTGCTACCTAAGTTTAGAAGAAGATATTTATTAAATAAAGTGGGCAGTGATTCTGACGTCAGGATGACTGCCCACATTAATTATGTCGCGGTTGGACCCCATAATTTGCAATTATTTATGTACTATGATTTACTACCTATTTGCTACTTACACATATATTTTTTTCAGATTTTTAAAGCATAAACAAAATATTTTAGACACCAATCAACTTTGAAACTTATTACTTCCTAATTTATATTCATCTCCTCTACTGTCTTATTTTTTAGTACATATAATGATGCCACAGACTACGTAACAATTGATAGGCTTCAACGCGCTTGCGAACTTTTTAAACTTTTCTTAACGCTACTGAAGTAGGAACTAAAAACACCTCTTCGTGTCGTGGTCGGTGGATTTAATATGGTAAAGAGGTTTGATTGGTCAATTTCAAATGTTTAGTAAGTTATAAATTTGTATACATATTTTCCAAATATATTACTTTAGTACGCCTTTGTAAGCAAAATATGACATAATAAAAAAGATAAAAGATCTTTATTTTTCAATTTAGGCACATTACTTGCACTTATGAACGTCAAAGAAAATTCTACCACCGGTTCCAACCGACACCCTGACCCGAATATAGCATTAGAAGTGAAATATTATATTTCTCAAACCTGCTTAATAATTGCCGCATTTTATTCGTAAATCGAAGTTTAAAAAGTTAAAAATCTATGATTATTTTACTCCCAAGAGTATGAAATTCAATTTTTCTCGCTGCACTTAAAGTTCCCGTAATAGGGAATATTACTCAAAGCTCTACGTAGGGGCGGGCGATACTAGCACATACAGTAAACAAACCGCCATAATTTATCATATCATATTTATTACTTTTATTAGTAACAAATATTTAGTAACCGTGGTGCAAGTGTAAAGGGAAAAAAACAAAAATTGGTGGAAAGGTACGATATAAATAATAATTAACTTACTATAGCAAACTGGAATCTACTCTATTCAATATCAATACATGTATTTTCACTTATTTGCCTCATATCAAGCTAAAATTAAATTACAATCAGATTTAATGCAGAAACTAGTTAAGTACTCGTAGTTATTATAATATTGTAGGGCGATTCTCCGAGCCGAGCTGTTTTGCGTGACTTCGGTGGAACAATTTTTTTTTTACTTTTTTAATGTAAAACATTAAATCCTAGATTCAGGCTTAAATTTAAAAAATATTGCCGGGAAAGGCCCCCTTGTAGACTTAACGGTTTTTAAGATATTTTAGTTTTTTAAATCACCGAAATCAAGTCCACCCACCGAAATCAATATTCATAAAAAAGTTCAAAATTGGTGTTAAAATCACTTTAAAAGTGTTTATGTCTTTAAGTTTTTATCAAAAAATACTTGTCCATATAAAGTTTTTTTATTAAATTCAGAAAAATCTTGCATTGGAAACTCATTAACTATAAAGTATATACTTAGTTTCAAATTTTCAGCCCAACGAGCTGATTTTAGCAAGCAAACTAGTCTATTCGGAAGAATCGCAGCCTAACTCTGTTGCATTTTGTCGGCGACGTCACCCAAGCTTCCTCGCACGTACTCGTTGCGGATTTTATTGAGCCTAGTAACGCCGCACATCCACCTCAGCATCTTCATTTCAGCAAGATTTAGATGGTACGCAGGTGCTTCTGCGTCACCGCCCACGTCTCGCTGCCATAGGTTAAAACTGGTCTAATCATGGTCTTATAGATCAGCCCCTTTAATGTGACCGGCATTATTTTGTCGCAGGTCACACCAGTCACTTCTCGCCATTTTTGCCATGTAGCGGCTATTCGGTGATGAATGTTGCATTGCATTCGATGTCTCCGGACATGTGCATTATACCACCCAGGTATTTGGACTAATTGCCCATCGATGGGTATCGGACTGTCGTCACGTGGATCTGGTTCGTTCAGGGACATGAATTATGTTTTGGCAACACTCAACACCAGGCCCCCGAATTGCAACTGGTGCTTCCATGAAGCGAGCGCTTTCTGCAGCTCGGTACGGCTTTCAGTGCAAATGGCTACATCGTCAGCGTATATAAATGTCCACTTTGCCAAATCTTGTGCTTCTTTAGTAAGCGAGTCCAAAAACTAAGCAAAACAGGAAGGGCTCAGTACTGAGCCCTGATGAACACCTTCTTTGATCGCTATTGCTTTGGTCTCACCCACCGATGTCCGGACCACTGATCGTGCATCCCTATACATGTCAGCAATGGTCTTGACATATTGCTCTGGGACATTTTTCTTTCGAAGGCTACACCAAATAGTATCCCTTGGAGCACGGTCAATGCCTTTTCCATGTCCAGGAACGCAACGAACAGCGGTTTTTTCTTCGAGCGATATTCTTCGGCAATTGTGGACAGAGCAAACATATTAGGATTACAACATATTGATAAACTAGGTACGAAGCCATAGTAATGTCTAGATAGTGAGCACTCTGACCTTATTCGGTTGTCGATTACTCTTTCGTAAAGCTTCATAGTATGGCTTAAGAGCTTGATGCCTCGGTAGTTGTTGCACTCGTACTTGCTTCCCTTTCCCTTGTAAATCGGAACGATAGTGCACAATCTCCATGCCTCTGGCATTTTGGAAGAGAGCAACACCTGACTGAAGAGATTAGAAAGTAGCAACACACCAGTTTCTTGCAGGCATTTCCAAGCTTCCACTTGGATACCTACGGGGCCTATTTTTGCAGCGCTTTCTTAACCTCATGTGGGTGTATCGGAGGTATGATACCTCCATTTGCTGCCATTTCCGGAAGCTGTGTAGCAGCAAGCGTAGGGTTTAGAAGTTGTTTATAGTAGTGATGCCAGGCCGCAATGACATCTTTATCCTTAAAGAAACAGCTTATTTGTACTTAATATATCGCTGGCCGAGCACAAGCCTTCTGGAGCTTTTATATGCAAGATGGGTGCCGAGAATGCGCACACCGACGCATCGAGGAGCTTTTTATAGCGGTGTGGTGAACACAGCACATCAATTTTGAAGAAGATGAAACCCGGGCTTATAATTTTGAACCAGAGCCTAAACATCATTGAATACAAAATGGCCAGAAAGTTGATGGCCAAATTTTTCTGGGGTTGTCGAGGTATTTTGAAAATTAACAAAAAGAAAGAGGGTTTCATGTGTCTTTAAAATAGTATGCTTTTAGCTAGTGTGAACTTTAAACTTCATAATTTAAACAGTAATTTAGGACCCAAAATTTCATCAGACGGAACTATAAAGACTTGAAAGAATAGAGAGTCGGCTCCAAGATTCTTGATGACCTTAAGCATCTATTATAGGCCCAGAAGGAGAATCTTTATCAGAAGGCACTAAACTTAGTAGATATAGGTCAACGGTAATCATAACTGATTAAATATAGGGAAAATATCCGCAGATACCATAACCAAAAATTTTTAAAAGTTGTTTAAATATACGAGTATACTAACAACGTTGGTGTTAACATTAACAACATATTCAACTGTTTAGAACACAATTATAACATACAAATTATTTAAAAACAAACAATTAACCTGTTTTTATAGTTGAGATTGATCACGGTGGCACCTTTTTTGATTTCGGTGGCCTAAAACCCCACCGAATCCACGGAAATCACACCCACTGAATTCAAATTTTATCGTTATTGAACAATTACACAAAAAGTAACCATTGTATTGAAAAGACTCACTGGTAACCAAATCACATACTTCTTGGCATGGCTTAGGCACTGTTGTACTAAGAAAAGCACAAACACTGAACGAAAAATTTTGTTCACCGAATTCAAGAAAACACGAAACCAAACCCACCGAATGATGAAGATACCTTTGCGAATTCTGCTATTACACTGTGAGCCTACGTCCGCTCTCGTCGGTGAACGCGGTGCAACTGAAGCTACCTGTGGACGCGGCATTGAGTTCCTGGTATATTGCTTTGTGCGATACCGCCAAGTTTTGTAAACTCCAGCGAAATCAAGCGTTGGCGCGGGACATGGCGAAAATATGTTTTTATTTAATAAGGGTAATTCATATATTATGTTCAGTGAAATTATAGTAGAACTATACTAATTAAGAATATGTGAACCAATATTAAAAGTTAATAGAACATCCCCAACTTGAATTATAATTTTTTGTTTCAACAAATTTGGGTGCGGGACACGCCCACTGTACGTCAATTTCTGCACTTTTCATTTTTTTTATAATATTGAATATGGTGTTATGGAATATTTTATTAATTGTCGAGATATAACAGACGCTGAAATAGGTGTATGAATTTTTTCAAAAATATTGGGCCAAAAATTCACGCAAATATAGCCTCGGACACGTAAAAACGCCACCTCTGAGAACTGCCCTGTAATTATTGTAAATATATGATTTACAATAATTACATTAACATTACAATTTTCTTAAAGAATAAATACATTTGGACTCGGGTATGTCCTTAAACTACGTCCAACAATGAGAGGTAGGGCACAGCGTTGACCATCACGCTTGAATCTGGGGCAGCCCAACTGGGGAAGTACCTCCTCCTTACAGAAGACCACAGCCATAATAGCACTGCCACCTTTCAGGTATGTAGTGTTGTGTTCCTGATGGTGAGTAAGGTTCCCAGAGCTCCAACCCCCCCTTAAAGGCCGGCAACGCGCTTGTGACACCCCTGGTGTTGCGAGTGCCCATGGACGACGGTAATTGCTTAACACCAGGTAATCCGTCTGCTCGTTTGCCGCCTATGTCATAAAAAAAAAAAAAAAAAAAAAATTCAGCCAACCAAAACCAAAGACCCGAGATACGCACGTGTAAAGAGCGCTTAACTGTATATCAGCGTGCGCGCGCAATAACGCATGCGCGTACTGCGGCGCTACCGCGAAACACGATATTCATAAATTTCGGACGATTGTCTCAGTCACTCTTATGACGCCTTAATTGGAGTAAAAGGGAAAGATGCCCGAAATATACGAACTTCGATGTTCGCGGTACCGGGCCTGTTACAGTCGCTAGTCTATGGTCATGTGAAAAAAAAATAATTAAAGGCGGCAAAATTTTGTTAAGCAGAACTTGTTAACGCTAATAGTATATTTTTTGCACTATTTATTGATTGTCTGAACTCATAAAATTGACATTAAATTTAGTTGCGCTATTTTTCTATTAAATGGCTAAGTAATTATGAAAAGGGGACGGCAGCGTTTAGTGTCTTTAAAAGATCAAAAGAAAGTGATTTCTCAGTTTAAAAAACATTTTGCATATAAAAATGACCTTCCTTCCCCATGTGATCCAGTGTTCGAAGAAATTAGTCAATTACTTGCGTATCGAATGTCTACAAAAGCAATATATCAATCATTGAAAAAAAATTACGACTTCTTTTTTGACATTGTTCAATCCGATACTACTGTTTCTGAATCTGATTTTAATAACGACAGTGATAAAGAAACTGTCACAAAAACTCCATGCGAATGGAAGAAATTTGATTTCGTCATTGATACTTATCAATGGCAAAAGATTTTACCTATCTCACAATGTAGTAAACGAACAAAAGACACTTTATCCGATTTTCGCTACAGAACTTCACTGCCAAAGCACCTGTGGGCTGGTATGCTTAGAGAAGAAATATGGAAGAAAGATCGTGGTGAGTGCAGTTGGATATTTTCTAATCACTCAGTCGAATACGAGAAAAATATTAGATGTTATGGTACCTGTAAGCAGTGTCAAGCAAAAATAGAAGTCGTAATTTATTGGCCCACTGATAAAATCGCTCGATGTGTTTGCACTATACGTGGCATCAAACTGAATTTCAAACATGATCTAAGCAAAAGGAAAATTAAACTGTCACCTGTTGAACGTACGGAACTTAGTCAGGAACTAAAACATGATTCGGCTATTACAGTTCGAAATCGTTTGACCAATTCAATAATGAACAGTGGTGATCTTGAACCAACCCATATACCAACTGTTGGTGCTTTAAGGCAAATAAAGTATGAAACTCGTAAAGCCAATTACTACGACCCTAATCAAATTATGGCTTTGTGGATAATGTCTAAATTACCCATATTCAAAAATGTCATTAGATTTATATCAGTTTTGCCATTTTGCATTTACTACTGGACATTAGACCAAGAAAAATATTTTCAATACTACAAAAAAGTAGAAAGGACTGTATTAAGTATTGATGCCACCGGTAGCATCTTTAAGCCTTTTGGTATAAATCCTAAGCTCATTTTAACTAAATCGATATTATTATATTCTTCCGTTATGGCTTCCGTCCGCAATGACCGAAGTGTGCCCATAGCACAGATGATATCTGATAATCACACCATGGAAGCTATATACAACTGGCTTCGTGCTTGGATTAAAAATCTACACAATGAGACTCCACACGAGGTGGTTGTAGATGATTCGTCAGCTTTGATCGGTGCTGCAGTGAGAGCATTTACGAAATGTGATTCCACAAAAGAGTACGTAAATGAATCTTATACCAAATTAGAAACAAAACAGCAAACACCTAATCAATGCTACATCCGCATAGATACAAGCCATTTCGTAAAGATTCTCTTTAATTTGCCGTCTTTCAAGCACATAGATCAGAGAACGAGATTTTTTTATCTAAAATGTCTGCTAGAAGTGAAAACGTGCGACGATTATAGCAAAGTGAAGCAGATCATCTCCGATATGATAATAGTGTCTCTTAATAAGTACGACGGTCTTGATAATCAAGGCAAAAAAACAAGATGTGAAGAAGCGAAAACCAGATTAAAAAGATTGTCTTCTTTTCAACGTACAAATGAATCAGAAATTGAAATAGAAGACGCCAGTAAACTCACAGAACATAGCAACCAAAAATCGATATTCGATGAAGATGTACCGACATTTATTGACAAAGGCCAAGCTGTTTTGAAAACGCCTAAATGGTTTTACGACGCTATTGACGCTGAAAAATTAATAATTACACTAACGGATGGTGACGTAAATTCGCATGACAATCTATACTATTTTCCCGAATTTCTTAATACTTTGATTCGACTAATGGGACAGCTTCCACTATGGTCAAATATAATGATGTATACGTATGATTCGCAAATACTAAATCCTACATCATCAAATGTAGAGAGTTTTTTCAAAACCTTGAAAAGATATATGTGCCAAATAAATACTAAGACAGACAGATATCGGAGTGATGAATTCATTATGAAACATCTTGACTTTCTTTCTGGAGAATTAAAAACTGCCCATAGTTCATTAACCCTAGGCACTAAGAAAAAAGCGCTAAAGCGCAGAAAATTGCCTCAGACTACCGAAAAGAGAGGGAATAAAACTTTGAAGACAATAACAGAGGACTCCATATTTGCTGAGAATCCATCATGGATAGAAAATTGGAAAGGATTAGCAAAAAACGATAATAAGAGAAAGAAAATCGCAATAGAAAAAAATAATAATCAAAAAATACCTTTGTTAAGAAATGGCTCTATAACAAGATTTGCAAGTAAAGATATTATTATTTCGAATACATGTGCATTTGACTCAATCGCACAGGCACTTGCTGTAAGGGTGGTTGAAGATTATATATTCAGCAGAACTTTACGTAATAGTGATGATGAATATTGTAAATTTATACATATGATTGCCTCCAATGAAAATACAAATGATATTTACAAACAATGTGGCGAGATTCAAAAAAATAATTATAATACAGATATTGACGATGACGGAAAAATCCACATCACCTGTGAATGTAATATTACATATATATTTGAAAAAATTCTGATTGAAAAAAATATATACAGCGCAGATATACAAGAATCCTGCACAAATGTGGGCTGCCCTATAAATAATATAAGAAGGAAATGTGCAATACTGCCTCTAGATTTTAATAAAGAGACATTATGTGAATCTGCCATGGCGACAATAATGACGGAATACAACATGTCAACATGCAGAAAGCATGGTTGCACTGGAGCAAAAACTGTCGATTACATTTTAAAAGATATAATTGCGTTCGAACCAAGAGATGACAAAAAAATATTCATTTCTGATTTGCCAGTAAAAATGAAGCTGAAAGACATTGATTACACACTATTGTGTGTAATCGAATTCATACCACCATGCGGTCCTACTGGTATTGGACACTATAAATCTCATTGCCGCAGGGGCTTAAAATGGCAATGTTTCGACGACTGATCAACAAGACTAACGAAAAGTAGTAAAAGTTTCTACGCGCATTGCATTATATATGCTAAAAAATAAGATGGAGCAAAAGAAGAGTTTTAATTAAGTAGTAGTAAGGAAAATTAATGACTAAAATAATAAAACAATTTTTTACTCATAATTTTTTATTTTTTTGCTTTAAAAATCTGAAAAAAATATATGTGTAAGTAGCAAATAGGTAGTAAATCATAGTACATAAATGATTGCAAATTATGGGGTCCAACAGCGACATAATTAATGTGGGCAGTCATCCTGACGTCAGAATCACTGCCCACTTTATTTAATAAATATCTTCTTCTAAACTTAGGTAGCAAATATGACACCATAGGTAGTAAATAGTAGCAAATAGGTAGTAAATGCTGATGGTACTCTAACATTGATTTGCCATCTTGGCCAGTTGGCCAGACGTCAGAATGACTGCCCACTTTATTTATTAAATTTCTTCTTCTAAACTTAGGTAGCAAATATGACAACATAGGTAGTAAATAGTAGTAAATAGGTAGTAAATGCTGATGGTACTCTAACATTGATCTGCCATTTTGGTCAGTCATTCTGATGCTCACAAACTTTTTACTGTAGAAACTCTCAGCTTTATGTTTATTTGTCTGAATGCTAAAATCATACTATGCTCATATGGTATGATTTCGTACAAAATGAACTATAAACTAACCATAAACGAACGAACAATTTTAAACACGATCCTGTAAACCAGCCTACAATCTTTTGTTAAGGCTGCGTTTCCAGAGATGAGCGAGGATGTGTAGCAAGGATGTGTTTTTAAGGACCAATAGAATCACATTATTTATCGAAGACAGGGGAATGAAGTAATTCTATTGGTTGTTAACATAACTTTCTTCCATATGTTTTTCTTTTTTTCAAATGTTATATATTTCTTCCAAATGTTATATAAATACATTCCTCGCAACGCATCCTCGCTCATCTCTGGTGAAAACGCAGCCTTAATTAAAACATTTCAGATTTTAGTACTTTATGTTAGTACATTACTGCAGAGGCCGGGAAGTAAGGGATTATAAAATCACTACGTTCGGCCATAGTTAGATATGGAGCCGACAACCACTTGTCATGCCGCCTGAATGTAATAGTGCTTTTCACAAACATGCTATGAAATTAATTAATTAATAATTTTTCAATCAAGTTTTTTCATGGCTGAATGCCGTGATGCGTTGTCAGAAATATATGTGAAATTGAAATAAAAAAAAGACACTTTCCGGCCTAGGCATGCAACGTTATATGAAATTTCATAAAGGACCCCTTGTCTACCCGCGCCCGAGACGTAATGCTTTCAAGCTTAATATAATGAACATAATAGCAATATTTCATTGCATTTTTGAGAAAATAATGATTGATAAAATTAAAGGGGTCGCTACCGCTTTTAGAAATTTGCAATGCAAGCGGTGGTGTCTTAATTATTTATGACGTTGGAAATTATATTTTATGTTTTTATGTTATGTTACAAAAGCTGTTAGGGAACAACGCATTTGCGAAATTAAAATCTCAATCTTTGCACCTACCTAAAATCTGAATAACACACATCTTAATATATGACGGAAAATCGTCCCAGAATGTTCCTTGAAATAGGTGTCTGTAGCTGTGAGTAATGGGGTAACAAAATTATAATGTCAAACAATACAGTAGGGTACCTACATATTTTCAACGGGCCCTGTACATTATTACTTGTAAGTATTAATCCACTCAATAATTAATCCGTAACATAATAACATTTAATTAATCTTATGTCTTTAATTATTGAATATTTACTGTACCTGAGTGTAATGTACGAAATAAATGATTATTTATTAATTTAATAAGAAGTGCATACCAATACTACGTCAGCGGTCAGGGGCCACTCTAATATTCGTCTAGTTATTTAATAAAATTACCGATAAGAACTGTGCGTTCAACTCGCCAGTAATACCAGATAGCGCATGCATCTCACTCACACAGCACTGTCAAAAAGAGACGGGTAGTCGTCTCGTGAGTCGATACAAGTCGCATAATAATATTATGATCACAACAATATTTATCAGTTTCCGTTCTGAACTGTAGGTACGAGACGCCAGCGCATACCACGAAAATTATAAATATGTAATTAAATATAGCTATCATATTGTTTTCAATCTTGACACTTACTGTTTGAGGTCGCGTTTTAATCCCAGTTCAATGTTGGAAAGAGAGCACGTACCTACTCTATTATAATAGCTGTTATTTAAGTAGTAAAGGTCGTGGCGCGGAAGAGATGACACATTCTCAATACACATGTTGCAATATAGACGAAAATCAATATGTGTATACACATAATGGTTTCAAATATGTTTTACAACTGGAAGGTTATTCAGTTCGAGGATCGACTTACCGAAGAAAAACGAATCTAGAGAAAAATAAAAAGGTAAGCATAATACATAATTCAATCTTAGTTGGTGGTCGTTTACGGTAAGTACATAGTTAGGTACTTAAATTATTAGCTGGTACAATATGTAATTGATTTCACACGAAAACTGAGCAAGTTTCGTACAAGTTGAATAGCGTATAAGTTGAATATAATTTGCCTTTAATAGATTTGTGTTGTGTGAGAGTTATTAATAGTCACAAAAATAGTATTAATAAATATTGCATACCTACTTAATTATAAACACCTAGGCGTCTTAATCGAACTAGAATATAAATATATCAGCAAATCATTAATATTTTAACCACTCAGTCTCAGTGCATTTAAAGTCACAAATTGTATTAGACGTCCGAAGTCTGAACCACTGATGAATATAAAATCTAGTTTATATTTAGAAGCATTGAACTTTGTTATAAAAATTTGATATTGAATACTGTAGCTACTTACTCGTACTATGACCTAATTAATCGCTATACGGAGTATAATAATGTTATTTTACAGATCAGCACTGTTGTTTAACACACTTTAAATATATACTTAATAGCCTAATACCTATATAGTTTTAATAAAAAATCGAAGAAAAAAATTGAGGTTAAGTGTTTATACCTGACTTGTCTTTTATTGACATCCTTTAGGTTCTTTTTTAGATTTTACAGACTAGAAAACATACTAGACACAATTTATTTGGCACAATTACTCATTGGTTTTAATATTGATGTGTGCAACTGAGCACATAGTTGAACACACAGAATAATAAGAGGTACTGACATATGTTGAATAATCCCGTGGCGACTGTTTCAGGGGGAGTTTGCGTACCTACTGTCGTAGTCTGTGTCCGTGTCTCAGTCACAAGTCGATGATGGCGCCACGTGCCACCGGTAAGGTTAAGTTTTGACAATACCTACATATAATAATTATCAAGCTTTAATATATATAATTATCGATAATTTTAATAACTATAATTATAAAATATACTTACGGTATTGTTACCTAGATTATTGCCGGATTCGGAAGTGATGATGCTGTAACCTCCGTGATCGCAGGTGCATTGACATGACGCTTAACGCGATTAAGTCCTGTTTCATTTATTATGTGTGTGTTGTGAATGTTTACATCAGTATATTTTAAATTCACTATAACAGCAAAAAAAGGATTATATTGCATATATTGAAATTACTGAACTTAATTACATCCTGACGTTTGGAAATTTTGCAGCGCTCCGGTCAACAAGTCGAATCGTTTTCGTTTAATTTTCTATTAGCATTGGAAACTCTTTTAAAATATTTGCTTAATAATTTCAGGATCACCCGATGGTGGGTTTGGTGCTACTGTGTCAGCCGACGAGGTGCCCAAGTTGTGGTTTGTTATGATTTTTTTAGAATTATAAGTAGCTTTTTGCTTATTTTCACATTATAACTAACCAAAACACAAAACGAAGGCTTTTTAACTTGACAGGTAAAATGAAGAATGTTTTGAATGAATTCAATTTCTAGTACTTTTTTGGCAACTACCTTTGAATTAAATCAGTTTAACCACAATATAAGTAAACTGATATTTCTGGAATAATAAAAATATATTTTAACAAACCTCGGTCAGCTAAAAACCAATTATATCATTCCAAAGTAGGATTAGGATTAGTCATTTATTTATAGATTTTTTACTTACCCCTATAAATTTGTGAAAGCCTGCATATGCAGTAATTTTCTATATAACCAATACAATTATAAAGTACTTACTTATGCAAGTTCCACTAGAAGGTCCAAACAAATCTTCCATAGCAGGAAATCTAGATATAATCTTTTGGGAACAACATTTGCGGCGCTACTGCGTTAATCGATATTCGTAAAATTCGAAGGACTATTCTTGTCACTCTCATAACACCTTTATTGGAGTAAAAGAGAAAGATCTCGAAATTTACTTCGATATGCGTGCTTCGCTTGCATAGCAGTAGGGCGGTTATGTAATCAGTTGATATTAAATAAAAATAATTCGTACAATCAGCAGCAGAAGTTGCTAAGCAGGCGAGGTATCCAAAATTACTACACGACTTTATACTTAAGAGAATAAGAGCGTATCAAGATAATTTTGAATACCTGGCCCGCTTAGAAATGTATGATGTTGACTGTATATAAGATACGACAAACCCAGTTATACTCGTAAGCCGTAGTTCAAATGAAACATAAATAAATCGATAAGTAAAGGATACCTAGATTAGAATTTAAATTAAATTCAATACTATGTAAAACACATTTATTTCATTCAAACAGTTACAAGCAATTTACATGTTACACGTTATACGATTTTAAACTTGATTGTTCACATTACAACTAATAAAGTATATGGTAAAGTACATGGTAACTATCCCGTTTTAAGTAATAGTTAATATTTTTACATTATATGTAATTAACTAATAACAAAAAATAAAATCTTACAAATAATAAACCTGCCCCAGGTCTCGGTCACTGGGTAGGGTGCCCAGAAGGCTGGCCGCATTTCCGCGTTGGATAGTTAATACAAAAATAGACTAAATTTCAAATGAATGTGTGCTCCATATAAAAAAATAGGTGTTTTATAGTTTTTAGACAGATAACTCGACTTGAAAATGGGTACTAAAGCTTACCCGAAACATGTTGCCTAGTGTGATATAATTAGTAGTATATAGTAACGGCTCACAACAATTTTAGTTATATTAACTTATAGTTTACTAAATGTTACTATAAAAAAATTCCAAGCAAACAATGTATTTCGAAAATCATGGACTTTGTAGGCTGACAGTAAATTCTAACTAGACTATTGAATGCTGTTCTTTAAAAAACGTATTTAGTTTGTTCAAAAAAAATCAAAGTAATAAATGACACAATTGTTTAAAGTTGTAGAATGAATGTTGCTACGTTAGTCGTGTAGAAGCGATCCCTAAAGTTATGGATTCTATTACAGGCCACACCCGATATAGGTATGCCATACTTGGATTCATCATAATGGAAAAAGAAAGAGTAAACAACAAAAATCGGACAATCTCGATAGTCTCAAAGACAACAGAAAAAAAAAACATTCAGGCAAGTGCCATCACATGCGCTCGCGCTGTTTCATTAACAAAATTATCACTTGTATGGTTGCAGATTTTTACAGCGAGCACAGGCGACTGCACACAAATGATAAATTGAACACAATTATTAAAACCATAAATAAATAAAATACTACTAATTAAAAAAAACATTAAGTAATTCATATTTTTTATCAAAGTAGACATATTGTTTAAAAAAAAAGTTAATGTATAACATAGCATTAACAAGCAACTAAAAATAAAAGCAAAGGCGCTACGGCCAAAAACGATATTCGTAAATTTCGGACGATTGTCTCTGTCACTCTCAAAACCGCTTAATTGGAGTAAAATAGAAAGATGCCCGAAATATACGAACATCGACGTTCGCGGTACCGGGCCAGTAGTCGTTTCACATTTATAGTTTTATTAATTTATTAACATGCCTCAGAGAACCCGCTTAGTGTTTCAAGTAAAATACAGAAATATATTATAATATAAATGTTACACAGGTAATTTTTTTGGTCAACAAATTTCAGCAAATGTCAAATCATCGATGGTATGGGTAGGTCACTTACCCGTCGCATGTTTAAAAAAGTTAGAGGTAGACATAATAAAATGGAATTTCTCATGATATTATGTTATTTTAAGTTTTTTTATAGACATACGTCAGGTTGGTACAGTTCAACTTTCACTTACTTTTATGGTACAATTAAATTCAAATGAATGTATTTAGGTCACAATCATGGTATATAAAAGGGGATAAGAACCAATGAGAACATTATGGTTCGCCCAATACACATTTAAATTTAAAATTAGGTTAATTAAGGGTGTGAACAAGGTTTTTTAAAGAGGGGTACCTAAGACAAAAAATCGCATGAGATGCTCCCGGTATAAGAAAGATTTTTGCCTTAGTTATGTCAGACACATTTAACATTTTATAAAAATATTAATAATCAAATACATACATTGTATAAGATACATTGTATATGTATAATTATTTAATAAATAATGGCGCAAATTCTTATGTTAAATATCGTTAATATGCAAGTATTTTACATACTTTGTAACATTCAAAATATGTCATTACAGTTTTCTTAATTAATAATTGTGTCACATAACTTCAAACTCAGGTAAATCCATTCTGCTCTAAGGTTGATGAGCTTTCAGATTATTATACATTTTTTTACATAATCAACCTTAAAGCAGAATGGAATTACCCGAGTTTGAAGTTAAGCGACACAATTTACATAATTTGTGATATACGAAATAATCAGTGCAACGAGGGTGGTAAGTAGGGTATAGTAAACGCGAGTCTATTAGAAGCCCGACGAATACAGCCATTTAAAAAATGAAAATAGAAACTTGAAATAAAATAAAATAACTGAAAACATAGTAGGTATATCGTGTATACTGAGGGCCTACCGCGAAATTCCAAGTTCGGGAATTTCGAACGATTGTCTCTGTCCCTTTAATTACGCCTTCATTGGAGTAAAACAGACAGATGCCTTATACACTTACGCTTATGTTTTTTTGTTATCAGTGTTTTGAAGTATTTTACGATAGTATTTAAATTATGATACAAACAGTTACGCACTACGCCATTTTCCTTTTTAAAACTAACGTCGTGACAAAATGTATTTTTGTGATCGCCAAGTTGATTAAAATCGATCAAAGCGATCAATTTGCAAATATGTACGATAAAATAAAACGAATCACTACTAAAGAATATATTAAAATTCAATTAAAACCACGCAAATAGGTATAATCGACCCGATTAACCTTTAAGAATTTATAATGGCTACATTTTGATAAAGTATTATTGCCTTGGCCTTATCACTACAAAAGTGTCAAGTCGGATCTTAAGGCTGCGTTTCCAGAGTTTCCACCAGCCATCACAGGATGCGTAGAGACGAATGTGTTTGTTAACAACCAATAGAATAACGTCATATCCCCTATCCTCGATAAATAATGTCATTCTATTGATTCTTAAAAACAAATTCCTCGCAACACATCCTCGCTCATCTGTAATGAAAACGCAGCCTTAGCTGTTAATGTGGTGGTACATTTCTATCAAAGCTATGCTGCGCTACGTTTACATACAAATAATACATAGCATAGCTTGGCCAATATGTATGTAAACGTAGCATAACGTAGCATAGCTCTGGTGGAAAGGCACCATAACGGTATTGTCATCCGGTAATAACACCATCGACTGACATGATGAGAAATTGATTCGTCCCTTCATTCAATTTGATAATTATTTGTCAAGCACAATGCTAAATGAAATTGACAATAAACAAGGAAATGAATTTCGTTAATAGGTTAAAATTTGAAAATTAGGCTTTACGTTCCTCTATCGAATCCTCGCTTCACTGCTTTATAAAATCGATATATTGTATTTTTTATTCAAGTAGAATATAAAAATAATAATATTAAACAAAAGGTTGGAAACTTTTAGGCTTTATTTACTGTTATGTACAGTCAATGCACTTAAGAACGTCAATAAAAAAAAATCTACCACCGATTCTAACCCTACACCTCTGACCCTTCTCTGTATCTCTCAATATGCTATAAGCTACTGCCAGTTGCCACAGCTACTACACAAAAAAAAAGGTTTGGTCGCTACTCTTATCATTATTTTGCTTTCCGCTGACTACACACTTGTAGCGTGTTTGTGTGATTGTGCTATATTGATAAAGATTTTTCATTGATCTATTGAGAGCCACAGACGGCCCTAGCCGTCAACCTTTACAGTTTAAAATGAACCTTCTAGTATTCCAATAAGGTTCACTTTAGCGTGTTCCAACCCGTGGCTCTCAAAAGGCTAATGACCGTATTGGTAGCGATAATGACCGATGCTTATTTGTAAAATGTTGCTATAAAGCATGATGTATGCTCCAAAAAGCTTTAGAATACAAGCCACAAGATTAAAGCCCTACAAGATTATAGTTTCGTTTCCAATATTATTGGAAGGATCGCCACAGAGAACAGGAATACTACAAATCCACCCGGCTACAAACATTCCCATGAAGAAAACGTTGGTAAGTCCATTATATATAAAATATAATTATTAATTATCATGTAGTGGGACCCACATTACTTTAGAAAAATAGTAGTACCTATAACAATAAAAACGTTATTAAATGGGTAAGTATAATTTTACACACAAGTAGAGAAACCATACTCATGTGAAACATGTCAAAACCGAGTTAAACAACTTAAATATTGTTTTACAAGCCGAAGGAAAGTTCAAGAAATTTACACAGTAAAGTATATAATATATTGAGACTTTACGCAAAACCCCAGAAAGAGATATGTGCCTATAATAATAAATTAAAAAAAAATCTAAAAAATAAGTTGCGGATTGATTTCACTGGGTTTTTACAGCCTGCGGATATATATCTACATATTTATATGCGTCAAGTGTGTTCATAAGTAATACAAATAAACCAAAATAATAGGTATAATATAATAGAAAAAAATTATGAAATACACACAATACATTTGGTAATTCTAAAAGAGTTTAGTAGAAAGTTGCACATGATTACATGCACACACGGGAGAGAAATTATACTCATGAGAAATAAGTAATAAATATGAACACAACCTACTTCAGTTGCAAAACTGAAGTACCTAAATATAATTAAAATATTTTGGGTAATTAATAAATAAATGCTAAAAAGCTAATACACGTGGGAGAGATACTATTCTTCTTCTTTCTTGTGAAATATGAAAAAAAAATATACACATTTATTATAATTCTCGAATATGTCAACAGCCAAAATGACATATATACTTTAACTACTTAAAGAATAATTTATTTATTTCGAAACACTATCTTGAATGTTCACAAACAACAACACACAAGATAGAACCCATACTCCGGTGAGATATGTAAAAAAACGATATTCCAAAGTGAAAATAAAAATAATTTCAATTCAAGCACTTGTACTTTAGCAACTACCAATTACCAGAAAAAATATTGCCTGTAACATACATGTCACGACTAAAATGCATTCCATCCCATGTCATCATGGATTCTTGATCTACATTACGTAGTTTTAGATACATTATATTACAATTATAGGAGGTTACTATTACCAAAAATCACTATCCGTTATATGAGTTAATGGAAATTAAATTATACCTTATTTTGCGAGTATATTATAAAAGGCGTGATTATACAATCTGAATATATATGTGTATATTTAATACAAAATATGTTAAAGTTTTATTTAACACTAGCTAACTAACCGGTCCGTTGTGGGTTTAAATATCACGTTTGTTTACATCTGTCGTAATTGTAGGGTTATCAAGCTACATGAAAAACAATATAATAAATACAAAACAAAAAAAAATATCTACCTCTATTTCTTTAAATAAAACCTAGACCCTAAAACAAATTGTCCACTGTCAATATTAATACAACCAAATGTAAAACCCTTAATGAGCAATTCTCAATAAGTTGGTATATTTGGATCACGTCTTCGATTTTGATTAAAAGCGAAAGCATCTATAGACTTTCGGTAACAAAAAAGGAAAGTTCCATACAAACTTTATGGGACATTTTGGGAAATATGGTAGATTTCTTTTAATCAAAATCGAAAACGTGATCCAAATGTACAAACTTTTTGAGAATTGCTCTAATATGTCTATTTTGTAAGTATAGAACTTTAAACCGAACTCTGGTCACAATAAGTGCTTTAACGTGACAAATATTAATTGTAATGATTTCTTGATAATATAAAAAGATGCAATAATTGTGCGGAAGTGTTCCAGCTATTACATAGGTATGTCAATTATACCTAGCACTGGCGCGTGGTCGTTACTGTTATAACTTTTATAAAACATCATATGAACAAGTATATGAAGTCATTTATATGACTTTAAAGATGTATTTGTAAAGGAGTCCTCGTGGGGAGCCGCGTGCGCAACGTGGCCAATTAACATGTAGCATTAATGGCTCCATTTATGATGTAACTTTGCAGCTGTTTACAAATATGGTCAATTTACGACTAAAGGCTTGGGCAGATAGGCGCGTTTTGAGAGCGTGGCACAGCGTGGCGTGTCAGCGGTGTGGCTAATGGAACGAAATAAGGTACACATTCGGACGGCAGCGTCGCGCCCCGCTGCGCCACGCCACAAAACGCGCCCTATGTGACCAAGCCTTAATACTGTTTGCCAGTATCAACTACTGTTGTGTAAGAATGGCCTTTAATATTTAAATAAAAACAAAATTTGATAATCGTACATTTAAGAATTATGCGTTGGAAACGTATGTAACTTCAAATCTAACAGATGAGGCTTAAGTAACGTGAGTCTTACGTCTAATTTTTAATGAACTATCTAGGCCTACCGCAAAATTAAATCGCAAATTCCGAACGATTGTCTGTATCACTCTACTATAGTAATTACGCCTAGTTTGTAGTAAAATATAAACATGCCCGAAATTTACTCGATGCTCTGAACCAAATAAGGGATCGCGAATTAATGTGTCTTCATTGAGTTCCGACTTAACAACATATTATTGTCGGACAAATATATTAACATGAAAAACTATGGGGTAAATTTCAAACAGCCGGCTATAATCAGTAAGTTTTGTATTGGAATAACCCGACATTTGATACTAAGAACGCTCTTTGCTTTAATCTCTACTATCTTTACGACTTGAGCCTTTATGTGACTATTCGTTGTTTAAACACTTCAAGCTGCACAAATATAGTACATCATTCAAATTTTTCGCGGAACGCTGGATAATCCTACTCGTAATGTGAATGAGTGGCCAACTATTCATAATGCAAGTGATATAGCTATAAAATTTCTTGGATAAATTAAATGCTACCAAAGTTCCCAAAGATGTATAGGTACGTACACTTTAAAGCTGAGGCTCTAGTGTAAGTTTCTTTTGACGAAAAAAAACGTTTACGAACGCGTAAGTGATTATGTTATTTATATGGGAAACGCAAACGCGTTCGTGAAGTAAAGTTACGTTAAAAACTTACACTCTGGGCTCTGAGGCAATAAGGTGTATGTATATATATTTTGGCAGTTTGATCTTTTACATATCTTTGCCCTTGAGTGTACATGATCGAATTACAATGGCAATGCATGTTTATTTGTTCAAAACTCTTTCGCCAAAACAACGCACAACCATTTATTACCTAGGTAGGTACCTAAGAACGAATTCTTCTAACCAAAATCTGAATATTACGATTTAAATTCTGCAGATCGACAACGATGCAATATAAATGTGCTAATTGTCATTATGTATCCATTGTGTACCATTTTTGGTAATGGGAAAAGATTGAGAGGGATTCCTAATAAACAGGCTTTTCCCTATGGTCTTCATTCGTATGAAAGTACTTAGTGAGCCATCTTCAGAAGTGTGATTTGGTTATTCTAGACTAGCTTCTAATTTTAAATTTGGAATCTCAATTTTATTGGTTGTATTCTCACGAGTCTCGCTCACACAAGCACATTTGAATAATTTACTATAATTACCTCTGCTTGGGTTTATAACGGTAATAAAGACTGACATTGTTAGCGGACATTATAAATGCGATAATGTAGGTAACAATTAGACGACTTGACTATTTATAGTAGCTCTTGATAAACCTTGTTATGAGATAAGGAATACCCGAAGCACTTTTTGTAAATCGCTGCACGCTGCCTGAAACAGCTACAGCGACTAGCAGGTCTGCGACGCTACCGCGAAAAACGATATTCGTATATTTGGGACGATTGTCTCTGTCACTCTTATGACGCCTTAATTGGAGGGATTGAACAATCGTCCGAAATTTACGAATATCGTTTTATGCTCTAAATATACGAATATCGTTTTTCGCGGTAGCGCAGTAGGTAAGTCAGGTAGCCGCAACGTTTACTTATAGAGGCGGGGCGCGACGCTGCCGTCCGAATGTGTGCCTTATTTCGTTACATTAATAGCCACCCGGTGTCACGCTGCGCTGCCGCCACGCTCACAAAACGCGCCAGTGTGCTCAAGCCTTAACAAAAAAAAATCGGGTTCAACAACCGTACGAAATTAATACTTATTATTTAAACTAAACGTGGCACCACCCCAAAGTTTGTTGCATATCCTTCCAACTTCATTCGTAATACTTTTATAGTAACCTGACTTTCACTCTCATCCCACGAACCACACTAGACCATCCCCAGTTCATTAATTTATTATATTTACGTGCAACAACTTTAAAATGTTCTCTTATTATATTCAATAAACATCTACTCTACATAAGCAATTTCCTACTGTCCGTATGTCATCTATCTAATATCAATCAAGCTTCAAACTAATATCAAATCATTTTAATGAAATGCGCCTCTAGAATCATAAACTAAACCAAGTCATTGGCCGCGAGCCATTTCGTAACATCTGTAGGTCGTTGTGTTGCCATCTTGCACTGTTTATTTAAACGAGTCTCGACTCGCTCGCACTGATGTTGAATAAAAAACACCTCACACTCACACACTACGGCGCGCAATTCCTTGGCTCCTGTGAAAAACAGCACAAGTTCCATACAATTTATATGACCCTACTATCCGCCACTCTGCTGTGACCTCACATTATTGGGTTATCTTAAACAGTATGCAAAGATTCAAAGAATTCATACATATTTGTGTACGAACGAAGTATTATTTAAATACGTTGCAAGTTGTAAAAAGCACAGCAATAAAAAATCATACTCATGAGCAAAATCCGATTTTGCGATTGACTTCCGTGCTTCCACTACATAACCTAAACACTAATCAACCGGCCGGGGATTTGATGAATAGTAATAAATGAGCAAAGACAGCTGTCAATACTACATAGGTATACAGTGTGTAAATCTTATACGGGCGAATCTCTTAACGGAGGATAGAATAAGACATAAGAAATATATTTAGATAAGTTTTGCTTCAAAGTACAATTAAAATTTTATCCATATAAAAAAAATCGGTCCGCAATGTAATGCAACACACTCGAGTTAAACACTCGTTGACAGTTCGTTTCAAAAGCTCATATCGCGTAATGTTCGCAGTACATTACTGCTCAGAAAACAAAAATTAATTACATATGTATAATAGGTATAATTAAAGAAAAACTTTTTGGTTAATGATTATACTGGTAAATCCTATGTCTGGTTTAATTCTTCGCCCGTATTAGACTTACACACAGTATACAAACTATATCAGGAGGCGAGGCGGACCAACAGCCCGATAAGTCGAATAGTTAATGAGATATATGAGATATTGAAATTAGAGGCGGTTTTTGAAAAACTTTCTTTGCCAAGCAGACATTAAAACTGTCAACTACCTATCTGAAAATTCGTCAAACTAACGAGAGTCGAGTTCTTTGAAAGATTTTGGTAAATACATTCCACAACGTCTAATAATAATAAATCGTCGTTTTATATCTTCCTTAGTTTTAAGTGTTTAACATTACCGGTTGGTAGTTGTAAGTACCTATTTAAATAGTTCCTGCCATTTAATTTTGCTTAATGAAACACTTTCATTAATTACTTTCATTCAATGCCAACATTAGGTATTATCATAAGTCATAAGTATAAAATTTGAATTGCAGTCAACCAATCAGGACTCAAAATATATTGAACCAGTAATCTTTTTACTAAATCAATAGTCTGATTCGGAGTACATAAGTGAATTCTGATTGGTTTACCAGTATATGCCATGCGTTGTTTATCAGTCCATAAAAATCCAGCTTTCTTTATAAACACCAGTTTTTAGATCACTTGGTAAACGAAACATTTTATTTGCACTTTCACTAAAAACATTTTCACCGTTTAATTAGTAAACTGCTATAGATTTGAGCGTAAATCGTTACGTGCGACGCGGACGGCGGTACGTCCGCACTGCTCACGTTCTGAAGCGAACTAAAGACGCGCCAGGCAAAGTAAACTTTTGGCGCCCTCTCGCACCGAGGACCCGCCGACAAGTCATATAAATATAAAGCACTTCGCCTCCGAGACTCGTATTATTCTCAAGCGAGACACCGATCCGCCTGTACCTGCAGCTAACCTGAGCTAGCTTATTAATTCGTACTTAAGCATCTTCAAAATGTCTAGTGAAAAATACATTTTTATCGCGTCAGTATGCGTGGTGGTGATTTGCATCAGCAGATCGACAGCAGGACCTACGCCAAAGGTCGTCAACATCGAGGACGTGCTGAACAGAACTGTCTGTCCCTTCAGAGTGGAGATCAACACAGACGATGATCGAGTGCCGCGGCGGATAAAGATGATTCGCTGCGCCGAACAGCCCAACCACTGGTGCAGGGCGAACAGTATCCCGGACCACGAGTGTTGCCATCACAAGCACTCGAACCACGAGATGGAGTGTGTTGAAGTGCGAGACAAGGCGCTAGTGTACTACAAGAGCCAGGATAAAACGGACTTCATGGACGTGACAGTGGGATGCACCTGCATGATAGCGAAAGTGGACTCCGTGTACGCTGGCTCATAGGGCCTGCGCCGCGGCCGCCGGCGACGAAATCGCCGCTGCCGCGAACGACACTCACCACAAAGTTCCTATATGCACCGTCGTTGCCGACGACACAAGACTAAGAAATTAAAAATGATGACAATTAAGTAATCAGCAAATCCTGTGCTGTTTAGTGAATTATAGTGTAATTGTAAATAGTCGAGAGTGAAGTGAACGCATGTTTGTAATTTATTTATTTTTTAAGTAGGACAATTTAATTTAAAAGGTTGTGATTTAGCAGCAAAATGATTTAAGTCGCGGACTAGCCGAGTGTTTGTATGTGAGATTGCTTAATTTATTGAAAAAGTATTATGATTAGAGTATTAAATTGTTGTTATAATTGAGCAGTAGTCCGCGGCTAGGCAGCTAGTTAAGTAGGTAATGAACGAAAGATTTGTTAGTCAGCTAGATAGAAATTGTAAGTATGACCAGTGACCAGTGAACTTGGATTTCCGAGCCAAGTGGCCTGTTTTGTGTACAAGTTTTATCTTTATAAGATAATTCCATATTGTGATAAACTATTTAATAAATTGTTTTTTTTACACAGTGAAATTTTGTTCATATTATCCATACCCACGTCGAACCTTATTCCTTATCATATTATTTAATGCTTCAAGATCAAATTGAGTCAAACAAATTTGCTTAAATACTTATACTTTGAAGAAAACCAAACCGAACACAACAATTGTATATTGAGTAATATTTTTTTTATAAAACGAGTTAACTCTGAATTTGCTATGCTAATGCTTCTATATCTTGTCTTAAAATCATTTTATTAATCTTTGATTTTGTGAAGGGAGAACTTTATTTGCCAATATTGTGTATAACTATAACCCCGATAGGGTGAAGCGAGCAACACATGTAGTATAAATGCTAAAACTAACAAAAAGTATATATAAATCAACATGTTAAATGCGCATACATATACATATTTAGGTAACAACATTAGTAACATTACAGTAAGTTAAGTATACATAAATAATATACATTTAAATGAAAATACATTTATTAGTACATTAAATAAAAATATTATAAAAACAAAAGAGGCAAAATAAAAGAAAAATAACTATACATACCTAAATTAATTCATTTCTGATGCAAAAGTGCCCATAATGCTAGACGCATTGCCGCGTTGTATAATTATGGACAACTTTAAATTAGTACTGTACATATTACCAAGATCGATGGTAAGATCATAAGATTTTAGTTGCTGCAAAGGAGCTCTTTTTAAAGGGGCAATCTTAATCGTCTTCGGGAAACATTAGTTGCTCTCCTGAGGAGAAGAATTGAAGGTATCGCAGCTAAAACATCGCATGTGACATATTTTCTAGGGTAAAACATACTACTTCTATTTCACAAGTTCTTACGCTATCGATTTTAAAGAATCGTGAATCACCAACCTGTGAGTCACGCTCTCTCTGCATAGCTGTCCTGGTAGGTACCGCGAACTAAATACTTATTCGTTTGTTTCTGTCTCTCCACCGCTCGAATGTTCAAGTGCGATAGAGAGACAGATAGTCCAAATTCAGATTTACATATTCTCTGTAGCATTTTTTTTATGATATAGGAGGCAAACGAGCATACGGATTGCCTGATGGTAAGCAACTACCGCCGCCCATGGACACTCGCAACACCAGAGGAGTCACAAGTACGTTGCCGGCCTTTAAGATCCCTATACACTCTTTTCTTGAAGGTTTGGATGTCATATCGGTCCGGAAATACTGCACACGACAATTTATTCCAGAGTTTTGCTGTGCGAGGCAGGAAGTTTCTAGAAAAACGCACAGTTGAGGACTGCCAACCATCTAAGTGGTAAGATGGAAGTTTTGTCGTGTAGAGCGCTGGCGGAAGGAAGCAGCTGGGATTAACCCGAACAATTCCTCGGAGCACTCTCCGTAGTAGATGGTTTGTAACATTCCGAATAAAACCCCATTGGACACATTAAATTAAAAGTTCAAAGACAAAGTCAGTAACTAACGTACCTACTCCTAGTATTATAGTATAGTGTGTATGACGACCGATCTGGCCTAGTGGGTAGTGACCCTGCCTATGAAGCTGATGGTCCTGGGTTCGATTCCCAGTCAGGGCATTTATTTGTGTGATGAGCACAGATATTTGTTCCTGAGTCATGGGTGTACACTATGTATTTAAGTACTTATATGTATCTAACTATTATATATATCGTCGTCTAGTACCTATAACACAAGCCTTACTGAGGTTACCGTAGGACTAGGTCGATTTGTGTCAGATTGTTCCGACATATTTATTTATTTATTTATTTATAGTAGTTTTTGTTTTTGGTGTCACACCCTCACAGCTCTAATTAGCGCAAGAATTCTGCACACAAAAGTACCTACCTACACATAAATATTTATAAATAAATAAATATTTCAGGACAATCTTACACAAATTAACCTAGTCCTAAGGTAAGCTCAGTAAGGCTTGTGTTGTAGGTACCAGACGACGATATATATAATAAATTGATATATATAAATACTTAAATAGAAAACACCCATGACTCAGGAACAAATATCTGTGCTCATCGCACAAATATATACCCTGACTGGGATTTGAACCCGGGACCAACGGCTTCATAGGCAGGGTCACTACCCACTAGGCCAGACTGGTCGTCGCATAAAATCTTTGAAGCCATAAAAATATATAGAACTCAGAAAACTAACAGAATCCGAGCGCTTACTGCGATAAATCTACGTAGTTACAGTCGCCATCAGCAGATACATTGGAGCTGTGTAGGTGGTCACAAATATCTGAACTACGCCTCTATTGTCAATATATCTGGCGACTGTACCGGCAATTTTACACAGGTTTATAAAAAATCTGTCATCGAAAAAGTGTTTGTCGGCTCTACACGACACACTAGGTACACGAACTGCCCAAGCGATGATGTCATAAGGGCTATCTAGTAGAGGTCATCTCATCTTCCTCGCATTGTCCCGGCATTTTGCAACGGCTCATGACCCTGGGTTCCGTTTGGCCACTAATCCCAGGATTTGGCGTAGGCACTAGTTTTACGAAAGCGACTGTCATCTCTTCCAACCCAGAGAGTTTAGGCCTTATTGGGATTAGTTCGGATTTCTCATGATGTTTTCCTTCACCGAAAAGCGAATGGTAAATATCAGATGATATTTCGTACAATAACATTTTTTAACCTACAAAACCATATGTATCTAACTATCTACAGAACAAGTCATAAATAAGTATACATTTTCATGCGTAATTTCAGTCGATCAAGATGAAGATTTATGTACCTATAGTTAATTAAGGACTTGATTATGAAAAAATAAATAGAGCAGCCGTAGTACGCATCGCTCACCGCGTACTACGTTGTTTGCTGGAGAGGGGCAATTTGTTTAGCAATGTGATATCGATATGATTGCTTATATTACTGTTAGCCAGGACAAGGGTGAACCCGGCTGCCATACAATACTTTAGAAACTGCAAATAGTTTTTATGTTATAACTTTAATATTTAGAAGTTGCGTAAGGCAAGTTAACTATATAGGTTCAGCAAAAACTAGCTGTACCCTTACCATGAGTTGTGACATTGACGTTTTCGACAACGGTATCGAAAACGTCAATGTCACATCTCATAGTGAGGGTACTGTTATTAAACTTCATGTGCATGGGAGTTCTCGTAATTTAAGTTAAATACAATCCCGTACCCCATAATATGTATACCTATTTATATTAATAATAATAAGGAAGACATTTAAATTCACTTTAAAATGGACATTCATCTTCATGAGAAATTGGGTTGGGCATGGGACCCTATATTGAACTGACTGCAACAGAAAGTGCCAAATTACTGTTACCTAAAACATAAATTAATATTCATTATTTCTACACATTAGGTATAATGTCACCCCGTTGATAATTTACTAATTATCAGGTTTTTAACCTTAGGTAATGAAGGCTCTGCATTAAAACTATTACCCACTTTTCCGCGTCAACCACTGAATTTAGCTGTGAACAGAGTAGGTACCTACATAGACTAAAAAAAAGTTTTTCAAGTTGAGAGGTTCTCAAGTCGACTTGTAATACATATAATATAATACACTTTTAATTATTAATACTAACGTTATTTTTAGTCATTCTGAGTTTATTTTCTCATTTTGAGACCAACATTGTCTTAGAAATGCGTCATGCAACGATTAGTCAAATCTGACTAATAATTTTATTTTAGGTTAGGTCAGATAACTTAGGTTTGTTAGAAGTTATGGGAAGTTTTTCGGCAATAAAATAATTCAGTTAGAAAATGTTAATCTATATAGAAAGGTCAACCCATTTTATCCCGTTTTGAGGATGTAGTAAAAAATTACGTTACAGTCACTCGTTTTATTGCCTAAAAGGTAATCAACCCGCAAAGTATCCGTGCTATCGTTAAATTAAATACTCTCCCCATTGAAATAGTATTCAGATGGTAAGTTCTACCTAAGGGGAATGTATAACAAAATAGATCCTGAAGATAACAATGGCCTGCCTATAGTCGGTAGTGGCCCTGCCAACGAAGTAGGAGGTGCTGAGTTCGATCCCGATTTTGTAAGAACATCCCTAAATATTATATTTATATACAGATAAAAAATAGAAGATAAAACATACCTACACGTACTGGTGTTTAAGAGTTGTGCTTCATCCATAATCCAGCAAGTTCCGCGAGTATTACTCTTCTTATGCTTCGAGTACTTACACATTACACAAACACATATTTCAGGAACAAGCACGTATTCATAGAAACTCGACACTAATCACTTGCACTTTGTTTAGCGATCATCAAAACTGTCCAAACACCAACGGCGTGCCTTATATAAACACTTTTCCTTTTAAACAGCAAAGTCCGCAGGATAGCATTCGTAATCGTATAAGCAATTTGCTGAGTGCCTCTTATCCACTACGTAGCCAACAACAAGTGTAAAAACTCCTTTATTTTTTCGACGAAAAAGAACCTTGAGCTCACAAGTTTCGTAATTTTCACGGACAACCCCGTACAGACCCGACTTTTTTTCTAGTAAACATGGGAACAAAACGCGAAAGTTTCAATGGATAAATAAATACCCAATAAATAAAAAAAGTTAGCTAAGTTTTTCACCTATAAGTACTTATTTATTCACTGAATTTTAGAGTAGGTTTCACGGTGGGTATACACGTGATATTTCTCACTACGCTTACTCCCCGATTGTGATCATACTTAAGGAACCCCTGCTCACTAACCAATACCAATACGTAATTATTTTGGTGTGAATCACAAGAAAAAGGTGGGGAGGCTTTAGCACGAGTCGGAAACATTGACTAAGTAGGATTCATCGGTAACGTGTCCTTAAGAGCCGATACCCGTTTTCCGGCTCAAGAAAAGCAAAGCCTTGTTTGCTCCATTTTGACGAAGAAAAAAAAACCACTACTATTGACCGAAACCACCGAGAACGCAATTCGGAAAAATCATGCCACCATCGCGTGAGTAAACCTGACGGAAGACTACGCATTGGCAGGATTGAGGCGTATTTATATTGCAGTATGGCTACGAGGTCACCGGGTGAGACGTTACTCCAAAACGCATATAGGACGCATTCCTAGTCCATGCAAAGCGCTTCCGCCGTCTCTGACGTCGACGTATGTGTCACCGGCGCAAGGACCTATTAATCAGAAGTGGCACTCGGTTTGATCACTCATGGAATCACAATTAGATAGTAGATAGATATGCTATACCTCGAAAAAACCGACTGACCAGTGACCAATGATTTTCGTAATTCCGACTCGTATGTCAATAGTACATTACTACAGAGGCTTGGAAATAAGGGGTTGCCGGCCGGCCGGCCGTAGGCGGCTGAACGCAGTGAGGACGGATTATTCCGAGGACGACAACCCCTTTTCACGCCGAGCTATGATAGTGTTTTTCTCAAACGCAATACAATAATTTAAAATAACTCCAAGAAATAAAAGTTTGATTTTCAGAATAAACTAAAGTAGACATGCCAAATTAAACAGCAAAATGAACGAAAATTGTATTATTGTTTTTAATAGGCGTAGGGGCAGAATGTCGTAAAATCACCAATATTTTTTTGATGGCCAATCTCCAAGATGCTGCGTCACAAATCTATTTATGCGAAATGTCATTTAAAAAAGAGGACCTTACCGGCCTTAGGCTGGCAATGTCGGCCTTAACGACCTCTCGTGCCTCTCGTCTAGCCAAACCTGCAACCACATACTTTAAAGCGTATTGTAAGGAACATAATGTCAACACTGTAAGTTCATGTTTGAGAAAAATATATTTTAACGTAGCTGAATATTCCAATTTTTAGCCACGATTTAAGGATTTTGGTTTACCGGGTTTAGGCAAGATATTTGTATGGTACAGCTCTTCGCAATAATGATAGCGTGGTTAGTGGCTAGTGATACGGTTGCCAAGCCACCGGTCTCCTAGACGAGGTGACTGACAGTAAATTGCGCGCTTGTCTGCCATGCGACCTTTGGGCCGCTCAAGGGCTCCTAATCAGGTCATCCAGGTTCCGTAATTACTGACCAACAATCTCAATGCCTGTCTTAATTTAATGGATCTTTAAGTGAACTGTGAAATTGGTTGTTAGGTTAGGTTAGGGCTTATAAAGACAATTATTTATGTAACTTTTTTTTTGTAAATAATTATAGTCTAGTGTTTTGGCAATTTTCACTACTGGTAAAGTATGATTTAATGATAAATGTAAATGTAACGCCTTGCATACCATTGAAAACCACCGATGGAATACCGTGCTACAGAAGTAGGAAGTTCCGCTAGGCAATTCTGAGAAAATAATCCAGTCCCCGGATATGTCCCGGGTATGTCTTTAAACTACGTCCAACAATGAGAGGTAGGGCACAGCGTTGACCATCACGCTTGAATCTGGGGCAGCCCAACTGGGGAAGTACCTCCTCCTTACAGAAGGCCACAGCCATAATAGCACTGCTACCTTTCAGGTATGTAGTGTTGTGTTCCTGATGGTGAGTAAGGTTCCCAGAGCTCCAACCCCCCTTAAAGGCCGGCAACGCGCTTGTGACTCCCCTGATGTTGCGGGTGCCCATGGGCGACGGTAATTGCTTACCATCAGGCAATCGGTCTGCTCGTTTGCCGCCTATGTCATAAAAAAAAAGTCCATTTAATGTAAGGACCGATTAATTTTGGAAAACCAATTATGGCTAAAATTTTTTTTTTTTTTTATTCATGGACGGTGTGCGAGGCAGCTTTTTGCAACTTTTTTTAGGTTTTACCTTACCTTATAATATAAACATTGAGCCTTAGTAAAAATGTATTTTTTTTTAATTCTTAGAGAGAGGTTATTGAGGTGTTTGTTTGACCGTATATACCTACCTATTTTTACGTTTATTATGTGTCGGTACTTAATCTAAAATTTCAATGTTATAAAAACTAACATGTAGACTTAACAAACAGCTTTTAAAATATTTAAGAAGTATAAACAACGAAAGAAAAAATAATGGCTCAATAGGTACCTACGACGTGTATTTTAATTTCTCTGAATTTCGACTGTTCAAGTTAAACTAGAAGTTGAAGCTACCCGGAGAAGTATTCATTGTAAACAAGAGGCGCTACCGCCAAAAACAATATTTGTAAATTTCGGACGATTGTCTCTGTCACTCTCATGACGTCTTAGTTGGGGTAAAAGAGAAATATGCCCGAAATTTACGAATATCGTTTTTGGCGGTAGCGCCTAAGGTATCTTATTTGATATAGATTGCTTGTTATCACCTAACTACCTACCTGCGTTGTCATCTCTCCATCTCATTCGTGTTCATTTAACACTGTTCAACAACATTTACAATCGTAAACCACTTAAATATAGGCATGACAACCAGAAACGACACAAACCCCCATAATTACAGATTACAACAGGATACGCAATTTCACAACGATGTTACTTAATAAGTTAATGATAATGATATAATCACATGATGTGATAACGAATAATAATCCCATTAGAACTCCAAGGCTGGAATATAAAGTCGGAATTCAAATTAATCCCTGAAAATTATATTTTATACTATTCATATTACTAACAAAATAATTATTATGTTAAGGCAATAGAAAATACTGTCTGTTATATAGTTTGCTAAATGCAACATTTGTAGCTGGTTCCAGCGTTTTTCCGCTTTGTAGAGGAAAGTGACTACAAAACAGAGACCCACATAGCGGATTCCAAGCACTCAATGTGCTATAGATTGCCGGCAAATATTTAATGTTTCCAGCCCACACACAGAATTTTTCTTCTAATTCAGACTTAGACTATCCAATACGTCCAGAAATAGAAACGACAGTAATTTAAATCTGACTTATTAATTTTCCAATTTGTTAGTTTTATTAACATCATAATGCCAATACGGCTACCGACGAACCGCGTAGCGCGCTACGCGGTTCGTAGACGCCAGACATTGCCCCCCGTGGATCAATCCCGGTGTGGTATCAGCACTCACGAAACTCTTCTAACATAATCAAAGTTATTATTTTATTAACTAGCTAAGAACTAATCAAATAATTTTTCATTAAATATTTTGACTTGCTTTGATTTTTAAGTAGTAAGACTGACCAGCGTTTGACTTCAGTCGCACCTGATGGTAAGTGTCGACGAGATCGAAGGCGTAGCACGCTGGTTCAGTAACAGCCTATTCACTCTTGCCTTGAAGAGACCCAAATAATATCTTTCCGGGAATACAGACGAAGGGAGCGTATTCCATTCCTTAGCAGTCCGCATTAGGGTTGTACAAGCTCGTAGTGTTTCACCTTAGAGGTGTTTATGGTATCCAAAAACTTCTAATACTGCCTCGAACGCCGGAAGACCTCGTCACTTTTGCGTGGATAATAGCAATGCATGCGGGTGCGTATTTTATGCGCGTACGTATATAAGTTATTGTTATTTAAAAATAACAGAAAGCACAAATATGGGATTATTGCATAATAATTTGTAACTTGGAATATTACCGGAAGTCTCTTTTCAACGCCTTTAATTAGAAAGAGAGTTCCGTAATATTAGTTGCAAATTGTTATGCAATATGCCCCTGGACAGTCTCTTTCCACATCTGTTTAAAAGAGACGTCAGACAGTGTAACTTACTCGCTTGAGATATCGCATGTGTTGAACGCGCCCAGCTGCTGTAGCCAAGATTGTAGAAACTGAATCACAACGAAAAATAATGAAATGGACGAAAATAAATAAGGGAAAATATCACGTGACTCCGGATCGATTGCTAAACTTAAGTGGCATTGGGGCACATTACACGCAGAACTAATGATCATTGGGATGTAAAGCTTCGCGTGTGGCGACTAGGTACCGGAAGGCGCGTGGGCAGATCCCCCACAAGGTGAACCGACGATCTAGTAAAGACCGCAAGAATCCACTGGATGCGGGGGACGCAAAACCGCTTTGGAAGAGGCCTAGCAATGGACAGCAGTGGAGTAGTCCTTCGGTTAATATGATGATGATCACGTGACATGGCGTTCAATCTGACATTCAGATACATTATTTTTCCATTCGATTGCGTTTCTGGGAGTTTTCAAAATTTGGTACACCCAATTAGCGAAATTTGTTAAGAAAAGTTAAATCACTGTCAGTCACGACAATTAAGCATGAAATCTTGATGAAGATCGACTTTTTGCCTTTAATTAGGTTGTAATATCGATTGAAGTTTATAAAATGAACAGCAAAACCAAGTTTTTATCGAAATTTAATGCTTAATTGTCGTCACGAAACTGAGAGTGATTTAACTTTTTTTAACAGCTTTCACGAGTTGGGTGCACATTTTTTGAAAACTCCCTTCTAAGACCGCTTGGCATCCTCGCTACGGGCTACGACCACTTTGTTTCCATTTCCCGCGCGCCTGTACCAGCTCTAGGCTACGGCAAGTTCAAGGCCGCACCCGGTCGGCCCCATTCAATGCCCTAAATCCCTCCCTCACCCACGAAAACATGGCCAAATCACAGCATCTCATCAACAATCAGAACCTTTGTCTAACAAGCCCAATTATATAGATTCGACTCGGCAGGATCATTATCATAGAAGGAAAAATTGGTAAGTGTTGTTTGTATGTGTTCATCATTGAAGGTTCCGACCTTCTACAAAAACAGTAAATATATAATTAGGTTTAATTAACAGGACAATGTAACTCATAGCCGTAGTATTTACATAGAATAAAACCTTTAAAACATACAAACTTAGATGCTTCTTACATGCATTATTAGTGAGGTTCAGACAATAAATATATTTGGACCTTCAACTCCTACAATAGCTACATTAAATTCGGGTTGAAATGACGACCGGTCTGGCCTAGTCCGACCCATCTGTGGCGGTATAGTCCGAACGCTACTGCTTTTCACGATTACTATGAAAAATAGAATAAAATATTTGTCGGCAGGTTTGGGTTAGTGGGTAGTGACCCTGCCTATGAAGCCGATGGTCCTTGTTCAAAACCCAGTAAGGGTGTTTCTTTGTGTGATGAGCACAGATATTTGTACCTGAGTCATGGGTGTTTTATATATGTATTTAACTATTTGTAGGTATATTATGTAAGGTAGGTTAATATTTAGTAAAACAGTACGGGGGTACGGGGGCGAACGTGTTAATTAGGGGTGGGGTAGGTACCTGTCTAGTGTGATCCCAATCCTTGAACTGAATATGAATAGTTGTTAATTAGCAACTGAAATAGGTACCTACCTAGACAAGAAAATATATATATAGTATAGCATTTCGTCGTAGGTACAGCCGTATTAGTACACTCAGCATCAAACAGTCGTCAAATATCTGTAGGTATGGCATTACTGGAGTAGGTATCCAGATTTGAGATGCAACGAATAGTGACTAGGCCGAATACCAAATATGTAGGTATTCCGCGGAGCAATGGGCCGAATACCCGAATATTCTAAGTTTTAACTAAAATTAAGTAATTTTGAACGCGCGCGTGCGTGCGCTGTGCAAGTTGCAACTTGTTTCTCGCTGTAGGCGGTCTATGATAGAAATTGCCCTTACTTTTTTATTACCAAAAAATCGCAGCATTTTTTCAAGAATACGACCCTAAATACGCTATTTGTAAACTTTGCTCACTAAAACTGGTGGCATTACTCGGTATTCGGCCGAATACTATGCCATTAATCGGTATTCGGTCGAATAGTGAAATTGTGACTGAATAGGCCATATTGGCGACTTTTTTTAATAGTAGTAACTATACTGGTGGCCGTGGGGTGACCGGCCTTAGAATTGTCCCCCACCATATCTTCCCGTGGTTGCAGTAAGAGCCTGCTAAGGGAATACACCGGGAGATGGGCAGCAGCATCTCCTAAAATAAAATACCAGTTAAATAAAAAAACTGCGCGCGCCAACCCGCCTGCCAAGCGTGGCGCGTATGGCAAACCCCCCCCCCCCAATGAAAAGTCAAAATAAGCCACGGCCCCGAGGTTCCGGCGACCTCCGGTGCTCTGGCTATTGTGGTAGCGGTCAGAGCATTCGCGGGGTCAGGGGTGCTAAGAATCTCCGGAATAGATCCGGCTACCCACTCCGACGACCACTGGCCCTGGTAACACACAACATACGCACTATGAGGACTGACGAAAAGATCTGCGAGCTGGAAGAGGAACTGAGCAGGTTACACTGGGACATTGTAGGGTTATCTGAAGTCCGTAGAGAGGGGGAGGACACCATAATCCTGAAGTCTGGTAACTTGCTCTACCACCGGGAGGGCGACCAACAGTCCCAAGGTGGTGTCGGGTTTCTCGTTCACAAGTCCCTCGTAAACAACATAATAGCCATCGACAGTGTGTCGAGCAGGGTGGTATACCTAATACTCAGAATATCCAAAAGATATTCGCTGAAGGTCATTCAGGTATACGCACCGACCTCGTCACACTCCGATGAGGAAGTGGATGCTATGTATGAGGACGTAAGTAGGGCCATACATGAGCGTTTCTCTAAATTTTGGCCACTTTTCTCGACCAAAAATTTTTTGCTAATTTTTATGTTTTTTCTGGTCAGAATCACCAGCTGATTCGATTTATGCAATAAAAAAATATGTCCCATAAAATTCCGTACATTTTTGAATTTCCTATTATGTTACCTCCATAGAAAATATATAGAAAAAGGTAACACAATAGGAAAACAATCTTTGGGACACATTTTTTTCTTGCATAAATCGAATCAGCCCGCGATTTTGACAAGAAAAAACATAAAATTTACCAAAATATTTGAAGTCGAGAAAAGTGGCAAAAAATTTAAGAAACACTCACATACTTCGAAAACCTACTTCACTGTTGTTATGGGGGACTTCAACGCTAAGCTGGGCAAGAGAAGCGGTGATGAGCTGAGAGTGGGGCAATTTGGGTATGGGCAGCGGAACCCTAGGGGCCAGAGGCTGGCCGACTTTCTGGAGAAAGAGGAACTCTTCATGATGAACTCTTTCTTCCAGAAGCCGCCTCACAGGAAATGGACATGGATGAGTCCGGACGGTTCCACGAGAAATGAGATAGACTTCATCATGACCGACAGGAGACGGATATTCAGTGATGTCTCTGTGATCAACAAGGTAAAGACCGGTAGTGATCACCGAATCGTAAGAGCGTCACTGAATATCAATGTTAGACTTGAAAGGTCCAGCCTGATGAAGTCTACGCTCCGACCTACTCGAGCCCATATTAAAACCCCGAGAGCTTTCAACTTGAGCTCTGTAATCGCTTTGCCTGCCTAGAGAACTTAGCTTCAGTGGACGAGATCAACAACGGGCTAGTGGAAACTGTCCACACAGTAGGGTCTAAGTTTTTTAGACCCCGCCGTAAGGATAGACCTCAGAAACTAACCGAGCGAACCTTAAACCTCATGGCTGAACGACGCTCTCTACAGCTGCAGTCTCCCGATGACGCGGAGTCATTTAGGCAGCTCAATAGACGTATATCTAAGTCCTTGCGACATGATTTGCGTCTCTTTAATACTAACCGTATTAAAGAGACTATTGAGCGAAACCAAGGCTCCAAAGTGTTCGTAAAGGATAAGTCTATTGGGCAAAGCCAGCTGACAAAGCTGAAACGGGAAGATGGCAGCATAGCGTCGACCAAAGCAGAGGTTTTAGGCGAGATTGAGAGGTTCTATGGACAGTTATACACTTCGGTTGCAAAGCCCGTTGACAGCTTGGTAGGAGATCCAAGAGCCAAGCTGTCCCGACATTATACCGAAGATATCCCGGACATCAGTCTGTACGAGATTAGGATGGCCCTAAAACAGCTTAAGATCAACAAGGCGCCGGGCGAAGACGGAATCACTTCAGAGCTTCTGAGAGCGGGTGGAATACCGGTACTTAAAATCCTCCAGAAGCTCTTTAGCTCCGTTTTGTCCGAGGGCAAAACGCCTGAAATATGGAACAGAGGCGAGGTGGTGCTGTTCTTCAAAAAAGGTGACAATAGCCTATTGAAGAACTACAGACCCATCACGCTTCTGAGCCATGTCTATAAGCTGTTTTCAAGGGTTATCACGAATCGTCTCGAACACAGACTCGATGACTTCCAGCCTCCCGAACAAGCCGGTTTCCGAAAAGGCTATAGTACCATAGACCACATCCATACGCTGCGGCAAGTTATACAGAAGACCGAAGAGTATAACTTGCCATTATGCCTAGCGTTTGTGGACTATGAGAAAGCCTTCGATTCGGTGGAAACATGGGCGGTGCTTGAGTCTCTTCAGCGATGCCATATTGACTATCGGTACATCGAAGTGTTGAAGTGTTTGTATAGTAACGCCACTATGTCAGTCCGAGTACAGGAGCAGAGCACGAAGGCGATTCCATTGCGAAGAGGCGTAAGGCAGGGAGACGTGATCTTTCCGAAACTGTTTACTGCCGTAATGGAAGACGCCTTCAAGCTCCTGGAATGGCAAGGGCGTGGCATCAACATCAACGGCGAATACATCACTCACCTTCGATTTGCCGACGATATCGTAGTCATGGCAAAGTCGATGGAGGAACTCAGCATGATGCTCGATGACCTCAACCGAGTTTCACAACGGGTGGGCTTGAAAATGAACATGGACAAGACGAAAATAATGTCAAATGCCAATGTTGTGCCCACCCCAGTCTTTGTTGGGAACTCGGTACTCGAAGTTGTTGACTCGTATATCTACCTAGGACAAGTAGTCCAATTAGGTAGGTCCAACTTCGAGAAGGAGGTAAACCGCCGAATCCAACTCGGTTGGGCAGCGTTCGGGAAACTACGTAATGTCTTTTCGTCCGACATACCTCAGTGCCTCAAGACGAAAGTCTTTAACCAATGTGTGTTACCAGTGATGACTTACGGCTCCGAAACGTGGTCTTTCACTATCGGCCTCATCTCAAGGCTCAAAGTCGCTCAACGAGCTATGGAGAGAGCTATGCTCGGAGTTTCACTACGAGATCGACTCAGAAATGAGGAGATCCGTAGGCGAACTAAAGTCACCGACATAGCCCACCGGGTTAGCAAGCTGAAGTGGCAATGGGCAGGCCACATTGCACGCAGAGAAGATGGCAGATGGGGTCGAAAAGTGCTCGAGTGGAGACCACGGAATAGCAAGCGCAGCGTAGGACGTCCACCCACAAGATGGGCAGACGACCTCATTAAAGTCGCCGGAAGACGCTGGATGCAGGTTGCTTCCAACCGGTACTTGTGGAGATCCAAGGGGGAGGCCTATGTTCAGCAGTGGAAGTCTTATGGCTGAGATGATGATGATGATGAGTAACTATGCACCTACAAGCTGAATGTGTGCGACGGTTAACTGACAAAGAATGCCTTAGTGCCTACTGTTCGCCGTTTGTTTTGTACACTGTAGGTACAACAGTTGAAATAAATAAATGCACATAGGGTAGACCGGGGACAACTGAAACATTTTATGTTCAATCACCTGCAACCTTTTTATTTTCATAGATATAAAGATGTGTAAATAACTTTTATTACGGAAATTTATCTGGCTTTTAAATAAAATTAGTTTTAAAGGCAATTTGCCTATGGTTATCTTGCAAAATGGAAATAAAGAGGAAGTGGAAGAGTGGTTCAATTGACCCTTCAAGAGGGTCAATTGAAACACTATTCGAGGTCATTTGAAACACCTCCACAACTTTGGAAAAAATAAAGAAAACTTGTAAGTTTTATATTAATTACTGTCTATCATGTTATACAAATAGATTGCCAAAAGGTTACTGTCGTAATACAAACATTACAAAATTTATCATCGTATGAGTATGCATATTAAGGAAACGGATGAAAAAAACGAAAAACACGACTTCTAGTTTCCATTGTTGCGGTAACTTCTTACATTTCGCTTAATTATGGCAGTTTTAATGCAACAAGAAGACATGCTGATATAGAATAGTGATAAAAAAACGTAAATAAGTTTCATACAAAATTGATATTTAAATTATAACTTTGTTTCAATCATAACCAAACCGTAAGATAATAAAAAATCGATAGCTACCTTAAACATATTTCCTAAATAACTGCCAATATCAAAACCAATCAATAACCAAAGTATTGCAGATTTGTGAAAAAAAAATCAACATTTTTATATTTGACGTAAAAACTTAGTATTGTCTTCGGCTGCCGCGATAATTACACGTGAAATAAAACAACTAAAACTGATTATATGGCGTATACTAATTAAAACTTCATCCCGACGTTTCGAACCCTTTAGCAGAATATATACTTTTCATATACATATTTTTCCTCAGTCCACCCGATGACCACGAACGCTGCTAAAGGGTTCGAAACGTCGGGATGATGTTTAAAGTAGTATACACGATATAATCCGTTTTAGTTGTTTTATTTTTTGTAAAAACTTAGGTAAAGTTTACATACAATACAACTGCTCGTAGCCTATACAATTCTTAGATATTTATGTCAACAGTAAAAAAAACTATTTGGTACTTATTAAACATGGTTCTAAGTTTTTGTAGATGTCTACTTTTAGAGATAGGTACATATTATTATTACCTACTATAGTACTTAAGGAGATATCAGTCAAACGGTGCATATCAAGTTTAGAAATCATTTTAATATTTACATTTTAGAATCAAATTTTTTTTCAAAATCATAACCTCGTTGTTTTATCGTTGGTTACTTGTGGGGACGATTAAAACATGGGGTCGTTTGAAACGTTTCAATCGTCCACAACTACTTTGTTTCTATCGTCCCCAATTTATATGTTTCATTTCAAGGTCAATTATTTACCTAATAAAAACACTCCATCATTGTTTAATGTCACCTAAAATCTTCTATAACTCACACTCAAAACCTTGAAGTAACTTAATTTGTCAAACTACACGAGTACACAAAATGAAACGAAATTATATTGGAACACAGATACTTACTTTTTAGGTCAAAATATTTTAACCGCTCTCTGACACTACCACGTCAGCCGCGCGCTCGGGCACTATTGGTTCAAACTTGCAAAATGACCGGCTGCGTTACTACAGTATAGAGTCATCCGCGTAGGTACTATGGTTTTCGAGAAATTTGGCTTGTTTCAGTCATAACGTGTTTCAATTGTCCCCGGTCTACCCTATGCCATTTTGACAGCTACTATGTAATGCTGACTGTATCCAGCATGCTAGATGTTTCATCAGTTTCCACAGACGCAAAGCCTGCATGGCATCACGGTATTTCCCACGATAATCGCTCGCCATTTTCCTGCCGCCACGATAGGAGTGACGCGTGCCGTTTTATCACAATATAGATTTGTCCCATGTCATTAAAACTATCAAACCAGGGGCCCATTGCATAACAATTTACAACTAATAGAATAATATTATTAGATAGCGGAACTTTCTTTCTAATAAATGGGATTGGAAAGGGACTTCCGCTAATATTACAAGTTGTTATGCAATACGCGCCCTTCTTAGAGGTAAAAATCAAAAACTAAAAAAAAGAAGAAATAAATGAGCTTCGTGACATATCAATTATCATCATTAAAAACATTTTATTTCTTATTATTTGTCGCTCCTGTGGTCAATAGTTAACAGCTTATGAGCATATAGCTACCATATATTTTGACGACCGGTCTGGCCTAGTGGGTAGTGATCCTGCCAATGAAGCCGATGGTGCTGGGTTCGAATCCCAGTCAGGGCACATATTTGTTCCTGAGTCATGGGTGTTTTCTATGTATTTATATGTATCTATCTATTATATATATCGTCTTCTAGTACCTATAACACAGGCCTTACTGAGCTTACCGTAGGACTAGGTCGATTTGTGTCATATTGTCCCGCAATATTTATTATTATTTATTATATGTATAAGTTATGAATTTGTGAGTCATATAGAACAGGAAATAGTGTGTCTGTGTGGCATTAAAGAAATTAGGGCTGGTGTGCCTTGAATTTCGTTACGTCCACAGGCGCGAACAGAATTTTGTTTTTGACCCATGTCAAATTTTAGCTGTGATAGGTAATGTAAATACCTACGTATACCGACGGTAAGTAGGTATGTAAATACCTACGACTTTTGTTAGTCTGCAGCTAATGCACCTATTTAGACAAACCTTAGAAAGTAGATAAGTACTGCCATCGAATGTTTTTACTATTCTGAAAGGGTATCCGCTACTACTGATTTCGCGATGAAATGGTGGTACTATTTTTATTGTTACGATTTTGTACCTATCAAGTTCTAGGCTTCGAACCGACTACACAAAATTTGCATCTTTCACGATTTTATTATAGAGGAACCCGATATACCCGTAGTAAAGGACGCACGCTGATAGGGGCGGAGCACCAATGTGTGTTCACCTCCAGTCTTCTATTCTACATCTAGAAGGTAAGTGATCTGTGGGTGTTATATAAAAGCTGTAAACTTGTATCAAAAATATTTATTTGGAGATAAAGTAACATTAAATTTTCACGTAATTACATGTAATTTAATATAAAATTTCAAAATGTATCAAAAATATGCACTCATGCAAAGTACAAAATGTAGTAATGAATTAGTAATTACTTTCTTAATATTACTCAAGTAAGGCACCACCTTAGTTACAAGTGTATACTAAGTTGTACATAGGTACATTCCTTAGTTTACATTCAGATACATTTCCAATAGAATCTTTTTTTTCCAAATTGTAATTTTCATTAACAATAGATTAACTAAAGTATTTGGTTAGATATTTAAGAAAAAAATTGTCTTCCAGGCCCACCAGACCAACTTTACAGCAAATTTCCAAAAGGATAACCCGGGAACTAGTTAAAAACTGGTTTGAGAAATTTCACTTAGATTAAACATGTTTTACATTAAAACAAAACAACTAAAATGCAAGTTAATTTAGTATACAGAATGGAATGCACTATGCACGACTACGGCGCATAGCCTAGTTGTTTAACGTAAGGGAAAAATGCCTACGCATGTAGTAGGAAAAATGGTTGGCTTGGCAAGAATGCTTACATACATACTTCATACAATAGTAGTAGTTCTAGGGGTGTGTACAGGTATAATTCCAGAAATTATTCCCAGCAACGATAGTGTATGAAATCAACGCATTCGACATAAAGTGTCGATATTCTATATTTTAACTCTAATGTTTCATGTTCTTGTAATATTATTCTACCAGAATCCATAACATAAATAAGGGGCATCAACTTATGACGCACGGTGATTGAAACTTATGTTTGACAAATTTCACAAAACCGTAAAGCTGTAAAATAAGTTGAATTTGATCAAGGGAAATCATCATTACGCAAAAAATTGCCACAACAATAATGAATGATGCTGTGAATATTGCCTTCTCCATTACTCTATGAACAACCTTATTACTTGGTGATAAAGTTCAATTTAGTTAAAACAATGTATTTATGGGTTACTTGTAAGCCCGTGCTAACTAATAAGCTCTGCGCAATATGATTAGTGATAACAAATAACAAAACAAATGCAAGACCAATGGCATATCAAGTCTAATGAGCTATATGTATAAATATTACAAAAAGCTCTCAATGAAGCTCAAGCTCGCAATCTCAAATTGAAGTCGAGCCAATTTTTTAAAGCACTACGCACTATAGCGAATGGCACAGTACTTAAAGTAGGAAGCATGGAAGAAGTGGGTGTTTGGTCAACACAAACACTTATTTTCCTGTCCGTCGCTATAATATTTAGTTTACTATAAACACTATCTTTCTCGACTTCGATTCCGTGGTAATCCTCCAAGGTGCCAAATGGTTCTGCCATACATATCACCATATAAGTCTCCTAGTGGGCTTGGCGGGGATCTGATGCTGGCGGCGTCAGTGACATGGAGAGACTGCCATTGCTGCTCAAGGTGCTCCTGACAATTAAATCAAAACTAGAATTACGTTACTATGAGTCAACGCTTCAACAAAAAAAAAAAGTCGCAAACACCGTTGAGATATGGGTCAAAAAACTTTTTAGGCCTATTCACTAATTTTTAAACAAGGATCGTTACCGGTATTACTAAAAACCTAAATATTGATTATTAAAAAAAAAACATTATATTTTTAAATGATATTAGGGTAAGGAGAATACTTTATCTGATTAGCACAACAAAATGCAAAAATATGCAATAACAACAGAGATACCGAAATGAAATACCGGTTAATTTGTATGAAAATAATACCGGTATTCGATCCCTGTGGTTCTAAAGAGTTAGTTCACTTACCGCGGCGGACTAGACGCACGGTGCACGTCGGCGCGTACGCATATCATTCCACCGCCACTGTGGGTATACGTACGAATTTTACTATACAACACGGCTTATAGGACAACTGAAACTAAGTTTATACTACGCAATCCATCAATATACAGGTTATTCCTGTGGTTTCGTTATTAGGTGATGCAGTGCTATCTGTCGACCAGCATAAAATGTATAGAACAAAGAACAACATGTATAGAACAAAGACCCACTGCTCCTAATCGCGATAGGTTGCACTAGTACATTTGAATAACGAAGACGCGAATTTGTATAGACATTGCCACGTGTTTGATTGCCTTCGTTATACATAAATACCTAGCGTGCCAGTATGATACCTATGTACACTTATAACATAGGTATCAATGGTTGGTATCATACATAATTATGAATTAAACGGCTTGGAACCTGGTAATTAATAAGTGTAAGCGTCTCCAAATACCCGACGGTAAAATAAAGGATGTCGTGAGTCATTTATAAAGACCAAGTGCGGGCAGTTGGAAAACTCACATAGCTAGAAGACGTTGTTGCCCTCAGTCCGGCTGCGAAGTTAAACCACTTCCAAAACGACAGCAAAAATCTAGGTAGGTCTAACAATACCTTGAGTTTTAACGCGATTAGGTACCGTTTTATTTGTAATTATGTGTGAAAATCGTGAGTGTTTATCTGTACATGGTATCATACATTTGTAAATAGGAAGTAATATAAAAAAAAAAAAAAAAAAAACAATCAATACAATCATCCATTCAATTAATGCTGTTTTGGAACTTGTGTTTCGCGTACCGCATCATTCTTAAATCTTAAAGCCCCGTGTGACATTTTCGATAAAGTCGTTTATTTTGATTTAATCTTTAGTAGGGAACGGCGTGATATAGAAACATATATTCGCTTTGTTTTGATAAGCCGAATTCCAGTTCTATTACGATGCGTGCGAATTTTAGATGACTAATTTTATTGATGTCTCTGGCAGGCGGCCTTGCATGCAACCTCCTACCACAAAACCGTTATGTATGAGACACTGGACATTTTGGTATTAACCAATACACAGGTTTTTAAGCACTTAAGACTAAAGCGGGACACTCGGGGTTTGTGAGCGGGCATATGTCCTACTACGACGACAAATGTATATCGGAAATTCATTAATCATGTCTCTCTATCGCCATTATAGTCCAGTACCTACATTGCTTGGCTAGTTAATATAACACTATAAAATATAGACCAGTTCACACTAAGGCACCCAGCGTTACCCCAAATAAGAGACAGAAAGTGTATTGGTCTTTTGGGAGCTCGATACTATATTTTTAATTTAGAAGATAAGTCGCATATAAAGGGTGTCTTTGACTGACTTTAAATGGAAGGCTTGTTTCTCACCAAACTGACCATATGTATTTTGATCTGCAACTTTAAAAAACATAAAAAACAAAAAGTATAAAAAAAATTTGGTAAAGTGTGAAGAGTCGAGTCTTGAATTTAAAGCTCCAAAGTCGGATGCAGGCTGAGTAATGCCCACGTTTGTGAATATTTTAGTTGTTAACAATAATAGGTATTATTTTTTAAATAAACTGTTTCCTTCAACCTACACATGTAAATTTCGTCATTTGTTACATTTCAATTATATATAGTAGTTACTAGTAAAGACGGTATAAGTTTTATAAACGTATTATGGCACTTGTACCGTTTTTGACTAGATCAACAGATACACAAACCACAGATGTACAAACCTAAAGATTAATATGATTACCTGTGATACAAATAAATTTCAAGGGATTTTTGAAGATTATCTTAACTGGGGGTAATGAAAAGCTGCAACGAATATAGATCTAACATGTTGGAAAACCTTACCTGTTCTCGTCCTGCGAGTCCGTATCGCTGTCCAAGCGCATTCGCTTGGGTTTGGGTACGACAGACACGCCCGGGGTATCACCACCATGCTTGTACGACACCTCAGCCCGAGCCCGCCGCGGCCTTAACGCTTCTTCATATTCGATTAACTCGTAATCGTCTGCTTTCGCATTTGCTGACGAGCGTGACGCTACACCAGCACGGCGTGACACCGCTCTTGTTACACTTTCCTCCCAACCTAGTGAATTGTTAGTTCTGGTCGCTGCATTCCGTCTGTATTCAGCCGCGCCACGGCGAGGTGGTAAAGGCGCTAGAATCCCCACGCTTTGTTCATAGTCATCGCTTCGTTTTGAAGACTCCGGTGAGTTGTCTAATCTGGTTGTGTTTGCTGAAGAGTTCGTTTTTCGTTTGTATTCGGCCACGCCTCGGCGAGGCCTTGGAGGAGCCAACGATTCTAAGGTTTTGTCCAATTCTCGTACGCTCTGGTCCGGCGATGTTAGCGAGTCGCTAGTTTTGGTAGAGTTAGTTGTGTTCAGATTTCGTCGGTATTGAACTACGCCCTGGCGTAGTTTTGGCGCAAATGATCCTACGTTATCTAACTTGTTGGCGGTTCGATCCAGAGATGCTGGCATATTATCACCATCAGATGACGACGTGCTTACCGCGGACGCATGTTCGTTACCCACTAAGGAGTTTGGGTCACGAATTGTAACATTTTTATCAACTGGTAAACTTTGTTCGGGATTGGAATCGGCTTCTAATGAGATTTTGTTTACAGAGGCCCCAGCGCAAGTGGTAAGAGTCATGTTTCTAGCGATCGTATCCGAGGCATCACTTTCTTCATTAAACATAGAACTGAGTTTTTTAACAAGCTCGTCGTCTCCATGTCTATGGTCTATCTCCTGTAAAACTGTGTATGCGTTCTGGCTGCGAATCGTGACATTCGTAGCACTGGCGACCTCTTCCAAAACAGCATCATTTGGTAATTCATCACTGAATATGAAGCTTTGTTTATCTGGTCTGTAAGCATGCTTCTTCTGTCCGCGTATAGTAATGTTTCCAAATGTCTTGCCTGCACCCGAAGCAGAATTATTTGGTGAGTCGTCACTGGATAAGCTTCGTTTCTTAAGTGGGACTACATTGTCCGCATGCTCTTCGGCATACCTTTTCTGACCCCGAATTGTAACATTATTGTTGTCAAGAGCCCTGACTGAAACAGGACTAGCGCGTGATTCGTCACTGTCTTGATTCAAAGTAGAACAAAGTTTTTTATTTAGCTCAGAATAATTAGCGTGCCAGTTCTGACCAGCATGTTTCATAACATTTATATTATCCGTAGTTCTATTTGAATTTAGGGAGACATCGCTTTCGTAATTGGAGTAAGATATGACTTTTTCTACTACTTCAGAGGAATCACTTCCATGTCTCTCCGCTTTTTTGACATTAGAGTCATTAATATCCGAAATCCACTTACGAGAAATGTCCTTTAAAGGCGAAGTCGATTTCTGCAGATCGTTTGCAGTGTTATGTCTCTTTGTGGACCGTTTCGTAATATTTCCGACTCTAGAATCCGAAGTAGAATCCTTACGAGACGTATCACTCTCTTCCTTAGAGGGTGAAGTTCGTTTGTCTAGTTCGGACGCTTGACTTTCAAGTCGTTTAATATTCTTCTTCTTAACATTTACGGTTCTAATGGGCCCGTCCGAACAACTCTTAATAGATTTATGGCTTTCTTTATACGGCGAAGATGGTAGCTCATTTTCGGATGTCTTTGCGTTTCTAGCGTTAATATCAGACTTATCGCTATTGAAAAGGGAAGGTTTGTTAACAAGAGAAGTGTCACAATCTTGTTGAAAGTCCGACGGCCGGGCCAGTCGGCGGCTCCTGCGCACGGGCGTGGCGGTCGTGGGCGTGCCGCGGGGCGTGCCGTCGTCGATGGAGAGCGAGGGCGTGGACGCGGGCGTGGGGTGCGCGAGGCGCGGCGGATTCGCGGCAGGCTCGTGCGCCGGTGGGAGACGGGCAGGCGCAGGCGGCGCCGCTTGCGGCTGATCGATAGACAAGAGCTTATTATTTTATGATCTCGAGTTAACTCCAGAGGCATATTATTAGCGGAACTCTCTTTCTAATAAATGCGATTGGAAAGGTGCTTCCGCTAATATAGCAAGTTACAAGTTGTTATGCAATACGCCCCTGTACTGAGGTGCCTGACAGATATAACGTATGCGGAGTGAAATTTGGACAAAGTTTGAATATATAAAATGTAAAAAATAAAAATCTAAAAAAAATATGTGTGTATGTCAATATCAAGTCTATATATCTGTCAACCAATCTGGTAAGTTTCATAAGGATTGGATGTTTGATTTTGTAATTATGCTAAATAACCAAGAACGCCGTCGTAAAACTGTATGTAATTTCTACAATATACATCCCCTATGGCCGCAATCGAAGGTGGTGGAACATTTTGTACAAATGGGTGAGAGTCGAAGCGTAATTTATAATATTTTAGCGTCTTTTACCCTAAAAAACAACCACTGCTAGAAAGCCTGGTTCTGGAAATTATCCCAGCTTGAGCAAGTTTTCTGAGAGAGCTCGACTAAAGAAAATTACCGCCGGCCGTGTTGCTAAATCTTACAGAGAGCTCGGAAGAAAATTTAAATGTGACGGAAAAACTGTCAAAAAATATCTTGAAGACATGGGCATCGATAAGCGGTGTAGAAAATTTAAATCCACCGTCTCCGAAAATCAAAAATCCACTCAGAAAATACGGCTGCGTAAATTGGTCAAAGAAATATTTTACGCCAAAAACAATGTGAGTTGCGTCATGGATGACGGGTCATATTTCACGTTAGATGGAAACTAGTGGCAAGGCAATTACTGTTTTGAGAAGACCAATGGTCCAACTGATGAGAACGTGAAATATATTGAGCATACCAAGTTTCCTAAAAAAGTTTTGCTATGGCTTGCCATCAGGAACGCGGAATGTCCAAGGCGGTGTTCTTTGAATCAGGTTTAGCTGTGAACGCCGATCGCTACATAGAGCGTTGTTTGCCATTAGTGCGAGATTTCATAAATACGAGTCATAGAGGAGAAAATGCTGTGTTTTGGCCAGACTTAGCCTCAAGCTATTATTCCAAAAAAACACTTAGCAAAATGGCGGAGCTAAACACCCCACACGTACCGAAGACATCAAATCCACCTAATGTTCCGCAACTTCGCCCTATTGAAGATTTTTGGGCAAATCTGAAGAGGCGAGTATATTGCGATAATTTTCGGTCCAAAAATGTGCAAAGCTTGATTCGTAAAATAAAATTGGAGTTGTATAAAATGCCCACATCTATGTTTTCGACAGGGATGGACAAAGTTCCTCAGAACTACCGTAAAGCATCTCGCATGGGAGTAAACTTTTTTTTACATTAATCATTAGTAGGTACTTTATTATAAAAACATAACTATTAAAAAAAATAATGGTGTTTTTTTTATTTAAAACAACATTGCACTTTGTCCAAATTTCACTCCGCATACGTTAAACTATAAAATTCAGAATAAATTATCTAGTTCGCATTGCATCGTTTAAACTATATATATGGGGTATTTAAGAAGAAACGTAATAATAATATTCAGGTAATTATTAATGTATCACGCTCGAGTCTGGAGAAGCCCAACTGGGGAAGTACCTCCTCCTTACAGAAGACCACAGCCATAATAGCACTGCTACCTTTCAGGTATGTAGTGTTGTGTTCCTGATGGTGAGTAAGGTTCCCAGAGCTCCAACCCCCCTTAACGGTCGGCAACGCGCTTGTGACTCCCCTGGTGTTGCGGGTGCCCATGGGCGACGGTAATTGCTTACCATCAGGCAATCCGTCTGCTCGTTTGCCACCTTATGTCATAAAAAAAAAAAAAAAAAAAAATGTATAAAAGCGCCGGATAGTTTCTAAAATTCGTCAAATATCACCTGTGTTACATTATAATAAGAGACAATTTTCGGAATTATAGCTACCCGAATACACTTAGGTAATTATATTTATTTAATTTGAAACAATTACAATTAAGTATAAAAACATAATAAAGAAAATAATAACCCTAACAACTTAACCTACTTAAACAAAATTAGAGATAAAAAAACTTGGCCCAACTCGCTATCAACGGGCAAGGTGCCCAGAAGGCTGGCTGTATTCCCACGCTGGATAGCGATGGCTATCCGCTGTGCAAAATAGTAGCCAGCCCTCTGGTCACCCGAGGCCTCTATCAGGCGCGCCGACAGATCTTTATATAGTCGGCGCGCGTTTGGACCCCACGGCCCCAAAGTTTCGACGCCAAACGCCGCAAATATGTAGCCACTTCCCAGAGCGACATACTTGCGGCGTTTGAAGTCTTCTGCCGAGGTTGCCGCAGCACCAGCATTAATTTTAGTGCTAGGTATATGAGTCGGTGCCAGAGTATCAACGCAGGTAGCGTCCCAAACTAGCGGTCGGCCCATACTCCAAGGCACCAGAGCGTCATCCCATCGGGCCTCTTGCCGTCGTCTCTGGCCAAACCGCTGGGTTCCAAAACTGCAGTTTGGCGCTGACAAGGGCCCTTCGGATGACATCATTAATGCTGGCGTGGTGAGGGATCCTTCCAGCACTGCGGACACATGAGAGTCCGTGGTGGCCTAGACTGTCCACCATGACGCCGCATTGACAGCGATGTGGGTGGTTTGTTGGTGCCCCTAAACGTAAACTGGCTGCTAGGCGGAAGGTGGTATTATCTAAAAGAGTGCCAATATTGGGGGACGGTAAAGCTGTGAGCCAAAGGCCTGACTCCCACTCTGCAGTAGCGAGGAGACGAGCGCGATCTGTCGAACTAGGAGACGTATCCAATATTTTTTTCCGTACTAGTTGACAGAGCGGCTCGTCCCATCGCCTTTGCGAGCAGGGGTCAGTGCTTGGACAAGTTACGGACCAAACGTTCTCGACGTCGGAGCAGTGTGCAGCCTCAATGGACCCGATGGAAGGGGCTAATATTTTTCCTATAAGGTTTCGAGCACTATGGACCGAAGACAAGAACGCAGGTAGTGCCACACAGGAAATTTTGCGAATACCGAGGCCGCCAAACCTAATAGGTAGGCTAGCCTGGGTCCAGGTTCTATCATCAAAATAAATATTGAAGATGGATGTGAGAGTTTCTACGACTAAAGAATCTAATTTTGAGACTAGATCAGGGTATTTCCAAAGGTGGGATCCGCGAAGAATGTATGTGAATTTGGGGACGAAGAGGCAATGTTTTATGATGCAATAAGCAGAATGAAGGTTAATTTTGGACAAACGATGTGTAGTTGTTTTGAAATTTTGAATTTAGTTATCGACAAAATTTTCAAAGGACTGGTCTAAGACAGGAGGTGAAGCGATTCTTTTGTAATAATTTTAATGCCTGGAGCAAGTTGTTTAAATAAATTTATAGTGCTTTCTTTATTAGGGCAGGAAGCAGCAATGAAAAGTTCACATTTTGTAAAATTTAGAGACAGACCAATTGTTTTCATAAGTGTGATAACGTTTTTAAAATCATTGAGAACAGAAATTGCTTCGCCGCCGAGGGTCCCGTCATCCAGATACCAAACGTTTAATTTAGCACTAAGTTCCTTGATGATTGGATGAATTGCGAGACTGAAAATAGCTGGGCCAAGAGGGGTCACATTGTTGATAACCTACAGATGAATCTAGAACATACGATTTATATAATAATTTGGTTGGGGAACTTTTCTTTTATTTCTGTCAACAAAACGCCCCTGTCTACAGAGTTAAAATCTCTTTTTAAAACTAACGCCGTCACGCGGCAGTGCTCTTTTTTCATTTATCTTTATTTTATACTTATATCATCTTATTTTCCGTTACTATTTCCCCTGTATCAATTGTAATGAATCGACTACAATTATTAAATTTCGTACCTATGTATACGTAATTAAATTTAGCTTTGTCAGAAACCTCAGATACTAGCAAAGGAAAAAGCTATAATTTTAATATTTTAAAGTTAAACATTAACTGGTTTAGTTGCCAATGAAGTAGTTGTTTTTATGTGTCCAAATGACTAGAAAAAGCAAGTTTGAAAACCATATATAAAAATAAGGCAAAATAAAACAATCAGTAAAAATTTTGTGTAGTTACATAATGGACGAAAAACAAAACTATAAAACAATAATAGTATAAAACTAACTACGTATCTAGAATGTACTTATCTACATAAAAAAAACTATTAAGCAAATTTTCTACCTAATACAGTCTGAAGCAAAAGTGGCTGAGCGGGAATTTTTCAAAATGATATACACACGCTCGTATTCTCACGACGCGACGATAAAGATGTGTTGACTTAATTTTAAACACTTCACAGGCTTATCCACTTCGGCTGCTGACATAAATATTACAAAAGAAATCTTACTTAATCTACTTACGGAATTTAGCTGCTGCCAGATTGTGGATCCGGGTATTGTCAAAAAATGCGACCAGAAACAACCGGTAGACGGGCAGTAGCGTCCCTTCAAAACTGTGGATCGTTCGCCTCACGCTCAGAGATCGCTCTCTGTTGCGGTTCATGTGGGAGGCCTTTACGGTTTTGTAAGGAAATTTTAATCTCTATGAATTAATCTTATGTCTAAATCACCCCAAAAATCAAACGGGATAAAGGTTATTATTAATGTTTTGTATAGGGAATGTGGAAGGCGGGGGCCCGGTCTTTTTGGGTCGGTTTGGGGGAGGCATATCCAGCAGTGGACGTCTTTCGGCTGAATGACGACGATGATAGCGAATGTATTGTTTTCTATAGGGAAATCTCTATCAGAGCACATACTGCTTCCCCTTAGCATATGGCTAACGGTACCCAAACTTGAGATTGTTGCATATATATTTGCGAAATTCTGAATTCCGCTGTGGCTAGTCGGACAGGGGCGACATCCGCGCGGGTTCAGATCCTGTCTCAGACACCGGAGTGCAATGGTCACTTTCTCTTAAGTATATATAATCTATTCTATTTCAATATATCGCATTCGAATTTTGTCAATTATCTAATCTGTTAGGAAAACCCGTTAAAAACGCAACGTCATTACCGCTATTGATCATCATCCTTAACCGGCTGTTGACTTTTCCTCGTGTCACCCGTGTGTACCAAACGGCGTTCGCGATTATATACCTTATCGCGTGGAGATAAGCCTTATGTTAGGTGTTTACTCTTATAGACAGCGGCTGGGGTAGCCCGTGGCCGTGGGCGGTGCTCTTGGCAGCTTGACTCATTGTACAATCAGCATCAATATATACGAAAGAAATCACTAAGTATCTAGAACTCAAATTGTTTTACAAAAAGAGACATGTACAGATTAAAAGTTAGGATCGAACAAAAAAACATCCGAACTGTTACTAATTCAATTTGTATAAGTATTTGTAAGACTTTATAGTCATAGTCAATCTTATTATGTATTAATATGTTTAGAAGTTACCCACTATTTTAAATATGATCATCTAAAAAACTGTTCGTCTGATAAATCCCGAAATAACGTTTTCTAAGTTATAAGTACTTTGAAGTAAAAAACAAAAAGTATTTTTTTGTATAATATTAATCGATTTATATTTAAATTCAAGTAATTGTACCAATAACATCATAAAATCCACTTCAATTTACTTGATCCCACTGGACAAATAACCATTACTCTTATTTGTTATTCTGTTGTTCTTACCTCGCTATGGGGAATGCGCCAATCTCATGAAGGACAGGACATAGAAAATCTCAAGTATATCAAAAGTCGTTTATTATAAAAATATATTACTTACATTAGACTTATTAAAAACAGTCAACGATCCGATATGAGCCCGCTCAGAGGTGCCCAAAGTTTGCGATGTGTTTTGAAAGCCATTTAGGCGGTAATTAATGATGTCAGTTATGAGTTCCCAGAGCCATTTGTATCGGAAATTCACAAGTCGAATTTACAGTGAGTCAGTTTTCAGCGCTGGCGTCGACAAGTGGTTTACAACCATGTACAGTCAGGTGCAAGAACATGTATCGACTAAATCGGCTTATAAATATAGGTTTTATGACTTAAATTCGCCGCTGTCGGACATTTTAGTACATGTATAATGCACATATTTATACACTTGACAGTCATACATATTTATAGTTTTACGACATTTGCGATAAACGTCTTATGCCGTTATCAACATTACCTTCCATAGAAATAATGATACTGTAAAAAAACTTGTCTCAAATAGATGCATAGGTCCCAGATTTTTTCAATTAACCCTATGAATGCCTAACACCACTAAAGTGGTCGCGTGATTTGTTATGTGTGGTGCCTGCCACCCATCACCAAAGTGGCTATAGCAGACGCTGTCAAAGCATTGTCTTGCTGATAGATAAGGTTTATATTTGCTCTTCACTAGTCGATACGTTGGCGTACATGTCACATTTTGACGCGAGAGGAAAAGCGCTCAAAAGGTTAATGTAACGTAATGAGCAGGGTTCGGACAAGTCATCGCAAAACAATCGCAAAACGGCAATAGAACAAGATTAATAGAATAGCATTACGTACAGTACTATTTAATTATATTTTTCAATGACATTTATTACCGCAAACCAAAATTCACCATACGTGTGTGAAGGTATTTCCATTAACATTTTGATGGTTGCATTGTTTTTATTTGCACAACATTTAAAATGTTTAGAAATAACCATAGTTAAATCAAATATTTGTATTAAGTAATTTAAATTGTCACCACAGCCACTTTGACAAATCCATGACCGATATCCGACTAAAAAGGTCAAATGTTTAATTACAATAATATCCGTTTTAAATATCTAATAATAATCTAAAGTCTCGACTCTATACCCTTGTTCCATGCCCATATCTATTTCTGCGATGACTTGTCCGAACCCTGGTAATGAGTTAGACGCGGTATTTTGGATGGGAATAAATGATTAAGTGTAGACAAATAGTTGAAATTCTATTGACAGAACTTTGTGGAACAGATCCTTTTCCCTAGAAAATATCCAGTTAAGCTTTAAATCTGGATGTTCTCCTTCGAAACTGTAGCTGACATTCCACCGCTGAACTTGTCTAATTTGCTGTCACCTCTGAACAAGATACTATACGGCTAACTACGCTATACTACACTAACTAAACTAACTAACAACTTACTTCATCGATAAGGCCCCGTTACATACATAGTCGTAATAAATATAATATTTACAAATGCATACATTTTGATGTCAGAGTAGTTAAAAACTTATGTATAAATTGTACAATATTACATATATAGTATATTTGACATGTTATATAAACGATATAATATTATTGATATAAATTTGACTTCATCAGAGGTCCTGGCATATATTTTGTTATTTTCATTTAAACTTACAAAAACATGAAATAAGACTGAAAAGGATTATATCCCGTATACTAATTCAAACTTCATCCCGACGTTTCGAACACTTTGATGAAGTTTAAATTAGTATACGCGATAAAATTTCAGTGGTTTTTTTTCCTGAACAATTATCGCGGCAACCGAAGACAATATTATCCCGAAAGCATGTTGGGTTGCTGATGGAAAAATATTAAAAAATTACGCTAGGACTAAGATGATTTTTGTACAAGCCTCCAACACTGGTTTTTCCATATTACTTAAATCATAGATAAATCAATATTAAAACGCATAATACAGCTAAATATGTTTATGCAGATAGCGAGAAATCGCCACATAATGTAACGTATCCTGCACGCTCACGTCTGAAAATATGGACACATTTAATGTGACAAAAGTATGTTACATTAATTGACTGTATACAAATGAAGATCGGTACTGCTATATTCGGCTACTAACTATTTCACGTTGACTCTGGCCGTACAGGCCCGGTACCGCGAACGTCGAAGTTCGTATATTACGGGCATCTTTCTCTTTTACTCCAATTAAGGGTGTCATGAGAGTGACAGAGACAATCGTCCAAAATTCACGAATATCGTTGTTCGCGGTAGCGCCGCAGCGCCATTTACTTGAACTGTTAGTCAGCTACTTTATGCGTTATAATATTCCTTTGTTTATGTTTCAAAGTACAGATATGTATATTGAATGCCGTGTTATTTGTAGGTTTGGGGATCGATGGCTAACTACAACAGTAGTGGCGCTCACCCGGCCTGCTCGCCGTCCGAGTCGTTATTTTCGTCTCCCTCTTCCTCTGCATCTTGTCCTCCTGCGGAGTGAGACTTACGATTAGGATCGAATTAGACACGTTTAATTACTAAACTTCATGCCGCGTAACAGTCAATATTCTCTTATTTTTTTAATATTTTAACCACCATACGTCAATTTTGAATTCTGATTTACGAAAGTGTAATTTGTCGTGTCACTTTGTCGGATATATGTGATGTTGGCGATTAAAAGGTTAACCGTCAACCTGGCATATGTCCAATATAACTATATTTAAATATATAATAGATATTTTATGACAATCCATTAGTACGAGAGGCACGACAATGGAGAAATTTAATGTTTAGAAGTGCTTAAAGTTGATACATTTCGCTCTATATGATGTTTAATTGTAAACTGCTTAATTTTTCGCTTACTTTATTACTGTCATCCACAACATTATACGATGTTCCTTTCGGACACCTAATAATCATAGAGCTCGCTAGCAGGTCTCGCTGCGTGACTAGATATAAAGTCAGTATGTAGACAATTATGTGGCTGATTTCTATTGCTATATAGATGTAGGGCATTCTAGAGCAAAAATACGATTTTTATACATTCTACGCTCAGCTTAGTCGATTTTTACGAGCGTGAAGGGAATAATAATAAATAAATGTTTCGGGACAATCTGACACAAATCTGTCACAAGGTAAGGCTCGCGTTGTTGGTACTAGACGACGATATATATAATAAATAGATACATGTAAATACTTAAATACATAGAAAACACCCATGACTGACAACCTAACAACCTAACTAACAACCATGACCCATGACATGAACAAATATCTGTGCTCGTCACACAAATAAATACCCCGACTGGGAATCGAACCCAGGAAAATCGGCTTCATAGGCGGGGTCACTCCCCACTAGGCCGGACCGGTCGTCAAAATGGCCGTCCCAGTTATGCGTCGAGAAGCAAGGTTAAGACGACTGACTGTTCTTCCGGGTGTAGTGGCGGCGCGCGGGCGGCGGGCGCTCGTCCTGCGCGTCCGTGAGCAGCGAGCCGCGGTACGTCTGCAGCGGCGCCCACTCCTCGCCCCAGCCCGCGCCCGCCGAGATCTTGGCGTCCAGCACCTGCGGATATAAAACACGATCACGATTAACAGATACGTTATTTTCATTTCTATTGTATCTTCCATAACCTCTAGCCTTCCAGCCCAAAAACTGCCACAGAGAATTGCATTTCTGATATTTCATAATTAAAATTCAAGATGGCCTGTATAGGAAAGGTTTTTATAGGTGGGTGGCTAGAGGATAATTGTTATCTTGTCTACGGCCCCTTATTATACCATACATCGTTATCGCGGGAGCAATAACAAATCAGATAAAGAACACATATAACAGAATGTCTATTTGGTAGAAACGGCCTATTCTGCCTACAAATATAAAACATCTAAGAAGTTCTACATATCTGTAGTTTTCGCTAGAAAAGGTCAATCAAAATTATCTTCTATTTAAACGCGCTAGAAGACAAAACGTCTGCTTAAATAATAAAACAACATTGTGTTTAACTTTTATTTACGTGTTTTATTTGGTTTTCGTAAGTTTTAAATAAAAATTAATAATCAGGAAAAATTTACCCATTATTGTTAACATTATGACTTCATCAGCCAGACAAGAGAGTTAATAGAAAATACTATTAATTTATTGAATTTTAGTATTATCTTACACATTTATCATACATTATTAAAAATATTTTTACCCTTATAATAAAATTTATACCATCATCTACTGACACACTTAGTAGATATGAAAAAGGCATAATAATTGTCCAGTAACGTCCATAACCCACAAATTAATTTTCGTAATCACACGTACGAACCCGCGGCCTCCCTTCGTAAGCAGCACTATCGACTTGCTTAGGAGGTTTTTATTTTATATCTTCAGAAAGCCTACCTTGAGCACGTGTCGTTTGTCCTGCCGTAACAGCTTGTTGGACAGCTCTGCCAACGGCTCCAAGAACAGCAGATTCCTGGGCTCGAGCGCCGCGAAGCCCACGCCGGCGCGGTGCAGCGCCGTCAGCGCCTCGCGGTTCTTCACCGCGTCCAGACCGAACATCACCGAGAAACGCTTTGCCAATTCCTGCAAGGGAAATGTTTATAGTTTTGTCAAGCAAAGGAAGCAGTTGTAATATAGGCAAGTTATGGCCCTTATTGCAACACTAAGAATTAGATAAAAAAGCAGCAATGAACATCAAATGATAGTAGTTTTTTAACATAGTATTTTCTGCATCTTTCAATAATAACTACGAGTACGAGTAAAATATATCATAATCAACTGTAATAGGCAACACAAATAATGGCCATTACCTACGTTTCAGTAGTCTCGCTAGCGCTTACGATGTAAAATTAGAATGCATTAAACACAGATTTAATGTATAAGATTCAATTGAAATATTGTTCTAACATGGTCTCAATTCTTCAATATTCCCACACACGCATATTCGAATTTACCGCCTCTTTATAGGTATAAAAATGAAAGAAGGTCCTCCTCACCTTAAGTTCCAGCAGCTCCGGCAGCTGGCGGTGCGGCTGCGCGTGCCGCTGCAGCATGCTGGTGTACAGCGCCTGCATGGCCAGCTGCATGGTGAGCGCGCACGACAGCTTGTTGATCTCGCGGGCCTTGGACAGCGTCGCCTTGATGATGTCGCCGTAGTCGTTGTAGCACTGCGAAGTGGCGAGTGGTCAAAAATAGGACCGGTAACGGTATTGTTTTAAAAAAAAAACTAAAAACTACATTTTACTAATTACCAGTGATCGGTTATTTGGATTCTCCCTCGCCGGATATCATGTACAAAAGTTGATATAGGTACGAAAGCTTCCCGCGGTACCGAACAAATCGTTCAAAAATAAAACAATTTAAATAGTCTGTAAGGGATTTTTTACATACTCCCAGAACTTTTATCCAAACGGTACAAAATGTGCCGCTTGTGGCAGCAATCGAGCTGTCAGTGTCAACACTTGTGCTCATTTCAAAAGAACGGTTAGTACGCGTGTCTATCAGCTACTTAGATGTTTAAAGTGTGTTAAAAGATATACATTGTATTTTTATGCCTTTTCTAACAACATAAAGCCCGGATTCCCAGTGCATGACCATACTAACATAATGATTGAGTTCATTCACCCCATGTCTAAACCAAATAACCGAACACTGCTAATTACATAAAGATTTTGCAGTACGATTCCGTATGTACGTGGGCCATACTGAAAGTTGCTGGATTCTGATAAATGAGAAGGCTTATTATCCTTATGACATATTTATTGTTTTTCGAAGTTATATACCCTCACTATTTACACACTTTTGCATTCGCTGGAACCATTGTGAAAAGCAGCGGGTCCAGCCTTCCTAAGGGACCTCTTCGATAGCTTCGTGGAAAGCATTCACTGCCACTTCCGGACTTGTAAATCGTAAACCTCTGAGTTTATCTTTAATTTTTGGAAATAAAAAGAAATCACATGGTGCGAGATCGGGGTTGTATGGCGGATGAGTCATTAATTCCACATTTGAGGCCTTCAAATACGCATTCGTTGCCTTGGCGGAATGTGCCGACGCGTTGTCGTGGTGGAGGACTATTTTGCTACGGGGACGCTTTTCACGAACTTTGTCAAACACGCTGGGCAAGCACGTGTTTACATACCAATCTGCAGTTACTGTCTTTTGGTTTTCAAGCGGTATAGTGGTGTAATGCCCTGATCTGCCGAAAAAAGAAGCAACCATTTTCTTACCAATGCTTCGACTTTTTTTGACTTTCGTCGGCAAGTCTTCAAAAGGAAAGACCCACTCCGCCGATTGACTTTTCCTTTCTGGTTCAAAGCAGTAAACCCAGGTTTCGTCACCTGTCACGATATTATATACAGCCGTTGATTGTCCGCCGTCAAATTTTTTTAACATTTTACGGCACCACTCTACACGCAGTCGTTTCTGGTCTTCCGTCAAATCGTGCGGTATCCATCGCGTACAAAGTTTCCGAACCTTAAGGTGAAAATGCAGTATCTTTTGCACCTGGCTCATTCCAATGCCTAAGGTAGTACGTATTTTCTGACAGGTAATTTTTTTGTCAGTTTCAATTAATTGTCGTACAGTATCAATATTACAATCGGTAACCGCTGTCGCCGGCCGGCCTTCACGTTCTTCGTCATGGAGATGGTCACGTCTGCGTCTAAACTCACTAAACCACGAATAAACAGAGCTACAAGATGGGGCTTCATCGCTAAATGCTAATTGAAGTCTTTGACAACTTTCTGGCTGAGTTAAACCACATCGAAAATCGTAAAAAATCATGCTTCGAAAATTTTCACGACTTAAATTCATTGCGACAACGACACACGAATTTCAACCCAACGTCACGATGAAAAAACAAATGACAGTGTAACAAATTAAAAAGTAATATACTGCCAGAGAGTTCCTTTTTCAAACCCTATAATTGTTTTTTTAATTTTCGTTTTCTAAGTGGCCAGTTCCAGGAATTTTCAGTATGCCCTAAGTATTATATATTTAAACATTTTAGCTTTATAAAAATATACCATTCAATAATTAAACCTGTATACCTGACAATAATGGGTACACGCACGGGTAACATACACTGACAATTTTTATTTCTCCTAAGTCAAATCATTATCAACCTATTGCAGTCCACTGCTGGACATGGCCTCTCTCAAGCCGCGCTACTGATTGCTCGGAATGATTTGCTTCGGTCTTTGATTCTCCGCATCCACAGCCAGCCATTATTTATTTATTTATTTATGTGGCTAAGTATGTACCTTGATGTAGTGCTTGAAGACGTCAGCGGCTCGTCGGATCGGCGTCACGTTGTAAACGATGAGCTTGCAGTACGCTGCCAGGAAGTTACGCCTTTTGTGCAACTCCTCGATCCGTCTCTCGTCTTGACCATCTGCAATACATGCTTGTTTAGAATGTGCCGGAAATCTCATGTGAGGGTTACACTCGACAAGGGCAAAGCAACCGAAAGTAGACCTTGTTTTTAAAGCTCTAAATTGCAGATTAGTAGCGAGCTTTCCGAAGGTATTAGTACACTTGAGAATATACTGTAATCGTCGCAGTGCACTTTCCATAACGTAATTTATTAACATAATATAACACATCCACGAAACAATCTACAAAGTTTTTATGAAAAGTACACTTAAAGTGGAAAATCATTATAGCTAAATACAAAAATCTTCAGCGAGTAGCGCTTCCCATACGTTACTTATGAAAATCTGCGTCTTAGATGTTACGATGACGAGTGTAAACCTCTAGTCTAGAGAAAAAGAAAAAAAATGTTAAAAATAAAATGAGAAATAAGAAACCATCGACTAGCTAAAACACCACCAATGAAGTGAGTCGCTCGGCGCATTCAGTGTTACTACGTTAGTCATGCATTGCTACTAGAACCCTCGGTTACTGTGTAAGCAACAAACTAGTAGTGCACTATACTAGAATATGATATGGGTACCTGTAACCGAAAGCCCTACGGCGCAGACCACTACAAACGCACCTCAATAACCTCTTGTTAAACTCAGAAAAGCTCGAGTGTGACACGTTCGGACTAATACCAAATGGTTCGCTCTCACTAGAGCGATGACAATGACGCAACTAAAACGAGTACACGCACAAAACATGCTCAAATAATAAGAAAACTGTGTTATTACGCTCCGAGACCGCTCGCAGCGCGCGCGCGGGCTCGGGCGAGAAGCGGGCGCGACAATTTTCCCTTAGTAATGTCATGTCACCACACCGTCCGCTCCGGAGACAAAAATATGCATTATTGCGCGGCGACACCGACCCGGCCCAACTACCGACCGACCTAGCCCACACGATACGTCTGCATGAGACACGAAGACACCAGACTGCGACGCTCCGCGGACGGCGTCCGCCGGGGTGCACCCGGGGCATTACTAAGGTAAAATGCGCCGTCGTGGTGATCGCGAGTTGCTGCTTACCGGGGTGGCGCGCGAAGTCCGCGACACGACAGGACGCGACATGCAACCAAACACGCTCCGTTACGCGCCGCCCGACCGCTCCAGCGCCCGCCGCCGTCCGTGTACCCATTTGTATACCTTGTCCGAGGTTTAAGAAAGGTCCACGACTGCAGAAACGTGATTGTTTAACCGTTTTAACAACCACAGTCAACGTATTCGATCGTAACGGATACCATCGACGAGACGTGTACCCCCCATTCTTAAACCCCTCAGCCAGTGTACAGTCAAGTCAAAAGTAGATTCTCGTTTTATTGATTTATGGTAAAGGATGTCGCGAAATATTAGGATGTACTTTAGATGTTGACTGTACAAGCAGTTTCTGGTTTACAAATGCCATTAAAATGTTCAAGAACTGGGTACACGGGTTTTCATCGAACCCAATCGAAACCGAAGTTTAACGCTGTAGATGTAAATTTTGACGTGTTTCTCGTAACGAAAACACACAATATGCCGAACTGTATCCCAAATATTGTTTTGCGCAAGACAAGTCATCACAGGCGCTAGAGTAGTCGGTCGGTAGCTGCGGCTGCGTTCATGTCCACAGTCGCTTGTACACTTTCCAACGAAAATAATGCATATTTTTTTCTCCTCGTACATTTGTTTAGTTGACTATACCGTAGTGAAACACTGAAATCGAACGCAATCATTTGCTAGTAACCAAATCATATTAATTCAGATTGGCATATGATTGCGCCATTTTATTTGCTGACATTAAAAACCCTTAAAAGAAACAGACAGATTTTGTACAAGAGAATCAGAAACCAGTGCAGTTACCCCACGTACAGTCGGCAGCGGATGCTCATATTGATTTTCAACTTCTTGCAGTCCACCATACAAGAAAAATTGGCAGGGAAACGTATAGGAATAGCGTTGAAAATAGGATTAAAATATGATGATAAATATTCAACAAAAAATAACAAATGTAACTTTGTTCCAGTCGAAAATTATTCCGCAGTAATATTAGCACCATGAGACGGAAGAGGTTAAAAAATATTTACAGAAGCTCGCCTTTAATCGACATGTTAATAGAGTATCAGCTACCGACTGTATGATACCATCCAAACCGACAAGGAACAGTTTTATGAGGATCCATTAGACTTAAGAAACCATTACAATATAAATAATATTAGTTTTCGTAATAACTTGCCAATTGTGTTCAATTATCTTTCGGATCTTTATAAAAGCGTCCCTACAACTCTCCAATTTGCCACCAATGTTCCCTTTACACAACATAGTGCATGTTCATGTCCCATACATTTGATTTCCATTTATTTTTCTTAAACACACACATGAAATGCATTAATTCCAGTCATACATTAGTTTTTAATTAGATGAAATGATGTAATAGATTAATCGTATTCCTGTCACGCTGCCATCTCGGAGTCGATGCAATAAACACGTCATATTTTTTGTTTTATTTTTATCACGGATTGCAAAAATAAAATTAATAAAAACATAAATATTTTTGAATTATCTCAATCAAACAAATCTATTTTTTTTTTGCTACGGCGCGGACTATATTAAAAGACGACAAATACTTATATATAAATATTTAAGTAGGTACTGTAGATACTGAACCAGCGTGCTACACCCTCGACCTCGTCGACACTTACCATCAGGTGCGACTGAGGTCAAACTCTGGTCAGTCTTGTTAAAAAAAAATAGGAAAAATGTGACATTATCTATGATAAAGCCTCGGTCAAACCGAGAGTGACGCCCGCATCGCGCCGCGTCCACGCCGCGTTCGCGCGCGTGATGAGGGCGTGTTGAAAGCGCGAGGCCGGCGCGGTCCGCGCGCGCCCTGTTTGACAGTCATCACGTCGGCATAACGCGACGCGGACGTCGCGCCGAGCCACGCTCTTTGATTTGACCGAGCCTTAAGGGACCTTATTGTCGATGGCGCTTACGCTGTTGTTCAAGATGCTGCAATACAAACGCAACGCGATTCGACGTAAGCGCCATCGACAATAAAGTCCCTTTTGCTAGATAATGTCACAAATGGTGATCTTCGAACGGGGGTGCCCGATGTATTTTATAATTGTTATTACCGTAATTGTGTTGCACGAACACGAACTCCTGTATGAAGTCGTTGAGCAGGTCGCACAGCTCGGGGTCGGGCTCCAGCACGAGCGGCCGTAGCGCCGGCGAGCCGCGCGAGCCCAACTGCTCCGCGAAGAAGATCAGCAGGTCGCAGAGCGATGTGTAAGCCTAGAGTACACGTATAAATTAGCTGTTGTGTCGTGGTATTGGTACATGTTTCAAGTCAACCGGGGAAATTGTCTATTGAGGTCTTAAAATTACAAGCATATCGTAAAGGCGAGCAAATTGCTAGTTCGTTAACAGTAGTTAAGTTCCATTAAAAATGTTAGTTGCGTCTTTAGGTCGATCGACTAAACTAGTATGGCCCGTTCCACGCAGCCGCCCGCGCCCGCGCCGCGCTCCTCCAGCTCGTGCCTACCTCCTCCTCCTCCGCCTCCTCCTAGTAGGCGTGCAGGCGCTCGCGCAGCGCCCACAGCACGCAGCAGCACAGCTGGCCTACCTCCTCCCGCAGTTGCGGCTCGACGCCGCGCGCCACGATGTCCCTGCACAGACTGGAGTAGGCGTGCAGGCGCTCGCGCAGCGCCCACAGCACGCAGCAGCACAGCTGGCCTCCCTCCCCCCGCAGCTGAGGCTCGACGCCGCGCGCCACGATGTCCCTGCACAGACTGGAGTAGGCGTGCAGGCGCTCGCGCAGCGCCCACAGCACGCAGCAGCACAGCTGGCCTACCTCCTCCCGCAGTTGCGGCTCGACGCCGCGCGCCACGATGTCCCTGCACAGACTGGAGTAGGCGTGCAGGCGCTCGCGCAGCGCCCACAGCACGCAGCCGCACAGCTGGCCTACCTCCTCCCGCAGCTGAGGCTCGACGCCGCGCGCCACGATGTCCCTGCACAGACTGGAGTAGGCGTGCAGGCGCTCGCGCAGCGCCCACAGCACGCAGCAGCACAGCTGGCCTACCTCCTCCCGCAGTTGCGGCTCGACGCCGCGCGCCACGATGTCCCTGCACAGACTGTAGTAGGCGTGCAGGCGCTCCCGCCGCGCCCCCCGCACGCAGCAGCACAGCTGGCCTACCTCCTCCCGCAGCTGAGGCTCGACGCCGCGCGCCACGATGTCCCTGCACAGACTGGAGTAGGCGTGCAGGCGCTCGCGCAGCGCCCACAGCACGCAGCAGCACAGCTGGCCTACCTCCTCCCGCAGCTGAGGCTCGACGCCGCGCGCCACGATGTCCCTGCACAGACTGGAGTAGGCGTGCAGGCGCTCGCGCAGCGCCCACAGCACGCAGCAGCACAGCTGGCCTACCTCCTCCCGCAGTTGCGGCTCGACGCCGCGCGCCACGATGTCCCTGCACAGACTGGAGTAGGCGTGCAGGCGCTCGCGCAGCGCCCACAGCACGCAGCAGCACAGCTGGCCTACCTCCTCCCGCAGCTGAGGCTCGACGCCGCGCGCCACGATGTCCCTGCACAGACTGGAGTAGGCGTGCAGGCGCTCGCGCAGCGCCCACAGCACGCAGCAGCACAGCTGGCCTACCTCCTCCGGCCGCTGAGGCGGGACGGCGCGCGCCACTAGGTGCCTGCCCAGTCTGGAGTAGGCGTGCAGGCGCTCGCGCAGCGCCCACAGCACGCAGCAGCACAGCTGGCCTACCTCGTCCCGCAGTTGCGGCTCGACGCCGCGCGCCACGATGTCCCTGCACAGACTGGAGTAGGCGTGCAGGCGCTCGCGCAGCCCCCACAGCACGCAGCAGCACAGCTGGCCTACCTCCTCCCGCAGCTGAGGCTCGACGCCGCGCGCCACGATGTCCCTGCACAGACTGGAGTAGGCGTGCAGGCGCTCGCGCAGCGCCCACAGCACGCAGCAGCACAGCTGGCCTACCTCCTCCCGCAGTTGCGGCTCGACGCCGCGCGCCACGATGTCCCTGCACAGACTGGAGGAGGCGTGCAGGCGCTCGCGCAGCGCCCACAGCACGCAACAGCACAGCTGGCCTCCCTCCTCCCGCACCTTAGGCTCGACGCCGCGCGCCACGATGTCCCTGCACAGGCTGGAGTACGCGTGCAGGCCCCCGCGCAGCGCCCACGGCGCGCAGCAGCCCAGCCGGCCTACCTCCTCCCGCAGCTGCGGCTCGACGCCGCGCGCCACGATGTCCCTGCACAGACTGGAGTAGGCGTGCAGGCGCTCGCGCAGCGCCCACAGCACGCAGCAGCACAGCTGGCCTACCTCCTCCCGCAGTTGCGGCTCGACGCCGCGCGCCACGATGTCCCTGCACAGACTGGAGTAGGCGTGCAGGCGCTCGCGCAGCGCCCACAGCACGCAGCAGCACAGCTGGCCTACCTCCTCCCGCAGCTGAGGCTCGACGCCGCGCGCCACGATGTCCCTGCACAGACTGGAGTAGGCGTGCAGGCGCTCGCGCAGCGCCCACAGCACGCAGCAGCACAGCTGGCCTACCTCCTCCCGCAGCTGCGGCTCGACGCCGCGCGCCACGATGTCCCTGCACAGACTGGAGTAGGCGTGCAGGCGCTCGCGCAGCGCCCACAGCACGCAGCAGCACAGCTGGCCTACCTCCTCCCGCAGTTGCGGCTCGACGCCGCGCGCCACGATGTCCCTGCACAGACTGGAGTAGGCGTGCAGGCGCTCGCGCAGCGCCCACAGCACGCAGCCGCACAGCTGGCCTACCTCCTCCCGCCGCTGAGGCTCGACGCCGCGCGCCACGATGTCCCTGCACAGACTGGAGTAGGCGTGCACGCGCTCCCGCCGCGCCCCCCGCCCGCAGCAGCACAGCTGGCCTACCTCCTCCCGCAGCTGCGGCTCGACGCCGCGCGCCACGATGTCCCTGCACAGACTGGAGTAGGCGTGCAGGCGCTCGCGCAGCGCCCACAGCACGCAGCAGCCCAGCTGGCCTACCTCCTCCCGCAGCTGCGGCTCGACGCCGCGCGCCACGATGTCCCTGCACAGACTGGAGTAGGCGTGCAGGCGCTCGCGCAGCGCCCACAGCACGCAGCAGCACAGCTGGCCTACCTCCTCCCGCAGCTGAGGCTCGACGCCGCGCGCCACGATGTCCCTGCACAGACTGGAGTAGGCGTGCAGGCGCTCGCGCAGCGCCCACAGCACGCAGCAGCACAGCTGGCCTACCTCCTCCCGCAGCTGCGGCTCGACGCCGCGCGCCACGATGTCCCTGCACAGACTGGAGTAGGCGTGCAGGCGCTCGCGCAGCGCCGCCGCACCCGCCTCCACGCTGCCGCCCGCGCCTGCGCCGCGCTCCTCCAGCTCGTGCAGCGACCACAGCACGGAGTAGAACAAGCAGCGCACCACGTACACCAGCGCCTGTCGACGGGATACGAGATTACGGCGCTGCGTACTAAATTGCTGTTTAATTACAATAATTCATAGAAAAGAAGTAATAATCAAACCACTGGTCTTTTCCGATCATTTATGGTATGTAACGTACGTTAACTCGCGCTCAGGCTGCCGACGCCCGACAGCGTCCTTTAAGCAGGTTGGACTAATCGGCTGCCACCACGCTAAAACTCCCGGCGTCTCAACAATCAAAATCTACTAGAGCGACTTGTTTCATTCTCAGTCAGTTAGAGCTGTTAGAGTTTAACGGCACAGCGCAGTAGCGCGGACCCAATCAATTACACTCGACGACAGCCGAGCATCGTCAGCGTTCGCGAGCGCCGATTTGTCGGATGCGGTGTCATTAACAAATATGTGATCTATCTATTGTACAGACATCCTACATTCAGTAACGTAAATAGCCTCTTCTGCGCTGTGCGAGCTTCGATAACTCACCCTTATTTTTTTTCATCTAGTATTTAACGAAAATCTAATTAGAACTAAATAACTGATGTGGGCATACAAGCAGACGAGCTATTTAAGTGGACCTTTCGCCTATTATACCGCACTCACTAAAACTCGAACGCAAATTAACTAGTGCAACTGCGTTACCCATCTTGATGATACGCTCGTAATAATACAAATACGCTCGTGCGCTGCCAAAAAAAATGAGCGCGTAGTCTTGTCTAATTTAATAGACTTTTCATGATACTGGCATGTACCACGTGTGTTGGAATCGAGCACTAGGATCACAAAGGGTACTTATCAGGATCAAACATTAAAAAAATAATGGTCCAACGTAATGTTGCTCATATGATAAATCCTTTATAACCATACCTGGGAAGACTCGGGGCATCTATAAGTGCGTGACCAAATATTTTATCGATTATAAAATATATCGATGTTAATGACAACATCTAAATTTTATTAGACATATAGAAATATTCTTTTAGTCATTTTGTAAAAAAAACGGGTATTTACATGTTTATTTTAAAATAGTTTTCATAATACACAACATATTTTTTTCATGTTGTCGGTATTAATGATTATGCCCATATAATCAGTAAATAGTAATAAAATAAGCCATACCTGGGCTTAATACTATTTACTGATTTAAAACTCTAGTAATAGATATTAGTGACATATCGAGTAATTTTTTATCGATATCAAATCCCTATAACTTGCCCCGACTTGTCCCAGGTCTGTTTATAACGTGTTCAAAAGTCGTCAAAACAAGTCAATGACCAAACATTACTACAAACAATTAACACTTTCGCTGCGGCAGTTAGTTAACATCGCAGTATGGTTACCTGTTTAGGGGTCGATCGACCTGATAAGGCAGCGACCTTGTTAGAAGTCATAAATTTTCTTGTCTATTTAGTAATAGCAGCATTATGTCTTCAAAATCATGGCGTAATTAATTTCAAATTGAAACATGGTCCAAAGCCTAACAGGACATTATACAACTGTATTATAATTAGGCCTTAATAATAATAAAATAACACACCCGTGTGTTTTTCACTACTCATGGCTTAAGGTCCTTTATTATGTCCCAGTTGCATAATAGTATTTTTATGTGACTGCTATATAATGTAAGGCATAAAAATAAAAAAAATGTTTTATGAAAGGAGTTTCATCATCATCATCAGGCGTCCACTGCTGCACATAACCTCCCCTAAAGAGCGCTAGCCGCATCCAGTATCTGCGTGCAATCTTTCGCAAATTGGCATCCTACCTAGGGAGGGCGTCCTACACTACGTTTGCCGAGTCGAGATCGCCACTCAAGAACGCGTTTACCCCAGCGGAACCGACGTTCTTCGAGCGAAATGGCAATTGTTTGAGCTGAGCCAATTGTTTTTTCAGCTTGCCAATTGTTTGAGCTGAGTTCATAATAACATCAAACAAGTATTTTATGCCTAATTATAGTAATTATATACAGTGACATACACTGATTTATCTACACACAATAAAAGCTCTCAATAATAATTTCTGGAACCGCAAACGTAAATTTAAACGAACATAAGTAATGGCCTCCATGGTGGATGTGAAGTTGTAATAAATGTTATGTTAAATCATCCTACAATGTTGGAAGTCTTACTAACTACTAGGTATGGTATTTAGATCCATGTGAGACATCCATACAGTATTAGCTCATAACTTGACATATGTAATTATGTATACAATATAATATAAAACATACAGTATTTGACATACGCTTTGACATAAGCTGCGCCGACACCAAAACGTTAACAGGATTCTATGTTAAATACATATGGCTGACCCTATAAGATTACCATGAGAAACATACTCTCGAAGTTAAAGTTACATTACATACATCATACATTTCAGCCGCATGCAGTCCACTGCTGGACATAGGCCTCGTATCATCTTAGTAGTTGCCATAGTCCTACGCTTGTCAGGCGGGTTAGCGACCACAGTAGCTGTAGATCGGGTTTCGACGGTCGCTGCTGCCGACGAAGTTAAAGTAGTCTGTGGAAATAACAACAAACCTGCGCCGGCATCTCATTGGGTTTGAGGCACTTGGGTAGATCTTCGAAGAGCGAATCCCAGATGTTGGTGTTGTTCAGGTCGTGGCACATGTACATGATAGACACCTTGCGCAGTGAGTTCACTACGTTGAACGTCTCGTCCGCATCAGGCTCTTCACCCTGAAATGAGTTTACTTGTTAATTACTGACGAGTTATTGACTTTTAAATAGGACGCTATAACACCATGGTGACCCTGAACAGGAAAATAGTTAATAGGACTGATTTTTAAGTTTTGTGGTTTTAAAAATTCCTGCAATATTGATCGGGTTGGTATGTCAAAGTAAACATGAATGGATATCTTCTATAATCACTCCTCGTTTTTTAGTACATCCACACAATGTTACACTTGTTTATACGCATTGAAACTACTGAACCACCATCATTCTTTCATCATTAGCATCCTAGATTATCTGTAATGAACGTCTACTCGAATTCTTCTATCTTATTCGTGAGATGCCGGAGCATGGTGTGCTAATTACTTGAAAAAGGAAGTTGACGTAAAAAAGATAAGTTGACACAGACATCACATGTGTTGAGCAATTATCTATTTCGTGTTTGTTGCTGCTACATGAACTGTAACGATTTCACTTAGGCGGGTTGAAACACGTCTAAATTACGATAAGCCATGACATATGGATTTACGTGAAGATCAGACTCCAAGTAGCTGTCAATTGTTAGTCTTCCAAAGCCAAAGCCGACCAGAAGCCGACGCTCCAGCAGCTCCAACCACGCCAGGACGGTGCGGCACTCACCCCCTGCTGCAGCGAGCGGTACTCGTCGATGGCCTCCTTGTAACGGTTGACGCACATGTCGGTGATGGTGGCGCGCGCCACGGCGCACTGGCGCGCCGCCGCGCCGTCCGCCTCGCACAGGTACTCCAGCGTGCGGCCCGCCGTCTCCAGCACCTCCGCCTCCGTCTGCGCGCCCACGATGTCCTTCAGCCGCGCCAGCAGCTCCAACCACGCCAGGACGGTGCGGCACTCACCCCCTGCTGCAGCGAGCGGTACTCGTCGATGGCCTCCTTGTAGCGGTTGACGCACATGTCGGTGATGGTGGCGCGCGCCACGGCGCACTGGCGCGCCGCCGCGCCGTCCGCCTCGCACAGGTACTCCAGCGTGCGGCCCGCCGTCTCCAGCACCTCCGCCTCCGTCTGCGCGCCCACGATGTCCTTCAGCCGCGCCAGCAGCTCCAACCACGCCAGGACGGTGCGGCACTCACCCCCTGCTGCAGCGAGCGGTACTCGTCGATGGCCTCCTTGTAGCGGTTGACGCACATGTCGGTGATGGTGGCGCGCGCCACGGCGCACTGGCGCGCCGCCGCGCCGTCCGCCTCGCACAGGTACTCCAGCGTGCGGCCCGCCGTCCCCCGCACCTCCGCCTCCGTCTGCGCGCCCACGATGTCCTTCAGCCGCGCCGGCAGCTCCAACCACGCCAGGACGGTGCGGCACTCGCCCCCTGCTGCAGCGAGCGGTACTCGTCGATGGCCTCCTTGTAGCGGTTGACGCACATGTCGGTGATGGTGGCGCGCGCCACGGCGCACTGGCGCGCCGCCGCGCCGTCCGCCTCGCACAGGTACTCCAGCGTGCGGCCCGCCGTCTCCAGCACCTCCGCCTCCGTCTGCGCGCCCACGATGTCCTTCAGCCGCGCCAGCAGCTCGCGCAGCGCCGCCTCCTGTGCGGTGTGACATTTACAGGGCTCAACAGGTAAACTATTTATAAATAAATATTTCGGGACAATCTTACACAGATCGACCTAGTCCTACGGTAAGCTCAGTAAGGCTTTTGTTGTAGGTACTAGACGAAGATATATATAATAGATTACATATAAATACTTAAATATAATAGAAAACACCCGTGACTTAGGAACAAATATCTGGGCTTATCACACAAATACTAAGTCCGAGATGTCTACAAAAACAAGCCATACCTGTCTAGCCGTGCTGTAGAGCGAGCGCTCGAAGTGCATGGGGATGGCGACGAGGTTGGCCAGCTTCTCGGCGTCGGCGCCGAACTTGTCGAGCAGCGCGGGCAGCACGGCCACGAAGTGCTGCGTGAGGCGCGCGCGGTCGTCGGCCACGGCCTTGGCCTGCTCCTTGCTGGGCGCCGCCGCGTGCTTGCGCGCCGCGCCGCGCCCCACCGGCGGCTCGCCTGCGGTCACAACATACTTATTTACTATTCGAACTCCGACAGCGAAAAATCGCTTCGGTAGACGAAGGGCTGTGTCCCAGACGACCATTATTATGAACCATATCATGACTTCTGGGACAGTTTTCCGTAAGAGACTGATTTATTTTCCTTTTTCATAATGAGCTCGAGAAAAACTATTGAACCGTGGTAAAGATAGTTAAGCCGGCGGGACTCGGCTTGTACGGTCGTGCCACCGCTGTACTCTTACCATGAGTTGTGACTTTGAGGTTTGCGATAACGAGTATCGAGTTTACTATCTGTGCATCTCATTCACACTAAAATAGTACAAGCGAAATGCACAGATAGTAAACTCGATACTCGTTATCAAAAACCTTCATGTCACAACTCATGGTAAAGGTACTGGTAACATTTGTAAACGAGCAATCGTAATACCAAAACGCTCCGCTCAACGTCTACTCGAATATGCTACGCTCGACAGCGAATGCTGTCAGTAAAGATTATATAGTTTGAAAACATACACAATTAGCGAATTCAATTACGTTCACTGTTACGTTATACTGACCTGAAGCAGCCTGGCGCACGCAGCACACCATCAGCTCAATAAGCGACGATTCCTGTCGGTTGTCAAGCGCCTCCTCCCCTGGGCCTGGTTCTTCCAGCAATAAATCCGTCATGCATTCCCAGTCCTTCATCATCGGGTTAGACTCGATCAACGAGTCCACCAGATACGCTCCATGCTCGTGTAGCTAAACAAACAATAAATAATGATATCAAGATTTAAATAACAAATAAACAAGCTCCCAAATAAAGTTAGGTTGACTTATTAATACAAAAACTAAGTCACAAGATTAACTTTTAACATTAAGTCACGAAAAACATAAATGAGAAAGAAATGCAAAGTTCGTTAACAGTTTTTCTAAGAAGTGTAACTAAAGCAAGATCCGTCAATGCTCCTATCGCGTATAGCGTTCGTCAGTGGCTTAAAATAATTAGTTATGTTACGACGAACTTTAGTTGATACATTTGACTGACACTGCCCGCCGCATATTGAAAAAAGAGCCGCACTTTAAAGGAACTCCGACCAGATGTGTCGCGAAGGTTAGCGTGGAACAGCCGCCGTCAGGAACTGCGACCAGCTGGGAGGTACACACCTCGGACTCGATGAAGAACTGCACCAGGTCCCTGATGAGCGGCGTGTTGGGCAGGCGCTCCTTGCCGCGGCGCGAGCGCGGCGGCGTGGGCGGCGGGGCTCGGCGCGGAACAGCCGCACGTTGAGGAACTGAACTGCGACCGGCTGGGAGGTACACACCTCGGACTCGATGAAGAACTGCACCAGGTCCCTGATGAGCGGCGTGTTGGGCAGGCGCTCCTTGCCGCGGCGCGAGCGCGGCGGCGTGTGCGGCGGGGCTCGGCGCGGAACAGCCGCACGTTGAGGAACTGAACTGCGACCGGCTGGGAGGTACACACCTCGGACTCGATGAAGAACTGCATTAGGTCCCTGATGAGCGGCGTGTTGGGCAGGCGCTCCTTGCCGCGGCGCGAGCGCGGCGGCGTGTGCGGCGGGGCTCGGCGCGGAACAGCCGCACGTTGAGGAACTGAACTGCGACCGGCTGGGAGGTACACACCTCGGACTCGATGAAGAACTGCACCAGGTCCCTGATGAGCGGCGTGGTGGGCAGGCGCTCCTTGCCGCGGCGCGAGCGCGGCGGCGTGTGCGGCGGGGGCTCGGCGCGGAACAGCCGCACGTTGAGGAACTGAACTGCGACCGGCTGGGAGGTACACACCTCGGACTCGATGAAGAACTGCACCAGGTCCCTGATGAGCGGCGTGTTGGGCAGGCGCTCCTTGCCGCGGCGCGAGCGCGGCGGCGTGTGCGGCGGGGCTCGGCGCGGAACAGCCGCACGTTGAGGAACTGAACTGCGACCGGCTGGGAGGTACACACCTCGGACTCGATGAAGAACTGCACCAGGTCCCTGATGAGCGGCGTGTTGGGCAGGCGCTCCTTGCCGCGGCGCGAGCGCGGCGGCGTGTGCGGCGGGGGCTCGGCGCGGAACAGCCGCACGTTGAGGAACTGAACTGCGACCGGCTGGGAGGTACACACCTCGGACTCGATGAAGAACTGCACCAGGTCCCTGATGAGCGGCGTGTTGGGCAGGCGCTCCTTGCCGCGGCGCGAGCGCGGCGGCGTGTGCGGCGGGGCTCGGCGCGGAACAGCCGCACGTTGAGGAACTGAACTGCGACCGGCTGGGAGGTACACACCTCGGACTCGATGAAGAACTGCACCAGGTCCCTGATGAGCGGCGTGTTGGGCAGGCGCTCCTTGCCGCGGCGCGAGCGCGGCGGCGTGTGCGGCGGGGCTCGGCGCGGAACAGCCGCACGTTGAGGAACTGAACTGCGACCGGCTGGGAGGTACACACCTCGGACTCGATGAAGAACTGCATTAGGTCCCTGATGAGCGGCGTGTTGGGCAGGCGCTCCTTGCCGCGGCGCGAGCGCGGCGGCGTGTGCGGCGGGGCTCGGCGCGGAACAGCCGCACGTTGAGGAACTGAACTGCGACCGGCTGGGAGGTACACACCTCGGACTCGATGAAGAACTGCACCAGGTCCCTGATGAGCGGCGTGTTGGGCAGGCGCTCCTTGCCGCGGCGCGAGCGCGGCGGCGTGTGCGGCGGGGCTCGGCGCGGAACAGCCGCACGTTGAGGAACTGAACTGCGACCGGCTGGGAGGTACACACCTCGGACTCGATGAAGAACTGCACCAGGTCCCTGATGAGCGGCGTGTTGGGCAGGCGCTCCTTGCCGCGGCGCGAGCGCGGCGGCGTGTGCGGCGGGGGCTCGGCGCGGAACAGCCGCACGTTGAGGAACTGAACTGCGACCGGCTGGGAGGTACACACCTCGGACTCGATGAAGAACTGCACCAGGTCCCTGATGAGCGGCGTGTTGGGCAGGCGCTCCTTGCCGCGGCGCGAGCGCGGCGGCGTGTGCGGCGGGGCTCGGCGCGGAACAGCCGCACGTTGAGGAACTGAACTGCGACCGGCTGGGAGGTACACACCTCGGACTCGATGAAGAACTGCACCAGGTCCCTGATGAGCGGCGTGTTGGGCAGGCGCTCCTTGCCGCGGCGCGAGCGCGGCGGCGTGTGCGGCGGAGGCTCGGCGCGGAACAGCCGCACGTTGAGGAACTGAACTGCGACCGGCTGGGAGGTACACACCTCGGACTCGATGAAGAACTGCACCAGGTCCCTGATGAGCGGCGTGTTGGGCAGGCGCTCCTTGCCGCGGCGCGAGCGCGGCGGCGTGTGCGGCGGGGCTCGGCGCGGAACAGCCGCACGTTGAGGAACTGAACTGCGACCGGCTGGGAGGTACACACCTCGGACTCGATGAAGAACTGCACCAGGTCCCTGATGAGCGGCGTGTTGGGCAGGCGCTCCTTGCCGCGGCGCGAGCGCGGCGGCGTGTGCGGCGGGGCTCGGCGCGGAACAGCCGCACGTTGAGGAACTCGCCGGCCGCCGCCGCCACGGCGCGGTTGGACGAGTACACCAGCTCGTACACGTTCTCGCAGTCTTTGTCGGTCAGCACGTCCGGGTGCATCCTGGGTACACGCACAGTTTTTAACACGTAAAATCAACAAGTCAAACATTAAATAAGAGTGGCTATCAGAAATCCGATACCGTTGAAATCTGACGTGCATATACCTACCGCCGTCCCAAAATCACTCGGGCTTATGTCCTCGCTAGGTGAACTTATTGAAAACTTTTTATGATACTTGAGCGATTTGTAGGAATCTTTTACAGAAGTCGTACTCGGCTAACTCCCGACTTGTTCGCGTCGCAAATCGCAGTAGTGATATTAGGGTAAGGGTCATATTCAAGGCGGTAATGCTGTGGGAGTATTATATCATAAGTTTCTCTCTCTGCTGCCCAAACTACCAGCAGGCGAAGTTTTTTTTTTTGGTTTTTTTTAAAACGTAGTAACGTTTTGTTTTGATATGTTTCAAATATATTATTCAATGTTACTTTTATATACATGACAAAATGATTATAAGGAAAAGAAACAAGATGACTAAAAACAAAAAAGAGCTTAGTACCCTAAAAAACTTCCGAGTGACACAGGGTAGACTGATAACTGGGAACTTTTTGAAAATAGTGCACTAACTTGAGAATGGCGATAACAAGTCGCACGGCATGCACAGCCACGTCCGTTTCTTTATCCAGTGACATAGCGACGATGCGGTCTTTAAACTTGCTGGTGAACAGCTCCAGCTTGCCCTTTAGCTCTTCACACTCATAAAGAGGTTGCAAGGCTTGCAGGCAGCGGAGACGAACTTCGCCTACCTATAAAATGACATCTGGGTTATCACCTATTTCTTGTTTTAGCTAACAGAAGAAACCAGAGCGTCTACCATGGTTGACATTTTATCGTCTATCGCGCTATCCATCACTTTCCCACTCACATACTTGTTAGTGTGTGACAGATATAGTGACAAGTGACAAAACCCCGACCATCTTAGGCTAGCAGCCATTGTGAGCAGCGTACATACCTTGTCATGCAAAGTCCATCCAATGTACTTGAGATAAAGATCATCGAGGAAGTGCGCAGGGAACTTCTCCATCCAGATACCTATCTCAGCCATCGTGATGGCCCTGATGTCTGGCAGCGTGTCTCTGCAAATTCAATTATTGTTGCAACAAAGTACAAATATAAACGTTATTTGGTCATGCAAGTTCAAGTTCAATAGAAAGTATTTTGTCATATCTTCCACAAATCATAAGAAACTGCGTTTATTTTTTGTACCTATTGGGAATAAAGCTTTCCAGTTCATACATTATCTAATAAGATTTATTAAATTATAGTAATTTAAAACCATTCCCATTATTTTTAAGTGTAGGGACTGAATATGATAAAATTTGCTTTGAGATTTGAGTCACATAGAATCATTTCTCCTATTGATATCCTTAATTTAAAAATGTCCTGAAAGTCTCTATTTTAATGTAGGTTTACGTTATACACGAGCAAGCATAACGGCCCGGCCACGACTATGCGCGACTTGCGGCGCGGCGAGCGTTATATATTATGTTCGTTGCGCGGTCAAGACGCGCAATGCACTGCGGTTAGGTGGTATCACATGCAATGGACAGATAAAACGCTCGCCGCGCCGCAAGTCGCGCTTAGTCGTGGCCGGGCCGTAAGCTGCTTCATACAACTATACATAATAGTGTTACAGAAAGAATGAAAACGGCAAATTGTACCTGTATCGATGCACAAACACAGACTTGAACATATATGAAAGCATGTTTTTGATCTCTTCCATGTTTTCTTCTAGCTCCTGTCGCTTTGCAACGAGCACCTACAGAACAGAAAAATAAAATAAAACAAGGGTACAAAACATGTCATTATAAACCAATTGGATAGTGATTTCAGACACAACAATAGATGAAGTATTACATGTATGGATCAACCAGAATGAAAAGCGACACTAACCTCTAACCTCTCGCTCGCACGCTTGTCGCGAGCCTTAAGTCGCTCCGCCTCGTACTGACGTAAGCAATTGTCGCAGTTGACGGACGTTAGTAGAGCCACATCCACCAGTGCTGTCATTAGCTTCATCACTATAACAAATTAAGGATTAAGAAATTTTTAAATGAGGTATTAACTACGTAATGTCTTTTCGTCCGACATACCTCAGTACCTCAAAACGAAAATATTCAATCAATGTGTTACCAGTGATGACTCACGGCTCCGAAACATGGTCTTTCACTATCTGCCTCATCTCAAAACTCAAAGTCGCTCAAGAAGCTATGGAGACAGCTATGCTCGGAGTTTCTCTATGTGATTGATTCAGAAATGAGGAGATCTGTAGGCGAATTAACGTCACCAACATAACGGTACATGTGGAGGTCTATGTTCAGCAGTGGACGTCTTATGGCTGAGATGATGACGATGATTAACTGATAAAATAGCTTAATAATTTATTCAGCAAGGATTAAAAGCAAATATTGAAAAAATAAACTAGTTTATAGCAGAATACCAACAATATCCATCAGGTGTGACTGGAATCAAATGCTGGTCAGTCTTGTATAAAAAAAAATTAGAGTAATGAATGGACTTCCAACATTATAAGTTCCATTTTATGTTTGTATGTAATCCTCCAGATTTAAAAGTATATTTGAGAGTTTCTTGGCATACTTACTATTACAATCTAGTAAAAAAGTTACAATAAACTAACCTGCAAGTGTAGCAGTGTGCCTGAAAGCTCTGACTTGTGAATCAGACAAGCCAGTAAGTAACGAGATGATGTTGTCCATGAGATACTGGTCATAGATAATAGAGTACTGACACATCTTCACAAGGGTTTGGATAAACTCGCAGAAATTTGCTCGGAACTTCTTCCATGTCTGTCCAGACATTATTAGAGGATATTCTCCACTTTCCTAAACAAACATTTGTGATTTAGTAATTTATAAAAATAAGAATAAATTTATTCAGAACACATAACAAACTGAAACTTAAAAAACACCTTTAAAAATTAAGATTAAACAAAAAAGGAGAGTATCACTGAAATGGCCTCCACTCAGCTTGTGTCATGGTGCCAAATGTAAATAGATTATCTCCCCATAACTTTTATAATTAAGCATGCTGATTTTAAAACATAAAATACATATATGCAAATTGAACTGTTTTTCTTCAAGACATGCTGTACATTTTAATTTCATATGTGTTAGTTCTGTTCAGCTTTTTTATTTTAGCTACTTTTATATATAAAAAAAAAATCCAAGGCACATCTGTGGCCCTAGGGAAATTGATATGGTTCATATAATTTGTATGCTTTATTTGCAATATCTTAAGACTAATTACCTCATCAAACTCCTGTGTCATTTTCTTGATAATTAGAGTGTGGTCCATTTGAGCCATGTCAGGGGTCACCTTTCCTCTACAACCCGAGGAATTGATGAAGAACTGCATGAGCTGCACTAGAGCATGCTCACGGTTGCTCTTGTACTGCTCTATCCACATGTCCACCACTTGCTGTAAATGTACAAATAGTTTTAATATCTTGTAACACTTTGTAGCTAATCTCTAGCTGCCCGGAGACCTATAAAAAGGTCTCCCATTGAATGCTATTTTGAATTTTAATTATGACAAACCATAGTTGCATTTGCCTGGAAAGTTTTGATTTCTGGGCAGCTAGAGGCTACATCAAAGTAACAAAATGTAATGAATTCTTAAATATCTGGAATGGAATATCCAATTCATTTTATTCAAATTAATTTTTTGATAAATAGAATTATGACAAAAATTTCAAGAGGTTTAATTTAAAAATGGTATTAAAAATATATGAGGGGTAACAAAAATAGTATAATATTGAATGCATAGTATAACATATAATTATATGACTTATGAATACAATAGAATTGTAGAAACATATAACAACTTACATTGATAGCAGTCTTATTGAAGCGAAGTATGTTGTAGAGGCTGTTCTCATCATCCCCAGGAAGCAGCATTGGAGGAGGAGAATAAGATGGTGGTGGAGGCGCGCCTCGCCCTCGGCCACGACCACGGCCCCCGCGCCCGCGCCGGGGCCGCAGCGGCGGAGGCGGTGGCGACTCCGCCAGCCTCCCAACGTAGCCTCCGTCGCCACCGCGCCCACGGCTTCTTGTCACGCGTTTAGTAGGCGCTGGGGACGGTGACCGCATATCATCTTCCTCATGATGAGAATCTTCTTCCTCCCGCGGCGGCTCAACGGCTGTCGAGTTCGCAACCGTCCCGACGTTGAACCCTGAATAATTGACATTGGGTGTTTCCGGCTCATGTACGGATTGGCCACCGTAGTCAGTCATGGGTGTAGCCGGGGTCATAGGATTCACATACTCCGGTGGAGGATCATCCATTCGGATACGTTTCCCGCCACGGCGATGCATGGTGATGTTGTGTGTTACACTTGATCACAATATGTTGTACGTGTGGAAGACACTACATGTTAGTTAACTTGAACGATAACTTCTTACTTTAGACACCGGTATTGAAAATTGTATTGATTTTTAGAAAGAAACAGTAAACGCAGACGCTTTCATTTCACGCAAACGCATCACAGACAGCCATAACAAAAAAAAAACAAACTCGTGTCATAGACTAAAACTCAAAGCCAATATAAATTTTGCACAATATTTTTACGGGTAACTTTGTCTCATTGTCTATGGCTCGCCCAAGGATTTGCTTTGATTTTCAAGTTCAATGACATCACTATTTTTAATATCTGGTAACACAATCAATGAGCTGTCACATTTCCGTTCGGATCGGGTGATTCTAGAGATTTAGCTCGTTTTTCTACAAATAAGTGTAAAATAACATAAAAATGGCCAAGAAGACTTACGACTTATTGTTTAAACTACTCCTCATTGGCGACTCCGGCGTGGGGAAAACTTGCATATTATTTAGATTTTCAGACAACCATTTTACGACTACCTTTATTTCCACAATCGGTATGATGCGTTTTTGTATCTGCTAAAAATATTCAAGTCCAAGTGTTGTGTAAATTTTCCGCGCTCGTTGCTATCAACTGACAAATTGCACAAATATAATATATCTAAAGTTAATAAGAGCCGTTTAATATGTGTTATCATATTGTTCAAATACTAAATCGCGGCTGATTCATTTTGTACCCCGTTCCACAGGTATTGACTTCAAAATAAAGACCGTGGAACTGCGGGGTAAGAAAATAAAACTGCAGATCTGGGACACGGCGGGACAGGAGCGCTTCCACACGATCACCACATCGTACTACCGCGGCGCGATGGGCATCATGCTGGTGTACGACATAACGAACGAGAAAACATTTGATGACATCGTCAAATGGCTGAGAAATATTGATGAGGTGACTAATTTTACTTCGCTTTTTAACATAGTTGAAGATCTGTGGGTAGCTCAAGAATTATAAAGTTGGCCACTCAAACTGAGCTGGTATTACCAAGGACAAAGAGAAAATCTTCAGTTATATCAAATGTGTTTCCTGCACTCCAATTTCGCACACCAAAATGTGTGAAATTGAAATACCATACACATACACTACTTGAGCAATCTGCAAACTAGGGTAAATCAAAAGGATGTGGACCATGTAAATAGTTCTTAAAAAAACAAAGAAATAAAGAGATACTTTTGTATTTTTAAATTTCTATTACATATACAAATTTTGCTTTTTATGTATAATCTATAACAGTTAATTATAATAATATGATATAAATAAGAAATCTGGTCTTACAGTAAGCTCATGAAACACACAAAAGAAGATAATTTTTTTTGTAAGAAATTCATAAAAATATACCTGCCTGCTATCTATCTGTGAGGTCCTTTTTAGTCACTAGCAAGTAGTCTTGGTAGCACACGTTGAATATAAAATTGTATCAGTATACAGTTATATAACTGTATACTGTAATTACATTCTTTTATAGGTATACGCCTATGTTAGACTAAGTCATGATTCAAATTACCACAAATTGCTAGTATTAATTAATTGTGATGTTATGATGACATAATGAACACTATGAGTATTGATTTCTCAATTTTCCGCCGGCAGTTGCATCTTGGTATGCCTACTCTGTTATCTTTACCGCTTGAATTGTTAATGAGTAGGTTACAGCTGACCTTTATACACTACTAGATAAACATAATATATTATTCAGCTTTAACTTTTTTATACTTAATTTGCTACACTAGCTACTTGCATTATTAAGCAAACAACTATCCTACCCGTCAAACATACTGTCAGTATAGTGTCAGGGGCACAATAGTATTGCTGTTCCTTGTTTTCTCGGAATACTCATTTAAAATTGCATGTTCATGCGGCATGCTCTTTACTATGGAATTTCCAGAAAAAGTGGCCACTGCTAGTGTGTACACGCCCTTATATTCCACCTACTTAAAATCATCTAGACACACTGTTCATTTAATCAATCATGAAATTGTGAAGCTCATTTTGTACGCCTCAGCTGCTTAACTATTTCGATTATTAACAGTAATTAATGCAAATAATGACAACAAACCCGTAACCAACCAATCATGAAAATAATAATAAGTATACTTTTTAATTTAATTAATATTGATAAGCGTATAGATACTGGTGCTTATAAAATACGAGTTACCAATTTCTATACTTACATAATTAATATGGTTGAGTGTCACAATAGTTTTGTGTTTAAAATTAATGTTCTTCTGCCAGTTTAGTCTGTCTTTATGCCAGTTTACAGTATTATACTATTTATTGACTGCCCACTACTGCATAATGTGGCATCTGTGGGATCACAGGCACGAATTACTAGGCGATATCAAGTGTGCTATGTCTCAATTCAAATCTCAGACCTTTGTATATCTGTCGCCAATTTTTATTGCGTGATTGAGCCGCCGTTATTGCGTGATTGAGTAAGAAACATCTTCACTAACTTTCACATTTATAATATTAGTTGGATAATGCATTGTCCACATGTCAGTTTTGCAATTCTATTTCCTTTATTCATTTTCAATCTTAAGCTAGGTCTTATACAACATTTTTATAATAATAAAATAAAAAAATACATTTATAACATCAAAACAACAAAAATATTATAAAAAAGATAACCCAGGGTGCCGCCGGCAACGGGGCAAGGCCTAGGGTGCCGCCGGCAACGGGGCAAGGCCCAGGCTGCCGGTGGTTATGGCTAGAGAATGAGGGACCGCCGGACTATGCGCGCCGTGTCCAGGTGTACTGCCTTCTAAATTTGACCCTTGATCCAATCACAACCACGTAGCGAGAGTCTCTTTAGATGACTCTTCGCTATGAGACCGTTCGTGGAATAATTATCGGTACAATGATCGCCGAATCAATTTCCACATGGCGGTTACCTAGTGAGCCAAGTATACCTACTTGCTGACATATTATATTTTTTTGTTAACTTTAAGAAATCGCCTGTGTGGTCTTGCAGATCAAATATAGTAGTAGTATTTGTCTACTACTCATAACGCAAGCCTGACTGTGCTCTAGTTAGTGTAGTATGTTTTTTTGTTAGCCTATAAATGTGTCCCACTGCTAGACAAAGGCCTCTCCCGTGGACCTGCACAACTCCCGCTCTTGTGTTGTTTCCGGTGAGATACTGAGGAAAGTGTCTAAATCGTTCCGCCATCTCTGTTTAGGCCTGACCCATCCATGTCTCCCTTGTGACATCCACTTAGTCTAATATCAGCAAGGTATCAACTAAATTTTTTTTGTTCTTTTGTTCCCAGCACGCAAACGAGGACGTGGAGAAGATGATACTCGGCAACAAATGTGACATGGAGGAGAAGCGCGTTGTCAGCAAAGAGCGCGGAGAGGCGGTGAGTACTAACAGCACCGTTATCTGGGGATCTGTGGTAGTTCATGGGTTAAGGGTTTCTACTGCTGTATATAGATACAGCAGTAGAAAACTCCCAAATAGGACGTGTGTGATAAATAGTACAGATAGATAGATAAATAGTACGTAGTAGCTGCAAATTGGGTTTCGTCGACGCCGCTGCCATTCGGTTTTTTCCCTTTATTGCCCCTTATGACCCACGGGAGGAGATCGGGTGGTGCTATTATAGTCAGCCGGCAACACACGTTGCTGATGTTTTTTTTGGATAAAAATAAAATAGTATAAATTATAAAATATCAGCAAAGCAGGCTTCGTCAATGGGATACAAACAGAAATAAGAAACGGATCGTACAATACCTACTGCTGGGTTTGTAAATCCTAACTACTCAATAAAAGCTAATTAATAGTACCATATGTCTATCTATAGTAACGAACATAATGTTCGAAAATTTCGTGTATCTTTCTCCGTTAGATAAAACAGAAAGTGAAAAATGTAGATTTAATCTAATGACAACATATTTGGAACACATCAATCTGCTGGATTTCCAGCAATAATGAAGTATGGAGCACGCTAATAGGCAAAGCAAAGCTAGATTAATTAGCGTGTCACGCAATACGTTTTGGAAGCGACCTATTGTATATGTTAAAGTTGCTTTGAAAAATGAACTTTATTACAAGCGACCAAAGGTTGTTTTAGGCGTTTTGGTTGTAATACTGACTGAGTGATGCATTCTTTGTAAAATATTTGGACGCTTGTTTTCATTAGGATTATAGGTTATATAATATATAATCTAATCGGTCCGGAGTCTTCAATTAAACCTATTATGTGTACATGTATAAATGTTGTAAATACAATCAATCACCAACTCAAAGTTGATAAGAGCTCTCGAACTTATTCGTCGTGTCGTGTCTCTCTTAGAAAACTGTATCGCTTCCTCTCTTTCTGTTTTTTCGTACTGGCAAGTCCTATACAGGCATTCGGCGTTATATTCTGTGCTCTTCTGTTCTGAAAGCCCAGTTTAGGTACGTCAGTCAAAAATGTATGACTATATGTACTTCAATTCTTTACACTGGTACACCGAAGCCATCATTGTGGGTCGCTTTGAGGGAGGCTATGTCCAGCAGTCGATATCCTTCGGTAGATATAATGATGAATAATTGACATAAAATTAATTAATACTTAAATATGAACAAAGGTATCCGATAGTTCCGTAGCGCAAGGCGTCTTACCTCACTCCGCCCACAGAGGATATTTCCTATTTGGAGTAAACAATAATGTATGTACGAGTAGGTATACATGCGGGCGCTAGAGAAGGCCAAATTGATTGCCCCAGTTATCATGAAGCATTAGCAATGCCGCGCATTGATTGCTGCCCTAATGATTCTAATGATTTTCTGCTTCTGATTACAAAATTCCTTTAAGACATATACTCTCGGAGTTCAAAGTAGCTGGCCAATTGTAAACCAAATGTAAACTAGTAGGATATAATTGTACGGGTACTGACCCTATAAACTGCGATCAGAAAGCACCGGACGAGCAGCGTCCCTTTAGAGCGAACATAATCCTGCCAACCCCCCAACCAAGCGTGGAAACTATCCGCAGCAGAACTTAACGTGGCAGTGGACAGGGAACATTGTCACGTTTACCTACAAGGCACGTTAATTGGGGTCACTATTTTGTTTGTCTGTTTTCTGAAAAGTCCCATTCCATATGCATTAAAAGAGTACAATTTTTATGCAAGTAAATATGTAATTAGCTAAACAAATAAGGAAAACTTAACACTGGATACAGGCGCACTCCCGACCGGAAGCGTACCACCGGTTGATTTAATGCTTAATGCTGAGTTATTTAAGTCTGGGAAAGAACCTGCACTTTCGGATTTCGTTCTTGTGACTAAGCGAGACTGCTATTTGATTGGTGAAGTACCTACCTAAAGGTTAAACGCACTTTTTACTTTACGTATCTTTCATAAACAAGGGAGACGTTAAAGTCTTACGACTAAAAACAAATGAAATTATTTTTTTAAAGTTTCGTATTTGCTTTCGTATACGTTAAGTAGTAAGACTACGTACATAAATTACTAGCATTTGCCAGCGACTTGCTGGGTAGATTCCTCATACAAACTTCCACACTGTTTTCGCCCCCTGAAGCCATGATTCCGAGATAAAAATCCTATCTTGTCTTTTTTCCGGGGCTCAAGTTCTCCATATGAAATTTCATACAAATTCAACGCAACGGTTTCGCATAATATAGTATGGATCGACAATCAGGGACAAAGTCGTGGGAAAACGTTAGAAACGGCGGCACAGGACCGGTCGCTGTGGAATTCATTGTGGGAGGCCTTTTACCTGCAGTAGCCTTCTTTCTGCTGATTATGATTACGGGTTGTTTGACACGTACCACAACCACACGACAACCACAACCACACCACAACCACAACACGTGGTCGGGCGCATATTTTGTATTAGAAATAAATAGTACAATTCACACGAACCACATTTTGCAGTCATTATCGACCACGTCTGTGGCAACGGCCAGTAACTACACAATTCACACGTAACCACTGCGTGACCACATTTTGACGCTGCGACGTGGTGTGGTTGTGGTCCGTGTGAAACAACCCTACATGCTCTGGGTGCGGTTCCTAGAGATTCTAATCAGCCCACTTCGCCCTACAGATAGCGCGCGAGCACAGCATCCGCTTCATGGAGACATCCGCGAAGGCGAACATCAACATCGAGCGCGCCTTCTCCGAGTTGGCCGAGGCCATCTTGGACAAGACTGCCGGACGTGGCACTGACAGGTTGGTTGACAAGCTTACCCATTCCACTTCAATCTCATGTGACATCAGCCCACACGCATTTGGACGGGCTTTTCTTTGAAGGACAAAAGAAAAAACTGGGGTCCAATTGTGTATCCGATACCGACCGAGTCCAACTCTCTCGACGGTGTAAAATGTCTCTGGACAATGAATTTGGTATCGAGAATCGGCACTCTCAATCGCAGCTGTATCGATGCAGTATTGCAACATTGGCGATGCTGACTCGCGGCTCTATCGACACTGTATCGCCAGTCTGGCGACGGTGAATTACAGATGTAGTCTTTTAGTTATTTTTACGTTTAAATTAATTAAATACGTATTACGTATGTCACTAATTTGACTATATTGAGTGTTGTTAATTGCTTTCAAAGATCAAACATTGAGGGGAGACTGTTTTATAAAGTCTGTTCATTTTGTGTTTAAAGATTGCAAGATACCCTACAAGGTTAAAATCCTTGAATGACTCGGTGTTTAATAATAACATTAAAGAAATACCTATTAGACACAAGTCTATACTCAATGGACGATTTATATACTTATTATATCGTATATGTTATGTATAAGTAGCGTAGCGTAGTATTATATATAGTATATTGTACATGACTGTGTATGTCTAAATAAACAAAAAATAATGATATTTGGGACAGTTATTTGACATATGTTTTTTAAACAGCGACGCCGCCCGCATCGCAGTAGAGCGCAGACCGTCCCGGGCGCCGCAGCAGCGCGCCTGCTGCACGTAGGAGGCCACAGGCCCCCAACAGGCCTCTAGAGGCCGAAGGAGGCTGCGGCTCTCGCGGCCGCGGATCGCTGGCGCCGGATACTTGAGAACGACAATTTAGTTGCCCCAAAACTACATTTATTGCAATTACGGTAAAAGTTCGTTTTAGAAACAGTACGAGTTGTGTGTTACACAAACAAATCATAACGCAAAATCAAATCGGACTTTGTTATCACGTAAATATTATTATGGTATACAACACGTACTGTTACTGTAATGAATCCCGGTTACAAGCAATTTATTTTAAAAGGCAAAACGGTTTTGTACATTACATTTTAGGGCACTTTGAATGAACGAAAGTACAGAGGACGGTCAGATAGTAGCTTTCGATAATATTTATATGTAACTGTATAGGTAATGCTTTGTTATGTTAAAGTTGGGATGGTGAATCTATGTCAAATCAGCAGGTCAAATTTGTCCATGAAATTATGAAATTAAATTTTGGTGGCAGGGAATGTTCACATTTATTGATAGAACATGGAATGATTAAAAAGGTTGGCCATCCCCGCTGAGCTTGCGTACAGCGAGTGGTCGTCTAGTCGCACTTCGGTGCCGGGCTTACTTGAAAGCGGTCGCTTGGTTTGGTGTTAGGTATTTTAAACTTTGTAATATGAACAATAAAATGTGGAGGTTACTTTTGGAACGCAAATTTTATCAGCGACATTCCTACAGGGCTTGTAAACATTTTTGAAATAGCATTATTATAATTGTGTTTTTTGAAGAAGGCATGATAAGCGTTTTATTTTTTATATTTGTTAGTGTGTCGCACTAGCTTGCGTTTTGTGCTTTATTATTTGGGGGAGTAGTATTTTAAATACAGTAAAACCGGCACGATAAAGAAATAATTTTAGTAAGTATATAATTTAGCTTAATTCCAGCCACGCCGCTTTGTAAAGTAAGTGTCATAATATGTACAGAGAAGGGCATACACTTGCACTTTTCTACACTATGCTATTGATAAAAGGTGAAAAGTGTATAAATATGCCGCCGTTCACTGTACGGCGTTAGAATGTTAGGTTTCTCGGCTACAATCTCTACAACAAGACGATCGGTCTGTACATAATGGCTGGAAAATGCACTGTATGTCAATCGTTTAAGGTCCATATCGAATGCATAACGGTTATAACTATACCTAGATATTTTTCTAGCACGAACGATTTCTTGTAAGTGATTGACAAAATAAAAACATCGACAGTCCTGTTATCGATAAGTACCCCTTCAATTTCCATACAGGTAATACAAAGACAAATATGGGGTAATAGGGTTAAAAATAACTAACAATAATAAAAGTCAATTTATTTATATTTAAATACCTACTTCAGAAAACAATTTGGAACTATTCATTGCAAATTATAAACGTAAATTGGATCAAAAGTATACGGATTACGTTTAATTTGTTCAAGATCGGTGACACGCGGCGTCTAGGTAGGTAGCCGATATAAGACTGTGTGTACATCTTGAAGTTGAAGTAGTATGTACTTATCGATAGCAGGATTGTCGATATTTTTATTGTGGCAAGCACAAAACAAATGCCGTTCCTGCTAGAAAAATATCTAGGTATAGTTATAACACATATGTTCTAGATTCTTCTATGCTATCAATTATTAGTGTAACTTTTCTCCTTATTGTTGTGTATACTATGTGTATGCCAAGCGAAATATTGTAAAAAGTGTTCGCGTTTTCGGCTATGCGGACGTGCAGATAAGAAAAGACTCTGAGACGTAATATCTAGAGTCTTTTTTACCTGTACCGACTCATAATCTTAAGATTAATTGAGTTAGTTAGTAGAGTAACGAAATGTGTATATTGTGCAATAAATAATCAAAAGCTTGAAGGATTATTGTTATCAGCAAGCATGTTCCATGGACAACGTACACGATGTTTAAATGTTTTATAGGCATTTTATGTACCTATTTATAATGATAACCGTTTTTTTTTACAAAAAAAAACAAACTCATAAGAAACTAAAATTATACAAATCCGAGCCAACGCATTTTTAAATCGGAAATTAAATACCATCAACCCAGCGACTTTTCTAATGAATTGAAGTAGATTTTTTAATATTTCGATTTATCGTGTTCGTAATGAGAACTTGTAATTGTGTTAACTTACTACGTAAAATCGGACAAAGAAACATCTGTCACTTGTATAGTTTTTTTTATGATTCTCAGATCGTAGGAAGAGTGCTTTAGTAACATTCGGACATTAAAAAAAAATACTGCACCAATAGCAGCAAACTTATTTGGCTATTGATAAATGTGTTGTCGTCAAATAAGTGTTGTACCTCTGAACAATTTAATATTTTTTTGCACGTAATAATATTGACAGTAAAGTGATTGATGGGATTATAAAACGTTTATAGGTTAACTTGGTACATGCGCTTTATCGTCTTGACAATGGAGGCGTTGTTCAGATATTTGTGAACACCTCCGCAGCTCCGATATATCTGATGATGATTGTACACAGAATATAAAAACGAAACGATTTTCCGAAAAATGTCTCGCGTAGTCACTACATGCGAGTTAAAATGTAAACTTTTTTATTGATAGAAACCTTAAGGAAAAACCTTCATGCACGTTTTACTTAATTTATGTTAGTATACAACTGACCCTACTGTTTTATAGTGGCTATATACTCTTGCTTGTTACTTAATGCTTTTTATAACCCAAAAATTGTAAAAGTGTCTAAGTCAATAATTCAAAAAAAATAACGTTCAGTGATTGACCAATTCAAAGCAACCGTAACATATCTCTGAAGCAATATTACATGTGATATGGGTTTAGTTGAGGAAATACATCGCTGTCATAAACTGCGTTTTAAAATTATGACTTATTGCAATACTGATACGTCATTATTCTAAATGGCATGTTTATAACAATACGTTTTGCTTTGAGTCAATTTTTAATGTGAATTTTATTACTTATCTGTTTATTTGTCAATAGAGTTTGTATTGGTTTCAAAGCAGGCATCGCTTTGTCTGACTGTTCTATTATGTTGTCACATAGTTTTTAGACCGAGTAAATTGATTCTGTACGGTCGGTATAACAAAGTTGTTAGACGACTATAATTATCAGACTTAATTTGTATTAAACTAACATATTTATAATAACGCGAGCTTCGAAAAACTCCGTTTGTCTTACCTTACAAGATTTTTTTCGAGAAGCAATCGATAGCAGAAGGTTGATGTAAGAATTATTGCGCTCTATGGAAAAGAGGAAAAGCACAGATTATTCTAGAATTTCATTGCAGTTTTGCTGCTGAGCTGAATGTATAGTAAAGAAACGCATGTTATATATACTAATGTTAAACTGAGGCTGATATGTGAATTTTTAATTATAGAGCCATTTTTATGTAATCATCAATTTTACCATTTGTGAACTAAAGTGCAGAGATTGTTACTTACGTCAGGACCCAGATATAGTCCATCGGAGCGACTAATGTAGTCACAATTATCTGAACAACGCCTCTATTGTCAAGGCGATACAGTGCATGTTCAGATATTTTTGAGTATCTTAGCTGCTCCGATATATTTGTTATTCATATTAGCTCAATAGCAAATGTAATTACAGATTACACATGTCAGCCTCGGTTCACCTCATCTTAATTCCTATTTTATCGTACGGTGTGTCGTCGGTTTTTACCTGCTTTTATAAATAAACATCGGCATTGTATATTATGTTCATATTAAACTACCTATCGTATTTTGTCGTATTATTTATCACTGATTTTAATGTAACTCTTCACGACGCCAAGTGGACTCTTCGTATTCAACGGTTACAGATTTTTTTTTGTAATGCGTGGAGTTTGTTGTTTCAAATTGGCATTATTGTATTTTGTTTTTAATAAAACTGATGACTTGATGAGCTATATTAGAGCATTTCTCAAAAAGTTTGTACATTTGGATCACGTCTTCGATTTTGATTAAAATCGGTAGACTGATAGAGTAAATGATGCTGAGCAAGATCTACTATATTTCCCAAAATGTCCCATAAAGTTTTTATGGAACTTTCCTTTTTTGTTACCAAATTTCTATAGACTTTCGGTAACAAAAAAGGAAATGTACAAACCTTTTGAGAAATGCTCATTAACTAAATACAATGTATGTATTTATTTTCAATGATGCGAAACAACAACATTACTTGGCCTAATTATTATAAACTTATCTAAAAACAACATCGGTAATATCCGGCCTTCCCCTCCTTATACACTTAGAAGCAAAGCAGGAAAATATTTCGCACGCAACTAAATCGACTCTATGTGAGATACACAAGGTTCAAATTCCCACAACGGTTTAGTTATAGAATCGTTTGTGAATAGAACTTTGCAACTCATTTAACTAATTCCTTGATTTTAACAATAGTTGTTTATTATGGAATTTTCGAGTACGTCCAAAAGGTAATAAGTCAATAGCTTATTCGATGAGATAGTACGTTTAGTTCATTGACCGGGAAGGTTATCAGTTATCAAGGGGTCGTATGGTCGGGAGTGGATCGACTACGTATCGTTAGTTACTCGGATGCTACGATTGTGAGTTAGCCAGTTCGGAGCTGAGAATAGCTAGTGAGTTAAAATGGGAACCCTTTGTTGGGTAGTGCTTTTGGCTAGCCTGCAGATTGCGGCCTTTTCTGATCGTAAGTGAATATTATTTATATGTTAGATATTAATTTCACCAATGTTGTGTAATATGTAAAAGTATTTTAAAGGAGCCTATTTTCTTTTCAACCACTTTTGATTAGTTTGAGAAGTTTGATATACCTAATGGGAAAAGTGTAAGTACTAAAATTTCCAGATAAGTATAGGTACCCTTCAATTTGCACCGTAATGAAGAGTCATGTCATGACATGACTGATTAAAAACTACTGGTACAACTTTTTGTCATGACTTCACCTAGTCTAATAACTTAAAAGCTTTCTCCAAGATATATGTTCTTGTTAATTACGTACCTAAAGTCGTAAGGAATTCAGTCTATTTACAATACCTAATTACAGTAACAATACGCCAAGTAGGGATTTATATGACCGTCACAATTTGATTTCTAGGCCACTTCGAATCTTGTCACAGCGACGTTAATAAGAGATCTTTTGCGTCTTTCATATAGATTTTCACTGACAAGGTACAATGTGGCCCATAAATCAAATTGGTTGACTGTACGCTTTGTACAGTCAGCAGCAAAAGTGGCTAAGCGTTTGAGGTGTTCAAAATGAGGTCAACATATCTCTATTGTCAAGAGAATAAGAGGGCGTGTAGGTCATTTTGAACACTTCACATGCTTAGCCACTTTTGCTGCTGACTGTATCTATGTAATAATTCCTTTATTTTAGGGCTAATTATATCCAATTTATATTCCAGCGGGCTGCGTAATCGACCTATCTTGCCGAGAATGCATTCCCGACAACATGCCTCTCGTATCCTCACACCGCGCGACCACCGGCGCCGTCCGCCTCTCGTCCGGCGAGCAAGTCGGCCTCGTCTGCCGCGGCAGCAAGTTCCTGGCTTGGCCGCTCCAGCAAACAGTGCTGGCAGTGTGTGAAGCCGGCCGGTTTAGAGTGCAGCATGATAACACGTTACGGCATCTGTTGGATTTGGGCTGTCAGGAGAACATCTTTGAGGACGTGCTGCACCATGTAAGCTACATGAGTACTAGGTCTTAGCTAATGCTGGCTGTAGTAATCCCCACCAGCGCTGTCTGGCTGTCTAATGAGAAAGTCTGTAGAAGGTGTTACGACTTATGAAGTTTCTAATTTCTATTAAATTATATTTCCACGCATACTGCTCACTTGCTGCTTGACCATGGATCACTCCACGCGATGCGATTACGTTAACATTTTTTTTATACAACGACAGTGGCAACAAGCATACGGCCCGCCTGATGGAAAGCAGGTACCGTAGCCTATGGACGCATGCAACTCCAGAGGATTCCGAGGAGGACATGGGTGTTGCCTACCCTTTAAGAACCTATACACGGGAGGAAATTCCTCTTAAACCTCTTAGCACGACCCTTTAGGCTCCAGGGTGTGAGGATGAATGCACTGCCGACGACGAGCGATGCGGTTGTAGAAAGCAGCCGTTGGCATCATGTCAAACAGTTCTTCAGAGCGCAACCCATTGTACAAGTGATATAATACACATAGGGAGGAAAAGTATCTCCTTAGACTCAAAGGCTCAATATCGCTGAATAATGATGATCGCTAAGTTGAATTTTTGGTTTTCCTAAGGGAGTTGGGTCGCCGCCTTCAGGAGAGGGGCCATGATCCCCGTTCCGGTCTCTTCCTGGCTCAAAGGTTGTCTATCGCAGTTCAACGTGGAAACGCAGCGAGTGTGATGGGTACCTTTGCGCCAGGAACGGTCAGGGGGGGACTGTTTAATGTTTAGTTTTTGTAGTTTTAAGTTAGTGTTAAGTTTAGTTTAAGTTGAATTTATGTGTAATACACCTTAATAATATGTACCCGCAGGTCGAGCACTGCGCGCCGCCGCACCAGGGCCGCGCCTACCAGTCGCCGGGAGCCCACGGGGCTCGGCACCTGGCGGCGCTGTGCTACGACTCCGACAGGGCCCTGCCTCTGACTGCACGCGCCTCCGCCACCGGCCCCGCCCTGCCTCCTCATAGAGAACAGGTACTTACCACGGACATACTTTACTACGACGGTGGCAAACATATATGCATACGACTCGCCTAATGGTAAGTACTTAAGCAGTCGGTAATTACTTACCACCAAGCAATCCGTCTGCTAGTTTGCCGCCTATGTCAAAAAAAAAAAACTCGCGTTGACTAGCCTTTGGCTCTGAGCTGTCTAACGACCTTAATACTCATGAATTTCAACAGAGAAATTTTGTGTTATGGTGAAGTTGTGGAGACAGCGGGGCACAACAACATAGACTGCAGGGGTGTTCTATAAAATCCCGATGAGCATGCTTTAAGTTAAAATGTTGGCGCTTATGTCGTTGTTCAAGACGATACAATACAAATGCAACGCGATTCGACGTAAGTGCCATCGACAATAAGGTCCCTTTTTCCTAGACAATGACACAAATGCTTGTTAATATTTCCAGGACGCGCCGCGCAGTCTTCTCGGCAACTTTAACCAGATGTTTGACTCCCGCACCCGGACGGACACCGACCAGCTTTACTCCGACGAAAAACGCCTCAACAAACGCGTCCGAGAAATCCTCAGGCACGACCCCGTATCGTTATCAGACCAAGAACTAACCTCAGCTACTCTTCTCTCCCCACATTACTTCGATAATCAAGACATGCGAGTGGCTGACTTCCCGTCAAATCGTATAGCGGCCTGGAGAGGCATCGCACATGGAAACCTACGTCACTTACATAAGGACGTATCTGATGTCCTACGTCATGCTAGAGCGAATAATTCGCAACTCGATGTTTGGACGGGAACACATGGTGTAATGTCGTTCCGCGCTGATGCAAAACGAGTGGAGTTATTCTTAAAACCCGGGAGATTCCCGGTCCCTAAGTATTTGTGGACAGTAGTTCATGAACCGAATGGAAATAAAGCGGTCGCTGTGGTAGTTCTAAACGATCCCTTTGTAGCTGTGAGCGAAATTCGCGCTTCAGTTTTCTGTGAAAGTATGTGCGCTCGGGCTCCATGGTTGAAATCGCTTTTACGCAACCGGAATTACGAGAGTCCTGTGTACGGCTTAGTGTTCTGTTGTGACGTGCATGCTTTTACCAATGTGGTTACTGAGATGCCCAAGGCAGTAGTAGCGAATGTTCCTAAAGGAATTGATGGCTTGCTCACAGACTACCCTACTGTTTAACACAACACGAAATCGTCAAGAACACGCATTCTGCCTGTCAGAAGTGTTATTTGAGACAACATGAGATATTAGAACTGCCTATTATTAGCCTAATAGTTTAATGAACACATTTTTATGTATGTACAGTCGCCATCAGATATATCGGAGCTGTGGAGGTGGTCACAAATATCGGAACATGCACTTTATTGCATTGACAATAGAGGCGTTGTACAAGGATCATGGAATTCATGGGTCACTGGGATTGCCAAAATTGTGTTCCTCTAATTCAAGCAAACGCACTATACGTGCCATCTGTCTCTTTTAACTGCACTAGGCCTTAGTTTTTTTTTTTTTACAACAACGGTGGCAAAGAAGCTTACGGCCCGCCTGATGGTAAGCAGTTGCCGTAACCTATGGACGCCTGCAACTCCAAAGGATTCACATGCGCGTTGCCTACCCTTTAAGAACTACTCTTTTGAAGAAGAGATTTAAAGAGATTTCTTAATGTCAAAGTAAAGTTCGATTCAAAGATGGCTGCGCCACCTATTATCGAAAACTTGATAACCTGAATTTTGAGGGAGCACGACTTTGTATAATTATGTATTGTGTATGGCAGGTGTATGTACAGTCGCCATCAGATATATCGGAGCTGTGGAGGTGGTCACAAATATAGGAACATGCACTTGACCGCCTTGACAATAGAGACGTTGTTCCGATATTTGTGACCACCTCTACAGCTCCGATATGTCTGATGGCGAATGTACGACTCAACCAGACTAAATAACAAAAAGTTTCACTTAACTGTAGACATAACTGGCTATCTTATCAGTAGCAACTAAACTAAAAGTCAGAGATAACTAAGTCGTGCTAGGTACAAGTTAAGAAAATACCCATAAATTATAGAAGTGTAATTAAAAAGGTTATAGAAAGAAGTGTTTTATTAAAAATATTATTACACATAGATGTTTCATTGTAATATAACCATAACCAGACCTTAATCCTTTTCAGCGATGGCCGTCAGGTGTCTCTCGATCTCAGGCTCTGACAGCACACTGGAACAAGTAAATTAAATATTTAAAATTAGCTTCAACATGTGGTCTACAGGCAGCATCATAGAGGTAGTCGAAAGCAGTTAAGCACTGGTCCCACCGTGCGTTAGTAAGCAATGAGCTATCAGCTATTTCAAGGGACAAAAGATAATCGCTTCCGTGTAAATAAAATAGAGAGATATATATTTATAGCTCATCGCCCGTTGGTGAACTACGATCGCCGGGCTATGACATACCTCTTGTATTTACACGGGATCGATTATCTTTTGTCCCTTGAAATAGCTGATAGCTCATAGCTTACTAGCTCGCGGTGGGACCAGTGCCATAAGATGGCAACCTGCCTTAAAACTAAAGTGGAACTGGGCAGGCCATGTTTCAAGGTACCAAGACAAGAGATGGGCCAAGACAAACAATGTATGGACTGGCCCACTGGGAAAGAGGAGTATCGGACGACAGATAAAGAGATGGGTGTGGACGACATATTAGAAGTGACTGGCAAAAATTGGATGGACGAAACTCATGATAGAGACAAATTCTATTCCGATTTCTTAAATAGAGACCACAAATAAAAAACGAAACAAAATACAACATAAAAATAGAATAAAAATGTAAAATATTAAGTGGAAATAAATCTATAATAAAAGGTAGCAAAATAAATCGTAACACATCCTTACTGCTATACAGATGTGTGGTAATTAAACACATGATGAGCATAAAATGAAGTACTCACTGGAAGTTAGGGTTCTCCTTAGTGACGATGCCAACCTCGATCTCATTCGCCCTGAAGTCCACTGACAGCACCTGTGATAGAACCATTGATGTACACCACTGATATATTGCTCACCTTAAAGTTTTGCATGCAAAATTAAAAGTGAGCTTAGATAGCACCAACATTTGCAAGCTAAACTTATTTTTAAACTTTACTTATCTGTGGTTTTGGCAATTTTAAAGTGAACAAGACTAGAGTGACTCTTCTAAAGTGTGTATTGTGCATTAGAACTTAGGTAGCTTCCGTATTCGGAGTGGAGTCTGATTTATATTACTTTATATATTACTTCAATAAGTGTAGTTCAACACTTAGCAAACATAGGTGCAATTTTGTAGATATTTTTAAGTTCGCACCCGAGACATTCGGATTGTAAGTCCCCATACCCACTCAGTCCCAGTTCGCATCGGACGCATCCATGCATACAAGCGAACGATTCGAAGGATGCGGGTCAGTAGAGGCACTTATATGACTGTACAAAGAATAGTAATGACCCATTTCATACGAGGCGTCCGGCATACCTTTCGATCACCAATTGTGACGTTCGGTGGGTAAAGGTACCTAATGGCGCTTGGCGCTTACGTTGCGAAGCATCACATTAGTATTGACGCGTCGTTAACAATAGCGTAAGCGCCAATCGACATAAGGTACCTTTATCCGCGGAACATCTCAATTACTAACCTGACTAAGACAAGCAATTGCCAGCTGCACAGCATCATCAGTGGGCAGATCAGCTCTCTTCTTCAGCTTCTTCTCCAAGTAAGCCCCGGCGTCAGTGGCCTTGGCGCCAGCCGCACATGCCTTATACGAGCAGTAGTATCCTGACGGGTCAGTCTTGTACACTACTGGCCCAGATTCAGGGTCATAGGCGATCAGCATCATGCCTAAAAAAATGGGTATTATTATGGGTATTGTGTAAAGAATACATACAGAAACTACCAGAGGATGGGCAACAGTGGCCCTTTGAAGTGATGGACCATATTGCGACCAAAAAAAAAAAAACAAATGTGAAATGTTGACAGGTTGGAAAAGTTATAAAATATTAGCCATAAGGTAGAGAACTACATTAAATTGCAAACAGAATATTTTTCATGTTTGCTTTGGCAGAATATTATGAATATCACTGCCTTATATATCACCTGCTGAAAAATACTTACCAAGCTGCCTCTGTCAAGCATATCTCAGCATTCTTTGAATAATAATAAAATATAAAAGCATTTTACCACATACTTAACCAAGGATCTTAAACCTATTTTTAATTTTTGTGAGGTCGCACCAGAACCCATAGGACTATTAGGAGGTAAAGGTCTCTTTCAGAACCCTCAACTTCTGTTTGAATTCACCTAACTTATTCACGCGACAAAGCGACTGAATGTCACTGCCATGCGGTCTGAAGTCTTTTTCTCTCTATGTGGAACACGTGTAAGTTACTCACTGCAGCCGAGTGGTCGCATCTCAGCATTCTGGGTGTACACCTGACTGATGTCGGCGACGCGGCGACACAGCGTCGAGGCGGGGACGTCGCAGCCATATTTGTAGCGCCAGTTGGCGGCCTCATAGCGCGCGCGCTGCACCTGAGACTTGCTGTCAGCTGTAACACAATAAAGTCAATCATATCATAGAAACCAATTTACCAAATACTGCTTTGCGAAGTTGCAATACAAAATTACATAGGTACTTTGCTTATAATAATTAGATGCAGAATTGATTTATGCTTTTAAGAGTTACCATCAAACCCATCTGGTATATATTTGCCCCTATCAATTGAATGATTTTTGCCCCTGTCAATCTGGGGTTAGTTAATCATAAAAAAAGTTAGACTTTTAATATGATAGATATGACCCTACATAAGTACATACCTATTCAAAATGGAATGTATGTTTTATTTCTTTACATAGGTACATAGGTATGTTATATCTGATGAATGTTTCAGCCTAAGGTGTTGCAGCTAAAATGTATTCTTTATTTCAAATAATGAATAATGTACATATTAATGTCATCATCAAATATAGTCACCATCAGATATATTGGAACTGTGGAGGTATTCACAAATATCTGAACAACCTATTTTAAGATGATAAAGTGCATGTTCAGATATTTGTGAACACCTCCACAGCACCTATGTATGTGGATGGGGACTCTACCAGCCAAAGTGGTCTTAGTAATATACAAATGAAGATCTGCACCAATATATATTACTTGGATACTCATGGATGCTGCTACCTATTTGATACTGGTTGTTTGAGACTTTTAAAAAGATATGTGTATGATTAATTGATTATAATATTCAGTGCTTGGCTGCGGCAATTAACATTGCAATTAACCATACTTGTACAATACGAATTAGCCTCGTACTGCAGTCAACATGTTAATTTTATCCTTACCAATCATGCCAGTCATAACACATCCAATCTTTTCTGTAAGCGCAAATAAGTGTGTGACAGATGCAGGGTCCAGCAAGCGGTCAGGAACCTTGCGCTGCGCCGCCACCACCGCCGCGTCCGTGCCGCGCAGCGCCACCGATGTCAAACCTCCCTGGTTGATCGCTTTCAGTGCATATTCTGGAACAACATACCTGCTGTTAGCCAAGCTTCAAACATAATATAAAAACACTTGTTGCTAGTTTTAAAAAAATACACCTATCACCATCAGAATAAAGTTAATAGTGGCAACTGATGAATCTAATAACCTGCAAGTTCATTTTATAATATATTTACAAAATTATAAGATGCATAATTATCAACACCTTAAAAACTATTTGGAGATATTCTTCTATTACTTTATTGACTATAACGAGGAAGGCAAATCTCCGGAATTCATAACTAGAGTAAGAAGAGTCTATCCAGGTTGTACACTGAAAAGTTGGAGCTTACATACCGACTTGGTAGAGTCTGCCTTCTGGGGAGAAGATAGTGATGTGCCTATCAAAACCTGCGCTGCTTTCGCGTGCCATTGTGTTATTTTAACGAGTTTCTTTCTAATATGTACAGTTTTTACACAAAATTACTTTTTGTTTGACAGCCGCTTCGGAATGACAATCAAAACGCTTCAATTTCCCTTTCTCATCGCCAGTTTACAGATTGCCTACTCATGACAGCATTTCAACCAATAGTAAACATAGCAAGCAATTCATACATAAAAGTAACCAACGATTGGCTAAATTGGCTAAATTCGTGACAACGAAAACAAACCATCTGTGATAAGGGTATGGCCCAAAACATATAAAATGTCCTGTAAAAATGAGGGACTGTAAAATTGGTAGATTTTATAAAACATGTTATCTTAATCGCTATTTGTAGTGAATATTAATTAACAATGTAATTAAATTTTATTCAATAATGCACTAATCCCTTTTATTTCGTATGGTATCAGTTTTGGAAAACATTCCGTTAGGCTTATTTAATTTCGTACTCTGCCTTGTCTATGACCTCAGTTGAAGTTTGGGCGGTTGACGGGAAGGTTGTGTAATTTTGAGTTTTTGATTTGAATTTTGTTTCGTAGTCTAATTTCGTTTATTTTCCTGGTTATCAAATAAAACAGTTAGAAAATATATTTAACTGGTCGCTAGTAGTAGGTACATATTTTTGTGAGTGCTGTAAAAGTAGTAAATACACGGCAAAATGCAAGAAACCGTTACAAACGCGACGGAGCGCAAATCTTTGCTGTCTTCGTTTCTGGACGTTCTGGAAGCGCAGGGAAAAGCAGCTCAGGCTGAGCGTCAGATCCAGGAGGAGCGCTATAGGCGCCGTACTCAAAGGATCCTTGAATACCACGGTCAGACCCTGTTTTTGTCCCATATTGGTAAACCATTTGGCGCACGTTATCACGAGGTTGTCGCACTATCAGTGTTTCGGAATTATATTTGCATTACATTAAGTATCATTGTTTTTTTTGCATTTACTAATTTGATCAATTTGTAGATTATGTTTAATTTGTTCCTCTGTTCTTTATGTTTACCGGTTTATTTTTCAGGATACATAAGTTATATGTATTAAAATTAAAATGTACAGTAATAATATATATTTAAATAAAGATTTAGGGTTCTTCTACAACAATTCTGTGAATTTTTATTTAGATTTGACTTGATCTTAAATATCTTTTAAACCCTTTGTTAAACTTTGCTTTAAAAAGTTCATCTTAGCTAAGGTTTTTATGAGAAAAATAATGTAAATAATACATACAATTATACAAGGCATTTTGGGGGTTGATTCTTTCAACATAAATTCATTTAATTAAATAAAAATAACAAAATGTCTACAGGTCTATTGGTTAGTGTTTGCTATGTCACATTTCATAGTTCTGAAAAGGTAAAAATTTAAAAAAGTTGTCTTTAAAACTTATTTAAAGAACTATTCATTCAGAACACTTTATAGGTCTGAATGTAACAAAATACTCCCACCATAAATTATTTACCTACATTTTATCATACAAATTAATTAATGTAATATAATAAATGTATGTCAAATAAGTTTCAGTAACTATTAACAGCTAGTTTCGCTCTGCTGTGCACAATAATATTTCATAAATAATGTCTTTTGCACAGACCGTCAACGTCGCGAGGTTGTGGAACTGCGCCGCTGCCTGGACTATGTGTCGCAGCATGCCCATGTCCTGGAGACTGTGCTTCGTGGAGCTGGCACTGCTGGCAATGAAGAGGTTGGTATTACATTCTGAATTTAACAACCTGACACTGAGGGCTTAAACATAACTTAGGTACATAATTTATAGCAATTTTGTATATTCAACTTTATCATTTTCTAACTAATACACAGCCAAGCATACATCATCAGCATTCAAGTTTTGGCAGAAATTAATAATGCCATAAGTCCTTACTTTTTAATTTTTTACTTGTTATGAAGATTTTTCATTGGCTCTTAAGTTAAATGCAGTATTTTTTCACTTAGACTACAAATTTATAGTACCTAATCTAACACTTTAAACTTTCGCGTTTACTACATACATACATTCGCGTTTATTACATATTTACTAAAGACTATAGAACAGGTCTATCGCCTAATCTATTTTTTCCCTTCTATCCTTATACATTAGTAAAACTACAATATCATTTACATACAAAATACTGTTTGATACCTAGAGTTCTATCCCCAAAAAGTAATGTGGTACAGCTACTTGTATGAGATGAAAAAAAAATACAAGCGACACAAATTGCACGAGATATTTATAAATTTGTTTCAGAAATAAAACATAATGCAATCAAACTTTACTAATTAAAAAGTATTGGCGGCTCACTAATAATACTAGAATGTCAAAAGTCAATGCATGTGTTTTTTTCTTTGTAATGTTTCATTTGAGGTGTATAAAGAGTATTTCATTCATTCATTCATTCAATGTCTTAAACCAGGTCCCCTTAAGCGCTCACCTGGTGAAGCAGGCCGCGGGCCTACAGCGCTGCATGGCTCAATGTGTCGCCAACGCGGCCACCATCCGTGCGGCCCTGGCATCCACCCACCAGCCGGTCATGGATGCCATGCTTGCTAAAATGGTAAGTGTTGTTCTTAGGGCCCCTTGCGATATGTCGGTTGTGTATGTCATCGTAATAGTTGTAATTTTCTCGTATAAAAAGTTGACAGTTAGTACCTATTAGATCGCATAGTCTATGGCAGGGCTAGTGGCAGTAGGTGGGGCAAATTGCACACGAACCAATGGCCGATGGGGCGGAAAGGTTCTGGAGTGGCGACCACGAACTGGGAGAAGCGTAGGGAAGGGGGACTGACGACCTGGTGAAGATCGTGGGATGCCGCTCGATGTGGAAGGCGCAGGACCGGTCTTTTTGAGTCGTTTTGGGGGAGGCTTGTGTTTGTGTTTAGCAGTGGACGTCTTTCGGCTGACATGATGATCCGTTTATAAGAGCTTCATTTGTGACAGCTATCTCGCCATATTGAAGGATAATAATTTCGTTGACTACAGACCTAAATAGACACTCTCGTTGACTATACGTGGTGCATCCCACCCTTGTGGACTAAGGGTTTTATTTAGGCGAGTAACGTATGTCTTAAACACTGAATGAACAAGGTTCTCTTGGGTAGAATCAAAATTCATCCGGGTGTGCCGAGTTTTTGTAAGTTGTTACACACATACAGATATAAAAAATGTCTGTACCCATTAGTAGCTTTTCTTTGGAGCGTGTACCCGCTAGCGTTTCTGTCGCGCGATTTCTCGAAATTCCCATATAAAATTACACGCTGCAGAAACGTCGTGTTCCCGTGGCATGCCGATTACTATGGAATCGCCAGTAGAACGTTGAGTGGCCGCCGCTAGTGTGCACACGCCCTTAGTCAATACCTATTCAAAAGTCGAAAGGATCACGTGGTTCGTTACTTATGATTAGCTTGCCATGTCTAGTAACTAAGTACCTTTATAACATACACAATGTACTCAAAAATTTCGGTACACCATAGAATTATTATGGTGTACCGAACTATTTGAGTACTTTGAATGCTACCAACTATATGACGCTGACTGTACGACTCTGCATTTTGTTTATTAAAAAAAAACGTCATTATAAGCTTAATGGACAAGGCACACCGGTCTCGCAGCCATATTATTCGAGATACCCCTATATATTACCTGCTAGTAAATTTCATTTCTTGATTCGTAAGTACGAATATCCATTTTCCACGGGTTTTTCACTTTCCGGCCTTTGTTGTACAAAGTATAGTTCTATTCAATTTAAACACTTACACCTACTTCTTTTATAACACCACTCGAACAATACTTTGACGACCGTGCATTTTTATGAACTTTCATAAACGGGTTTAATGGATTAACCTATTATGCGTGGTAACAAGTAAATTGGGCTCAATAAACTTTTGAATTATTTTTATTTCTATAGACGATGCCGACTGTTGTATGTTATTGATAGTTTCATCTTTTGATATCTCCCTTTTTTGTTTCTATTTTATTATCTTACCTCTTCCGTAATTGTTTTGTAAATGCACCTCTAGAGCGTTATTCGTGAATTATTCGAAAATAAGCTTATACATTTCCTAAGATTACGAAGTCACAAGATCATTTCAAATTAATATTAGGTATATAGGAGGCGAGAATTAATTACACTTATAGCTTTTCACTGCGTCGGGGTTGATTTAACGGGCGATAATCAAGCGCATTGACCCTCCCGCGCTAGAGTAATTTACCCTACTTACCGAAATTTGTATTTGTTGTAACTAACAGGCGAATTCCGTCAAATACGGCACCCTATACGAAATGATATTTTTAACGAAAAATGGGATATTACGTTCGTTATTTTGATTTTTAGTAATGGCGCTAACGATCCCGGATTTGGCATTGAACGCCTGAAAGGGTTTAATATCGGCACGTGGGTGCTTAGTAATTACAAGCTGGTGTGTAATCAGGCGTGAGTCTTTTCTCGCTCGATTGGCGATTGTCTTGGGTTCCCACCCGACAAATATGGCGACACGTGGAACAGTTTACTTAATTAGTAATTACTTCAAGTAAGAGTAACCTAGTTGGAGAGTAAATACATAGAAAAAATTACAATCAAAAGCAGTGCTTTAAAACCGCTCAAACGCTAATTATTTAATCTTATAGGTGAAAAACTTAACTGAACGACCATGTCTATGTAGTTGTGCAGACAATTAATATGGAATTGACGTCAAAATTTTCCGACACACACCGGCATACGTGTACACACACGTTACTACTACACAAGCCAGGCCTGTAATATTTTTATCTATAGTCACTGAAATACGGAAAAAACCTACAATTGGGTAACAGCGTCCGTCGAAGCACAATCTATAGCTACTGCGGGCCAACCCGCCCGCCAAGCGTGGCGACTATGGCAACCACCCCCAAGTTGATACAAGTCATATTTGGGTGAGGCCAGTCCAGCAGGGGGCGATTTACTGTTGAAATGATGATAGCAATATGTAACCACTACCCGTTTACTGTGGCGTAAAATTTTGGATACATGTTTTTGTCTCATTAAATGTATCCATATTTTCAGACGTGATCGTACCACTGTAGTACCTACGTAGCAGTTCCTAAACTAAGCAACATGGCGTTAGCGTTTGTCTGTAAGGGCTGACCATTGCATCAATCCAATCCGATAACACCTTCCTGAAAGCGGAAAGGAGCGGAATTAAGAACTGCCCTACAATTGTATATTGTTTTTGTAGAAACTAACTAACATACAAAAACTATATATAAACCGGTAAATGTGCAACCTCATGCCATCTTGACAGTTCCGGGTGTCTCGAGGGCTGTATCGGCAAAAACAGCTCGTTTGTGAACTTCGAAGTAATTACGGTTGCTCATTATCCGTCATTACGTCCTCTAACGACCCCTTATGACCCTAAACAAGGTCGCAGCCGTGGGAATTTTTCCTACTGTCAAAACATAAAGTGACATAGTATAAAAAAACTTTTTCATACTAATAGGTACATGCACCGAACACACGTCGTAAATAGATAGCCAAGTAATGGCGTTTGTGGCGTGATGTTCGGAAAGGCGACTTTACGCGACTGTAACTTATATTACACGAATAAAAGGACAGGTGATCCGGAGACACGCAGACATGTCGGCATGGCTAAGACAGCAATGACCCATGTCGGCAAAATATGGAGAGACAGGAATATTTCGAACCGCACCAAAATACATCTTATCCGCACACCGCACAGGCCGAAACCTGTCGACGATCGACGCTTTCGAAATATGGTGCTGGCGCCGTATGCTAAGGATTCCTTGGACAGCCCATCGTACAAAGGTCTGGGTCCTCGAAGAACGCCGAATGGAGAACACCCAACGTCTGCCCTCTATGTCTACACCGTGTTGTTACTTACTATATGTCGCACGAAGAGGAGTTAACAAATTAGAAAAACTAATGGTGACAGGAAAGGTCGAGGGTAAAAGACCTAAAAGACGAAGTCCAAAGAGATGGTCGGACCAGATCTCCGAACAGCTGGAGCTACCTGTTACCACCGCCCTCCTTCAAGCCCGAAACAGCTGGTGGCATTTCATAAAGCGTAAGTGGAGTCACGATCCTCAGCAATAAGGGAGTGGTTAAGAAAAACTTTTATTAGTAACCGTTTGATCGCATAAGCCAAATAAAACGCTACGAGTGTTTTCACGCATAGCCAGGGAAAAGGTTTTTTGTACGTTCGTTTGCACGCCGCCTGCGCTATGCGTCAAAACAGGCATATAAGGCTTGGTAGGCTTGACGGCTGGATTTATTTGGCTGCCGGCGTCACCTTAAAATACTTCGCAAGAAAATTCTTAGAAAATAATCACAACAAACTCATAAAGGCTATATTATATCATGTAAATTACCTTACCTATATGTATAATTATATATCGACAGTCAAGTTATAAAATTCACCGTCGCTAATTGATCTAATTAACCTTTTTTGGCGGTTATTGTGTCCACTCATGTGTTTCCTGTTTACCTGGAAAATGTCACGGCAGGTCTGTGCGTGACATTTTCAATTCGCATTGACTGCGTTCTCGGGTCAACTCAGCCACCCTTGAAAAAGTTAATAAGGCCGGTATTAAGGGCTTAAACAATGTACGTATAGTATACTTTTTATATAATATAGATTTGACCATTTGGAAAAGTAAACGGAGGGAAGCGAAAATCCAGCTGTGCTCTCCCGACTGAAATTACGGCGTTTTAGGGAGCCGAAAATAACGAATTATCAGCCTCAAAAGCGGCATGTTGCCATATTACTTGTAACGTTCATAGGACGTTCCAACACTACACCGGTCCGGGGGTTGTTTGCCTTTTATTCATATTAAATTTAAGCCGAGGGTCGGCTAACGACCTGCAAACACGTCAACACTTCTTTTAAACTTTCAAATTCTTTTGACATAAGACCGAAATATAATAATATTTAAACTTTTGTGTCTACTCTCCACCGAGACCCAGAGGTGTCACGTCGACGTAGTCTTTCAAACATCTCAGTTTGGAAATATTTAGGATTTCGTACGACTATATTGAACTAATTGGATTAATGCAAAATTTAGTACCCTAATCATACACAGTCTATTTAGTATTTATAATACTAAGGTAACGTCCGGGTCCCGGCAGCGTCCCAATGCATGCCAATTTCAAGTCTTTGTCAATAGAGGCGACAGAAGGGTGTAATCTATAGGCATTCGCGAGTCGAGCACTGGTACATTTATGTTAAGGAATATTTAATAATGTTACCAAAAGACCACGATTTTGGTAAAAAGTTACATAAAATTCGTCAAGGTCGCTCCCATAACGATTATACAGCCAATAATACCTACCCGCGTCTTATAAATTATGCATGCTATTTATATTAAGTAGTTATAGCAAGTTGAAGTGGTTATTGACTAATCGAAACATCCTCAAAAATATATTCCTAGTTACCATGTTACACATTTGAGGTATTCTACCAGTTTATATACCTACGATCGCGATTTTTGAGGTTAGAAAGCAATTTCTGTTTTGGCATTCTTAAAAAAAATGTTGATAATCATTATATAAAATATCTAGGCGTACTTATGACCGTGACTGTAGGACGTATCGTATGTACACTATGTAGGTAACACGTAATTCACGCATCCGTGTCATCGATTGCCTACAATTTTAAGGCCACCTCGTGAACTAGAATCGGCCATGATGACTCGAAGCTCGATACCCCTTCACTCACTGCAGTAGGCAGAAGTTACCTTCATATGTACACACTTTCTTCATTTTTTGATAGGATATACTTGAGCCAAATCAAAGTACAAAGGACCCGGGTATGTCCTTAAACTACGTCCTACAATGAGAGGTAGGGCACAGCGATGACCATCACGCTTGAATCTGGAGCAGCCCAACTGGGGAAGTACCTCCTCCTTACAGAAGACCACAGCCATAATAGCACTGCTACCTTTCAGGTCTGTAGTGTTGTGTTCCTGATGGTGAGTAAGGTTCCCAGAGCTCCAACCCCCCTTAAAGGCCGGCAACGCGCTTGTGACTCATCTGGTGTTGCGGGTGTCCATGGGCGACGGTAATTGCTCACCACCAGGCAATCCGTCTGCTCGTTTGCCGCCTATGTCATAAAAAAAAAAAAAAAGTACAATTATAAAGAAATCTGCGTTATTTGCCTATTTGAATTAGGTATTTCAAAAGTTTTATAAAGTTTCTCTTTCAAAAGTTTTATAAAGTTTATGAGGTACTATGCTAATTCAATTCTCATGATCATTTTACTGCGTTTACGATTTAGATAAACCTTCGCGGTTTTCACACATAATTATAAATTAAACGGGACTTAATAGCGTTAAATAAAACTTAAGGTAATTCCTGCCGCGACCACGAAGGCTACACCACTTGCGAAACGTCGACAAAAATTTAAGTAACAATGGCTTAAATTTTAACGCAATTACCCAAGTCCCGACATTTTTTTAATTCCCCATCTCTGCGGGCGACAAAGGGAAAAAACCGACGGATGACCAGCAGCATCTGTCGAAACCTACAGCTACTGCGGTCGCTAACCCGCCTGCCAAGCGAGGTGACTTTGACATCTACTCCCCAAGATGATACAAGTCATATTTGGGGGAGGCTTATGTTCAGCAATGGACGATCTACGGATGATATGATGATGTTGAAAATGAATTTATTTATAAAACTACCTTTTTGTTACATTAATCGACTCTAATATTATGAACATTGTACCCAAATTCACTATCTAGATGCCGTACTCACCGAAATGATCTCTCCCCTCGCGACGTCGTAAATCGTAACGATGGCTATAGAAGCAACATGTTTATGTATGACCCGTCTCGACCTACATCGGCACAGGCTAGTCTTGTCTCGGTTTCCGGATTTTCAGACGCACCGGAAATAAACTGAGATTCGTCGTTGACGGGCTTTGCCAATAATAGGTTCAGAAATCTGCGCATTAAGTTATTTTCTTCCGAATATCTGAAGAAACAGGCACAAATTTCCAGTCGCGCACGGCATATGATAGAAATTATATCTTTTTTTGGAGTTTTAAGGCATTGAAAAAGTAATAGTCGATAAAGCATTGGCTCAAGTTTACGTTACCCAACATATATTGAATAATACATGTAGACGTTATTTATTGCTAACGTCTCCTACAGAAGGGAAGGCAGATACGTAAAAATATTTTGTCGCGTCCTCTTTCTCTGTTCAGTTTTGAAACATATTATATTTATAAAGGTTGTTTGATGCTTGACTGTTTATTGATAAGACAAGGACGCTTATTGTTTGACTATTCGTGATTTTTGAAAAGAACAAGATATGTATATCCTAGTTTTTTTAAGACACGAGTGTAACCGATTGGTTCCACTTAGCTGGACAGGGATGTTAGTCATCCCTTGACATCCCAGTACCCTTACCATGAGTTGTGACTTTGAGGTTTTCGATAACGAGTATCGAGTTTACTATCTGTGCATCTCGTTCGCACTAAAATAGTACAAGGGAGATGCACAGATAGTAAACTCGATACTCAATGTCACAACTCATGGTGAAGGTACTGTATCGATCTCGTCTGAAAGATAAATCAGCCACGCTAATACGATAGGTGTCGTGTTTGGGTGCGAGTTAATTGGGTCCGTGTTAATTGGTCATGCGTGTCTCTGTTAGATGACAGCCGTGTACTTAAATGTCTCCTTCGTTACGATTGGCTCTTTCAGCAAACCCATTTAGATGCGGGAGTAGATATGCCCAAAAATACCTAAGATCGCATTCTGTTAGTGTTTCACAGGATTCTGTTTAATATATATTTTCTTTGCTGATAACGTAAAAGCGACACCCTTCTGGTCTCGTGTTTGGGTATGAGTTTATTTGATTGACATAAATTGCCCGTGTCTCCCTTGTGGGGGTCACAAGACGTTAACTGGCCGGTACTGAAGCTGTAATTAGATAGCTAAACACAAAAGGGCCGCTAAGTACTATTGATTGTTCTAAACACCAAAAATTTATATAAAAATCGATCAAGTGCTTGTTGGAGACGGACAGTGCATAATGAGAGGATCATTCCACTAGTTAAAATCCAATAGTATCAGCCTTGGAAACCGCTACGCCGAAGTGAAAACGTTTCATCCATTATTTTATAATTTTAGCCTTTCTTTTTGGTTTATGTTTGATTTTGTAGAATGATGTGCACCTACGGATAACATAACCGCCCAATAATCTAATTCCCTACATTGTAGGTCGATCCGATTACCGATTAGTTGTACCTAATCTCATAAGATTACAATCGATTGTATCACGATTATAAAGATAACGCGTGCGAACTTTTTCTTCTACACTTCGTGTTGCTAGTTTGTAAAAGTTGACATAAACACGCACATGTTAGACGTTTATGAAGATGACGTGTTTCCTATAAAATCAGAAGTGCGTACCCACAACCGTTGAAGCGCCCCGTCGCGACTTAGGTCACTGCACTACTCTTTTCACACAACTCCTAACAATTGCTGTGCCGTTATTGTAAGATGTTTATGAGAAAATTGACAAACGAGTGCTATTCATAGGTGCTCAAAATGGTATTCCAAAACTGTCAATGTACTTTAGATTGTGCGAAATCAATGTAGGGTTCAACGATCACACATACTACACTCTAGCGAAATGAAAACTGGTTCTCTATATGAAACATTTTGTACAAACCGCAAATGTTCACAAGTCAACACAATGATTAACAGTGTGGGCGATCAGAGATCGAATATCGGTATTACTTTCATACTAATGAACCGGTATTAAATTTCGGTATCACAGTTGTTTTTGAATATTTTTGCATGTTATTCAACTGCTCTGAGATTGTATTGTCCTTACCTAAATACCATTTAGAAGATTAAAGTAAAATTATAAATTATCGGTATTATTTAGTTTTTTCGTAGTACCTGTACCCATCCCTGCGGACGATGCACGATGGTATAAATTCACCTTTTTTGTTGCCACTGACTGTAACTTATTTAACCAAAGTATTTAGTTAGCCAACCGCTATCTATGTGTCAGTGTAAACAAGCAATAGTATAGTACTATACTAGAGGATGTATGTTTTGTAATGTTTATATATAAGGTAACAAGAACCTTTTAGCGCATCGCATTTTACATTTTTACATTATTGGTATCGATAACAGGACTGTCGATGTTTTTATTTTGTCAATCACTTACAAGAAATCGTTCGTGCTAGAAAAATATCTAGGTATTCATCACAGCAGCAGCAGAGCAATCACTCGCACAGTACTATCAAGTCTCTGTATTTCAAGCAGTTATCCAAAAATTTTAAACTTAGGCCTCAAGAAGATGAAGGGTTGAAATGGTCACTGCCCTTATCGTAGTGGTCGATGACCAAATCACGCGTTTCGCTTTGCCAATTAGGTGACATTAGCCAATTGAAGGCAATTGTAATTAACACGGCCTCTACCTGTGGCCCGGTCATGGTTGTCGTCACCGCTGCTTTTGGATAAATTAATACCAACGTATTATGTGCAGATTTAAATCATACTTACCTATTGACACATCGATATAGGTATGACTTCAATTATACATACTGTCTCCATAGGGTTGCATAGATTATAGTACAGAAATTCCTGTCGCTTTTGTCGAATTAATTAGTTTAGTTTAATAGTTTGTTTGATAGAAAACAAGCATACATAAAAGGTATATCATTATAGATCGCATCTTGTTTTGTCTGTACTGGCGTAATATAATTAATTTCTTTTAAATAATTTATTTTTTAAAATAATAAAAGACAGTTCCATAAATGTATCTGAAAGAATATTATATAGCCATACAGTATGAATTCTTCCGTGATAACGCCAGATTAGTTTTCGGTAAGTGTAACTTATAGCTATGAGTCCCTCTTTCAGAATGAGTGACTCTAACATCAAACAGTTCCGTATTTTTCCTTACAAAGATGCACATTTCAAACACATACAGACATGGAAGTGGCAGTATACGTTTGGATTGGAAAAGTGGTATACAGTTGTCCAGGAAATCGGCTCCACATAAAGTGCGAATGCAATTTTTTTGTATTTTAAAAATGATGTCAGCGTCCGTCGAGTTTCCCCAAAGTATGAGTCCGTATCTTAATATTGATGCTACATAACCGTGATATGCAGATAGAGCTGCTTCCTCTGAGACTACTATCTACTTTCGCAACCGATCCAAAACATAAACAAAACGATCGAGTCGTGTACGCATACCATCAATATGACTCTTCCGTTTGGAGAAACAGTCAATGTTATTCCTAAAAATGTCGCAGATTCAACTTCTTCAATTGATTGATTATTATATGATATATTTAAATTTGTAATTTTTCTTTTACATGTCAAGAATTTAGTATTTGTCAAATTAATGCTTTCATCCAGTTTATTATGTCATTTAATACTTGATTTATTTCGTTTTCAAATGTTAAAATATTTTTGCAATTTATAAGTAAAGTAGTGTCATCAGCGAATAATATAAACTTAGTATATTTGTCAATTACATTAAATTTTCCCTTTAACTTATACTTACAATCATACTAGGTACGTTTCAGTGAGAACATTGTTTTACAGCTCACCATTGCTCTCACGCATCAATCGGAAACAATTAACGATTACAAACACATTTGAAGACAGTAACAGTAGGATTTCCTGCTTAAACAATACATCAACTCGCGCGCATCATTATCCCGCGCGCTGAACGCAGTGAAAGTTTATCGCTTTAAGATCGCTGCGGAAATTCACATTCGCGACTGCTATTACCATTGCTGCGCGTGACGATGACGAGTGCGCCCACGCAGCGCTGGTGTAAGCGACCGTATAAAAGGGTTTTTATCAGTATGACGGTTGAGGGCAAGTTATATTTAGCACATGCATTTGTACAAATAGATCAGATCAGATCGAATATGATTATTTGGTCTTACTTTCATACGTAGTTATCCGATGGCCAATGGGGCGGAAAGGTTCTGAGTGGCGGCAACGAACTGGAAGACGCAGCGTTGGTAGGCCTCACACAAGGTGGACAAACGACCTGGGGATGGTCGCTGGATGCAGCTGGATGTGGAAGGCGCAGGACCGGTCTTTTTGGGTCGCTTTGGCGGAGGCCTATGTCCAGCAGTGGACGTCTTTCGGCTGACATGCAGTCAATACCAGTTCAAGGGTCGTTTAGCAAATCACATCGCAAGCGAGATGTTTGTACGATAATTGCTGAATCAGGTTAGGTCACCGGCATGTGACCAATTGTTAGGAAATACGGATTTTCTGCAGCGTTCAGTGCCCTGGACGTCGCGTGCAAATGTGGTTATCCTCGCCTAGTAGACATGGCTGCTTTGCACCGGACAGCGGATGCACTGTTGGCCAGGGTTATTCTCACTTAGAACATAAATAATATATATTCAGCTAGTACTAACATTCTCAAAAAGGGTTAAGTGTCTGTAGTTGCTTATAGACAAAATTTAATGATAACGAGTCAAAACATAGCTAAGAAATTCTATGTTACCTACCTGCTATAATAGACATAGCAACTAACGAAAACGAACAGGAACACATCACTAGTTCTTGGCCATCATAGTGTTCACCATCCTAGGCCTTGTAAATTTCTGGAAAAAATAATCCGTTGACAATGGACGTCGCTTTGTTCTTTTAAGCTTAAGGAGAAAACTAACATGAAATAGCTAAGCGTAATTGAATTAGCGTTAGCCATTATCATTAATTCACACAACCATTAGTTGCATAGCCCGGAGTCGCCGACCTGTCTGCAAGAGTCAGTGCATTCATTCGTCACTTAGCATATTAACTCGCCCCGCCTCGGATGCCAGGACATTCATATTTTAAACTCGCGAACATTTCATGAACGCTTTTATGACTGGAATTCAAATTCCATTTTTGTCTAATTGCATTCTGGACTTTTATGCTTAAACTTAGCGTTTTCTGTGCATTTAATGTTTATTTTATAGTTAGTTTGCTGCCAGGTCAACATTTATTGTGTTTTGAATTGTAAAATGGCATGTTTACAACCTTTATGTTCCCCTAATACGTGCATGCAACGCACGCAAGCCTTATTGAATCAAACATGCCCAAATGATATAAAGAAAACTATTGCTAGCGCTACTGAAACATGCATGAAACCCTCTTACACAAGCCGCACGACTGGAATATTAATTTACTTACAAAGCCACAGAGTAGGTCACTTGCAGTTACGTTGAGAAATTGATATTTCAGCTGCAAAACTAGACATGCCGGGGAACACTTAGGTCAGATTTAATTGACAACCTTGACCAAAATCTGATTTTCAAAGCAATTACAGTATATGGCATTAAAAATCCTGTATGTACAGTCAACCAATTTGATTTATAGGCCACTTCGTTCCTTGTCACAGTGAAAATCTATATGAGAGACACAAAAGATCTCTTATTAACGTCACTCTGACAGTTCGAAGTGGCCTTAAAATAAAATTGGTTGACTATACCTAACCTTCGTTTCATTGACCACCTCAGTGTTTTCAGTTTCTGACAATCGAAAGATGCTGTTACGTTACGATATAGGGCTTAAAATTCCTGAAACAAAACAAAAAAAAATTATGTGTGTGTAATAATGTATAAGCTAGCGAGTATCTAAAAGTGTAAGGATTTGTTTCCCAACAATAAAAGTAGTGCATCACAAACATCAACATGAGTCAAATATATCGTGCGGAGCGCAATTCCCAGTAGGATATGTATAGGTACTGTGTCATGTCAAATAATTTGAAGAGCTTTTGACGTCGCTGCTTGGTCTGCCAAATGCATTAAGATATCCAGCTAGTGTTGTTGAACTATCGGCATTCAATTACTCATCTTTAGCTTCCGGAGCGAGCGTATCGGCATTGTCTGCGATTGGTCGCGCCGCCGGATCGTGACATTAACAGTTCAGGGCTGTTACCCTCATCTGACTTCCCTCAGACCACTAAAGTGAGATCTTAAGAGCCATACAATCTGTGCTCGTTCTGAGATCACAATTATATTGCTTTGTCTGTTGTGTGTTGTAAATGTTCTATAAACGACACAAGCAACGGTACGGAGGGGTTTAATGTCGGGTCCCTGTAGACTTGATATAGGACTACAGACAAGGACGCGGTTCTCTAGGTTACCTACAGATATCGCACTTAAAATAATTGCAGTAGCTCTTAATGTAATTTATGTTCTGACTGGTAATTAAGAGTGGGTAAGTACACTATGTACTCAATTTCCCTCGGGTGCTTCTTGAGGGAATTAAATGTTGCTGTAAAAAACAGGTAACGTAGTCATATTATTGCAAGATTCCTCGTACCTTGTGTTGTTTCTGCGTTCTGTCTTAATAGAGTTTATTACTTTTCCAAAATCTTCAATCCCTGGCTGTATTTCCAGAGTTCGCTTTTCGTACTTTCCTCAACTTATCGAAGTATGTATGTGTTTTTGTTAAGTTCGTGCCACTGAAAATCAGAGGAGCTAGCCAACGCATCTGACTGATTTTGACTAGACTAGGCACTGTTCCTTGTACGTGATATAACAATAAGTTGACCTACGTATACGTACCCACTAATATCTATAATTATAGTTAAATCTGTTGCAGGCTTTACAGTTTTCTTTAAATATTCCATAAATTAAAACCAAATAGAAAGTGCCATCAGACCAGATAGTAAACAGGTGATTGCTTATCAATTGGCGACAATTAAACACGGGCGATTAGCGACGGCCGTTGACCCCGTGCTGCTTGCAATTTGAACCAGTTCAATGAATTGAGCTCGAGGTAATTGTCACACTTCTTATCTTTGTTTGTCTGCTAAGCATCTGAGTGTACTGTCATTGTCAATAATTTAGAATTTCAGGATGGACCAATGCCATCATCGGGTCAGTTTTTTTAGTCAATATGGTTTTTCCTTTTCTTCATGAACCCATGGAAAAATGTTGAACTGAAATTTCTTGTCAGCGATCGTCACTCAAGAAGTTTCCCGATATGAACATCGCTCTGACCTGCGTCAACAGTCATGGACTCTGACTGGAGAAAAGCTTAGTTATTAGGTAGTGCGCCATAAGCCTTGACTACAATGCGTGCTTACTACGGGTACCCTCATGAATAAAATTCACAAATGGGCATGGACGTCTAGACTATTACGCTTCCGTATGCAATACACGAGACTTATGACGTCCGCGTCTATTGTTGCGATGCACCAACCGTTTCAGTATGAAATTACATTTTAAGAAATGCTAATGTTAGTGTGTCTTATCTCGGTGTTGTAAGGTTTCAAATCGTAATAACAACTATGGTACAACGAGAGTGCAAGTGGCTGCGGTCAGTGACGCAACACCGGCGCACGCGCGCTTTGCGAAACCGACGAAATACATATTAGTCATCCGTCGTCGGTAGCTAGTTTCGAGTTAGACAGATTCGCATTACATTTTTAGGGTTCAGTAGCACACAAGAAAAACCCATATCATACTGGGAGTATTTGTCCCTCATCTCATCTTGTTACATAATCTGTCAGTTCCGACGTTCTCCCGATTAACTTGGAAATTGGAAATGAAATACGTCAAAACTACTAAAGAATATCGCGAGTCATGTTTGCTTTTATAAAACAAAAACTATAATATTGGATCTTTTTATTTTGACGACCGGTCTGGCCCAGTGGATTGTGACCCTGCCTATGAAACCGATGGTCCTGGGTTCAAATACCAGTCAGGGCATTGATTTGTGTTATGAGCACTGATATTTGTTCCTGGTCATGGGTGTTTTCTATGTATTTAACTATTTATATGTATCTATCTATTATGTATATCGTCGTCTAGTACCTACAAAACAAGCCTTACTGAGCTTACCGTAGGACTAGGTCGATTTGTGTAAGATTGTCCCGTACCTAATATTTATTTAATAGTTATTTATAAATCTACCACCACCAAAAAAATATAGTGCTAAGAATATTAATTTACTCATCAAAACGCAGTGTCAACATGCTCAACAATCTAAGTAACCCGACAGTTAAAAGAAACAGTGTTTGAAGAAACGTTTTTCCATTTCCCTACACAGAACCGTCATATGTCCGCTGGAACACACTTGACCCTTCATGGTGGTTGCACGACAATCAGCGCACGGTAAAAAGTGTCACAATAAAACGAGAGACAAAAGGCACAATGGCGGATAATGTGTGGATTTGCATGTAATGGAAGCTTTCTAATGGGCGCCTTTGTGCACTGATGGCGGTGAAAGTGTCCACGCGTGGGCGCCCTGGGTACATTTTCAAAATGCCCAACCGTTAAGTCGTCGGTGGTTTTTGTAAAATGCAGGCACTTCAGATTTTGATTTAGGATAATAACAAGATTTTCGTTGGAAACTACAAACATTCTTACTAATATTAGCTACATTGAAATTGATGGCGATACAAAAATATTTAAAACTCGTCATTCGCAGTCATCACTCAACTTGGTTGTTTGATCCTATGTAAATGATGAACCGTCGAAACCGAAAGAACTCGATCAAAAATAACATCTACTCTTTTTGGTTTATTGTAAGTGCGTCTTTGTAATTTAAAAAATATATTTACACTTCGATTAAAATAAAACAGAACTTCGTTAACATCGTTTTATTTCCTGAATAACCTTAACGATTATTTCTTCCCACTTATATTGTCTTAACTCGTAGAAACTATTTTATATTATTAAGTTCGCCTTTTAGGTCTCTGTAATCTGTATATAAATATAAAAGAAAGTTGGGTACTTGACACCATTTTTAACTCCAGAACGGCTGGACCGATTTTGAAGATCTCTGATTGATTTGATGGATTCGTCTTCTTTCATTCATTATCATTAAAATATCTATATGAAAAATTATAGAAAAGACTCTTAAGCGATACAAAGTTCTCGGAATCTGCTATAGTAAATAAATTTAAATACATACATATATATGACGACAATTTTGGCTTAGTGGGTAGTGACCCTGCCTAAGAAGCCGATGGTACTGGGTTCAAATCCCAGTAAGGGCATTTATTTGTATGATGAGCACAAGTATTTGTTCCTGAGTCATGGGTGTTTTCTATGTATCTAAGTATGTGTATATTATATATATCGTTGGCTGAGTATCCACAACATAAACCTTGAGCTTGCCGTAAGACTCAGTCAATTTGTGCTCCAGCTCCAATCTATTCTTTCATAATTATAATTACCTACTCAAACCATTTTTTCGTTTCTGCTTAGGTCTTACATTAAACTCATTCAATTACATCGTAACACGTCCGTATATAAATGGAAATGTGCCACCTGGGACCAGGATCTCGGCAAAAAGAGGCTATGAATTATAACTTAGACCGAGCAACAAGGACGTATTTAAGCGAATAAGATGGGATTAGGGGAAAGTAGGTCGCAAGGCGATAGCGTATCGCTTGTATCGCGACACCGAATTCGCGATACGATAATAATGTTTGGCCTTACTTGCCATTCCATTACCAAAACATTGCATTATTTTATTTTACACGTGAGTGGATCTATCAATACATTTTATTAAAAGGTGTTGTGTGCTTTCTAATCAAAATCCCGAGCCCTTTCGATCCCGATAAGAGAAAAAGTATATCTAACTGCTACCATATTTGTTAATAATAGATGCCATATTTTTAACAAATATAACAGCTACGGCAGAGTTTTATAAAACGCTACCTAGGTTTTCAACTTCAACTTGTACTAAAATTAATATTGTTGTAGTGTCCGTTATGTAGTCATGTCTTCGCGAGCGATTAGCTTCTACCTTCCTAATGCGGACTGCTAAGGAATTGAATTCGGTCCCTTCGAGCTTCGTCTGTATCTGTATTCCCGGAAATATATAATTTGGGTCTTTTCAAGGCAATAATGAATAGGCTGTTACTGAACCAGCGTGCTACACCCTTGACCTCGTCAAAACTTACCATCAGGTGTTACTGAGGTCAAATGCTGGTCCACAGGATTCCAAAATAGTAATTATATTGGAATTATCTTAGATGACAGTTGGAAACAGTTAGTTTTTTAGGACACTGAACGCCTGTTAATTATCGAGACTTACTTAAATATAATTATTTTGTATCTTTAAAGATATTTTGTATCTTTAAAGATATCTAACTGATACGGGAAAGTCCGAAATACGGGTTATATTCAAGATCACTCTCACTTTCGTAAGTCGAAATATTGCTGAATTTCTATAAAAGTCCGTCCTACTAAAAACAAAATTCATTCTACAAAATAATAACGCCGCTTTAAATGCTATCCCTGAAGTTGTAAAGCGGTTAGGTCCAATCTGGTTCTAGGTACTTTCATAACCAGTTCAAATGGCGCACTAGAAAGGCACTAGTAAACATGCCAACATGCACTCGTGCCGACTCAACTAGTGAGCAAACAGTTTGTTTTGCTAACTGTGCTTTATGCCACAATGTCGGCACATTGTGAGTGAACAGTCACGATGTGATTGATTGACGATTGGTGGCACCAGAGTTAGCTTTCACGGTCACGGTGAAATGAGGATTTTATCATTCACAAATTTTGCACCCGTGATTGCAAATACGTCAGATAATTATTTTTGAGTATGTAAGTTTTACGTAGAAATAAATCACTTTTCTTTTTACTCCTATACTCTTAGTTCTGTGTTACTTTTGACCTATTGAACTTACGTAAGACATAAATAAAATAGATTATATTTTATTTTAAAAATATTGTGTCGGTGTATACATAAGTCTCGAACTCGAAATCTTGTGCCTAATTTCTCAAAATAATAATGCTCACATGTATTTATGTAATGTTTTAATACAGGAATGGCTTTAGTGTCGGATTGGCCTTGAGTTCGATGTAATTTCCGTTTGTCCCCCGCTAGACATCTGTTTTCTAAACCTTGAGCCCGCGTCTGCAAAGTTTACTGCTCTGCCGAGCTCTCTAAATAAATTGGGTCCCATCTTTTATTTATGAGGCACCCAGACTTTCCTACCTTTGACCTCTTTACGCAGCCAGGAGAAGAAATATCGCTGTTTGTTTATGGTCTAAATTTTTTAATAAATGTTGTAATAAGGAGTCCATAAGTAAGTCGGTTCCAAAATACAATATTAATGGAAGTTATCAGAAAAAAGGACTCCCAATTAACGTGACGTGAAAAATTGGGAGCATATTTGACAGAAATACTTTTATTAGCTTCGTATCAAGAACTTGTAACTTCTACTTAAACTTTCCTCAGGCATCGTAACGCCCACGCAGATAAATCGATATTAAGTGTTGTTTTTATTTTCTTGCCGAAAATGTTGTATTGTCAATGATTGTCGTAAGCGTCATATCCTTACATTCCGATAAAAAAATACTAGTTAAGCGACTGGGTCTCAGGCAATTCAAGTAGCATTTTTTCTATCACATGTAAAGAACCATTTAAGTTGTAGTCGAAACATCAGTAACTTTTTTCTTAGAATCTTTCTTCATAAAACTGTGACTGGTATTCGAGAAATTGATGCCAGAGAAAAGGTCACCTACCAATCGGAGCGGTATTAATTTCGCCGCTAAGTGGCTTGGTAAATGGCGATCGGCGTCGGCACCAATTAATTCTGCGAACTTGAGTTAAAAAGAAGAGTTGGTCAGTGCTCAGCCTTGTGTGGCCTACTATCCTGGGTGGCTTATATTGTTTCACCCAGAGTAAGCCTCCTTAATTTAGTTGTGTTTTAGGATTGACAAAAAAATTAAAAAACGGAACCCTTATAGTGCACTTACTCTTGCGTCTGTCTATCTGTCCATCTGTTACAGCCAATTTGCTCTGAATCTACTGGACCTCAAAATCATGTCAACTTTAGTATGGTGGTGTAATCCTATACATCCGGGTCCCAACACATGTCATAAAGTAAATATTTTTTTTAAACATGGTGATTTTCGGGGGACAAATTAGAAACTTAAAAAAAGGAAGACGAAATTGTATTCATGCCAGAAAACTAAACGTTGGTACTTTTACTGCATCTTCACATATTCACAAGGATCAAATCTTTCTAACAAACATGAAAAAGAAATGAAACTAAAACCTCGAGACCGATTACTGTACCATTTGACTTGTCCTTATTTCGCGTATTTGACTTCTGTGTGCACCCACTGAATACACACATTGTTCGTTCGCAGCAAAAGTGGCCGCAATGCGCTGATCTCTTAATCCCTTAAGATCTACGTCTATATCGGTTTTTATATATACGGCTTACAAGATTGAAGTCATCCCACAGTTTAGATGAAATCAATAAGTCTATTGATTCATTGTGATAAAGCAATACAGATCTTGTAGCATACATAACACATGACCGATTGGAAAATATTGGTTTGAGTCTATATAACTAGCGTATTTTTTACTTTTTTCTTACTAAAAATATATCAGCGTCAAAATTCATTTAAGCATAGAAGTATCAAGTCAAAGGAATTGAGCTCCTTTCTGAGAAAAAACAAAGTATTTATAATCGTATACGGGTTTGCAACAAGATTGTCTAACAACTAGTAACGGTTAAGTGTATTGTCGTTGATTTATTGTTTCGCCTTAAGTACCACAGGGGTACTAACGGCCTGAATGACCGTGATGAGGTGTGGATGTGGGCGCCAGGGTCCCGCTGCGCGTGCGGCGCGTAGGCGACAACTAACTTTCTGCTCTCATTAGCCAATTGTACCAGCCCCATTAATCCACCTAATGTCTCGTTCTTAATTCAATAATTCTCACTTTAACTTCCATAACTCACTTAGGTCGTCCGTTCCGCAATGAGCTAATCAACCGCTTTTCTCACTCGAAAATAAAAAATCATCGACGATTGTGCGTGCGTTTCGTTTCACTTTCCAATTCGACGATTGTGCGAGCGAAAGCCTTGGGGCTGGTTCGACTAGGATAGTACTCCCACATAGAACAATGAACTGCGAGTAACATAACAATAACAATGCATCAAGCAAAATTTCTTGTAGTTGGTACAGTTTTTACAGCTTATTGTTAAGTTTTGTGCTATGTATTAGTTATAATTTAAATACAAAATCGTAAAGAATCTCTAGTCATTTATTATTTTTAGATTTTTCACTTTCTCTTTCTTAAAATAAAAGAATCCACGCAATAACCTTAATATACACGAGTAGTCTATAAACTTTTTGATTCCAGGAAAGCGATCACGTATTCCGCTTTCCTTCCTCCTTTTGGCGGGCTGGGTGACATTGCGTTTAGTTCTCTTTAGTAAAATTTCCGCGAACTAAATGTAAGAGTTCTTCAAGAACAACTCACAACATGCGTGGACTATAACGAAGGTGACACGAGTATATCCCGTATTAGTAATGATAGCATAGCTTCCGCGCGGTTGTCAAGCTGTCGGCTTGTTTGCCCGTGATCTAGTTTAGGATTCGAAATTACAAATTAAACGGGACTTAATCGTGTTAAAACTAAAAGTATTATTACCTAGCTTAGTTTCTCACCCAACCTTTCTTATAAGAATACCTTCTGGTAGAAAGTCGTGAAGTGTTGTGTGTCGGTCTGGACACAACCTTAGTGTGCAAGTGATTAATGAAGACAAATTGAGGGTAGTTGGATTAAACTCGCACAGAACACGTTGTTGCCCTCAGTCCGACCGTGATCATTGAAGTCACAGCACTTACGAAACGTCGTCAAAAATCTAAGTAATAATTCATTTAGTTTTAACGCGATAAGTTTCATTTAATTTGTAATTATGTGCGAAAAACTTGAAAATTTTAATCGATACAGGATTCTGATCTGATACATTCTAACTGCTTAAGACAGACGGTCAACACACTGTACAGTGACAACACGAATCAGCTCTCTGGCCATAGGGAAATCATTTTCACTGACGTAACGTCTACAAACATAGATAAGTGCGTTGCCGTAATAGCGATGATAACAGCGGCGGAGGCGCGGGTCACTCTAGTGCAGCGGCCGCGGCCCTGACCGTCACATCACGGCTATATTTACTCGGCGCGCGCGCCGACCGTCTAAGGGCTCGCTATTTTCGCCACATCGCTGATTCGATAGAAAAAGACTTGGTACCGTTATAGATGGTTGTAAGTTGTAATTATAGCGCGCTTTTCAGCATTGTATTGTAACATCGACTTCACTACACTACACACTTCGACCGTAAATCGTCCACTGCTGCCTCCCCCAAATATGACTTGTATCATCTTGAGGGGTTGGCATAGTCGCCAGTGGCCAGTGGCATAGTGGCAGGCGGGTTGGCGACCGCAAAAGCCGTATAATGGGTAACGAAGGACGCTGCTGGCCATCCGTCGGTTTTTTTCCTTTTGTCGCCTCTTACGACACCCGCGGGAGGAGATGGGGTGGTGCTATTCTAGTCAGCCGGCACCACATGGCGTACCATTATCATCGGCGTAACATCTAAGCACTTACCTAAACATACCGTAAACTTGTTAAAAAAAATGTTTATCTACTTCACACATACCGCATAAGAAATGTAAAAACTACTGATTACACCCCGCGATGTCATTTCATAAGTCTCCCAACATAATCTAATTATTTCTGCATTATAATATTTTTAACGGTACACCAAGCCTCAATCGGCGGCAACCCTACTCCCGGCTCATTATCGCCAGTTAGCCAAAATCGATAGGGTGATTTCATTCGCGATAGTATCAACAATATTTGACGTGATGTGATGAATACGTGGATTTCCTAGTATATGTATCAATCATGCAATGACCACATTCTTACTACTTATGGACTTCGGTATTATTTAATACAGGATACTTTAGATCGTTAATTTAAGTATCATTAATTAAAAGTTGAAATAGATAACATATACTTAAGAAAAAACGACGAGGACCTCCGGTTTTCGAGACGTCAAATTGGTTAAGGCGTCAGCCGCGATAGCTGGAGATGCGGGTTCGAAATTCGAATCCCATCTCGAACACCATTTATATAGTAGTATTACTACTTAAAAATCAAAGCAAATCAAAATACTTCATAAAAAAAATTGATTTGATTAGTATCATTAATTAATTCCCTAAATGCTTATTGCTTATTCACTGTTTTTGTCAGCGACCTGATGAGTTGCTACTTATTCAGCAATTATACAGCTTCTTACGAGCAACCGAAACACTAATACATAGGAATCAGATAAAAAAAAAGACTGCATTTGGAAATTGTATTATGTACCGGGTCGACCAGAGTCCCTTCAGCTTGCCTTGAACGGGACAGGGGAAGACTTCATTTGACGTTTAATTATACAAATGTATTATATTACCACCTATCCGCAAATCGTCATGCGTGATTCGATTCATTACTAATGCTCCCATACAACACGGAAGACAGTGATAGGGCTTCCCTACGTTGGGTTCGCGCCCTCAATGCCGGGGCGTCCTGTTAGTCCCGTATCGGATGTCTTGTACAGTCTGCGACATAAGCTTCGTGTACACCTTACCTATTGTTTGATTTTTGTTTTAGCGTTGCCGTATTTATCACCTAAGATTTTGTCCCGATATGGTGGTGCATGCTATTCTGCTATGTCGAGACTTTTGCTGTACACTACCTGTGGATTGCGAACCCGTATCGTATGCTTGTTAACATTCGTACCGTCGCTACTTCAAATGTATCTATCGAATCGATTCATAAATATTTACTAAAGTATATATCCATAAAAACGTATTTAAATCATGATTACTAGTTAAAGTATGCACGTTTGAAGCCTCGATTTTTTCTCGGTTTTCGTTTCATTTAACCTTAAAATTACTAAAGGACATATTTAGCCGAATGTATACAATTACTCCAGGACTAGATAAAGGAAATGTTATACCTAGTTGGTTACTAAGTTCTGTTACTCGATTTGCAAACTCTTTTCTTGCGTTAAAACAAATGCTACCGAAAAAATTAAAAAATTACATAATATGGCGGGTTGTCACTTATAATTTTATAGCACACACAACACTTATCTCGTCGTATTTATAATGGATTGGGGTCTAAAAGAAAATCGTGTCGCTGTAATTGCGTTGCACAAATGCGGGCATCCGCCAAACGTGATTTTGAAGTTGCTTCGAAATCTGAAAATCAATAAACAATTCGTTTATCGTACCATTAATAGGTACAATAGTACCCTGAGCTTTGATGACCGCAAGAGGTCTGGAAGACCACGCACCGTTCGGACCCCAGCTCTAATAAAGGCAGTGAAGGCGAGAATCGCAAGAAACCCCGTCCGGAAGCAAAAGTTGTTGGCAATTCAGATGTCTATGAAGAGAAGCTCCCTTAAAAAAGTTATCAATCAAGACCTTGGACTACACGCTTATCGTAGACGGAAAGGTCATTTGCTTAATGGACGATTGAAGACTATGAGGCTGAAAAGAAGTCGTGTGCTACTGAAGCGGTACGCACAAAATGGCCACCGAAATATATTATTTACAGACGAAAAAATTTTTACCATTGAAGAACGTTGTAACCGCCAGAATGACAGAGTGTATGCAAAAAACAGTCAAGAAGCGAGTGTAGCTGTTCCGAGAGTGCAACGAGGCCATCATCCCTCGTATGTCATGATTTGGTTAGGTGTGTCATACTCAGGGTTAACACAGGTCCATTTCTGTGAAAAAGGTGTCAAGACTGGGGCTAAAGTTTACCAGGAAACCGTTCTGGAACCGATAGTGAAGCCTTTAAACCACTCTCTATTTCAGAACCAGCCCTGGGTCTTTCAACAAGACTCAGCCCCTGCACATAAGGCAAAAACAACTCAAGCCTGGTTTCGAAGCAACAAAATTGACTTCATTGCCCACGAAGACTGGCCCTCCTCCAGCCCGGACCTCAACCCCCTGGATTATGCTATATGGCAGGTTATTGAGGAGAAAGCCTGTGTTAAACCCCACACAAATCTTGATTCCCTCAAGCGGGCCATAGTCAAGACAGTGACGGAATTAGATATGACAACCGTGCGTGCCGCTATTGATGACTGGCCTCGTCGTCTGAAGGCCTGTGTTCAGGCCCAAGGAGGCCATTTTGAATGAAAGTGACAAATGTAAATCCTGATTGTGTGTACTTCATTTTAATATATAATTTATTCAACTTTCGTTAGTATATTTTATGTAGATAAGGATTTTTACAGTAACATAACTTAGTAACCAACTAGGTACTTACTTTCACATTACAATTCTCTTGTCCTTATCCCATTTACTTGGGGTAACGAAGCAAGCCTTTTCCATTTAAGTATAATTCGCTGGCGCCCGTCATCTCATCAGTCATATTGTATATTGCCTCTTAAATAACTAAGTTGAATAGGATGCATTGTAAGTTATAAGGAAAGTTGGTAGTAACGCAAATAAAGCTGAGTATAAAAAATAGTATCTTCAATACAGCTACAAAATTACTTATAAATAATCTTTAATCAGTAAATCCAAATGTCTATGTGGTGCTAAATCAAGAGTGTAGCGAGGAATGAGTTAATTAATTAAAAAACCAGGTTAATTGTATCCAGTTCTTAAATGAGACAATTGACACGTGTATTGTTCGCCTAAGGTCACCGTCGGCTTTCACGGCCTAAGACAATAGGAGGTCACAATCCTACACCCAAATTAGCTCACAAACTATGTAGATCATATGGTGTTGGAATAAAGTCTATTATCAGTCAAGTCATTATTAATGGCACACTCAGCAAGCGTCCCGTACAGTAATTGATTAATCCTGCGTGATCTCATTGACCTGCGGCGATAAAAGCGAGTTCAGGCCGTGAGAAATGTCACGGGTCTTTGATTTTGATAAAGGTATATTATATGACGGGTTTATTTTCTCTTTTGCCACGAGGTAATCTTTTTGGTAGACGCGGATTTGCGTGGGTCAGCAGCATTCGTCCTTAAATACTACACACAAGGGACATGTTTCCATAAAAAAGTAGCCAGTGATCAATAAGCCTATGAAAGGTATAAGCTGGGTTGTAGAACAAATCAAATTTTATTTTAAGGTGTAATAATTACAATGATTTATTCTTGTAGTTTCGTAATAAAATTTTGCGGATAGTACCTCAAATGGAGTTTGATTTTGATAGGTATTTGAATATTACTGGAAATTAACTTGGGATTACCTTAATGCAGTCGTGGCCAGATAATTAAGATCAAGATTTTTTCCCATACAACTGCATACAAATATGACTTTTTAAATTTGATAAAATATAAAGTTCGCTTGTGCTATTTATATTTTTAACAATACTGGCGTGTCCGTGTTTAAACAACATTTAATATTGGTCATAAATAAATTCTGTAAGATTTAAACTTAAAAAAGTACAGACGGGTAAATCAACACTTTTTGTAATTAAGAACCATTTTTATACATCGTTCCTAATTATAATATGAACTTACATCTTATCTGTTTTTTAATTTAATGGTGAAAGGCATACGGACAGAATTACGAGTATTATAAAGTGTTAAAATTAGCAATTGAACAAGCTTATTAAGTATACTGTAGTATTAATATCAGTAGCATATTGGTAAACATGACCGTTGTTTGTCCTCAGGAGGCAGAGTTGCGATCGTGGACAGCGTTCCTGCACCGAGCCGTCGACGCCACCTACAACTCCGAGATCGTCATAGACAACCTGCACAATATGATCGGTTAGTGACCGTTTGACTGCGACTTTTAATAGCGATGCTGTTGCGATGCTGTCGCGCGTGTGTATCGATGCTAACCCGCAAGTGTATCGATAATAACACGCGGCAGCATCGATGCGAAAATTGCTGGAATTGCTATGCTGTCGCGCGTTTCAAAAAAGCACGACTGCATAGATTCTAAAAGTCTGCTAAGCCAATGAAAAACACATGTGTGTGGGTTCATCTTTACGCGTGTACAGAAAAAAAAAACAAGTCGGGTACAGGTTGCCAATGCCCAACTAACTACGTCAAGTTATGGCATCAGATTGTGTTGTTGCACCTTTACTTCATTAATCATATAAGATTAGTGATGCTGTCAAAAGAAATTGACACCTGAACATATGTCAAATCTCTCGTATCGGGTCCGTCAAGAATGTCAGTACCGCGCCGTCACCGCGGGTTAAATGAGCACCCATGACAGCCGTCACTTTCTCCAATTTCGTGTCGACAGCGGATCTTCTCATGAGCATACAAATAGGATTTTAATAAGCAGTGATCGGCACTAACGGTGCAAAACTTTGATAAAATTTGTCGAACTGAGGTATAGTAATACTTATCACCAATAAAAATACGAATAACTTTGGTGTCCACTTTAATTGAATATAGGAATCTCGATATGCTAATATTTGAGTTTAAGAATACGATTGTTTTATGGCTTTATACACTCTTTTATGTCCGCTTGGCGAGTTTTGTTAGAGTTTTGCACCCATAGTGCCGATCACTGTTAATAAGTTAAAGCTTGACCCTACGCCTAATCAAGTACCGATTCATTTTTGTCTATGGTTCGGGGTATTGTAGGTACCTAAAGACCGTCCGGAAACCAACTCGAGTACATGCAGCAGCATCCCTTGGAGCGGTAGAACATACTTAGATCGATAACGCGCTTGCCAAGCGTGGCGCTTATAACATTAAACCCGCCTACTGACAAAAAACCATCGTGGTAGGGACCGCTTGGCGTTCTATAGGGCAGACCGTTGTCTAGCATGTGGACTTGTAGCAGATAGCTTGTGTGATAATGATAACTGCCAATTGCCACCATATAATTTGGTTTACCTACCTGATTTATTTTTCAATGAATACAGGAACATTGCAAAATTTGCTAGCGTCTATAAACCACACTGATTGTTAAGATGAATTGGATAATCCATCATTTTGTGCTTTTATTAAAAACAAAACACAAATAAATATCCTTACTAGTATTTGAACCCAGGGCCATAGGCTTAGACCCACTAAGGTTAAGCAGTCGTCATCGTTACTTTAAATTATTATTTTAAACGATAAAAATATGTGCTCTAACTCTTTGTAGCCGTAATTAGAACTGGTTCCACGGATCATCTAGTCAGACAGGTCTAAGTTATATATTAAGTTACCTCGCGGTTCCGGTAGCAAACCAAGTCTACGTCAAGTGCCAAGTTCACCTAATTATAACCTACGTCTCCGTATCTCCCATGAAGGTCAAAAAAATTAAAACTAGTTATGATCGAGCGTCATGTCGTGTGGTGTGGGCTCCAGGGTTTATAGTCGCCATATCCCGCCGCTTTATGACTTTCGTCGATTCTACACAGAAATCGGTTTACGAGTGAAAACGCTGTTAAAAATTAAGAGTTGCGAAGTTGATACCCTCTCAACGGAGGATGCTTGCGGTTGAGCGCCCTACTTTAATCAGTCGGTTCAGTGGTCTTCATTACTCATTAAATCATTCTCCGAATCGCTTTCCAAAGCTTCACATTGAAAATAAACGATGTCGTCTTGTGAACTACTAAATTACTTCTGTCATAAGCATTATTGCTTTGGAGCCACATGGAGTGTAAGCATTGTCTACATGCGAAAAGAGACTAATATATCACTAATAAATATCAACATTAAAAAATATGTTGTTTTACAGCGGAGCAGCGTCGCTACGTGCGCGATGTGACATCTAGCAGCGTGTTCACAGCTCTATGCGCGGAAGCGGACGCTGAAGCGAGCACGGGAGAAACAGCGAGCGCGGGCGCGGAGGCTGAAACAGAAGCGGACCGCACGCCGCGCTCGCCGCTCGAGCGTCGTCCACCGTCTTCTTGCAGCACGCCTTTGCACAACTAGCGAGTAACATGTTTAATAATATACTATACCAAGACCACACAAACGATGCATTAAGCCACAAAAAAAAGACTAGGCGTTAATATGGTTATCAAGTAAGAGTGAGTCGTGCATCATCAAACCTACTAACCACTGTATGTACCAGAACTTCAAACTTATGTACCTAAGCATGGTCGTGTGGCACTGTGGGAGTGATCACAATGCCCGTACGGAGCGACTTATCAAAAACATTTCCGCCTTACTATTACCGCGTACAGCTGTGATGGGAGTTATCTGCTCAAAGCTACAGTATTGCTAGCCTTGGCGTCTGAATTATATTTTTATGTTTTTGTAATCGCCTGACTCTGCGCTATATATAGCCGGACGTGGCACCAGTACAAACCGCACTGCCTTAGCGTGTGTTCATTCGCCGAATGTTCGTGTTCGTTCGTTGTTCAGATCTTTTAGATGTCGTGTTATAGGAATATTGAATGTTTAGAAGCTTTAACGTGCGCGCTCGGAGCGCTGGCTGCCACGCGTGCACTGACTTCAGACACTAACATTATTTGTGTTCTGTTATGGTTACTGTATTGTGTAGTGGCCCGAGGTCAAAACAAAAAGTCATCATTAGCAGTAGTCAAAGTGACCAAGTATACCATTACATTACACATCCTTACTACTTTAAAGATCTGTACCGATATATATATTTGACTATCTTTGTTGCTACTATTTGACACTGACTGTACCACATCCATGGTGTACAGTCGACGTCAAAGATAAGTTTACTTTTTTTCATCTTAAACCTTTTTAATAAAGTGCAAAAGTGTCAACATATCTTTGACGTCGACTGTACCCATACCTTCTAAGGTCCACAATATAAAAAAAAATGTTGAATTTCCATTCCGTGGGTATTAGTTTCGATTTTTATTTAAATCGAACGAAACGGAAGTAATGCAACTCTGTATGAATTACATTGACGTATTTGGTACTACAAGTACCTACGCCCGCGGGCCTTAGAAGGCTACAGTACTACGGACGCCCTTAACTCAAATACGTATACGTGATCCGGTTTGAAGGACCAAGAAGGAGTAATGAAAGTAGAAAGCGCTCATTTCGTTTGTTGTTCGTAATAGTTTTATATTGATATACTTTATTCGAAGATAGTCACTGCGCGCTTGGCATCCATAAAGCTCAGCGTACTCTTCAAATAAAAAAAATAAAAAAACAATTTTTAATCTCTATGATGTTTTGAGACTTGTAATGATATATTTATATTTACGTAATTATAAAGTTATGCCTGTTCCCTATGAGTTAGTGTATTCCATTGTATAAATAAAATTAGTTTTAATTCATGTTTGTGACAGATAGTTTTACAATAATGTCGAGTGGGCCGATCGGCGGTGTTCTATCTTGTTTGCCTTTTTGCACGTTTTTTGTGTAACCTTTTGACCGCAACGGTTCGCCTAGCAAATCATTATTTTGCAATTATATAAAAAAACTTAACGCCAATCGCGTGAGAAGTATAATTACATATTTATATATAAGCAGTATTATTTATAATTATAAATTGGATATAGATAGATATATAATTGTGTTATCTACGGTCACTTCTGAAATAGTACATTATAGATGCCGGGAACTAAGGGGTTGCCGGCCGAATAGAATATACGAATAGTTATTAGGCCGACATCCTCTTTTCTCTGATGTACATATAGTGCTATTCTCAAACATGCAATAAAATTAATAAATAATACAAATTTTATGGTTCAATACTATAATGCCTTGTCTCAACTATATAATAGAAAAAAAGCGACTTCCCGACCTAGGCCTGCAATTTTGTATGAAATTTCATTACCCTTGTGTAGCTGCGCTCGAGTCGTGAAACTTCCCAACCTAATAAAAAGAACATAATTTTCAATATTTCATTGCATGTTTGAGAAAATATTGATACTGTTGATGTGACAAAAACATGTATCCCAGCCTTTACATAGTTTTAGAGTCGTGGTTACATATTTTCGTCACGTTAAATGTATCGATATTTTCTGATGCGACTGTACCATCAACGACATCGATATATGTAAACCTTCTTAATTATTTAAGAAGGTATATTATTGTCGTAAATATCAACATTGTATAGCACCGTAGGTATGTTTGTTATGTAAATAGTATTGTATATTAAACCTGTTGCCAAATTTTTCTTAGATGGAGCATTGCTCGCGTTCTATCTCCGGTTTTTGTCACTTCATCTTTAGCCCAACGAATGAGGATTACGATCTCAGCGAAAACGGGTTTTGATACTTGTAAAAATGCGTTTTTTTTTCTTTACCGTAGTAGCATTCGATATGTTACGTCTGAATGATATTTAAACTTCCAATAACGTGCTGACTGGGTTTACTAACATATAATAGTAAAGCTATTTTTATACTAAACAAAAATGTTGTCGTTATTTTAGTAAAATGGCCGCCACCAGAGGGGGTCATCATCATATTACGTCTCAGGAATTGTTAACTTTTTGAACCTTCTATGCTACAATATTTTCTGATACCTTTAACACGTACTGTCACAATTGGCATGATCCCTCCCCCCCTGCCTATTGTTGAGACGTAATATGGCAGCATTATTTTAGTAACTCTTTTTTTACCAGACTTAGGCTCTAGGTATAAACCTTTCGGCTTATTAGAGCGATCGGACTGTGTAGGTAGCCTGGGGATAATCCAGGACCCTTTCGCACCAGACTTGATTCGTACTACTGGAATACTCTGTGAATCCTCTGGAGTTGCAGGCGACCATTGCTATGGTAACTGCTAACCATCAGGCGGGCCGTATGCTTGTTTGCCACCGTCGCTGTATTAAAGAAAAACTCCTAGTTTACGCTTCCAGCGAGATTGGTTGAGACGGTCTCAACCGAATCTGAGTGGTGTGTAATGGTATCGAACTAATTCTTTTTTGGCAACCTAGTGAATTGTCGAACAGAACTATCTGTAAGAAATGGTTACCAACGTAATTGCCGACCGCATAACATCCCTTCTTCCTTGGATTTTTGTGAGGCACCTGTAATAGCCTGTGATAACTCAACGAAGCATAACGAATATTTGTAGATTCGGCTTAATATATCAAGCCTGTAGAACGCGGCTTAAATTGTGTTACTAATTTATGACTTATGACACAAAGGAATTCTTATACAAATGATATGATAGATAATACTTCTTTTTTTTTTGAGTTTTTCGTTATATAGTTAATTAATTTGTAACACAGTTGAAACGGCTAAATCTTTGCAATATCATTTACTTCATGTTTTCTGGGACCTATCGAACTTCTTGTTATAAATCAGGAGTGTCTTGTCAAAATAGCGTTAAAGTTAAAAAGTTACGTGCAAAATAGATCTTACCTATTAGTTTATTAGGTCTATTTCTCGACAGCTACGGCTGTTTGACAAATCGCTCCTCAGTTGTTAGTTTACCTATACATTAACATGTGTTAAATGTTCCAAAAGTCGTACATTTTGATATAACACATATTTGCATTCCCTAGTTAGAAGTAATTTTCACATTAACAGTATTTTTAAAGGTTTGGGCTATCACTTCAGCCAAACTTCTCATTTGCTCGACCTCAGACATTTATTTGATCACAGTACAAAGGTACTAGTATTTATTATAACAAAATGTGAAAGACTTGTTAATTGTGAGTGGTAGCGGTGGGCATCACAGCGCCTTATTGGTGTTTGTGTAGCTGAAGTATTGCGAGGTTGTATCTTGTGTCCGTCTGTTAGACCAGGTGGTCCAGACTTCAGCGTGTTTGAACAGCCAAGGGTACCGTCGCCGTCAGATACATCGGAGCGGCCAAGGTACTCTCAAATATCGGAACAACGCCTCTATTATCGAGGCGATAAAGTGCATTTTTCGATATTGTTGAATATTGCTGCTCCGATATATAAAGTCTTGAAATGTCTGCGGCTGATCGTAAAATCCGCCTTATCATAAAAGGTCTAGACATATCGTGAATCGTGAAAATATTTTTCCATTCCCAAAAATCAACGGAGCCCCGCCAAGGGGCTTCTGTTTGTGGTCAGTTTGCCCTTCTTGCATCTGAAGCAACATTACTAACCTAACGGTAAACTTTACGATAGGCCGCCGAAAAATTAATCTGACATTGAATGTGACAAAAAATGATGGGATTAATAGAAAACCGTGTGATTGAGACGTTTCGTTGGAAAATAAATAAAACAGACAAAAATTGAAAAGTATACAAAAAACCTCCTACGTCCTCGTGTCTATTTCTTTTCTTGTACAAATTCAGCAGTCTATTTTGGATAATTTAAGAATAAGGGTTCCGTTTACAAAGACTGCCATTAACATGATATCTAAGAGTCTTAGGAGGTTAATACATCTCTTTGAACTTATATTTTTAACCTTACCTGTATAAATCAATGTCGAAATTTTTAAATAAAAAAAGTGTTGTAAAATGCGCTCCCCGCGTCGTTCTAGTTGTAATTTTATGCATTTATCGTTGTAAAACATTAATATTACTGCCTTTTTATTATATCTTATTCTAAATACTGTTGGTAGTGTATCGAGAGAACTAGTTTATGACGTAGCTTTTTGAGTGTAATGCTGTGTCCACATATGCACGAATCAACACACAATTATGGGAGGCGGAGTTATTTATATTAAAATGAAAACAGGATGAAATATAATAATTTATTCTTGATATCACTAAGAGCTACGTTTTGCCCGATTTGTAAAAGTTAACGTCGGTGTGGACTCAGCATATGGATAGCTTCTTGTATTATACTGCCTTATTCGTATAAGATCTGTCTTCGCAATATGAAATAAAATATATTCGGTTATTTACATTTGATTTTATTTTTAACCAGCTATTAAGTATCTCCCCAAATCCCCTTCGGCAATAAACATTAGGGTAACACACAAATAAATACACAATACTTTAGAATAATTATAATCTTTATTTTGTACGGTAGCTTAGAATAATTTGTATAATCATTATGCTAGCATTTGTCGAATACGATATCAGACTCATGTTGGCAAGTTCCGAGCTCTCTCGTCGCTCGTTTTTAGAGTCGAGAGCTGGTAGTTACATATTACATTACTCATTACTAAATAATGGTTCATATGTAACAGACATTTGGTTAAATTAGTCAGCTAACCTTGAAATAAATGATCCTTAGGGCCTTTCCGCACTACGTCCGATCCGAATCCAAGAAAGTAAGTTCCGATAACTGTCCGAAGTAGCCGTAGAACTATTTCTTTCCGTCATAGTGCGCAACTTACCAACGAAATAGTTCTACGGCTACTTCGGACAGTTATCGGAACTTATTCGGATCGGACGTAGTGCGGAAAGGCCCTTAAGAGAGTACCAAGCTCACTGGTGTCCTAAAGGATTTGAACCCGCCCCTGCAGCTTTGAGTTAGTTAACAGTAAACACCTAGGCATTTTATTAAATGCCGGCATCCAGTCAAATCACTGAAGAACTAGTAGCCAAGTAAATTGTACCCTCCTAAGGCCCACCATACAAGTAAAATGCTACTCGAATTCCTTCTTTACAGCGTAGGAAATAAAGTAGAACAAATAAAATTTATCTCGGTCCCAAGTTTATAAAATATATATTTTTTAAATAATTAGTACTACATGTAGGCCCTTAGGAGGGTACGAAATGTTTAACTTCGGTCTCTTTAGATTGGAAAACCCGCTAAAAATGCCCTCCGAACCCTTATGAGAGTGTGGTTTACTTGTAACGAACTTTAAGAAATACTTATAGAATCTGAGAATTACTTTCTTTAGGTACAATAGGTTGAAAAATATAAGTTAACTACTATCAATAGAGAAATACTGCAGGTTTACCAACTTGAGAATGAATATTCACTTGGGTACAGTCTGCGTCATATAGTTAGTTGCAGTCAGTATGGCCAAATATATCGTAACACATCCTTACTGCTATACAAATAAAGATCTGTATCGATATATTTGACCACTTTGGTTGCCACTAACTATTTGACGCCAACTGTACAGTGTATACACTTGTTAAACGAAACGATTTAAGTTAAATTAACTAACTATTGGTTTAGGCATTTGATCGTATATCGGCGTTTAGTAAACTAATTTAACCAGATGGCTGCTACACATATAAACATTGCACTATATGAAAAGGCTTGCCAGAGAACCTAAATTATTAACACGTTCCCTGCCCAAGTAGTTGCGTAACCCACCCTTAGGGTCTCGCAATTTCTCAGGAGTTCATACTATGGAGACACATACACATATTGTATGGACTTGTGACATTGTCAGATCTTTTTATATAGGGACAGTGCACGTGTTAAGACTGTTTGATAAAATGCGTATATTGCTGAATTATTTCTTGAGTTCATACAGATATAGTGCTCTGAACAAGCCTGAATCTTCATTACCAACTTAAATAAAAAACATTAATATGACACATATATCTCTTATGCACCAATAATGTTGAAAACTTATAATTTATTCTTCGTAGAACAATCGTAAAATAGTGATATTTTAATATATTTTCGCGGGCTTATTATTTCAATAAAAGCACAGCGCTTCTATTGAACAACGTGTATAATTTTACAGATCTGAATTGTACTTGCAGTATAATTAGGTAGGTACACTAAAAATATATTTGATAATAGATACATATGATACCTGCTTAGAATACTATAGTCGAGACGACTGTATAGCTCACAATGTCCAGGATGGGTATTGATATCTGTCTGTATCTAGTTATAAATTAATATAATTTATTAATTGCTCCTATTTCATTTTTTCATTGCCTTTGACGTGAACCCTGCCACATACAAGTGCGAAAATATATGTCGATTAAAACCGCGTATAAATAAATATACCTTATTACTATATTTCGCAGATATAGGTAAAATTCATACTTCGTATGTCGCAACATGTCCCGTAGCTACTTACGAAGTATGAATTTTACCTCTGATTTTTAAGTACGTAGGGGCGTACAATTTATTATTTTACGGAATTTCGGAGAATGGGTTAATGAGGAAAATGTTCTAAATATAAATTCATAACCTGAAACTGGTTTTCAAGCTTAATGCAGTCGTCTCGTGTCGGTGTAATACTGAGAGAACCTGAGGCCTGCGCCCTATAAATACTTAATTAATATTTACACTTAACGTATAAGGCACCATAAGTATACAGTAAATATGATCAGTTCGACCGCCATAATCTCTAAATATTAGTATTAATCCAGTCGTTTTAAACTTATTCAAGTTGTTAGCCAGCGAGGTGAATGGCCTAGGAGGTAATACTTAGAATTCAATCATTTTTATTTTTTGAACAAGGTTTAGCCATAATATGTATATACCTAGGTACTAATTCAGCACAACAAAGTGAGGTAAAAAGTTAGATAAGGTACTGCATATTTATCGTTTTTACAAAAATCGCTTGACGCTTTGTATCTTAACACCTTCGCTGCGGCATGAGGTCGATTAGACCTCATACTAGTATGCTTAATTACGATGTTAACTAATTGCCCCAACGAAGGTATTAATAGGCCTGAAAACCGTTGACTCATATTCACTTGAGTCGCCAGTTCGCAACTTATTAAGTAAAACTGTAACATTTAGTGGTAACAGCGTTTCATTTAGGGTTATACCACTATTCTCAGTAAACATGGAGTTGGTGTTCACCTCACAGACTTGAAAGTTCAGATAGTGTCGGGTCGATGTCAGGCCGTGGCGGGCTGCGGCGCGGGCGGCGCGGGCGGCGGCGGCTGCAGGCGCGGCGGCGGCGCGCGCGGCGGCGCCAGCACGCGGTGCGGGACCGCCACCGTGCGCGCGCCCACCTGTCATCACCAACATTTTATTTTTAGGTACAATAGGTTGAAAAATATGAGTTAACTACTATCAAGAGAGAAATACTGCAGGTTTTACCAACTTGAGAGTGAATATTCACTTAGATACGTACAGCGTCATATAGTTAGTTGCAGTTAGTATGGCCGTTATATATATGGAGTTGGTATGGTGCGGGACCGCCATCGTCCGCACGCCGTGCGTTCTTAATTACTACAATAGAATGTAAATCAATTACAAGATGACTTAACCTGGAGTTTCCTTAAAATTAATAAATTAAGAATTTACATGAGTCGTAAAGGCAACCGGTGACACTGACAGGTAAGTGTGAGTAGGTACACGAGCTAACAACAATTTTTAAGGTCAATTCACACACAGCGCGGGTGCGGGTCGGGCGCGTGTCAACGCGGACCCGAGACGGACCCGTGTCAGTGTCACCGGTTGCCTTTACGACTCATGTAAATTTTTAATTTATTAATTTTAAGGAAACTCCAGGATAAGTCATCTTGTAATTGATTAACATTCTCGCTATCTGCTTTTTATACCTACCTACATAAAGTCTCTGAAAGAACATCAACATCGTTGAAAAATTAATTGTAGTTACGCATAACACGTCTTATATCATAGGAGTGTCTGAATATTTAAGCAAATAAATATTTAACCATTTCCCCGGCTATCGCAGCACATAACTTTGAGAGGAAACTGTTTCCCAGACACAACGTCATTTGCCGTTATACGTCGTACATGTTATGGCGTCTATAGGCAGTTTTTTGTTATTAAATGATGCAGGTTTTAATGAATACGGTGAAAATTAACCTAAAACTCAAAAACATTCGAAAATGCGGATGTAAGAACAACTGAAACTAATCTAAATTCTTGGAATAAATCCAAATGTTTAATGAAATACAAGTGGATTGGATACATAAATCAATTTTCAAGTAGATAATAATTGAACACACGCCATACTGTACTATTTCAATTGTCTAGCATGTCTGATACGGCCTGGAAATCAATTCTAAAATAGATAGGAATGCAACTGTTTCATCATCTTCATCAGGCTATAGTAATCCACCGCCTACATGAGATTTATAATTTTCCCAGCCAGTTTTTCCCTTAGAGTATATAAGCAAAGCAAATCCTGTTTGCAAATGCTGAAATCCTCTTTTTTGGCCACATTGTGATTGCATCGCCAGCTTGATGCGATGATAGAATGAAAGATGCAAAGATGGAATAGATGGGATGAATGAGAAAGGATGAATAAATGATTGACATACTTTTAATGATGATTTTATTTTAAATGTAATAACAATAATTAATTTATATGTAATATTTTAAATGATCGTTTAATTCATATTAGTTTTTTTTTTAGTTTTATGATATAATGTTGGCATGTCGTCATACGACAGAATACTGCGCATTAAATTGTACGACCACCTGTATACTGTAGAAATGTATTCTAGCAAATAAAAAATCTTTATCTTTATATTGGATAGTCTATCAATTTAGCAGAAACAAGACAAATATCAAGTATCTAGATACAAACCTGAACGTGCACGTGGCCCCGTCGCGCGGTCTGACCGCGATGACGACGTCGCCGGGCCGCAGCCGCAGCGCGCCCGCCGCGTCGCCCTCGTTCCACTCGCACAGCACGGCGCGCAGCTGCGGGTAGCCCAGCTTTACGTATATATGTAGGTACACACCTGAACGTGCACATGGCCCCGGCGCGCGGCCCCGACCGCGATGACGACGTCGCCGGGCCGCAGCCGCAGCGCGCCCGCCGCGTCGCCCTCGTTCCACTCGCACAGCACGGCGCGCAGCTGCGGGTAGCCCAGCTTTACGTATATATGTAGGTACACACCTGAACGTGCACATGGCCCCGGCGCGCGGCCCCGACCGCGATGACGACGTCGCCGGGCCGCAGCCGCAGCGCGCCCGCCGCGTCGCCCTCGTTCCACTCGCACAGCACGGCGCGCAGCTGCGGGTAGCCCAGCTTCACGTATATATGTAGGTACACACCTGAACGTGCACGTGGCCCCGGCGCGCGGCCCCGACCGCGATGACGACGTCGCCGGGCCGCAGCCGCAGCGCGCCCGCCGCGTCGCCCTCGTTCCACTCGCACAGCACGGCGCGCAGCTGCGGGTAGCCCAGCTTCACGTATATGTAGGTACACACCTGAACGTGCACGTGGCCCCGGCGCGCGGCCCCGACCGCGATGACGACGTCGCCGGGCCGCAGCCGCAGCGCGCCCGCCGCGTCGCCCTCGTTCCACTCGCACAGCACGGCGCGCAGCTGCGGGTAGCCCAGCTTCACGTATATGTAGATACACACCTGAACGTGCACGTGGCCCCGGCGCGCGGCCCCGACCGCGATGACGACGTCGCCGGGCCGCAGCCGCAGCGCGCCCGCCGCGTCGCCCTCGTTCCACTCGCACAGCACGGCGCGCTGCTGCGGGTAGCCCAGCTTCACGTATATGTAGGTACACACCTGAACGTGCACGTGGCCCCGGCGCGCGGCCCCGACCGCGATGACGACGTCGCCGGGCCGCAGCCGCAGCGCGCCCGCCGCGTCGCCCTCGTTCCACTCGCACAGCACGGCGCGCTGCTGCGGGTAGCCCAGCTTCACGCCGCCGGCGACGGTGTACGCTCGCGACGGCGGGAGGGGCGGCGGTCGCTCCTGTAAAGATGCGTTTCGTTAGCTAATTTATAAGTAGGCCAGGTTGTTATAAGTCGGAGAGTTATGAAGTTATTCGTCGACTTAAGTGTGTAAAGAACATACTTTACGTTTTGAACGAAGGGCCTACGCTAGCTGACGCGGCCGCCCGCCGCGTGCCATATAAAAGTCGCCCGTTGCCCGCCGCGCGTATTAAAATTTGTATGGACACGCGGCGGGCGTCCGCGTCAGTTAGTGTAGGCCCTAAATATATCGGCTGCGGTTTCTGCTATTATTTGCAATATTTAGCTGATCTACCTATACCTCTCTGACCAGCCAGCGTCGGCGACCGATGACCGATGCGTATGTAGTGAGAGCCTGACGTAGCTATGCTACGCAAGTAACGGTTGGACTCAATAGAGTTCATCTTAACAAAATGTTCTAGATTCGTTAAATTTCACCTATATGCCACGCACATCGGCACTTACTATATAAACCAACCAATAAAGCATTTACCAGACACAAGGTCCCCGCATTACATGGCGACCGTGGGATGGCGAAGTGTTTTTTCTGAAAAATACCGTCCCTGGGTCTCATCATTCGCGACTGACAACATTCAAATTGAAATGGGTTCTCTAGGTCACCGGCAGCGGGTAAGTCAGAGAAAAAAAAAACAACATACGAACGTCGCGGTTACCGGTCGCCTCGGTGAGTGGTCAAAGAAACTCGAGCCTGAGCAACTCGTTTTTTACTATGCTATCCTACACTGCATCGACTGTGGTCTACTCACCAAATCTAGCCCGAACAGCGAACAGGTTCGCGACACAAGCTGTGGATCGCACTTCTCAGTCGGTTCCGGCGGCGGCGTGCCGGCGATGGGCGCGGGCGGGGACGCGGCGGCGCGGGCGGGGCGGGGCGCGGCGCGCGCGGTGGCGACGCCAGGCTGCTTGTATACACTCCGCAGCCGCCTGGCGACGGGCGCGCCGCATTCGTTCCAGGACCTGCCAAAGAAGGATTGTATTAGCTGTTTCGGACAATAATCGGAGCTCATGAAAAATTCTTGATTTTCTTCTAAGTTATCATCAATATCGAGATATTGTTATGTTATTCGGAGTCGGCATCAGACATAGGAGTATATCGGTCCGTTTTTAGCTTTAAAGCTGGCCTATAGACGACTTGCCTAACGGCTAACTTGCTATTTACAAAATTGAATTACGACTCTATTGGAATTGCAACATGATTCAAAACAAGCTAATGGAATATACTGAGTCCAATGTCATTGAATCTTATTGCAATCTACATAGAGTCATAACTCAATAAGCGCTTATACTTAGTGACCAAATTTTTGTATGCATTGAGTAACACGTTCACGTTCTACTAAAATAGACAAAGAGTTAGCTTCAAAGCTAATAACTATAACATTTCGTACTAAATATCGCTACTTGTAATCGCAAGTTTAAGAATACACCAGAGCATTTGTTACCTGCCGCATTCCCTCGCTAAGGAAGACGTGTCTCTTCCCCAGCGCCCACCGCACGGCGGCCGGCGAGGCGGGCGCGGGCGGCGCGGCGGCGGCGGCCACGGCGCGCAGCACGGCGGCGCAGGCGCCTGGCGCGTCGCGCTCCAACGTGTCGCCGCCGCGCCGCCACAGCGCGCGGTAGCGCGCGCCGAACGCGCGGAAACGCATGCGGTGGGGGTACCCGCTCGCCATCAGTTGCGCTGTTTCGAGAATTTGAAGAGCGCGCACCTGAAATCGAGGTAGGTGAATTTAGCGATTACCATATAATTAAATACTTGATAATTATTTGTGTATTGAGCGAAATAAGTTCTAGCGAAAATAAAATTAAAATGAAATATCGTCACTACTTTGAAAGAACCTCGTAACTTATTCTGGTAATCAAAAGAAAAATGACGTAACTATGTATGAGTACAGGGTTACTGCGTTTTTAACTGAGTGTCAAATACGAGATTTTATCAAAGTATTGACAATATGTCTGTATTCAATTCAAAAATGTACCTACATATGGACATTTTGTATTAACATAATCTAGAATTACATTACGTAGGTACCTGTTTTCGCAGAGTAAGCGTAGGCGAAGGCGAAATAGGAATGTTACCTATAGCTTATTTAAAAAAGCAGCCAATATTAAATGTAGGTAAGTACCTGTTTTGCCACGGCTTGACGTTCGAAGAGCATGGGCGCTTCGGCGTGGTTGGCGCGTAAACAGCGCACAAAGTGTGGCCGCGCGTGCACCAGCGTGCGCAGCAAGTTGTCGAGCCGCGTGTGGAAGTCCTGCGTCAGCGTCGAGCCGCCGTCCGCCGCCGCCGCCGTCGGCGATGCTCTGAACACGCCGCCCGACGGCCCGCCAGCCGCCGCTAGCATCTTCAACTCCGCCCCGAACAAGTGCGTCGCGAACCCGAATTCACAGGCGCGCGTGTCAAACGCCGCCAGCAACTCGTCGGGCACGGCGTCCCGGTTGGCATCTAGGAACTCGCTAGCGTCGTAAGTCACTTCCCCGGCGTAGTGTCTGACGGCGAACCGGCGCGCGGCGGCGGCGCCCGCCTGGCGCGGCTCGGCCAGGCGCGGGTGGCCGCGGTGCGCCGCCCGCACGCGCGCCACGTACTGCTCCGGCGAGCCGCGCGCCGCGCACTCCGCGTCCAGCGCCGCCAGCAGCCCGCCGCGCAGCGACGACACGAGGTCGATGCACGGTACGTTATCCACGTAGTCCACTTCTAACGCCGCCGCGCCGACCTCCTCCTCGCGACAGGATTCCGCCGACGATTTAAAAACGTGCGTGTTATAGAAATGCTGCATCGTCTCCGCGCATAGATTGGCACACAAGTGTTCTAGTCGCGATGGAGCCGCGTCTTCGAACCCGAACATATCGAGGATTCCCACGAAGCCGTCTGTGGCGTGGCGCACTGCGTCGTTGAGCACCGCCATGGACTTGGCGCCGGCGCGACCGCGCCCGCCCGCTGTCGACGCTCGACGCGACGCTGCATCCTGATTATGTACCGATTCGTTTGAATCGGAGGATAGCGTGCCTAAAGTCGAACCGAGGCGTTTAAGCGAGTTAGCGCGCCGGACGATGGTGGCCACTGTGCGACAGTACAAGGCTTTCGCTAAAGCATCACGTGCCGCGGCGGCAGCGGCAGCGGTTGCGGGCGCACGGGCAGCGGCGCGCCCTCTGGCTGCAGCTCTCGTTGTTAGTCCACGCAGCAGTGCTGGGGCTGCGACTCCGAGCAGAGCCGCCGCAGCTTGAAGCTCGGCGTCACCAGCCGTTTCGGCGCCCTCGGCACCGTCCGCAAATTGCACGTTCCCGAGCAGCAGCACCGCGGCCAAAACACGAACTACGTCCAAGAAAGGAATGCCGAGGATTCCGAGGCACGTTTTCCAGGCGAGAAAGCGCGTCGCGTCGTCAGGATCCGGGCGTCTTGGAGCAGGCGAAGCCAGGTACCGCAAATCCTGAGGTGCGTAGCCTTCGAGTCTCAACGCAGTGCGCTCTTCCGCGGTGAGCCCTGCCAGCAGCTGGTAAAAGATGTGGTAGTTCCGCTCTCCTGGTGGCGGGCGGACAACTCGCGTCTGGTCCAAGAAGTAGCAGTGGATTTTGGTGCGATACAACGCGCCGTCCGTAACCTGCACTTCGATGAAATGGCCCTGAGAAATAAATTGAGTATGTGATTTATGTTATTTGCCTGGACCTTTGGATTTTTCAACGTCTTTGGTTTTGTAAGTTTCATATCAAGTATAGAGAGTGTAATAAATTAATAATCGGTTAGCTAGGGTGTCTTTATCGTAAACGATCGCGTTGCCGACCTTTACGGGGGTTGGAGCTCTGGGAACCTTACTCACCATCAGGAACACAACACTACATACCTGAAAGGTAGCAGTGCTATTATGGCTGTGGTTTTCTGTAAGGAGGAGGTACTTCCCTAGTTGGGCTTCTCCAGACTCAAGCGTGGTGGTACTTCGCTGTGTCCTACCTCTCATTGTTGGACGTAGTTTAAGGGCATACCCGGGTCCAGCTACCGGGTCCGGTTACTATTTATTGAAATGTGATAGGTAGGTACTTTAATAATTATCTCAATGAAGGTTACTTGTAACATTTTATTGCAATGTCATGCTTACAATGCGCGACGAATGCGAGTTGGCGGCAGTGGCGGCGGCGCCCAGCGACCGCAGCACGGTGAAGGCCGCCGCCAAGTGCTTGAAGGCGTCGGTCTCGGGCCCGCCGCCGGCCACGTCGAACAGCCGCCGCAGCAGCACCATCGACGCGTACGTCTTGCCCGATCCCGACACGCCTGTAGTCAAAACGACAAAAATAAGTTAATATTTTCGTTTATATAAAAGAACAATGACTCAGCATTACAGTATATACCAATACGCTGAGAAACTAAGAAAAACATAATCAAATAAATAAAAATAACTTATTTACATTAAGGTGCTGGAAGGCATATCATCCAACTCACAATACCTCAAGCATTCACGGCACACAGCCGTAAGCCGTAAAGTAAATTGCTATCTACATAAAAGGACAATACTCGAAGCCATTCTGCAATAAAAAAAAAACTATTTTTATATTAAGCAGAAACGTCTGCTACCTAGCATACCAAAGATATTTAAGTCGAAAGAAAAATAGAAAAATTTGACTCGCAGCGGGACTCCAGTGGTTGTGGGTTCGAGTCCCGCTGCGAGTCAAATTTTTCTATTTTTCTTTCGACTTAAATATCTAAAAAAAAAACTTAGTTTACGGCACGCGGGGTAATGTCTGTTGTGACAGTATCCCATGTCATAGGTACCAATCCACTCCCACACACGGTCAGTTCTAACTGATCCAATTAGTAGCGTCATGCCGATTGGACGACAAATAAAAAATAAATCTTTTATTTCAGACAACTACATCAAGGTCCATAGCTTACCTACTTAACCAAAATATACATTTATTTACAGAAATTCCAATAGTATTATGATAACTACAAGTACTTAACTAGTTACAGTATAAAATCTAAAAAAAGGCCCTTGAGGCATTGTACCAAGGATGCTGGCGGCATTTCCTCGTTGTATCGCAATGCTGATACGTTGTGCGAGGAAGCCGCCAGCTCTTCGGTCACCAGTTACATCAACCAGACGCTTCGCGATTTCTGCAAAAAGTTTGTGCGCACTGGGACCCCAAGGACCTAGCGTCTCTACGCCAAATCGTAACAACAAAAATATCTTATGTTAGTAATATTTAATGTAAGTGTATTTTTTTTATTAGTAGCGTCATGCAGATTGGACGATAAGAAGCATGGTGTATGACCACCAAGTATGTATGGTACCTGAGAGTATGATAGCCTGCGGGTAGCCCGTGTCGGCCTGGTGCCGCACGGCATCATGAACAAGCCGCGCGAGCTCCGGCCGCTGCGCGCGCGCCGCTGACAGCGTGAGCGCGTTGCTGCCGTCCGTGTAGCCGTTCAGCGCCACTAGGATTGGCCCGATCCAAGTCTAAAAATTAAATATAAGCCTATTATACAACAGAAGTTCACACTGAGGAATGATTAGATAGTCTATAACGGTCTTGGCTTTATAATTGTATCTAAGTTCAGCGGCCGTATTCGTATATTTCTGACGATTGTCTCTGTCACTATCATGACACCCTTAATTGGAGTAAAAGAGAAAGATGCCCGTAATATACGAACTTCGACGTTCGCGGTGCCGGGCCTGTTTGTTGGAAAATATCGTTTTTCTGTTCAATCCTTATGTCTATAGCCTAATAGTGGTTGTGTGTGTGTGCTCTCTCTGCATCTATACTACATATATAACTAAGTACATACATAGACTAATATAATGCGAAAGTAACTCTGTCTGTCTGTTACATCTTCACGCTTAAACTGCTAAATTAATTGGGATGAAAGGTATTGAGAAATTTTTTGCTACGAGAAAGGACATAGGATAATTTTATCCCGTAACCATACTTTAATGACGGGCATGGCTGACCGACGAATTCGTGTAGAAAAGCTAGTCTAGTTTAATAATTTAGTAACGATAATAAGTAACGGTGCCCAGCGCTATACCTTGCTCAAGGTATCTGAATTGTAGCAAAAGTCTATATATAGATTGCTAAGTGAATTTTCTCAGAAGACTCTATTTTTTTTAATTTAACTATGCTATAATAAAACCGAATGAAAACCGTATCAATGGTTCGTTACTCGCATGTTAGTAGGACATATACACTCATAAAATGTAAAGCATCCCGTGACAATGCGCAGGTAGTGTTACCTGCGCCGGCGCCGCGACAGGTACCACAAAAAAACAGTCCTCGCTGTTCTGATAGATAAAGGACTTATGCACGAATAGCGGTATTTAAGTTACGCTCTTTTAGAACGTCGTAGCCGGCCATGATGGCGAGAATATTGGTTTCAAATAAGCGCTCTGTTTGGGACGGTTTGAAAAAAATAATGGGGTCCATTTGCTTCGCTTACAATAAATTCCTTTAGTGTCTCAATGTGTATCCGCATATTAGTAATAGGAATACGAGCCACTGCCTTTTTTGTAATATCTATACTATCTCCTAATATTACAAATGCGAATTTGACTCTGCCTATCCTTTACTTATGAACGACTTATATATCCCCAGCAGGCAGAACTATTCATCTTATATTATAAATACGAAAGTAACTCTGTCTGTCTGTCTGTTACCGCTTCAATAGCTGAACCAATGGAGAGAGTTTGAGCTACGAGAAAGGACATAAGTAGGACAGTTTTTATCCCGCAACCATACTTTAAAGACAGGGGTACCTGGCCGACGAAGTCGCGAGGAAAAGCTAGTATATTATAATCACATCAAATACATTAATGAATCACATATTTCAAAGAAAGCAACTGACTTTTGGGTGCATTTTTACAGAATCCTATTGTTGCTAAGAGAACGTGTGAATTGTATAAAAAAAATACTACGATTCTTTAACGTGATTTGACCTCCCCTACACTGTAAAAAAATTGGATTAGTTGATGGAAATGCTTAATGTATGGATGTTCAGCCAACGTAAAAGATATCGATGCGAAAATAATTACAAAATATGTATACATGTGCTTTGTATCTTTGGGACGTTTGCACCGGGTACCTGTCGTCTTGGTACTCATGTTAAGGTGTAGACAGTGTTAGGATTCCGGACGAAGCGTGTTGCGGATTTATTCTTGTACATTTTTTATTTTTGTTACGAACCCTGTGGCGGTTTATCAATCCTGTGGACGAAGTTTATGACGGATGCCGTTTAGTATATTTTAATGAAGCCTGCACTGTGAATTTGGGTAACATATTTTGTATGTTACTCATGAATTATCATGCGTTTATTAAAATTGAGACAATAAGATGCATGCATACATGTTTTGGCCCTTTGTTTGTAGCGATATTTCTGACCTTGACATCCAACATCGGGAATGACATCCTAATATATCCATAACAAACGAAGTACCTATCTCACTTAACTGTTGCATGACCGGTTAAGGAGATACTGTTATCACTATATTTATGTACTTTGCTAACATACTTGAATGCTGTGCATAGTTATAATTGAGTTTCAATCGCCAAATTGTCAACTTCTTGTACAACTACCTACGTTTACTACCTACTACCTATGTTTAAGTTTGTAACTTGTTACTATGCCTTTTGTAATAAAATAAAATAAACCAAGATCAACTTACGTAAAACTTATTGTGGTGGAATCGCGCTTGCAAAGCGCGCACTACTGCGTCTTCGGTAAGCGGGCCACGCAGGTGGATAAGGTCGTCTACGTCGGCGGCGCCACTGGCGCCGGTCGGCGCCGGCGTCGGCACTGGCGCCACGGGCACCGGCGGTGCTGCACCTCCGCGCCATTTGCTCTCTGTAACCGAAGACTAGAAGTAAATAATCCCGTCGTCATCATCTGCGAGAGCATTATAGTACCTATCTAGTTATGTATTTTCAGATCTACCTATACTAAGACAAATAAAAAAAGACATCTTTGTTAGCCTAATGTAGAAGTAATCTAGGCTAACAAAGATTTATTTTTGTTAGCCTACATTACTACATGACCATACCTGAATACCGCAAACAAATTCGTAGCCGTGTGATGCTGGCGGCGTCGTAAGAGGCGACAAAGGCAAAAATCCTACGGACGGGCAGCTGCGTCCGTCGAAACCCAATCTACAGCCACTGCTGTCGCCAACCCCAAGCGGGGCGACTATGGCAACTACCCCCCAAGATGATACAAGTCATATTTGTGGGAGGCCTATGTCCAGCAGTGGACTGCATACGACTGAAATGTATGTATGTAAACAAATTCGTTGGTTGTTCGCCTATTTGCCGTTTTATCTCTCGTATCTCGTATTCGCAAAAGTATTACTCAATTTTCGATTTTGGCGATAAGTCTTCGCGTTGCCGGTGTGTATTTGTGCCGTCTCCTTGGCTTCATGATTACCTGGTGGTGCGGGTGGATGTGTCGGGAGCTGTGGCGGAGACGCGAGCGGCACGGGCGGCGCCGGCGGCGGCAGCAAGTGCGGCGCGCGAGGCGGGACGGCGGGTTGCGGCGTTCCAGGCTTGGTAGGCGCGGCACTAGCTCCACCTGTTCCTGCAGCTGGAACCATCAATATTCAGTCAGTTTATTCACTAATCAGCAAATTCCTATTCAAACTGGGAGAATGACGACGGTTGGTTTCTTTTAGGGTACAAGACAAGTATGCTGTTTTTTTTTATGACATAGGCGGCAAATTAGCAGACGGATTGCCTGGTGTTAAGCAATTACCGTCGCCCATGGGCACTCGCAACACCAGGGGAGTCACAAGCGCGTTGCCGGCCTTTAAGGGGGGTTGGAGCTCTGGGAACCTTACTCACCATCAGGAACACAACACTACATACCTGAAAGGTGGCAGTGCTATTATGGCTGTGGTCTTCTGTAAGGAGGAGGTACTTCCCCAGTTGGGCTGCCCCAGATTCAAGCGTGATGGTCAACGCTGTGCCCTACCTCTCATTGTTGGACGTAGTTTAAGGACATACCCGGGTCCGAAAGAGTTGGATATCGACATTTTTAACAGCAACATCGCGGCTGTGAGGCGCGGGATGACGGATCGGTTCTTTGAGTGAGCGTGCCTTGGATCGGAAGTCGGATCATAGTTTGAGAGTTGTTATTTAAGTTAGTTATAGTCTATGTGATTTGTAATCACATTTTTGTTTGTGTTGTGATGATGTGCAATATGCGAGCACCACAACGTTTTTAGGTATGTTATTACCGGCGGTAACCTATAATTAGCTCTCTGCTATTATATATAAGTCTATTGTATGATCTGTAGCTGCTGGTTCTCCTAATAAATAATAAATAAATAAAAAGTACAACTGACAACCTGTGGGTCAAGAGCAATGTTTACTTTTACTGTTTACTATATATATAATATACTTGTACACACCTGTCTGCGGAGCGTTGGCGCCCACGTGCAGATGGTTCCGCAGCGTCACCAGCTCGGAGCTGAGGCTCAGCAGCCGCCGCTGCAGGTGGACCGCCTCGTTTGATGACGACGCGTCTGCAAACAACGTAATAGCTTCAGTCTTTATTTCTAGTGGGTAGTACCCTACCTGTGAAGCCGATGGTCCTGGGTTCGATTCCCAGTAAGTAGGCCTAGTACAAGAGGTCCGAGATAGTATCTCGAGCCGAGATAGACTACCCGTCCCTTTTTACATGTTATATGTATGTAGAGAAGGACGGGTAGTCTATCTCGCCGCTCTTGTGCTATCACACAAATAGTGCAAATGAAGGCCTAGGCGTGTAATGAGCACAGATATTTGTTCCTGAGTCATTGGGTGTTTTCTATGTATTTAAGTATGAGCTTACCGTAGGACTTGATTTGTTAGATTGTACCAAAATATTTATTTATATTCGGGCAACTACTTATACTCTCTTAAATAAAATAATTAACGGAAAGTGGAAATTGCATGACAACTTTAAATTGACATGCAAATTACCTGACTATATTGTTTCCGTAAAAACTACGTATTGTATGTTTATACTATGAGAAAATCTTAAGAAAATCCTCAGTAACGAAGTATTAATTGTATAAAAGCGGGTAACTCACGTTTCATAAGTCGGATATTGCTTGACATGTTTCACTCCGTAACGTGTCTGCGTCGGTTAGCAAACGCGTATAGCTCATGATTATGCTCCTCGTTACAGAGTGAAGCATGTCGAGCCATATTCGACTTACAAAACTTTAGTTACCCGCTTCTATACAATTAATATGTTTGAGTTTGACGATAGTTTTGTGTTTAAAAGTAACAAAGTAATGACGCGACGACGAGTTGTGACTCTTCATATCTTCATCATCAAACAAGTCGTGAATTAAATTCTAGTTCTAGGTAAGTGATACAGCAGGAACACGCGGTATCTTAAGTGCATCGTCGCAATGAAAGTGCGCCGAAGCCGACAAAAACTCGGCGGAAGATGACCGCCGCGCCGCGCGCATGCCAATACCGGGAACTTGACAACACTCGCCCATTAATCTGCTGGTGTGGTGGGTATGTTTTTGTGTAGAGTAAGGTGGCAGTACTAGTACTAGACGCGGTATTAGTACTCGTCATTCATAGCTTAAATAGCGATTAATAAGATGAGATTAACCATAACACCATTTTAAGTTGAAAATTACATTTAAATAGTACCTATCTATTTCGTCCTACTTCGTCGGCCAGCCATGCCCATCTTTAAAGTATGGTTGCGGGATAAATATTATCCAATGTCCTTTCTCGTATTAATTAATCCTATTGCACCATCTTTCGACGGGTAGTTATTATTTTGATTTATAACTATTAAAATAAACGCAAAGAAAACCTTAGAATTACATGATGTTCAAAGTTGGAAGTCAAATAACTCTAGATCCAAGAGGAACCGTTAGGCATTTCATGGGAAAATTCAAAAAACCAGTTTGCATGGAACTTGTAGTTATGTTTACAACTAGTTGCCAGTGCAACAGGTGTTTCCACATTCTTGGGCCCGGCCGCGTCCTCACAATACTAACAGAGTTGTGAGGATATCGAATATTAGTAAAAAAGACTTGCAATGTAAAGTTTACGATTCCGAACGTGGAATTCACCTGATCTTATTACGGAGGGCTCGAGGGGACCCAGGGCATGAAGACGAGGGGGGAGCGGCCAACCGGTCGCAGCACTGCAACGCCAACCGAACCCCGACCTTCTCTAATACGGAATAAAGTCCAAAACAATACAAAAGGGTACCTTGAATAGCGTCAAAAACCTTTTTATTAGCCAGCGATCGAAGGACAGAGGCCCGCAGCCGCGGCCTCTTTCCGGCCACTTTCATCCAAAACTACGCATCTCCATTCACGATCTGATGCGCGTCACCAAATTTGGCAGAAAGAGGTCACCATGTGAGGTGACCTGCAACCACGTGTCGGCAAAAACTACAGAACGATCATACAAAAATAACTGTTTATGCTTATGAGAAGCTTCTTACCTATGTCTATAGGTTATTTACGGAGAAGTATATAGGTTATTACTCAACAGCGGAGGGAACGACCGCCCGGTAGCCCAGTCATCTACCATGACAAGACGGCATGTATCTGTGTCAAAAACACACATTACCATTCAAAACAACGGTTACAAATATTTTTTTATTTATTTTTCGATGTTTTCTTGTTTATTATACGTATTGTATACCATTTTACAGTCAACAATTTAATTTCTGGAGCACTTCGTACCTTATTACAGTCAAAATTTACAAAAAGGACGCTTTACGAAGTAGCTCAAAAATCAAATGATTTGCCTTTGACTTTGTACCTACATCTACATATGTATTTAAGGCTAGGTTAATTAGTACTTATTAGTAATTCAGTTTTTATATGGGTCGGAACTTAGACTAGACATCACTTTCCTTCGATTGCAAGTAGGTAGAAATTCTATGTAATCTCCGGATTATATCTTTGTTTCTACTTAATAAAACCCATGCTTTATTCTACTTAAAAGCAAATCTACTCGTGTAACTCCGTTTCCGAGGCAGTATAACCAGGAAAGAATGGGTGATAACACACGTTACAAGATAATTTAATACTTAAATTGTAGTCATTAGCTCATGAATACATTCGTACAATAGTACCTAGCATCATCCGCTTTCCAGCACAATTATAGAAATTATTAAATTTAATTGCAGCTTTTCAAGTCTGTGAGAACTCTCTACAGCCAAAAGTCGCATTCTTTTGAATTCGCTACCTACTAAAGTCTGAGTCATTGTCAGTGGGTCCGAGATACGAGAAATGATGAATGTGAAGCGACTGAGGCATCTTGGATACTTCCGGCGAGACGATGGATAAGTTCAATTACATTATAATGAAAATTGTATTAATTACATAATCCAGCCCACTTATAATTAATCGTTGCAAGCTTTTGCGATAAAAAATAATATTTGGTTTTATTCCCCATATTCGTGGTCAGAATTGATTTTGCTAACCTACAAAAAACAATCCAATTAAACATAATATTTTCGACTTTCCATTGCGCTAACTACCATACATGTGCTTATGGAAAAGTTAAGTTAAATGGAATTGAAAAAAAAAATACATTTTAAGACTTAGTAAAATTAATATCATACATAAAAAGCCGTAACCCGAAAATCATTTAAACTTCTCTAGTAAATGTCATCAGAAACAGTTTTAGTTTCTCAAGACGTTCACTAGGTATATAGAGATGTCAATTTCAATTAAAGCATGCTACTCGCAGATGCAGAGGTGAGAAAGTTGACTAAATAACCATGTCTATGTAACTACATAGACAATATGGTAAGTTCCATATTAATTGTCTAACTACATAGACATGATTCTTTAGTCAAGTTTTTCACCTATGCGAGTAGTCTTTAATGTAGAACGCGGACATGCGTGTACACACACGTTACTACTATATAGGCCAGATGCTTCACCTATAGTATACAGTAGACACCTGCATGTCGGGAAGATAGTTTTAATCCGCGGAATAAGTAGAATTGTCTCAGCTAATAGTAGAAGTATTCTATCCATTCGGGAAGATGTTATGGAATGTTATTCCGAAACCATGTGGAGCACATGAAAGAAATAACTATCTAATAGTTACTGATGTCGATGATTATGTTTTCTATTAAAGATCTCAAGGTCGAGTTCCATTGGTTTACTGGCATTTGACTTGTGATCGGCAAGGGGAATGTATGGCCAGGTATCTATAATGACGGCGCGCACACTCCGCGCCAATTACTGATAACCTCGCGCCTCTCACAGCTCTTCGCATTCCAAGACTTTTTGTACGGACTATAATGATATTTCATGTAGAAATACGTGGTAAGGATTAGGAATTAATCAATTTTGAGAGATATACCTATTATAAGATATGAGGGCTTAAGCAAATGCGTCAATAGCTAAGAATTCTTTCCGGAGTGACAACGCCAAACAGTTCGACAGGGCTCCCTAAAAAGGGGTTAGTCGGCTATCGTATAATGATATTTTTTATCCAGTCTACCGGCACTGAGATTAATCTCTTGATTATGTCATTCCTGAGAGCCCTTCGCCGCACACGCATCCTAGGCCCGCGCACAAAAAGCGCACACGCGCCAAGCTTCCATTATCATAACATAACTCCCGTGCCGCAAAGAAGTTAGCTACAAGCGTCTTGTAATAACATTCTGCTATTTGTAAGTATTAACAGTTTTTAGTAATACAGGATTTATTTATACGAGGTATTTGGCAATAGGCTGGCCATGTCTGTCGCAGTTTTGTTTATGATATGGGAGGCAAACGAGCAGACGGATTGCCTGATGGTAAGCAGCTACCGCCGCTATGGACACTCGCAACACCAGAGGAGTCACAAGTACGTTGCCGGACTTCAAGATGGATATACGCTCTTTTTTTGAAGGTGATGATGATTCTATGATGAGGTTTGTGTAACAATTAAGAGATCTTGGGGTTATGACATAAACAGACGGTTAACTGAACTTCTCTTATTATCGCTAGCTCATGAATGGACAAGATTTAAGAATAATATTATCATCCCGAGTACACTAGAGTATTTATGAATACGTGAAGCATTTTAAAAACAGTGTTTTTACTTGTACTCTTTTGCCGCCCGACAACACTGGCTTTCTGTAGCATAACACAATTAACGGGGTAGGTGTAATGAAGCCGGCGGCATTAAGTTGTAAATACCACGGAAATTAATATTATGCTGTGTTCACAAAGCTTACACAATTCTTAGGATATTTCTCTTTTGTTGCCCGCCACGCCATGCGTCTCTTTTGCACTTATGATACTTTTTGGACAGAACAGTTATGATATACGACAAACATCTCACCATTGTAGTTATACTTTAAGTCAAGAGCGATTCAATTAATGGAGAATTTGTACACCTTATCTCGATTCAATAAAGCTTCCTTGCATTCCTAGCTTAAGTATTTTAACATAGCCGAATGATCAACATAGTATTCGTTAAATTGGCGACTCGACAAAGCGATGATATATGAATTAATATGAATCATACGAGTAGAAACATTTATGGCAAGTCACATTCAAGTTTAAAAGTGGTACATGTTTGCAGGTGACGCCCTGAAAGGGCACAGCAACATAATTAAAACATCTGCTACTAGGATTGCAATTATAAGGTAAACAAGTTGCAAGTATACAGTCGTATTTGCCTTACACGTGTTTGCAACGCTTTACTTGGAGCTGATTGGGTTTACGTTGGACCGAAACCGAAATCCGAAAGTGTTTTCTCACAAAAGAAAACGCTTTCAGCATGATGGCAGCAGTTAACGCCTGGGTGCCATGACATAAGCTTGTAGTATAAAATGACTATTGACATGTCCTCGTATCATTCATATAATAATTTCAACCACTTTGTCAAACTGTCCACGTACAATTTGTGATAGTTACAAAGCTATAATAAGGCTACAGTGGAACGTTGGTATGGTTGCAGTACAAATAGATCACGTGCCATTGCACACCTTTTTCAAAGGCAGCACGATTATAAAACCATTTTCCTGACGAGCAACTTCTCCGCGGTGCATTCCCGCCATATTACCGTAATTGCCAGCCAGCGACACTTCAGGCACTTGCGCGATGTCACAGATACTGTAATGTACAATTTACGAGTTTCCGCAGCACAATTCTTGCTAAACCTATATGCATACCTGATCTCCGGTTCCATAGTAACTTGGAACAATACTAGGCCACGCGTGTATTAGTTTGCTGTAAGAAGCAAAAAGAGTAACATCCCTGTGTTGAGGCCACGCGCGACACTCGTCAAATGCATTTGCATGCACATATATAATCATATTTGACGACAGCTCTGGTCTAGTGGCTAGTGACCCTGCCCATGAAGCCGCCGGGCCTGGATTCAAATCCCGGTAAGGGCATTTATTTATGTGATGAGCATAGATATTTGTTCCTGTGTCATGGGCGTTTTCTAAGTATTTAAGTATTTGTACATATAATTATTGTATATATATCGTTGGCTGAATATGGACGATCAACCTTCTTGAGCTTACCGTCGGGCTTAGTCCAGCAATATATTATAAATGTGGATGCACATTTTTCGTTGCGTTAATGAAAATTATTTTTAAACACGGCGAAACTATAAAAGGTCTTTATTGGAACCCTAATATATATATTCTTTTTTCTTTTATTTCTTATATGGCTATCTTTAATTAAAACTAGACTTAACGATGTTTAAGTCACGAAAATAAAATAAAGTTTTTCTTAAACACTGGGTCCAATATTCGAATAAGGCCTAATAACATTTAGTATCCTACTTCATATTAATACAAGCTCGCCTCGTGTTGCAACTTTGTGAAAGCACACAGGTCTTAAACTCGGCCTAAATGGAGCACGCGGACTCGCCGATTACATCAGCGGCACAATTTACTGCTCTACAATGTATATAGTCTACATAAAGCATTGGTTGGCAACCCGAGCTCGTTAGCAGCGGGGCGTCCATGAAGATGTGAACAATTGAACATCCCAAAAAATAAGTAAGCTTTTTGAGGTCTATAGACAGTCACCCGACAGTGTTAATCGATTCTACATAGGTAGTGGTTGGCAACCGATGACCCACGAGCAAAGAGGTACGTGTTATGAGTCTCAAAAAAGATCGTGTCAAACCATAACCTTGATCCTTGATTCAGATAAAAATATAATCTCTTGACCTCCGATCGACCTAAGCTGTTTCTGATTGGAACAGAGTTGTATTTGGTTCGTTTCATTTTATTTAGAAACAATACTTTTAATCTTATTTTCCACACTGTAGATTAAAACATTACATATTTACTTATACTATTTAAGATTCTTACGGCATCTAATAAAAGTGTAATCAAAGTGTTCCTTAATCATGAATTATTCTCTTACTTAAAATAAAGCTACCGAACACCACTCACCAGTATAGCCTAAAACGATATGTGCCGAACGAATAGATATGGCCAAGCAAAAAACTTTGCTACAGTATCAAAGGTATTCAATCAATTTATTGGCCTGTAGTTGTACCTACTTAAATACTAAACATGACTCAATTGTTTTCATTCTCGGCGCTATCTCTTTTAATTATTCATTTAAATATATTCAAGATATCTTTTGACACTCTCGCAACTATATAATGGAATCTTTGAAAGGTGGAGGCAGTAGGAGTATAGTGCATATTAAGTAAGACAATGTTTTGGAATATATTTAGCCTAAGCAGAGGAAAAGTTGGCACGCAATGGACGCTGTTACCGTCATGACAAAAGCGGGCGATTGAAAGAGATGGATATATCTATCTGTATCTGTAATAACGAGTATACATATGTATAGTCATTATCATTCTGTCATGCAGACAATTATAGACCATGATTGTCCGATAGGATTCAAACAAACAAATACTTTAACGCAAGGTCGACTTAAACTTCAACAATGGATGCATACAGTTGACGCTTTATAGCAATCTAATAGAGATCAAATATTTGACTATCATTAAAAAAAAAATATATTATTCGTGATCCTATTGGAAAACGATACAATCTTGAAATTTTTTTCGTTTTTTATTATTGGAAATTACGAGTATTTATTTCTGTGGTCATATTTAACAGTCTGACGACTGTATAACTCTTTTACATTGTAATAAGATTCAGTTTTTTCTGTCTAAATTACGCATTTCCCGCTATTAGTGCGTAGCGCGTTGATGTAAATTAAGAAAACAACAATAATAATACAATTACATCAATATAAAGAAACTTGTACCCACTCTGTCCGAAAACCAGGTTGTTTTGAAAAAATAGAACTTGAATTTATTCAATCTGTTTGGATATGGATTGTGTAGCATAGGCAGTAAATGTTTCCATAAAATATCATATCTAAAATGAATAAAATATGTACATCACATCATCTTTTTAACAACAGAGTTGAATTCCCGAACTTAATACAAGTTTTTTTTTTTAATTTATTTATTCAGTTCTTCTAGCCCCTAAAATAAATGACATGGTTCCTTATAACAGATCTTTGTATGTCTTATAGTTACAGAGTTGCCTACACATACCGATCTACGAGTACCTCTATAAGGTAAACGTCCCACCCAGACGTTTCCATCTCTTCATCATCTTCAAACGTAAAAGTCATTAGCAAGTGACAGTTGGGTGTCCAATATTCGGCATCAGCGTGTCGACAGCTTGGACGTTTACCTTAAATTCCTCTTACCACAGACTGTTCATTAATCTAACAGGACTTAAATCCATTCATTCCTAGATATATGACGTGCATTTCCGTCTTCCCTTTCTTGCACAAGCCGTACTACATTAGAAATGACAGTAACGCGAGTAACTGTCATCGGCCGCGTCAGACGGATGCCTCGCACCGACGGCTCAATTCGCATTCCCCCGTGCAAAAACACGCGCACGCGCAGCTTTTTACACGAGCCTAGCGCGCTAAATGCACACGCGGTGCTGTGATACGCTACTCTTATGAGATATGTCATAGTACTTTATAAGTTGTAGCTTCAGTAATCGACAGAAAAGGTCTTACTCAACTAGGGGTATTAATATTAATTCAAGAAATAAATAATATTGGACAAATCGAGCTAGTCTGAGTTAAAGCTCCAGATGGCTGGTTTGTGCTTTTGTAGGTGCTACTACAAATATACATAATATAGATAGTTACAATGTGTTTTTATTGAACTTGTAGCAATAGTTATAATATTACATATAAAGGATTTAAGGTCCTTTAGAGCTACTCAAAATAGAAAACTTTTATAATTTAGAAATGTATTTCTAATAAATACACAATACCTAGCTTAATATTAGGATTCGAACATAGATTTAGCGATCACTGCCGAAGGTCCGGCTATTAGGTTAGGTAGCAGTTTAATATTTACCAAATATTTGTTATAACAATGGCCTGAAGAGTATGGTAGACAGAAATATATGCTTATAATGTAGACGAAAGGAGAGGGAAGACAACGTCTGCTCAACAGAATAGAAAAAAATAATTTATACTTAAGATCTTAGAGAATATATTTTGTATTGTAACACCTATTTCACAAGTTCCTCAGCAAAAAACAAGTGACGATTACGTTCCTTGCAGCATGTGAACATATTCTGCTGTAATACTAAATTATCGATCACTGTAAATATAATAAATACATTTCAGCCGTATGCCACAAAATAGACAGATACAGAAATCAATCTCCATACAAAGCGTGCTCGATCAACGCACACATAGACACTGCTCACAGACACGATATCTCGGACCAGTTCGGACCACTGCAAGCGTGAGTGCCATCCGACAGAAAAACGAAGATATTTTTCTCCCATACAATCTTTATCAACTCGAAAAAACAATAAGCGCGGCAGGATTTCTTACATCTTACGCGTTTTGGTAAAATGGTCTCTGCTATCATCGTTCGAGAAAGGCAGAAGCGCCGCAGGATTTCATACATCTTTCGCTTCTTTGCGAGTATTTTATATTATTCCAGCACTAAAGTTGTTAAGGCGATAGTTTCTTACAAATTGTTAATAAATTAGCCCTTATTCCCTAAGATATGGCTGTCAAAATCTCTATTGAATGACAGGAGACACTTCATCTCTTCAGGAGCGGTACCGCGGTACCGCGAACATCGAAGTTCGTATATGTGACATTATCTATGAAAAGGGACGTTATTGTCGATGGCGCTTATGACGTTGTTAGAGATGACGCGATACAAACATAACGCGGTTCGACGTAAGTGCCATCGACCATAAGGTCCCTCTTCATAGATAATGTCACATATTTCGGGCATCTTTCTCTTTTCTCCAATTATAACTGCGGCGCTACCGCGAACAACGATATTCGTAAATTTTGGACGATTGTCTCTGTCACTCTCATGACGTCTCAATTGGGGTAAAAGAGAAAGATGCCCGCAAATTACGAATATCGGGCGGTAGCGCCTCAGACATCCGTTTCTTGGTTACATTATTTAATGCGAACTTATTACACTTTAAAATATAATAATTGTGCTTTTTGCCAATGTCGAAATCGTCGCAAGATATTTGCTGTGACAAATTTGTAATATAATAATAATATTAAAATAAAAATATTCTAGTTATTATTAATTCTTCGTCTGCATAAAATCAAGGTGATGATGATGATGATGTTGATTGACAAAAACTATCCTATGTCCTTTCTTGCGACTCAGACACTCTCCATATCAAATTTTATTTAAATCGGTTTAATATTATTAAAAATAGCGTGAAAGCGACACAGACACACAGACAGAGTTACTTTCGTATTTATAATATTATTTAGGATAGTTATATAGTCAGGATTCTTTCCGTTTCATTCTCGACAATTAATCACAAGCAAGATAGGAGCGCCAGTACCACGATAGTTTTTCGTGCATAAGCATAGTTGGCAACCCTAGAGCGACCGCCGGGAGTAGGTATGAAAAATGAAGTACATACATTTGATTGACTTCTGTATCTGTCTATTTTGTGCGTATGCAGTCCACTGCTGGACATAGGCCTCCCACAATTATGACTTGTATCATCATGGGGGGTAGTTGTCATAGTCGCCACACTTGGCAGGCTGCAAATATAATCTTTAATAAATCGTTCGATACTTTATCTAACACTAGATGACCCGTTGAACTTCGTAACACCCGTAACTTCTCTTTTTATCTTATTACGTCTATGGTTATAAATTGGAATGTCAATGATTGTCAGGTGGGAACAATTTATATGGGAATAAAGAATCACTGTTTTCTAATTATCATCACAATATTTCCGTGTTTATACACTGCCTAAACCTTCTGCGGTCTAATACAAACATTTCAATACTAAAATTACCTAAATATTGGTTCAGCGATTGTCGAGTTTATGGGTAACTAACAAACGCATTTCATTTTTATATAGATAGATAACCGTATACACGGCGCAGGATAGGAAAGAGCAACTCGGAAGCTAGCGGTACTACCGAAGCTCCAAACACCGAGAAAGCTCTGCGGCCGACGCCCCCGCACCATCCAAATTATACGCGACTTTACATCACAACACTGGTCTTTAATAGTCCTTATCTAGTTGGAATAAGGTTTATAACTGGTTAGTTAACTGTGGTATTCGGCAAAGCGTCTTTAATGTTAAACGAATTTACATAATATTGACAACCATATCGGTGAAGCACACGATTAATTTGGACGTGAGAAGCAATGGCTGCCGACGTCCGGGTCAAATATAACAATTATACCTTTGATGGATGATTGTTTCCTAATTCGCGCATATGTCATGACTTGTTAAGTTTTTATTTATGTATCTTAGGTGAAAAACATAGATAAATCACCAGGCCTATGTAGTAGTGACGTGTGTACACGCATTCCGCGTTTTATAATCAAATTTTGACGTAAGTTCCATATTAATTCTTAGCACATGGTCCTTCAGTTAAGTTTTAAATGTGTTTCTCATACTTTGTAAGACAGAACATTTTCGTAAATAATTATTATCCTATTACGAGTAGTAGCAGTTCAGGAAAGCTTCATATCACAATGTTAGAACCAGAACTACCCTTCTAATTGTTAGTTGATATAATTAAGTAAGTTATAATTAAAAATGACAGCTTAATATTAATATCTCATACTAGTGAATAGTTTTATTGCTACCACGCTACTAAAGTACTTGTGTTATTCCCACCTTATCCTGCTAATATGCTCAAAAAATTACCAATGAATTTTAATGAAATTTTACTCTAATGTGGCTTATACATTTGTATTTAAACTTTCGTGAGACACATTAGATAAATTAAAAATTAACACGGCTCTGCTCACGTTTATTTAGTCACTCGCGCGACATGACACTCAGCACTCTTAGTGCTTGATAATGGAGGCCTATGTTCTCCGAAACATCTCGCGCGAGTGACTAAATAGACGTGAGTAGAGCCGTGTTAATTTTTAATTTATGTGGCTTATACACTTAATTAACACATTGAAAATAAGCTACTCGAGCATACTAATTTGGCGTAGACGAAGTTGTGGACAGAAGCTATTTGTAAATATCATCAAACTATAAAATACAATGCAAGGACGACTAAACTAAGGGATAGATGGAACTCGATCGATCCGTTTCCGACGACTAGGATAACTCCGGCAAAATGGTTACTTTTCACTCAATTTGAACACTACTTATTCGAACTGAAAAAAAAATTGAGTGTAATGTCTGTTAATAAAATTATCTTATAAGCTATTCACCCGGTTAGGAAATAATCGGAAATAATTGGTTACCGGCATGAGTCAGGTGCTTACGCACCGACGCAATGACAGTGATCGAGCGAAGCCTGCACCAGGAAAACTCATTTTTCAAATACCTAAAGTTATCTTATATCTTTACCCTACCCTACCTACCATGCAAATTTCCTACTATATATTTATTTATATGGTCTGCAGAATTCCACGGTTGAAAAATTAATAACACCTAGATAAAGATATATCATAGGGCCTACCGCGAACATCGACGTTCGAAAATCGTTCATCTTTCTCTACAATTAAGGCATAATAAGAGTGACCGAGTCAATCGTTCGAAATTTGGAACGCGGAATGCATATTCAGCACTAGCACCTCGCACGTACCATATACATCCAGGGAAAATGTTATACGGATGCCAGCATTGAGGCTGACGCCACACGAAGTCCACGTTGCCTGACAAAGATGGCGAGATCTCACGGGAGTCCTGTGTGACCGGAGAATGCCGATCAAGACAAAAGAAAAGGTGTATCAGGCAATAAGACCTGCCTTTACATATGGTCCTGAGTGCTGCGCGATCAAATAGGTGCACAAACAGAAAGTCCATACCGCGAAATGAGAATGCCGAGGTGGGCCAGCGGGTGTGACTAGACTTGATAAAGTACGTAACGAACATATCAGAGGAAGTTTCAAGCTAGCGCCCATTACTCAGAAACTAACCGAATACCGATTGAGATGGTATAGATATTGGACATGTTATCACGAGTGGCGACGATCATGGTGCGAACAAAGCATTGGTCCTCCAGAAGACCGCAAGAAGACCAAGGCGCCGACCTACTACCTGGTGCTCCTCGGTGTCAAAAGAATTGGAGCGAGCTCAATTAAACTCGAGGACAATCGAGGACAGACGGTCCTGGAGAATGAGGACGAGAAGAGATAAAGGTGAAGGAAAAGAAGAAGAACAGTCAATCATTCGAAACTTGCGAATTTAGACTGTTGTTCAGCGCCAACTACTCAGTGGAGATTGCAACGAAAAGAATCATAAATAGCTGTTGGGGTTTGACGACGGAGCAGCCATATTCCCAACACCAGCTAAACTTCACCTACTTATTACTCGTAGTATTGTAGTATTACCAAGATATAAATTATTGTATTTGTTTTGTTATACTTTATAATTATTACTTTTTATCAAATCAAATGACATTCATCAAATTTCGAGAAATAAGGTAGGTACCTATACACCTTAAGGAGATCATAAATAGCTCTCTCTATCATTTTCAGAGAATACTTTAAATTTAATTTATACATTTTTTTAATGACTATAGGTAATACTGCCGCTTGTCACAGTTGTTGTAAGTAAAATAGTGTAAATAATAATACTGAATTTGTGTTGTTTCAAAGTTAAACAAAAACAAATGCATATTAGTTAGACTGAGTTTCGTTGAATTTATGTACTTGTATTAGGGTCGTAGCCGTCGTAGGCCGTGTATACATGCCTAATATTAAGCGCTATAAATGCGATAGTCGCCTCGTGCGCAGGTACCTCCCCCCGCGCCGCGCCCCCGCTGTATCCGTTAGCCGCGCAGCCTCCGCGCTTTGCATAACGACCTGCGCCTAACCTCACAGCGCACCCACAGCCGCTACCTGCGTGGCCACAGATGAATCAGATGATATTGCTACCTATTACACTTTTATTATTATTAATGCCCCTAGTTGGTACTGACTACAAAATAGAAGAAGTTTTGAATCCTTTCAATTTGTCAATTGATGGTTGACTGGAATGGTTGCAATTCTATCGTCAATCGCGCGCGCGCTATCATCTTTTTTGAAGTCACATACTTGTTGGAGCGTGACAGATATAGTGACTAATGATAAAAACCCGACCGAACTAGGGTAGCAGGGCATTTATTAGGGTATTTATCAAGTATACTCGATTCACAAGTTGACGTGAGTTGGCGTGGCACTCAACTGTTAAGATTTATATAGACAATGGACATACGGCGCCAACTCTCGTGAATCTACCTGTACCTGGGTTATGGACGTATGTTATAATAGTACATTTCGATACTAGTGAAAAAAAATTTTTTTTCGACGAGGGTGAAAGTCGGAGCCCGAGTGAAACGAGGGTGACAATCACCCGAGTCTTAAAGAAGTTTTTACACGTATATCGAACCTAATTTTTCATAGCAAGTGCCTTAAAAAGGAAAATCAACGCACTAGTAGCAACGCAAACGCAACGCAAAAGTGCACTTTTTACGCACTAGTTAGGAAAAATATTAATTTGTATATATTAGATATATAGTCTTCGACTACGTACAACACAATCCTTATTGAGCTTACTGTTTACGAGTGTGCCCCGACTTGTGTAGGATTGCCTGAATATATTTATTTATTTTGTTTTTATTTCTATAGTGTAATTAAGGCTTAATTTGGGGCTAGCCATCACTGATGTGATGTGTAACCTTTTTATTTCTTTGCACAATGTTTGAAATTTCGGTTGTTGTAAAAAAAAAAAATATTTACTTATCTCTTTAAAATAGATTTATCGTACGTTTGTCTCTAAATCTTATATATTTTTATGGTCTTAAAGTCTTATGTATTGGTTATTTTGTTCTAAAACAATATCTTTTCTAGGATATCTACATAAAGTACGTGTAAGCATAAAGTTGAGTTATTCATTCGCCTCACTAGGTAGCTCGGAAAACCTTTTTGTATCATTTGAAATTTATTAAGCAAATCGCATTTAATACACATAACAAAAACAATACTCTTTATTGCATAACCAAAAAAAAAAAAACAGAACAGGTTACTTTAAAGTAGAAGTAACCCAATCGGCGGTCTTATCGCTTAAGAGCGATTTCTTTCAGCCAACCTTCATTGCAGGGAAGGTGTACTTTTCATTTGAAGATCACTGAACATAAACATTAAAAAGCTGTGTTTTAAAAAGTATTTACAATTGAATGAAGAATAATATTTATCATCATTTTGATTATTCAGAACACACCATCATCAGGTGTATAAAATCAATGCAAATATAAAATGTTTTTTTTTTTTATAATCTCTACATCAATATCTTGAGTTTTCTGTTTGGGTTTCTGCAAAAAATAATTCAAGGGAAGAAGCGATTTGCCTACGGTTTGTTTTTGTCTTGTATTTTCCTCACTTCTATGGCTCGTGTGTGGAAACACTCGCTGCGCTCAGGATCCTTGTTATGAACCACTCGCTTAGCTCATGGTGTAGAATCCTTTCGCTTGCTCATTTTAATCCACACTTGTGAAACTAAAAACTTGTAATTAATTAAGAACTATATATGTCCTATCATAACTAACTAGTACAAAAATATTGATAATTGGAAATATTTCATTTTCATTATGTGCATATGTAAGCATTACAGCGTGTTACCAATTCGCTTGTATACTAGTCAGTTTTTTACAGTACTAATCCTATTCATATACAACAAATCGTGTTATTAATCAAACTATTATTTACCGCTATAGTACCTTTTAGAATTAAGCCAGTTGTTATACAACCTATCCCGAACGACCTTATTGGAATGCGCAGCGTGGCCCCGGGACCAAAACAAAGGCGTACGCGCACCTCGGCTTGTGTTACTTCAACCACAACTTGGTCAACACAAACACATGTCAGCCATCTTTCTAGGCCGCTCTATGCTCTGAACAACATAACCTGCAACTGTGAAGTCGGTCACTGTTCTAGCTTTGACCAACTCTAGACAACCTACATAGATAAACGTGGACGCGAGTTTTAAATTTACGTATAGTCAACCAATTTGATTTCTAGGCCACATCGAACCTTGTCACAGTGACGTTATTGCGTCTTTCATATAGATTTGCACTGTGACAAGGAACGAAGTGGCCTATAAATCAATTTGGTTGACTGTACAGTGAGCGTCATATAGCTGGCAACAAAAGTACTCATAAACTTCGGTACACCAAATTTATATGGTGTACCGAACTAATTGACTATACTTTGCTGCTAACTATATAACGCAGACTGTACAATTTAATTCTGTTCATTAAATACTAATGGTACTTTACTTATTTTAAGGTTGTAATAGAGAATAATATAAAACTAGGATCATACATCCGTAATAGTTAGGTTTAATTAGAACTTTTACATTGTTTTCTGTTCTTTGTCAAGGATTGTCCATAGATATATATATGCAAAGTCGTGAGTATAGGCCATTAAAGCTTTAGCTGCATACTATGTATCTAAAGCTCAAGAGAGCGGCGTCCTCCGAGCTTTCAGACGCGAAGGGCTTTACAACACTCAGAAACACTGGAGCGCGCAAACAGGTTTAGATTCAAAACCGAACGCCCGACTCATCGCGTCTCTCACCTTGCAGCTTCTTCTCAGTCTCCCAGAACTTCTGCAGTTCGGTGAAGTATTTGTCGAGGATGAACACTTTGGAGAGGCCGAGCGTGGCCATGGCGGGCGGCGCTGGCGCATCCCAGGCCGCGGCCGCGCCGCTTTATCACACGCGAGTTCCCGCGAGCGCCGGCAGTGGCGAACTGAGGCGGCCCTCCCGCGCCCGCGCTGCCCGGCCGCTGGGTTACCAGGCGCTACGGCTTTTCTGATGTCTCGTGACTTTTCTTACGTTAATCTAGGTAAGCCAGTTCGTAAATTTCGGATGGTTGTCTCTGTCACTCTAATGAAGGCTTCATTGCAGTAAAAGAGAAAGATGCTCGAAATCGGGCCAGTAGGCCTATCGCGAATATAGAATTTCGAAAATTTCGAGCATCTTTCTCTTTTACTCCAATTAAGGCGTCACTAGAGTGACAGAAATCGCCAGTAGCGCCCAAGGGATATTTAGCTTTGAGTGTTCTAAATAATATAGCGTTATAAATAACAAATCTCACGATGGGTAAACTTTACATATTAAATGCTGTACTTAGATTACACAAATATCTGAGTCACAAACCTACAAATTCTACACGTAGAAAAAAAACTAGACCTGCCCTTATTCCTAAGATTAACTCTGTATTTGCTAAACGCCAGTTCGCTTCACAAGCTACCCACTTGTATAATTTGATTGATATCACACAGTTTATCTATTTAACCCACAATTCCGAGAATGGTTACATACTTTAAATTATCACGATACAGAGATTTTAGTATTATCGCATGCTAAATCATAGAGATTTTAGAAATGAATTACAAATTAGGTTATAAAACCTACTAAGGGCAGAGTGCTAAATGTTAAAATACAATAAACGAAAATAATTGGTCATATAAGTTTGTCACTACTTAAGCTTAAGTCCTAATCCGAGCCCTGAGGCTCCAGTGTAAGTTTCTTTTGACGTAAAAAAACATTTACGAACGCGTAAGTGATAATGTTATTTATATGGGAAACGCAAACGCGTTCGTGACGTAAAGTTACGTTAAAAACTTACACTCAGGGCTCTGAGTAACATTATCACTTACGCGTTCGTAAACGTTTTTTTACGTCAAAAGAAACTTACACTAGAGCCTCCGAACGGGGAAAGTTCGCAGAAACCTCCTCCTTAAAGAAGACCACAGCCATAACAGCACTGCTACCTTTCAGGTGTTCCTGATGGTGAGTAAAGTTCCCAGAGCTCCAACACCCTCAAAGCCCGGCAACGCGCTTGTGACTCCTCGGGCGTTGCCGGTGGCCATGGGTGACGGTCATTGCTTACGATGGTAAGCAATTACCGTCAGGCAATCCGTCTACTCGTTTGCCACCTTTGTTATAAAAAAATACAATTTCAATACCCATGATTTTAAATTTCAATTACTCAATATTTCTAAATTACAATTTCTTACTACAGATCCGAATCCGAATGTTCGACTCTTAAAACTATACCTCGTTTTTTTTGGAATAAAAATATCTTTTTTTTAATCTGTACCTGGCAACCCTACCCGCACCGCGGTACACCTACTTTTGGACTAGAACCATCCCGTTTATTCAGCCTACAAGACATACCACTCTCCTGCTCTATAGAGCTATAGATAATATATTATCTATACCCAAAAAATCCTGAGACATCATAATTATCATAACATCCAATAACTCCGGTACTGAGATAGTTTCTGATATCAATTGTGCATATTTGCAATCAGAACTGGCTGCGGGCTGCCACCCAAAAGTTGAGCGGCCCGGGTGGGGAGGGGAGGGGGGAACTGGTTTGTTTATTTGTTGCGCCCCTCCCTCGCTGGCGAGCTTTCGTGCAACCATAACAAATACTACGAAAACGTTTTTAGTGCTTTTATGCTTTCTAGTACCTATGTAAAGAACGTAAAAAAATATGAATTACTAATGAAATTGAAATTATTCGTCAATTTAGGCATTTTACATTGCACTAGTAAATGTAAAAAATACTACGAAGTTCTAACCCTACAGACTCCAGAAGAATTATTACCTATAAAAAACTCGGCGGAATTACTTTCCAAAGCAATATATCTTACTATCAGCACACTTGTGCATGGATACATAAACAGTACGGTCAGAGACTTTAATTGTTGAGCCATTTAGGGATCACTTTAAATTAGGCACTTCATATAGTAAGTATTAAACAAAAGAAAATGCCTTGAACCGTAAGTGGCTCAACAATTAATGTCTGTGCCTGTACATGGGTGCATTGAAAAACCAGGCCAGATTATATTTAAAAAAATCGTCAAATCTGTTCCACAAAAAAAAGGATGTACAACTCGTTAAAAATATATAATACGCGTCGACTTGAGAAACTCCTGTTTTTTTCGTCGGTTAAAAATACCAGTGAAATGTGTAAGTAACATATATAAATCTAATAATTTATCGGTTAGTATTATTAGAATTATTACTAAGCAATTTGAATGCGATTTGCAAAAACAGCTTGAGCACGCGTTGAACTCTAATGTATGACACGAGCATGCGCACGCGACGAAACGCACGTATGGTTAGATGTTACTACTTTTAGTACAGTAGTGACTATGTTTTTAATTTATATTTTCGTTTAAGTTTAGGCTAAATTTGGTAGTACAGGGGGTTTGGTTGTACAGAATATTAACCAAACCGGTAAATATTCTGTCACCCCCAAAAAAAAACCAAGTACCTATTTCTATTATTTTTTCGGAAACGACAAAATCGACAAGAGGAATTATAAGTATTATAACGATTCATTTTGTATAGACATTGCTATACAAAGCGACCCCTTTGTATTGCTCTTGAATTTTGTAGTATATAGACATCAGGTACGCATAAATGCAAGAAATATTTGTTATAAACAAAAATAATGTGCTCATCGCACTAATACATAAATGCCCTTACTGAGATTTGAACCCAGGACCGTAGACTTTATAGGCAGGGTCACTTCCCACTATGCCAAACCTATTGTAATATGTTTTGTTTGAACATTTATATATTTAACTTGTGTTTTAATTAAAACAAAAACTAACGTTAATTCCAGAGAAGTAACCCTACGTGGGATTATAAGGGTTGTCCAATGGCTAAGGATACACTGTATACTTGGCTATTTTGGTAGACTATTTGACGCTGACTGTACTCATTTGGTCAGCTTCTATAGTATATAGGATGTAACTGTACCGATATTACTGGCGCCCTCTATCTCGGCGACTCGGCACTCGGTGCACACCACTGCGGCTGCACGAGGCTCGTCGAAATCAGATCAAGCATCGCTTTGCTTATATGAATACTAGACTTATACGACTAGAGGGCGCCTATTTTATAGATCTGTTTCAATCATACATTACGGCATCGGAACACTTTTTTTTTCAGTAGTTTTTGAGCGTCGAGCCCTAGGCTCGTGACATTTTAAACTCTATCAGGGGCCGGTTTTTTAGAGTCATGCACTCGAATTTAAAAAACTTTGATAACGAATATAATTGCACACAAAAGTTTGTGACCATTAATTTTGTACGAAATCTAAAGTTTCGATTACCACGACGACCAACCACTATTAATTTCTATCATTCATGCTTCTTAATTCATTCTTTCTTCTTGTTTGAGAGAGAGAGAAACGAAGACATGGTATTTTAAAAACGTGAATGTTAATTGTGGGTTACATTTCATAAAAAAAAAAACTCTTTGTCCTCAAAGTTTTTGAACTTGAAAATCAGCTCCTGATCACGGATTATGAATAATATTGATCATGAATCATATACGTACACCACCAGAAATATAGGAGCTGCGATGGTGGTAACAAATATCTGAACAATGCCTCACAACACAGGCTTTCTTGTGTGTGTGCGTGTTGAATAAAATAAAAAATCGAGCTCGATGTCATAAGCTCAAATATACAATATAGTTCGTCGTGTATATCTTCTTCCTGGCCAATATTATTCCTATATCTATTGGGGTCGGCCATCCTTATACCATTACACCGTATGAGGTCTGCTGTCATACTTTTATCAATGTCTGCCTTTTATCAGTGTATACCTATATTATGTACTCTAAGCAAAAGTAATCTGTGCCGTTTTATATGTATGTATATATACAGCGAGTATATTTAATAAGGTAGATTAGGTATATAAGGCCCACCATTATTTAAAACGAAATATCTGTCGATATAATCAGGATAACAAGTAAAACTCATTCCATATAGACGACACGTTTATTTAAATTTCTTCATAAATGAAAATAACAGTGAAAATATTAGTGTATTTGAGGTTACTGTAACTTTTAACCACTATGTAGGTAATAAAGCCCGCCAAAGAATTGATCATATTAACGTAAATAACATGTTTTTAAACTTTTTAACGTCACACTTACACATGAAACAATATTTGGTACCTTCATAACATGAGGATATTTATAATTTGTCTTTTTATTTGCCTTTGGGCCTTATTATACTAAACATATCAGAAATCGACGATTTTACTCTAAAATAGAAAGAACTAACATAAAATTAAACCTTTATTTGTTACAGCACTTGGTAACATAAATATTTACCAAAATAAAAAAGTACCGCTCATAATTTATCAATCAACCATAATTTTGTGGGCCTTTTTGAACTAAAGGCTTTATATAAAAGCTAATTTCAAATAAACATATTATTCTTAATCCCCTCTTCTCACAGAATTTGTAGGTATGCTTGTGTACGAATTACTTAAGATGTTAGTGGCCCTATTTTCGAGGATTTAACTATCCTCTCCACCGCGAAGATTGGTGCTCGTCCCAACGTTTTTTTCGATTTTCCAGTTGATAACTGATTTCAGGGAGTTCGCGTGGTATTTTGTACTTAGCAGCTGCATCTCGTTGGGAAAGACTTTCGGTTCTCACAGCAGTCATTGCGGCGGCCAAACTTTTCTCTGGCCATAGGGCCCGCTTTTTCTTTACTAGTTCAGGTGGTGACTACATTTTTTTGTATGGAAAAAAAAAGTCTAAAAACAACAAAATTTATTTAGTTAAATTGTCAAAATCGACTAGTTAGCTCTTTTTTGTTTATTTATATGTTTTATATCTATTGACACATTTCAAATTTAAGTCTACCATTACGTCTCATACGTTTAATAAGGCCCCGGGCCCGGGCCTTGTTACCTACTCTAATACTGGGCCTTATTAGCTAAAGTAAAGGTTCTAGAATAATGACGATTATTAAACATAAAAATAGTCATGAAACTAAAAACTTACCTTTCTACATACAGCCAGGTTAACCTCTGTTTAGATCCAAATTGAAAAATAACACAGTGCATAATCAAAAACCTCCAGAAAACGCAATTTTGTTTTAGTAAAATTTACATCAAGCGCAGCCGCAACCTCACCCAAAGACTGTTTGGAAGGTCCTGACAAAATGTCGGCGCGTTCGAATCCAACCGCTGTTGTCAGCTCGTTTTCTCTACTGCTTCTTTGTGTACGTGAAGTGTCGAACGAATTATACTATTGGAAATGTGATTTTTGGCTTCTGGGCCTTATAACCAGCTGGGCCTTATATGCCTGACTTACCTCAAACTAACCGTAGGTACGTTTTCGTACTATGAACAGATATTGCAAGGTAATTTTAAATTAGTCTTAACCACTAAAGCGTTATTAATTTTTGAATTATTTTCGAGCAGGAATATATTGCGTACACTTGAAGAGACCGTTGTGGCATCACGCCATCGCAAGTAAAACAAAGTAGCGATACATTGCGTGCTGAATTATTTTATAAGGAAACAAAAATAAATCAGTTAAGAGTTGTTTTCATGGAACATCGGTTCATAGTATTAATGCCTACGTTTGGTTAAAATTTGAGGAAATGTTAAAAATATACGCTGTATACATATACACGACTACATATAATTAGACGTAGCCACAGCTTCTTAGACAGCGTTACGGCCGACTGAATGGAATATTTTATTTAAAGTGAAAGACATAACTTTTTCATTTGGTAGTTTTTTGTGCTACTGGAGATCACGAGCTATTTGGGTCATCATAGGATAAAAAACTGACCAAAAGCATGTCGGGCCATGTGTGAGCCGAGCCTGCATATATTATGAAGCCGATGGTCTTAGGTTCAAATCCCAGTAATGGCATTTGTTTGTCTGATGGACACGGACTGTTACTGTGTCATTTGTTTTTTACATATATAATAATCTAATTAAGTATTAATAATATGTTATATATACCGTTGGCTGCGTACCCACAATACACGCCTTCTTGAGCTTACTGTGGGGCTCAGTCAATTTGTGTAAGAAAGTCCTGTAATATTTATTATATAACAAAATTCTTCATAAAATCTTCGATTACAAAAAAGGACGTTTTCAGTTTGACATTGACATTTGATTTTGTGTGTATTATATTACCTAGTCTGCGATTATTTTTTGTTCGATTACGATGCGATTTTCAGAAAAGTATTTGTAAACTATTAACCAGTACCCCGTGCTGTCGTCCGTCTCTTTACTAGCTGGACCCACCAAGCAAAACCCGTGCATTGCAGGCATTAAAAAGATTCAGTTGTTTACCAGTGCCAGCAATTTTTTTATTTGGGCAATACGGAGGCAATCGGGTTTGCCATTTCTTCGTGAGCTTAAAACTCTTGAGCACCGGGAAACTAGTTAAGCCAGCGAATGTCGGCTAGTATGACAACAATGCTGTTATCATTATTCCCGTACTTTGAAGTTCCAAATTCAAATGAATGATTACCGCTCTATCCGGAGGGCAGAAGTCCCTTGCTCAAAAGCACACTTTAAAAGAGCCGGTCAAAACACAAAAAACAAGGTACCGGTGTGCTTCAGACTTTACAGGTAAAGCCGTGTAAAACAACGAGCACAGCATTCCTTATCTAGATTAATTCGCGTCGAGTACATTCATTTTTAGAATTTCACAACCACACAGTTAAAAGGACTTATCTGACTGTTTGGATCTCACATTGGTTGTTAGTCAAAAGATCATATGTCAATAGACAGTTACATGGAGATAAGTCTTTTTGGCTGTGGCTCAGCAGCGTAGTATCAGAAGGGTTTGGTCTAAGTACGTTGATTTACTCGTTTTATTAAATATCTGTGTTCACGGACTTCGCAGAACATTCGTCTCTGTTGCAGGTATGATATAATAAAAATGTAGGGAAACTAGAAATTCGTTAAGACAAATTATAACGAAAGCGATCTCTTAACCTATGCTTATGGTTCCGACAGTGGACCTGGCAACTTTAATTATTTTTTTGTCCCTCGTTGGTTGGTTAGTATGGTTACATTCCTCTGTGTAACTCTTCAAACCACTGTTTAAAAATAAATACACAAAACATAGATATTTGTAGAAGCTATACGAGTATGTCCCTTCCAGAATGGGTCACCTACCAAGCGTGCCATATTTCTTGTAACAAACTATGCTTCAGTTATCTCCTGGCTGATGGGACGGAATAACAACAACAAATAGTTGATTCACTCATTTAACTAAACGTGCGTGAGAGGCACATTTGTACACTATACTCGTATCACTGTTCATCAAGAAACGCACAAGTTATGATATGACAATGTCTATACAAATTCGCGTTTCTCTAACATGCTGGCTATTTCTCTTTTCTCGTTATTATGTGACGCAGCGCCATCTATGGATACATGGTGCGTTATATTGACAGCAAGACAACTACATACAACTAGTATGGCACTGAGACGTACTGCTGTTAAACATGACAGATGTCACTTATGTGTTTACCAGGATGCGAGGAACGCGGTTTTGTATACAATATGTATACAAAACCGCCCGTCTTATATGTTCTTTGCTTTTTTTTTACTTTCTAAAGAAGTAGTCATCCATAAAACTAAACTGATAATCTTATTAAAGGGAAGTTCTCCATAATTTTACACGTAGTAGTAGTAACAGACTCGTTACATATTAGGTATATTCAAAATTTTACCTCGTTAAGCGATAGGAGTGGGCCCGCAAACGGGATCGACTACCGCGAAATCATTCTTGTAGCGATTAACTTTTTTACGCAGAAAATAATAACAAATTAATTCTCTCATTTCGTAAATCACATGCTAGATTTATTTGACATCACTATTTTGTCAACATATTAGTTTGTTAGTAAGACGGTCTGACTTAATGTCGCCAACGTTTTTGAGTGATATGCATATTAAATATAGTCTATTGTGTAAAAATACCGTCTAAAAATATATCTAACAACAAAAAAAATACAAGGATGGCACGAGCAATGATGATGTAAGACTTGGATAGGCAAATCCCGTTCAATAGATCCTGCAATGCTGGCTAAGGTGCCATCTAGTGTTTCACAGCCCCAATAGATCTCAGTTGCATTCAATTTATTCCCTGGCAAATGCCCGCAAAGCAACTACACGCGATACTTGACAGGTGCCGCTTTACAAGCTTATTATTAAAAAATTAATTTAGCCAGCAACTCGGAAGAACACGGTTTTATCCTTGGCCACGAATGTCATTTGATTTTCGCGAATACGGGACACTCCGCTCAGAGCCCTGAGTGTAAGTTTTTAACGTAACTAACTTTACGTCACGAATGCGTTTGCGTTTCCCATATAAATAACATTACACGTTCGTAAACGTTTTTTTACGTCAAAAGAAACTTACACTAGAGCCTCAGGATACCGACTTACAATTTCGCTTTGCTTTCGAATAGCGATTCAAATAAATAACACCCCAGTGCAAGTGTCATGTAAAAACTGGGCGACTTAGGTCCGCGGGCGCCTGCAGCGCGTTGCATATGCAACGTTACACTTCCAACTTTTCAAGAGTTGCTTTGAAGCTTTGTACAAGACTGCATCGTCAAATACGTTAGTTTTTACTAACGATTTTTATTTTACTGCTTCAATCTTGATGTTTTTTGCAAGATTTAAAAGACTCACCTATCGCCATCGATTTGTAGGTAGCATGGACTTTTCACTTTAGTTTTTATGGATAGCACTTTTTATCATAAAACGGAAAAATTGCAATGCAATGAAATTTCAAGTTCAGCTTGAAAACCGAAGGAAGTAACTTCACATTATATCAAAAGAAAAAAATGCTTAGTGGCACAACATCCTATGATACTCTTATAAGAGTTTGTAATGTAGGTAATTTCCTATTGTTTTTTTTTTTGCAGTGGCTCACGTGTTCATTCTACTTATAAAAGTAGTAATAGGTTCTATGAGTTTTACTTTTAAAAATTTTCTGACACCTGTGTTAGATCGGTGTGATAAGTTCGCGAATTGGGGGAAAACTAGCCGGCGCGTGCGCCGCGTGCGTGCCGCTGCGTCGTTAGCGAGCGAGCTAATCGACCGCGATCTGCACCGCTCTGGGGTCACAGCTCCCCGACCCAAAACTTATCAAGATCAGCTTGTGGAACCCTATGTGTTTGAGATGCGTCATAACCTCGGAAGGTAAGGTGTAAATCTGGAAAGTATAGTGTTACCGAGGGTTGGTAAGGTACGGCAAGAATTACGTTTCCAAATGATGCCATAATGAAATCAGAACTGTAAAGTTAAAATGGATAAAATTTATATCTATATCGCATGCGTCATGTTTCGGGTAAGCTCTGTATACTCACTCAACTTTACCGTGTGATGCCGGCTGACTAGAATAGCACCACCCTATCTCCTCCCGCGGGTGTCGTAAGATGCGACAAAGGGAAAAATCCTACGGACGGGCAGCAGCGTCCATCGAGACACAATCTACAGCTACTGCGGTCGCCAACCCTCCTGCCAATTGTGGCGACTATGCAGGCAACTACCCCCCAAGATGATACAAGTCATATTTGTGGGAGGCCTATGTCCAGCATTGGACTGCATACGGCTGAAATGTACTCACTCAACACTCAGTGAGTCGTATCTCACTGCGGAACCATCAGTAACCAGTGTAACTAAATAACAATACGTATCTTATTATATACATTATACTTTAAAAGATATTCTCGTAAGTTATTCATACACTTCTTCCAGGCTCTGTGCAGTTTCTGTTTTTACCTCACCTATTATCCATACACAACTCAGGCTATCAAACAATCCACTAAGCAGCCATCTGAAGGAAAACACAAAGCAATAGAAGCAAAATAGATTCTCCGCGATCGTAACAGCGCCCAGCAGTCGATAATGGCGTCTGCCGCACGCCTTACAACAAAACTCGGGTGTCATGCTCGCTTACCAACTACGATAAGTCGAAAGCTTTAAAACAACCAGTCTAACTACGCTCTCAGGCTACGCATAGTTCCTACGTATCTCAGGGTCACATTATATAGTTACTTCAGGATTCAACTCGAGAAGTAGGAGCACAAGAGGTGCTCGCTGACAATAAATATTGGTGCATTTCTCGCGCAATTGAATGCGGCGTCGGCGGGTGTCGGCGATAACGCCAATTAAGCGAGCGATAGCGTCGCCGCCGCCGGCCGCACGACAACCGGGCTACAATGTAATAGATAACTTCGTCTTCCTTCCCGCTCCCGTTGCTTAGGGCGGTCGGGGCTAACGTGCAACTGAACCCTTCTAGGCTGCTCAGTCTTGAGCAGGAATGCTAAAGTGAATCGGATATCGGTAGGTACCAGTGGCGGCGGTTCTATTGTTTTCTTGGGGAAGAGTCTATATGGCTTTCCCTTTTCTTCATGGGGCAAAAGAAAACTGTTGATCTACGGGAAAGTTAGTGCTAAGCCGACGGGGTCGCTATCAGATACATCAGAGCAGTAGAGGTGGTCACAGATTCCTGAACATGAACTTTATCACCTTGAAAATAGGGGTGTTGTTCAGGTATTTGTGACCAACTCCACAGCTACGATTTATATAATTATATCTGATGGTGACTGTAAATATCTGTCATCTTGTTGACCCACAAAGCTGTCCAACTGACATTATTGAAAGACTATATTCTACATTAAGTTTAAGGAATGTACTTGTATATTCTGTGTGTGTTCGACATTGACAAATTGCCGCAACACGGGGATATTGGTTATTAATCTGCACCATAGAGCCGAAAAGCTAGAGTGAGGTATTGACCTCAAGCATTGGCCTAGTCATACCTACTCCTCGGAATTTATTAAAAGACACCTTTCAGCAATTTGTGATGTGTAACAAGCGAGTGAATGCTGGTTCCCCTGAGCTCTGCACTCGGCAAGTGATAGGGATAAGATAAATCTTGTCAAACTGCCACTATAATTTCTTCTTCACAACATTAACCACAACTTTGAATTCAAGAGGCGTACAGTGCCCGCCATATCTTTAAACGACTTTAAGGGTTAAGGGTTTTTGATTCGGAGGATTGATTTAGGAGAACCTATTTTTCGTGTCAATACTTGAGCAGTCGGGAAAAGATAGAGTTATGTATATGTTATACTGATACTCCAAAACTGAAATCGGATAATTTATTTGAAATCGACTATCTAAGAGTAGGCATTCTACCGCAAAACTGCAACTTATTCTTAGTAAAGTGTAATTAAAAAAAATATATGCGTACCTATATACATCTCGATAAACGCATGTGCACTATACGAAGTTGCGTTTAGGGGGCCTGGATGTACCTTAACAGAATCTGTAGATTCTGTTCTGATATATTACATTATATATTATATTGAGGTCTTTCTTATAAATGTTAGCTATAGGAGAAAATTACTAAAATTAGCTAAAGCATCTGGCCTACGTAGTTGTAATGTGTACATGCATGTCGGCGTTATATATTAAAATTCTGACGTAAGTTTCTTAAATATGAATATAATTACTATTATTAATTATCTGCACAACTACATAGACATGGTCTATCAGTTATATTTTTCACCTAATTATTTTTGTAAAAGTAAGCATGTCTTACGTTACGTAGAGCAAAAAAAAAATCTAAAAATAAGCTGAAAATTCAGCTTATTTCACAGACGTCGACTGCTAATTAACTAATTCGCTCGACAACCGCCGGGGTGGGGCTCACAAACAGCGGAATAGAATACGAAAACAAAAGTCTCATTAAAATTTTCGTTTACCCCTGCGTAAATTAAAAGCTAATTTTCATGGACAACAGCTACTTTACCAGACAATGACTTCATGTTTCAAAGCATCATTCTTCTAACGATTTAAATGTTTTATTCCCGTGCCAGCCGGGTAATGCATGTCTTGTACAGTCACCGTCAGATATTTTGGAGCTGACAAGGTGGTCACAAATATCTGAACAATGCCTCTATTGTCAATGTTATGGAGTGCATGTTCAGATATTTTTGAGTATATTGGCCGTCTCGATATATTTGATGGCGACTGTAAGATTTATAGACAAATAATAAAGAAGGTTTACTCAGCAGTACCTAAATGAATACATGAATAATATAAATATCTATGTAGCTAATAGCTGTCGTAAATTCAAACGTTTATATTAAAACTTAGTCGAATTTTCAACTTCTGTGCAGCTTTCGATTTCGTGGTAATGTTTCTTCTTGGTCGCGGTAATGTAAATAGGCACATGTTACCTAGCGTGTATTGGGAGGAACCAATTGCAGTCTCAGTCTCAAGCTCTTATGTGACTCCGGTCCAGACAGATCCTTGTACCTATTGATATTAACTTTAAATAATACTTAGTGTTGCATAATTATTTTCATAAACCAAAAGTTCCTGTTATCATTCAAAACATTCGACGACTGTTCAAATAAGAAATACTTAGCTAATACAATTAGCCTTATTTTACGCTGGTTGTTAAGTGTGTAATCCGTTGAAAATGGTCGGCTTACGACACCTACGGCTCGCTACGATACAAAAAGCTAACGGAAACGACATAATTCCTGATTGATACTGATCGACGCGATCGCGCTGCGCCGACTTTTTGTTCCTATACGGGATTACAGAAATACCCCGATCAACAGAGTACCTTGCCGCATTTTGGCGTAGACAGTAAAAAATACACACGTCTTTACAGCACGACTTGACTCACGTTTATTTAGTCGCGCGACACGGTTTGGCGAGCATGGGCCTCCATTTTAAACACTATAAGAGCACCGAGCCTCCCATCTGTGTGGCTCGACGTGGAGCAATATATATGTTATTCATAAGTTATTTGAATGACTTACGAAAGTTTAAATAGGAATTTTTACATTCATTGCACATTCGTAGGATTAATGAGGGTGTTCGAAAGTAGGCTTAACCATTAAAAATACTTACAGAAAACCTGTCGTAACAGCAAAATAAATACAGTTTGGCTATTGCACTGCGATTTATCACATTAAATATGACGTAATATATTATTATAGACGAATAAAGTTAAGCGAGGGAAGATTGAAAGGTTTTTTACGAGGGTTAATGTTAAAAGTCGCCTGTGATACTTTGATATACCGAAGAAGTTTACCTTACCTTACTACTATTCACCATGCCAGCTCCTGACACTTTGAGTCATACTGGCACCATCTAATGTGACTATCAGGAATGTCATAATATACCATCGTATAATCTAATTAGGTACAGTAATTACAAAAACAATTGCCTATCGATTTTATATATTTAAAATTTCGTAAAAAGCAGATTAAATTCAAGAGAGTCGTAGACTGGTGTAATATGGCTACGACAGCTGACACGTTCAATGGGTGATTAGGAAAAGCACGCGAGCGGCCGCTGATTTGTGAGTTTGTTGACTGAGTAGCCGAACGGGTAAGCCGTTACTATCAGTTAGTACCCGAAGGTACCTACAACAAGAACTCTGAACATTTATGAAGTCTAGCTAGAGTTCCTCGCGACTGATGATGACGCGATAATATGTCAACCAGTTGGTGTAAGAGGGACGGGGTTATCACTTAACACCGTAAACTATAGCAATCGTCAGTTTTATTAAATGAGACAGATACCGTTATTGTCAAGCGTGTCAATAGGTAACTACCAAATTAGGCTATGAATATCCGTACAGGGTGACATCGGATCAACTAATTTATTGTCATATCTATTCTGAAACCTATAGTAGAAAGGCGAGGGCTAAGCACGCGAAGTACTTTGCTTTAGAATCCGCGTAAGACTTTGTGCCGGTGGCTATTGAAACAGCGAGGCTTTCGGGTACGGAATCGCGCGCTTTTTTTTGGGAGATTGGGCGTCGTTTACGCGAAAAGGGTTGCGATCTTCGCTCTGGATCTTTTCTGGTTCAGCAAGTCTCCATTGCAGTTCAACGTGGCAATGCGTCGAGGGTAATTGGGACCTTAGAGCCGGGAACCATTCAGGGGGGGATTAGGGTTAGTATTAAAATAATAAAAAACTTTAGTTACATTAAAATGATTATGTTTTAGTTAGGTAGTTATTGCAAATTATAAATTGTAATTTTATGTTTGTTATAAAGAAATAAAGTTTTGAAACTCTATGGTATAAGGTACTGGTAGTGACCTAAAGTGTTGTTTATACTGACCGTGTTGTGCCGCAGACAGGCGCACGCGTCGCCGCCGCTCGCCACCCGCACCGTCCGTCACCGCCCTGAAACATAAACATGGTTTACATTCCTACTACTATCATATGTAAAGGAATGCCACACACTGGCAATTAGTGTTTAGAGCTACACACGAATGATACAAGATCTGCTAATAAAGAACTGTCAAAATTTTGCGGAATTTGAATTGCCACACGTACCTATACATTATGTAGATTACCATAGGACATAATCTCTTTGGACAAAATTTCCGTATTTTCCGTAACGTAAAAATACTTTACAAAATTGAAATGAAGGTATACTGAGTTAAGATTGAATATTCTTTTACAAGGGATATACAAGTCGCCTGTAATTTTTCGGTATACAGACGATATTTTTATTTATCTAACTCCTTATATAAATTCATTCAATCTTACACATTTGTAACTGCATATTAAATGTATTTAATCAGATAACTCTCTTATTTTAATTCGAAAACTGCTCGGAATGCTATCCGATTTAAAACATTTAATACCTACGTTTGAGTTTCAGGATTGCTCACGATAGTATTGAGTTAAATATATACTGTATATGTAGGATAGAAATGATCGAACACGATGGCACATGGAACAGGATGGCTTGATCGAACACGGTGGCGGATCAAACACAATGGCCGATCGAACCCAATGGCGGATTGAACACTATGGCGGATCGAACACGATGGCGGATCGAACACGATGGTACATGGAACAGGATGGCTTGATTGAACACTATGACCGATCGAATACAATGGCTTGATCGAACACGATGGTGGATCGAACACAATGGCGGATTGAACACGATGGCGGATCGAACACGATGGCGTGAAATTGGGAAGGCCTATGTCCAGCAGTGGATGATGAGAATAGAAAAAATCTGATCCGACAGCAAGATGTCGCCGAGGCAGCCTACCTAACTCATTTTGAGTGGACGTAAAGTTTCATACGAAAGATTTGTGGAACCTTACTTGCGCGAGAGTCCCGGGCGGCGCGGTCGGTTGGCGCAGAAGAAGTCGGGACGCACGCGGTGCGCGCGCAGCAGTGCGGGCAGGCGCGCGGCGGGCGCGCCGGGCGCCGGATCCCGCGCCGCCTCGTACGTCTGGTCGGGCAGCAGCATGCCGGCATGGCGCCGAGGCAGCCCGCCCACCACTCACTCTACATTCAAGACAAGTTAAAATTTCATTAAGAAAAGTTAGAATTAGCTTAAATATTACAGAGGTCTTGAGCTACTTGACTCCAATATAAAATATTAGTAAAGACCAATCATGACTCAAATGATTAATTAAATTGAAGAAAGCATTGCGATACAATGAGGAAATGCCGCCCGCATCCTTGGTACAATGCCTCAAGGGCTATGATTTAATAACTAATTAAGTACATGTATTTTAATGTATGTAATTATTGTAAATAAAATTATGTCTCTATCTGTTAAGAAGAAAGGATCGTATGCCACATGGGTTTATATATATGTATCTCAATTTAGAAAGAACAGTTAGAACTAGTCGTAATAATTATAGATTTTTGCTAATGTGCCTCGTTAACCATGTAATTTATTGTCTATTATTTCAAAGATTTTTTTACTATTTAAATATATGTACACATATCTCCTTTTTAAGACTGATACATAATACAATGCACTTAGGGAGAGTAATGTAACTCACGCAGTCAAGGAATCGCAAAGTGCCCGTTAAAACCATGAATTAGCAAATTGATTCACCATTAAAGCTTCTAACAAGATGCTGAGCTGCTAAACGGCAATCGTTTTACTTAATCGGACCGTAATTCTTGACTGATTGATATTAACGAGACCTCGACGATCCAAGAGTTGACTCTAATGTGTGACGGTACTAAGAAAAGCACGTTTCACCGTAAATGGACTTTATAGCATTGCAATAAGGACTATGGTTAGTCACTTATTCAATTGTGTATTCGATGGTAACAAGCTCACGAACATCGTTAGACACCGTGACGCGGCGAAACGCGAGTGAAGTAGGTACTCTCTCCTAGGCGGCAATTCACAGACCTTTATATACCGATTTCAGAAGAACCAATACACGGCTGCCTTCTATCATACATAGCTATCATGGCTCTAAGGGCTTAATTCTTGGGAACTGCCACACTGCCGAGTACAATACCTCTATGAATAGTTACCTTAACTCGAACACAGCATTGTGCATCGCTGAAAGCGCGAGCTACACGCGTGGGAACATTGGAGAATGCTGTTATTACGTGAACGACTTGGCCGTTTTAATTCTATTGTCATTCACATATGATGCTGCCTCGACTCATCTTCGACTAATTTTGGGTAGCGACCCAGCATCTAGTATTTATGAATTGAATTAAGACGCATGCAAGGAAGAAAGGTGGGAAAAGATAAATTTCCTAACCAATAGAGAAATTAGTTGTTTTTCCCCGACGGAACATCGACGATAGTGGTTGAACTTTGGTGTGATGTTATAGTATATAAAAATAGACGTTACCGTGTTTTGTAGATTTGGCTGATTTCGTCGCTGTGGCCGCCAAGGGTACCGTAAGGGTAGGGACCGCGATAATCTACAGCATTTTTCCTTATGATTTATGAATGTATATGTACAAAAATATGTCTGTACTTTCTAGATAGCGTTATTATGACTATGCGGCGTTAGAATTTACCTTCCTTGATACTTCGAATTCAAAACGACATATAATATTGCTTTCATGGCTAGCAATAATATTTGGAAGCTCTTACGTATTATGCAGTGTAGGCCTAAATAATTTGTATAGAGATTAGCGGTCAGTGAGCAAAAGCATACTACCTAATACTGTTAATAAACGTAGGTACAATGGCTTGTAATTTAATGGATTGGACTGTTATCCAACTGTTTTTGTTGCGATAAATAAACGAGTCCCGATTTTCAAATGAGTGGATACGTCTCGAAGAATATTTGGGGTTGCGACGCGCGGGCGCGGGTGCAATGGCGCGCGGCGAGGTTTTTGCACGGCCCGGCGCAGGCTACGACATTGCTGTTTACGGCTTTAGGGCTCACGCAAACTTCACTAAACTGTCCAGTAACCTTCCATACTTAATGTCTCCGTCCATAAGCCAAGCTATTCCGCACAAGAACTGAGACTAAACTATCCTCCATAAAACAAAGCTTTTCCCTCGTATAAATCGGCTTTTGTTCATGGTTCAGCGACAGGCGGCATAGGCGAAAACCGAACAACTATACACACGCTAGGGGTGTTTTAAGACAGTACAAAACCAGTCAAATTAGCACTCAACAGTGTCGTCTCACGTAGGTGCGGCCGGTTCGTTAGTCGCGCCACGCGACAAGCCATCAATTAAGAGGCAGACAGCGCGGCGTGATAAGACTGATAAGAGCCCAACAGTACCACGACAGCTAGACGAGCTGTCCGACCGCTCCGCGCGCAAAAACAAGGAATGCGTGCCCCACATCGCCTGCAATAATGCACTAACCGTGCAGGCTTTATGTAGCGTTACTGCGTCTTGTTTGAAAGGACTGTTTCTAACTCTCTCAGACATGCTTCGCATCGGCCTTCAGGACTACTAAGTTTACTTTCGTTCTGACATATACTCCGTCATAATGCATGATAGCTCCCTTATACAGACAACGATCGCTATTTTCTCTCGTCACAAAAAGTAGAACTTTGCTGACATTTATCAGTGTACAAGCTCCCTAATCATTTGCTACAACCGGAGCTGGGCTGATTCCAATCGTTTGACGAATACACGTCGAATACTAAGACAAACTAGTATAAGTGATTTCATTGTTGGACACATACTTTGAGGTCAAGTTACAATGGTGTTTCAGAGAATTCAATACATGACCTGAAGACAATTCGCAGAAGTGTCCGCGGATGGCGCGCTGGGTCCGCATTTGGGAGTACAATTGCATGATGAAATGTAAGTTTGTCACATCACACGCCCCGCGTACGCTAGAGACGACGGGCCGAAACCGGATTATCTTTAACGGGCGCTGACGACCGATTTTGTTTTGGATGGGGAATACAAATGATGCAGTTTGGCAACGAGATTACGGGGACTGCATCCAGACCCTCTACCTCAAACACGTATTGTTAGGTAAGAACTACACTTTGGACTGACATATGTAGACTGCATTCCAGCATCAACTAGTATAGTACCTGTATGTCTAATGCTAACTGCAGTGCTCCCAATCTGCACTCGAGTGCAATGATGTATCGATTTATACACCTTTAATTAACACCAACATACCTACTTCAGTGCAACATATATTTGTATATTATGTTGGATACAAATATTTTTAAACATGACTGTACCTTTTTACTTGTATACTGCGACAGGTAGCTTTGGTTTTTGCGTAGTAGTTTTAATTAGAAAGGACTTGTGCAATATTAAATTTAAAAAAATGTAACTAGTTACCTGCCCTAATCTTAATAGAGTGAAAAAGAAGTGGATCCTATACAACCCCATTTACAGGCGCAAATTGGGTTTCCGATTTGACTGGACATTTACAAATATACCCATTGAACGCCAGGAATAACTAAAAGTGTCGCCTTCTGTTGTACCTACCACGCCACCGACAGCTAAAGTTCTTATAGCTGACGCTGTGAAACAAATTTACCTGATGTTGTGACAGATAAGGATTATGTTCGTTATACCGTAACTTCTCGGGATTGACGGTTGAACCTCAAAATGGCGAAGTCGTCCTGAAAATATATTTTTTTGTTTTTTGTTCAAACGTAGTTTAATGTGTAATGTTGATAGCGTATTATGCAGTGATCTAACGCAGAATTGTACAGCTAATGAAGAATAGATTTCAAAACGCATTTCACCACTATTTGGCCACCACCGCCAATCCCGGGGCCACGACCGCCTCGTGGCTTTTTGCAAAGTCCAGCTACCACTTTTCAGATAGCAAGGCCTACTACCGTACTGGCATGCTTGGCATGCTCTAAGAGCAAACTTGTTATTTATTCGATTGACTTGCTCCAATTACTTTGACACTCGCGAAATCATCAGAATTGTTGTAAGATATTTTTATTTATACTATCTCTCTCTCTCCGTAACTTCGCGCGCATACGAGTAGTTTAACGAGAGAGAAAAATCGTTAAAACGGTTAAAAGCTCTTTTTCAATGTCACCGACAGATGACAGACATATGTATATAATTATTGAACTAATTAATTGCTCTGAATTAGTTATCACTATCAGGTTAATATAATATTTGTATTTGACTATTTGACTATGAAGGTGCTTGTTGCTAGGCCTACTTCAATAATAAAATAAAATGAAAATAAATTTAATTGGCAATAAGCGTTTGCACTTGACTTTGTTTAGTACGCAACTCTAAAAATAAAATACTCACAAGGTAGTTTGCATCCGTCGTTGAACACTAATTGATAGTTTCATTTCCCATAAAATACCTCGTAAACGTTTCGGTTGAATTATCGCTTCCTGATCCGTATATAGTGACCACAGTTTAATTATAAGATGGCGATAAACGTTACTTTATGTTACTAAGCTAACCGGTAAACAGCATAAACTATGTTGGGCCGTTTAGTCGGATCCAACAGACAGGGGACAATACGTGGCGTACACGCCAAGGTCTCGACTACTGAAAAACAAACGCGATCTGTCAGCCAAAATGTTACTTTGATAGCGATCGCCATAACACTTTTAGGTGTTGTTGGCTTGGTATTTATGCACATAATGCACAGTAGTGCATGGCAATTTGAGTTGTTCCAAGCGTTCAAATGGTTAACAACAAGCGCTAGTGAAAAAATAAACTATAAGCGTATTCTTCTGTTCAAAGTGAATACAAAGAACGAATAAAATGATAGGCTCTGAAATACGTAGACTCATGTAGTAAATTAAATGCTCCTATGTTTCTCTAATTACGCTTTAGTTGGTAAACGAGAATCATGCACGAAATGTTTGAACTACGATGTTCGCAATAGGCCCTAGCTCAGTTGTAGCATCGTTCTTCGAAACGATGGAACATGGGACGGTAAAATTGTCCTATGTTTCATCAATTTCATGTATCCGGTTACAGAATACCAGTATACAATAATACTGAGCAGCATAATAAAGTGTGTACAGGTACAGTTTCAAATTATTTCCCATAAGGTTAAACAATGGGATGGAAAGTCGTTTTAATGAGGATTAACTGTTCACATGCCATAACTTTATTTAAGTAAGAATTTTACGGCGTAATAACATGTAATAGGTACCCGACATTTTAATAATGTAGGCTGATTGTAAAAAAATCCAAAATTGTGATGTTAACAAATTTTCCATATCAAAATTTTCGAGCGATTAATTGTAAGACAGCTGTCTTACAATTCGCAATCTTATGTTTCTATGAAGATTCTGGCTTCTACCCACATCGCGACATCATCTGTACAAAATTAGTACATTTGAGTACCTACCTAACTTATTTTCACTGTGGCCAAATTTACACAATGTCTTTATCATAAACTATTATAATTACGAGTATGTTACTCATATGATGTATTAATGTAAAGCATCATTAAATCCGTTTACTTGTCTTCGCGTCAAAGAGCAACAAACATCAATCCGTCGATGTAAATATACCATGATGCAATAAATGATATTATGATTATGATTTTGATAAACTTTTGCGTTTATAATATTAGTAAGATGATCCGTCCAGTCGAGCAAAACAAAGAGTCGGTCGACCCTTTTCTGGAAGCATTCAGGCCATTTTTAACATCCTGTACACCCTTACTATTATCTCATCTATATTTGTAGGCATGCTTTTCTTTTGATGTTGCGTGCAACCACCATGTTTGGATACTACTTAGGTACAATTATTAGACAGAAATTAAAGACACTTACATTCAATTTAATTTGGCTCAGTTGTCTCCGACACACACTCACTACAAAAATAAAGTCTTAGTTACAAAAACAAACTATTGCAAACTTTTCTACCCCTCTCAACAGTTCCTAAAATTTCACGTTTGTTCAACGAGAAATCTCCTTACGACTAGCATATATTTAACTGAGCTGTACCATGTAGTTAGATAAGGTTCAAAATTAAGAAAAAACAGAAGAGGTAGCCAAAAGGTGAAAGGTCCGTAATAAAATACACTGGAACATGATACGAGTCGTACGAGTGTCATTTTCTCTAGTACTCCATCTTTATTCATTGAGCAGTTTTTTACGCTACAGGTACAATAATACAAAAAAAAATCTTGCTATTTTTACCTACGCTTGATAGAGACGCGTCGAGAGTGCGAGTGGCCTGCGTGGCAGGTCAGGTCAGGGCTGAGGGCGCGCAATTACCGGGGCGGCGCGGCGCACGCGCCGACTACTCCACAATTTATATAATGAATTTTAATACGCGCTCGCCGTTCCCACGAGACGATTACGGCGCTATGGCGCCGATTTGCGCTCAAGTACGTACTAGAGCCGCGAGATAATCTCACGGAGACGTGCGAATTAAGATACTCGCACCCCGCCGCTCCCGCGCCGATTTATGTACGATACGTTTTATAGTATATTGTCTTAATAATTTGCCCCTAATTGCAGAATCTTCACCCATAGATGACTAGACGTTTACGTTCTTTCGCAGGGCAGTCGCCATCAGATAGATTAGCTGAGCCTGTGTTGAGTGCCTGAGGTGCTCATGAAAACCCCTTTGTCGCTAGTCAGTTGTGTCCCGTTTAAAAAATGCGTTTGATAACATCGGCCACTGTTATTTTTTTATACTAAGACGGTGCCATACATACGACCGCATATAATAAGCAATCATCGTCAACAATGGACGCCTGTAACTCCAAAAGATTAACACGTGTGTTCTCAACTTCCCTACCCTAGTGTTGTTTAGCTGTGAGTGAATTCATGCTGATGTGTGTGTCCATCTGTTATCTATGTCTCCGAAATTCGCCTCACCTTCGCTTTGCCTAAGAGTCTTACGTCATGCCGTCACAACCGTACGCCTCGAATTTTTCGCAATAAACTTTTTTTTAATGATATAGGAGGCAAACGAGCAGACGGATTGCCTGATGGTAAACAACTACCGCCGCCCATGGACACACGCAATACCAGAGGAGTCACAAGTACGTTGCCGACGTTTAAGATATCTATACGCTTTTTCTTGAAGGTTTGGATGTCATATCGGACAAAATGGAGAAGAAAGAGCTGGATTTCTTTTGTTTATAAGCGTCGTCATCGTCACGTTCACTGACCCTAAATAAAATGATCAGACAATGTGTAGTGAGAGTGACAACTAGTCTCTACACATTGATCTATATATTCAGTATTAGGGATGTGACTACACAGTGGCAGCAGACACTCCTATAACAAGAAGTTGTTTGACCTATTGGGGTATCCGATAATAGCTCCTAACCGAATCAAATACTAGCTAGTACTATAGACTTTATGGGTTAGTGATTAAACAAAGCTAGGATACGGCGTAAGGTGTAGTTTGTGGTGTCAGCGAGGTATTGTCAGGTTGGTGTCGGGTGTCGCGTGGGAGCGCCGGTACAGGGGCGACATTCAACTCGCCGATCGACTATGAACGGGTTTACTTAACCATCGTAAGAGCGCTCTTAGTTACGCATAGATAAAGGATTATTAACTATTTTATAAATTCGTTTCTGTATTTGATAAGTATTAACTAAAGCCCCCATCTTACCACATTTCTCGGTTCATCTCAATATACGTTACCTCTCCGGTTTGCTGAAAGCTTCTGATATTTTCTAAATTATTTCCGATCGCTGAATTTATGAAGGCTATGTACATGTGGCTTTATACATTCGTTTCTGTATTTGATAAGTATTAACTAAAGCCCCCATCTTACCTAATTTTTCGGTTCACCTCAATAGAATTTACCTCTCTGGTTTGCTGAAAGCTTCTGATATTTTCTAAGTTATTTCCGATCGCTGAATTTATAAAGGCTATGTCATTAATATAGCGAGTGAGTAGTTAATAGTAAGGTATAGGTACTTTTTATGTATCTGTAGTTAGTTTAAGAAATTTTAAGATTTTTGCTGTAATCAAACGGAAACATTGTAAGAAATCCGAAAAAATCCATGAGGCCAGTCAACCTTATGCCAAAAAGATTGCATCCAATACAATTTATAAAGACAACAATTATACTTCATAATACCAATTAGCATACATAAACATAAAACAAATACATAATACACCTAAAATATTATAAAAATATACCGTTACATATACGTAACTTTATCTCGTCATGAAATGTACCTATTTATGAGGTAGGTAGAAATTTATTTTTAAATGCAAGTTTTTATAGGTAGATATTTGTTTTATTTGAGAAATAGGTAATCATAATCATCGCTGCAACAGAAGCCAATAAGAAAGCAATCGCTTTCTTTATAAAGAAAGAAGTATATTATATAAAGAAGTATAATTTTGGACCCGGGTATGTCCTTAAACTACGTCCAACAATGAGAGGTAGGGCACAGCGATGACCATCACGCTTGAATCTGGGGCAGCCCAACTGGGGAAGTACCTCCTCCTTACTGAAGACCACAGCCATAATAGCACTGCTACCTTTCAGGTATGCAGTGTTGTGTTCCTGATGGTGAGTATAAGGTTCCCAAAGCTCCAACCCCCCCTTAAAGGCCGGCAACGCGCTTGTGACTCCTCTGGCGTTACGGGTGCCCATGGGCGACGGTAATTGCTTACCACCAGGCAATCCGTCTGCTCGTTTGCCGCCTATGTCATAAAAAAAAAAATATATAAAAAATTTCGCCAGCGCTTTGCCAGTGCCACTTATAGGTACCTATATTATATGGGTAAGTCAATGTGGGTAAAACCGGCATACTTACTTTATTTTTAAGGGAAGTCCGTCACATGACACTAAATACCGATGAGATAATGTAGGATTGCTTGGTAGACGGTCTTTCCTGACAGACGGTCTTACCCACATTGACTTAATTTCGATTTAGGTACATTGCAATAATTCAAAGTTGAAATCGCTAAGATGGAGAAGGAATACAAAGGAAAATAGTTTACAAGTGGGAATCTTGAGATAATTTTGCAAGCCTCTCGCGAAAATCGCAATAGAATATTTCGAACGATTGTCTCTGACACTCTAAATACGCCTTCATTCGAGTAAAAGGGAAAGATGCCCGAAATTTTCGAACTTCTCTTTCGCAGTAGGCCCTCTAGTTACCTGAGAGCCCGATTCTCTGGCGCTTGAATAAGATACACGAATACCAGCATGCACCTAGTACCTACAACACAGGTGTAGGCTTACGACAACTTACGAGCGGATCGGCTTCACACCTAAATGCACAGCGACTATTTTATCTTGATACCACTATGATCAATTGATCGTGTAGCCGACGACACAAACGATAGCGTAGGTACCTGTTCAGTGTAGGTACTCTTAATAAGATCTACGCTTATTTTTTATTAGCTACCTACCCTTTTATAAGCTTTTATTTCACTTACAATATATGTATAATATATTCGGAACAAAGCTTGCAAGCCTAATTATACTCACTTACAGCAAAAGATTTACTCTTATCTAATTCGGTTTAGTATTTTTGTTAATCTAAGAAAAAGATAGCTTGAAATATAGTGGCAGCATAGTCTAGTAAACTCAAAAAAATATATCAAAATTGTTTTTTAAGGGTCTAAGTGGTAGAACGATCTAGACAGCACTTGGACGGAAACAGTACAAGACCGGGAAATAGGGAAGTCCCAGGGAGAGGCCTGCGCAGCTGTGGGACATGGGACACGTATACAGGACACATAACTAAAAAAAAGTACATGGGTACAACTTTTACTGACCACCATACTATAAGGCAATGCCTATCCTGTAGTTATATAATCAGGTGTGAAATCCAGCCTGGAAAAACTTAAATGGTATTTGTCAGAGAATATACAACGAGAACTGATTTCATTAATAGCATTGTTTTGATTGACAATGGTACAGATAGTTATGTACGGTCACAGACCAAATAACACCAAGTGCAGACTGCCAATCTCATACAGCGAAAAGATACAGTCGAGTTGAAAAATATCTATTAAATATAGACTTGACTTATTTTCGCCAACATAAGAGCTATTGGGACATATTAAAGTATATTTATGTATAATATTATATTCTATAAGTACATACCTGCCGAGGTGTATGTCAACAAGAACAAAATGTTTCCTAGAAACACGATTTTAACAACTGTTTTGACTTAAAATTAATGGCGCCCCCACAATGATCACCAATCTGAATACCAATATGTTTTAATCCGATCATAAAACATGAGTTATTATCATTTAATGACTTATCCGATTGACACTAATTTGTGTCGATCTTGTATTTTTATAGTAGTAGGTACGAGTAAATAAGTGCCGTCGTCAAAATAAAAGCCTCATGGAATAAAAAGAGCTAAAATTAATTTAAAATATGATACAGTCTTTATAGTTTTGTTTTTCGTTATAAGCGTAACTGGGCAATTTTACTTAAAATTGTCTATACATACAACTTTATATACTGATAACTTAAAATCCTAGCTCTTTCTGTCCTGATTCGAGAAAAAAGGTGTTTATGTTTTTTACTATTAGCATCGAATAAGTATATAGATCTAAGGTATAGAATATACTTTTGCCATTGCTGTAAGGTGTACTGTACATATCTTTGACATCGACTGTACAAGGGTACCTACAGGCGAAATGATACTGTCATACTGCCAAGCACCGAGCGGACGAAATGTGACCGTTGCGTTTGCGTTTTCCGGAAAATGCAAAAAAGGACAGTTCCATTACTCAATAGGACACGTAACTGGGTACCTATCCAAACTTAGTCTTATTTACCTATCCATAAAAAATGTCGACTGCTGACATCTGTATACATTAGTGTAAAAGGCTAGCATGTCCAAATTTTCAAAAATATTGCGGAAAAATTTGTGACCCGCAAGGGGTAATCTCGTTACATCACAGTCACGTCTAAACTAAACGTGTAATGCAGCCAACTAAGAAAAAGTCGATCGCTCTATCTCAATAATTGTTATCACACGTGAAGATCTTCAAAAGATAACACCACTGGCGGCGGCAACTTCATAGGCGGTACTTACATGACAGCGTGACTACGCTGATAGGCAGACACGAGAAAATCAGCTAAATAAATAAAACTTAAATTTGTCCTCTTCACTGTAAATCCTCAAAAGTCAGTCGCCAACTTTGTTAATTAGCGTCCACTAACCCCCAATTAAGCTCGCACAAAAACTCACTATCGTATGTTGACAGCAACGGGCCGCTTATCGCGAATTGCACTCGTTAATTTGCCGCGTCGTGATTGGTCGCGCGTCGGACGCAAGCGTGTGCGCGCACCGGCGGCCGCGACGGACTGCGCTCGCGTCGTCTGCGCATCTCATGTAGGGTTGCTTTTCACTGTCGAGACGAGATGAGACGTGCGACAAATACGTATACCTAGTGAAAAAGGTTTAGTAAGGCCTTAATATAGTTTATTATGTTTTTTTTTATATCAAAAACATTAATTGATATAAGTAAATACTAAAGAAAGGAAAGTTTTGTTGCTTGCAAAAGTGATATATATATGTCATGTGTGACAAACTAGGTCACAAGATACTCGTATGTCTTATAAAAAATGACCACGCCCACGAGTGTGTGGGGCAGGCTTTGAACCGGCGTCTTCAACTTCACACACACCACACAATTTCCACAAAAATAACTGAAAAAAAAATACAACGTAATACGTAAGTCAATTCATTATATATAAAATATTTGTTTATTTATTTTTATTTGTAGATCTAAACTGTATATAATATAAACTGTCGAATCGAAATTGGAATGAATAAAAAAACGACGTATTGGTTAGAGCGCCAATAGGTACTTGGTTGCCAACGTAAGTCGAGGAGGCGTATTAAAGTATGTAAAATATGATATTTTAGATAAGGTCAATGTGGGTACGGGGTGGGGTCGTGACGGCAATTAGGCGTTAAATTTCGATAAAAACTTGGTTTTGATGTTCGTTATATAAACTTCAATCGATATTAACTACAACATGATTAAAGGCAAAAAGTCGATTTTCATAAAGATTTCATGCTTAATTGTCGTCACGAAACTGACAGTGATTTAACTTAACAACGTTCGCTAATTAGGTGTACCATGACAACTCCCTAATGGTAAATAAAATGATAACTTCTAACAGAAACCATTTTCATATGGATAAATACGTACGCATAAGTTAATAATACATAACAAATACACGAGAACGACCGGCTTGTAAATAAAAAAATGTCATCAAAATTGGTTCACGTAGAAAAAAGTTTAAAGTTTACGTGTGTGTCTAAGTTATAAAAGAAATACAGTCAAATTGAATAGGTACCCCCTTTTTTAAAGGTTTTTAAACTGTGAGTGTTGTTCACAGTCAAACTGACTACTTACCACGGTACTTACCTACTACCGACTATACCGACCGACGGACTATTAATACGGCGGGGCTAACGCGAAAAACGAATATTCGTAATTTTCGGACGATTGTCTCTTGCACTCTAATGATAGTGATGATGCTTAATTGGAAATATACGAACTTCGATGTTCGCGGTACCGGGCCTTGTTTGTTTGAGCCCTGAGTGTAAGTTTTTAACGTAATTAATATTACTTTACCATCGCGTTAGTGTTTCCCATATAAATAACATTATCAATTATCACTTACGCGTTCGTGACATTTTTTTTTACGTCAAAAGAAACTTACACTAGAGCCTCTGTAGTGGGGAGAGGAGATACATGAAAACACCACAGCTTTCAATAATTCATTTAATTTGTTTACAAATTGCTGATTCTTGCATCTAAAGCCGTCTAACGGTACAATATCACCGTTCACTATCAAATATTATCATTCGACCATAACTATTTAAAATTCACATTAAAATTACAACACATTATAATAGCGTGGGCAAAGAAACAAAACAATTCTAAAAAATCTAAGTTAACTAGCAGATAATAGTTTATCGCTGTTGCTATTTATCTCCTTCACACTAAATCAACGTGAAAGAGATAAATGTTTTATGCACGATAAACGTACTAAACTAGCACCTTTTAAAAATTAACAAGAAAGAAAATGGATACAAGATTGAGCGGTCAGTGTAAAATAAATAAGTGTACGAACTACTTAACAATACTATGGAATCAAGTACACGTAATGCCTTACCTTTGAAAAATAAACCTCGTTAAGGCTTGGTCACATAGGGCGCGTTTTGTGGCGTGGCGCAGGGGAACGCGACGCTGCCGTCCGAATGTGTGCCTTATCTCGTTACATTAGCCACACTGCTGTCACGCCCCGCTGCGCCACGCTCTCAAAACGCGCCTATCTGCCCAAGCCTTTAGGCTTTATGCCAGATAATGTCAGGGAAGATTGAATGTTTTTTTTACGAGACCCCGTCATAAAAAGTTTTTCAATGCCAGTACCTTATAATATTGCTGTCTCACCCATGATATACTACAAATGAGATAAAAGAGTAGAATACTTAAAATTGATTAACAACATTAAGGCTTAATTTGTAAAAACCTCAAGTCTTCCAAAAGTTACAAGTTTGGCAAAGTGTCATATAAACCGCAGATATTAATAACGCTATTCATATATCTAACTCTTTCAAATCAATCTTTTCACACTTATAAGAAAGAGACAAGATTATTTCAAGTTTCATGAATAAAGGGTAACCATGTAACTCATTCCTTTCAAATACCTACTTCCGATTCAATTTCTGATTATCTTCTTGTGCAATTTTTTACGTGATACAAAATATGTTTTTCTGACTCTATAAACAACAAGCAATTTAAAGCCCCAACTCTTACTAAAATAAAACATAATTTTTTTGTTTTGTTTTTATTTTTTTATGTTTATTTTACCTTTACAAGTGATAAAGTGGTGTTAAACAGCTTTATAAGGCATTTCTGATGAAAAATTTGACAAAATTGATGTCCATGACAACTCCGATTCTAATAGGTAATTCAATTCACTAATTTAAATATGTTAATAAGTCATTGTAAAGTCCTAAATCCACTGTTAAACGACAAAAAAAAAACTTATATTAGGTATTAAGAGTTGAGGCACTAAGTTGCTTATTATTTATACTCAGAAAAAAATATTTTGTCTCACGTAAAAAATTGCACCCTGTATTGTTAGAGACGCGCTTACACGTTTACGTTACCAAGTATTTAGTAGATACAAAATCATGTCATAGTTTATGTATGATGTATTAAAGAGCCATAAATAACATTTGGCATCTAGAAATACTTAATCATTTTTATTCGAGTAAAATAACGGCATTAAATTGCCAACCTTTGGACCATGTATCTGCGGTGTATATTTACAAAGGCGCAGTATTACCGTAGTTAAAATTAAAATGCAAAAAGTGAACAAATATGTAAAAACAAATTACTAAAGGGTATTATTAGATATTTTACAAACTATGACGGTATTCTGATTCTCACTAGTCATCCACTTCGAATATTGTTACCCATTTTTTCCAAAAGTTTAACCTTTTGACAGCCAAGGTCGGCTGTGGCCGTCATTGGAAAGTCGTGCCATGTCAACGACGGCTACTTTGCTACGTCGCGGACGTCAGCAATGTTAATGCAATAGTGACCTACGGGGGACACCGTAAAGTTCAACTTTGCTCAACAAAACGCGATAGCGCGTCACGGGCACGGCATATTACTTTGTCGTCCGGCGCTCAAAAGGTTAATAGCCAAAACACCGTAGTCAAATACCTATGTATTAATAAGGGATTAGCATTTCCCTCGGCTGTTCTTCAGATATAAGGTTTTTAAAAGTTTATATTTAACTCGTGTTTGTAAATTGTTCATGTCTAGTTTGGTCAAAGATTCGATTTAGATTGAACAATTGAAACCAATCAGATGTCGGTAACTAGTTCGTATACTAGCAGACCTAAGTAAATTGGATGCAATGTTAACTCTAAGACAATTGGTATACTCACTTACGACTTACCGAGTTGATAACGAAGAAAATAGGTGGTAACAAAGTGATAAGACAACGCAATTTCAGAGTTTTGGTTTTTTCCAATTGTCTTGATAGTATAGCATTAGTACAGAAGAGTTGCAAGAAATGTAATATAAAAGGTTTTGACATAATTTCATTTTAATAGATTTATTTATGAGTTATGAGTATTTTCATTATTTATGGAATCTACAGTTTTGGTATATAATAAATATTTTATAAACTCTACTAATGCTAATTTTATAGACTATTTTTCTATGTTTGTAGTATGTACAAGGTGTATGTTTGGCGAATCAAGTTTTTTTATTTTATAAAACTAATTTATAAAACTAAACCAAAAAAAGGATTAGCCCCTTGTTCATAAACGTTTCTGATATGTAAATTAACTAATCGTGTCTCCTTATCTGCCACTTTGACAGTTGTATGCGTTAGAAACAGACAAAACACAGATTAACTGCGAGACGTTTACGAATAAGGGGTTTATAGTTGTGTTCTTCTGCTGCTATTGACAACTTGTGTCTGCCAAACTAAAAATTATTTCAACTTTAAGAAACAGCCGAGGTAATGCGATTGGGAGGTGCATATAAAATACTGATAAATACATACACATAAAAAATACATCTCCCAATATCGAATAAATCGAATAGTACTTAAAATATAATTATAGCCTCATCAAAAATACCAAGAAAATATACAAATTGATAAAAATAAAACCAAATGGAAATATTAACGGTGTGTCATTTTATTATTAATACATTTTCAACCATTGCACAATCTGTGGCCTCAACAAAAAAGACAAGTTTAACACAAGTTTTATTGTAAAGTTTTTACTAAAGCCACTGATATACATATATATACACATTTCCTTTTCCTTCATTCTGAACAAGGCTCGGACAAACTAAATAACACTAATCACAAATGCTAATTAAATAAGGTTGATAACAGTGCAAACCTCGCCGTTAAAGTCTGGTTTGGCGAACTTGTAAATTTACGCATGTGAAAAAAAAAAAACTAATAAAAAAAAAACGTCCGTTATATTGAAAACATAACCCTGTTCCTCACAACGGAGACTTCTTTGTGATGCTACTATATTATATTTTATATTGTTTATTCATTCACACGTATTTTTATTATCCGACCTGAATACAATCGCACATTGAATTCAGGTCCGAATTGATCGTATAAGTGAAAAGATAAAAGTAGTCCTTGTTTTTGCATTATTCACTTACCATAACAGTATTATTGATTAATAGTCGCTGAATGTATACTTATAAATTATGATATAAACATCTTTAAAACAATAATATTTTGGAACAGAAGGAAGTCTCCGCTGTGCGGAACAGGGTTTTGTTTTCAAAATGACGTGCATTTGTCCGACCCTTGATTCTGGCAAACGCACTAGCGCCACCTATCACTTTTAACAGCAGATATCAGTTTTACACATGTCTCGCTGTCAAGATAACTCACGATGAGCCCATGGATGGCGCTGAGCCACATAATAGCGAAAACGGATAAATAGCCCGAATGTTTAAAGAACACGACTCTCTATAGCCATTTCTATGATCCGTAAAACTAAGAAACATATACCGACCATAATTATTCTTGTATTTTGATCAGCCTATAACATTATTTAATATAACTCGTAAATTATCGTATATAATATTTAGACTGCTTAATATGGGGCTTTTCATCCGGCGAGGCAGGGAGGCGTAATAGGAAATTATAAAATTAAGATGATTTAATAATGTATTATATTATCGCCTACTACGCCTGCGTCGTCATACGAAAAGCACTTTTATGCGTGTAAGTAATCAATACTCATTACTACATAGTTTCCACTCTATTTCAGTGTGCAGTCTGCGTGAAATGATAACAACCAAAGTAGACAAATATTATACAGATTTAAACCCTCACGATTTTCACACATTACAAATTAAACGAAACCTAAACGCGTTATAACTAAAAGTTAGATTTAATTGCGATAAAGTCTAGTTTAATTTGTAATTAGATAAATATATCTCTACAGTATCAGCAGTAGTAAGGATTTGTTATAATGTATTTGGCCGGTTTAACAGCTAACTATATAATGCTGACTATACATAATCGCATTAACAAATGCTCACTTACCAAAAAACCTCACTCTTAATGTCATTTATTAAAGAGATAATATTTACTCGCCTCATTTTCTAGCTTTCACTATAAATTTATTCGCAACACGCGAATTATAATTTCATTTGGAAATTAAAGATTGCTACTGATATAAACTCGAAAAGGTGACAACAAAAACTCACACTTATTTTTTAGTAGCTAAAAATATTTTGAAACAGAAGGAAGTCTCCGCTATGCGGAACAGGGTTTTGTTTTCAAGATGACGTGCGTTTGTCGCCGCGATAGCTGGAGATGCGGGTTCGAATCCCGCCTGGAGCACCGGAGGTCCTCGTCGTTTTTTCTTAAGTATATGTTATCTATTTCAACTTTTAACTAAAAATAATTACATAAAAATCAACCTTATTCAGGTATTAATATGATTCACTATGCCTATTAACTTGTGGTAGTAATTATTGAGTTTTGGTTGTCACCTGACGATAATATATTATACGAGAAATAAAACTACTTAATAAGGAATATATCGCGTATATTGAATGTAGAGATCCGGACGATTCGAACCCTGTGAAGCGTTTATGGCAGTCACTCTTTGACGCCTTTTATTAGAAAGGGACTTCCGTTTATTGTATAAGTTACACATTTTCAAGATGCCTCACGTATAAGCCATTTTTAGTTGTTTTATTTCATGGATAATTATCGCGGCGAAGTAATATACATACTAATATATACAAAATAAAAATAGCGTATTATACAGGGTGGCGGCTTATTTAGATCGGTCTGGTATATGAAACTATACATATTTTCATCTGTTCTTGGAACAATGCCATCGATTTTAGGGATTTTGCATACATATATTAAAGAATCCTGTCTCTGTTCGAGAATATCTGTATTAATATTTAATTTTACACGGTAATCCTAATCATTTAAGATTTCCGCTGAGAAGCCTGTTTTTTTGTTCTTGACTAACAATTGATAAGTCCAAATTTTGGTAAAAGCATATTTATAATCCAAACACCCAGTTGCGGATAAAATCCTTCTAACCGCCCTCACTCACATAAATATATTAACTGCTTACCCTGATAAGGAATTTATTTACATTTTTGAATTAGGTACAAATCATATTCTTCCCGAGACTAAAAAAATAGTAACTTAGAGCGCGAGTTTATGACTTTATTACAAGTCAAAACCAAATAATGAACCCTTACACCCAACATTGATCACATTTATATTTATAAATAAGTCTTTACAGACGCTAGTAATGAGGTTGGTAAGATAATAACAAATTGCCCTTGGGCTTCGACATTTCTCATTGAACAATACTCATAGAGGAAAACATACTTTTTAACCCTTTTCCAGGCATAGTCTGATTTATAGACCAAATGCATGTCATTTTAATTTCAACCTAAGCATTCGACTTTAAGGTTCACATTAGATTATCCCAAAAACTGACACTATTTAAAATAAATAACCGAAACGTAACTATTTTGAATATATTTGTGATTTCTGGGAAAACCATTCTGATTGGTGGGCCTGGAAAAGGGTTAAGAAATCTTATGCGAATTATTACCACCAAATTGTGTGATACATGTGACACTACACGACAATGACTTTTTCTTTATACTCGTTCGTAAAAGATGTTGTGACACGTAGGCGATTCGGGCTTTACAGTTTCAGGGGAAATTCAAATTTCACGGCTCAATACGCCTACGTAATATTTTGATTTAGTACTTTCCCACCTCGTTATGTGTAATGAAAATTCTAGCTTGCCGCCATACACAATATCCTAATACTCATTTTAACTTCCCTAAGATGAGCATTCATTGATAAATCAGTTTTCAAAATATTTGATACAAATAAAACCAACCTCTAATCTAAAAGGAATAGCATCATGGAAAGGGGCCAGTCAAACTCGAACCGTGTTGCTCAGTCGCACAGCACAGCTGCCCCCTCGCTCAGTTAGCGGTGACGCTCTGCGGTTTGTGCCGCCGGTGGTCGTAGTTCACGAGCCTCTGCCCCACGAGGTACTTGTCGTTCTTTATGTGCTCGTATAGTTTGCGGAATTGTCGAATCTGGAAGATGGATTTAAATAAAACGGCTAGAAAAGTCGACAGCAGTCGTTAAAAAATGTGTCTAGTTTATAACTTGCGATTATCGAGTGGATTCTCGACTCCTTATCGACGCGGCGTTCTATTATTCTTGTTCTCGAAAGATCAGGTAGATGGGCCATGAAAAGCATACTAACGGGTTCCAATAACGAACACCGGATTCGGTGTTCCCAATCAGAACATTCCCAATTAAAAAAAAAAGTATAGTTTTTGTATATATACTTTTACTTACAATTAGGCTTGCACAACTATCCCCAAAAGGCCAACGAAACTTTTTCAATTGGAACCATAGAAATGAAAGCATAGGAGTTACGTCTAACAGCGGGCGACACGACCAGCACACGCCGGGGTCGGGAGGTACAGACCTGCAGCTGCGCCAGCGCCGACAGCACGGCCAGCAGCAGCAGCGCGGGGTACACGCGGCGCGCGAGCAGGTTGCGCTGCGCGGGGACACGGCCGGCACACGCCGGGGTCGGGAGGTACAGACCTGCAGCTGCGCCAGCGCCGACAGCACGGCCAGCAGCAGCAGCGCGGGGTACACGCGGCGCGCGAGCAGGTTGCGCTGCGCGGGGACACGGCCGGCACATGCCGGGGTCGGGAGGTACAGACCTGCAGCTGCGCCAGCGCCGACAGCACGGCCAGCAGCAGCAGCGCGGGGTACACGCGGCGCGCGAGCAGGTTGCGCTGCGCGGGGACACGGCCGGCACATGCCGGGGTCGGGAGGTACAGACCTGCAGCTGCGCCAGCGCCGACAGCACGGCCAGCAGCAGCAGCGCGGGGTACACGCGGCGCGCGAGCAGGTTGCGCTGCGCGGGGATACGGCCGGCACATGCCGGGGTCGGGAGGTACAGACCTGCAGCTGCGCCAGCGCCGACAGCACGGCCAGCAGCAGCAGCGCGGGGTACACGCGGCGCGCGAGCAGGTTGCGCTGCGCGGGGATACGGCCGGCACATGCCGGGGTCGGGAGGTACAGACCTGCAGCTGCGCCAGCGCCGACAGCACGGCCAGCAGCAGCAGCGCGGGGTACACGCGGCGCGCGAGCAGGTTGCGCTGCGCGGGGACACGGCCGGCACATGCCGGGGTCGGGAGGTACAGACCTGCAGCTGCGCCAGCGCCGACAGCACGGCCAGCAGCAGCAGCGCGGGGTACACGCGGCGCGCGAGCAGGTTGCGCTGCGCGGGGATACGGCCGGCACATGCCGGGGTCGGGAGGTACAGACCTGCAGCTGCGCCAGCGCCGACAGCACGGCCAGCAGCAGCAGCGCGGGGTACACGCGGCGCGCGAGCAGGTTGCGCTGCGCGGGGACACGGCCGGCACATGCCGGGGTCGGGAGGTACAGACCTGCAGCTGCGCCAGCGCCGACAGCACGGCCAGCAGCAGCAGCGCGGGGTACACGCGGCGCGCGAGCAGGTTGCGCTGCGCGGGGATACGGCCGGCACATGCCGGGGTCGGAGGTACAGACCTGCAGCTGCGCCAGCGCCGACAGCACGGCCAGCAGCAGCAGCGCGGGGTACACGCGGCGCGCGAGCAGGTTGCGCTGCGCGGGGATACGGCCGGCACATGCCGGGGTCGGGAGGTACAGACCTGCAGCTGCGCCAGCGCCGACAGCACGGCCAGCAGCAGCAGCGCGGGGTACACGCGGCGCGCGAGCAGGTTGCGCTGCGCGGGGACACGGCCGGCACATGCCGGGGTCGGGAGGTACAGACCTGCAGCTGCGCCAGCGCCGACAGCACGGCCAGCAGCAGCAGCGCGGGGTACACGCGGCGCGCGAGCAGGTTGCGCTGCGCGGGGATACGGCCGGCACATGCCGGGGTCGGGAGGTACAGACCTGCAGCTGCGCCAGCGCCGACAGCACGGCCAGCAGCAGCAGCGCGGGGTACACGCGGCGCGCGAGCAGGTTGCGCTGCGCGGGGACACGGCCGGCACATGCCGGGGTCGGGAGGTACAGACCTGCAGCTGCGCCAGCGCCGACAGCACGGCCAGCAGCAGCAGCGCGGGGTACACGCGGCGCGCGAGCAGGCTGCGCTGCGCGGGGATACGGCCGGCACATGCCGGGGTCGGGAGGTACAGACCTGCAGCTGCGCCAGCGCCGACAGCACGGCCAGCAGCAGCAGCGCGGGGTACACGCGGCGCGCGAGCAGGTTGCGCTGCGCGGGGACACGGCCGGCACATGCCGGGGTCGGGAGGTACAGACCTGCAGCTGCGCCAGCGCCGACAGCACGGCCAGCAGCAGCAGCGCGGGGTACACGCGGCGCGCGAGCAGGTTGCGCTGCGCGGGGACACGGCCGGCACATGCCGGGGTCGGGAGGTACAGACCTGCAGCTGCGCCAGCGCCGACAGCACGGCCAGCAGCAGCAGTGCGGGGTACACGCGGCGCGCGAGCAGGTTGCGCTGCGCGGGGACACGGCCGGCACATGCCGGGGTCGGGAGGTACAGACCTGCAGCTGCGCCAGCGCCGACAGCACGGCCAGCAGCAGCAGCGCGGGGTACACGCGGCGCGCGAGCAGGTTGCGCTGCGCGGGGACACGGCCGGTACATGCCGGGGTCGGGAGGTACAGACCTGCAGCTGCGCCAGCGCCGACAGCACGGCCAGCAGCAGCAGCGCGGGGTACACGCGGCGCGCGAGCAGGTTGCGCTGCGCGGGGACACGGCCGGCACATGCCGGGGTCGGGAGGTACAGACCTGCAGCTGCGCCAGCGCCGACAGCACGGCCAGCAGCAGCAGCGCGGGGTACACGCGGCGCGCGAGCAGGTTGCGCTGCGCGGGGACACGGCCGGCACATGCCGGGGTCGGGAGGTACAGACCTGCAGCTGCGCCAGCGCCGACAGCACGGCCAGCAGCAGCAGCGCGGGGTACACGCGGCGCGCGAGCAGGTTGCGCTGCGCGGGGACACGGCCGGCACATGCCGGGGTCGGAGGTACAGACCTGCAGCTGCGCCAGCGCCGACAGCACGGCCAGCAGCAGCAGCGCGGGGTACACGCGGCGCGCGAGCAGGTTGCGCTGCGCGGGGACACGGCCGGCACATGCCGGGGTCGGGAGGTACAGACCTGCAGCTGCGCCAGCGCCGACAGCACGGCCAGCAGCAGCAGCGCGGGGTACACGCGGCGCGCGAGCAGGTTGCGCTGCGCGGGGACACGGCCGGCACATGCCGGGGTCGGGAGGTACAGACCTGCAGCTGCGCCAGCGCCGACAGCACGGCCAGCAGCAGCAGCGCGGGGTACACGCGGCGCGCGAGCAGGTTGCGCTGCGCGGGGACACGGCCGGCACATGCCGGGGTCGGGAGGTACAGACCTGCAGCTGCGCCAGCGCCGACAGCACGGCCAGCAGCAGCAGCGCGGGGTACACGCGGCGCGCGAGCAGGTTGCGCTGCGCGGGGACACGGCCGGCACATGCCGGGGTCGGGAGGTACAGACCTGCAGCTGCGCCAGCGCCGACAGCACGGCCAGCAGCAGCAGCGCGGGGTACACGCGGCGCGCGAGCAGGTTGCGCTGCGCGGGCGACACGGCCAGCAGCGGCGCCGCGCTGTGCGCCACGGCGTACGGCACCGCCAGCGCCAGCCCCAGCCAGCACACGATGGGCGCCGCCACCTCCGTCAGGATGAACCTGGCGACAGACCATTGTTTCAATTCAAGATGGAAAATATAGCTAATGTACATTATTTTATATTTTTGATTTAGGCCCTTTACACACTGCGACTTTTAGCAGCGATGCAGTCGCGTGTTACTGAAATGCGCGACAACATCGTGACACCAGCAATTTTTGCATCGATGCTGCCGCGCGTTAGTATCGATACAGTTGCGCGTTAGCATCGATACACACACTCGCGCGACAGCACGATGCAGACGCGCGTTAGCATCTCTGCAGAGTTGCAGACGTCGCGCGGGGTAGTAGGCAGTGTTGCCAGATCTACTGATAAAGCAGTAGGTCTACCTGATTTTAGAACTATCTGCTACTGACTTAATTCTAACAATTTAATGAAACTACCAGCTTTTTTAAATTTCATTGGTAAATCAAAAGCTATTAAATATACAAAAAGCTTTCAGTACTTATTCTTATCACCTATAGTGGGCAGTGCAAACAGAGTCACGTCATTATCACTTGTGTCACTGTCATAATTAGTCATTATGTCATGTCAATTGTCACTGTCAAAATTGGCGTTTCTGCATCGCGACAGCACTGCTACTGTATCGCGACTGTATGGATGCTTAAAGTAGCGCAAGTGTGTAAAGGTGGCCACTGCATCGATGCTGCATCGCGACAGCATCGCCACTGTATCGCAATTGTATCGATGCTTAAAGTAGCGCAAGTGTGTAAACCATTTGCGATTGCATCGATGCTGCATCACGTCTGCACCACTACTAAAAGTCGCAGTGTGTAAAGGGCCTTAAATATCGGAATAAATTTGTTTTACATTAAATAAACAAAACATATCGTACTTAAGATCCATCTCGCGTATGCCGTCCCTGTAGGCTTTCTCGATGGCGCGCCGCATAGCCCAGTCGGGGCCCATCATGGTGAGCGCGCACACGATCTTCGTGTACAGCACGCCCAGCGCCCAGTCCTGCCACACGAACAGCACCGGCGACTGCTCCAGCGGCACCCGCAAGGGGATCACCAGCACCTGGAATATTCATACCGCGTTTAAATTCGAAGCACACGGTCGAAAACATTGAATTTCAATATTTGTTTATTCGTATTCGTAGACACAACACAAAGGTGACAAAAATATAGCCTTTGCCAAAAATGCAGGAACGATTGGATTAGATTGGTTTAAAATAGTCGGGAACAGGATAGTGACCAGCTCCAGCAGCAGGCCGAACAGCAGCGGCACGAGGCCCAGCAGCGCGAGCGCGGCGCAGGCGGCCCGCAGCGCCACGCGCGCCCACTGCGCCGCGCGGGCCAGCAGCGCGCGCCGCCCGTGCCGCGCCCAGCCCGCCAGACAGTATAGTGTAACTACGCGGACAGTATACTGACCAGCTCCAGCAGCAGGCCGAACAGCAGCGGCACGAGGCCCAGCAGCGCGAGCGCGGCGCAGGCGGCCCGCAGCGCCACGCGCGCCCACTGCGCCGCGCGGGCCAGCAGCGCGCGCCGCCCGTGCCGCGCCCAGCCCGCCAGACAGTATAGTGTAACTACGCGGACAGTATACTGACCAGCTCCAGCAGCAGGCCGAACAGCAGCGGCACGAGGCCCAGCAGCGCGAGCGCGGCGCAGGCGGCCCGCAGCGCCACGCGCGCCCACTGCGCCGCGCGGGCCAGCAGCGCGCGCCGCCCGTGCCGCGCCCAGCCCGCCAGCAGCGTGCCGCCGCGCCCCAGCGCCCAGCACACGTACATGCCTGCGGACCAACGTGCGTCTCTTATGATAATGTTCCCAACGGCAGGGTCGAAAACAATTGAAATGGACGTTTAAGGCTTGGGCACATAGGCGCGTTCTGTGAGCGTGGCGCAGAGGGGCACGACGCTGCCGTCCAAATGTGTGCCTTATTTCGTTACATTAGCCACACCGGTGTCACGCTGCGCTACTGCTTCGCTCACAAAACCCGCCTATGTGCCCAAGCCTTTATTATCAAACCCCGTTTAGAAAGGGATTCGAGAGTACCGTGAGCATAGGGTTTGCAATCCGGATATCCGAAATATCCGATTATCCGGAATATCCGAATATCCGCCGAACTTAGGATCCGGATAATACGGATCTATCGGATCTTCAAAAATTTAAACAAAAATGCTTCATTTATCTTTTAAAATTGACTTTGAATTATAGACATGACATAATATAATACACACGTATTACTATTTATTTATAAACTGACAAGAAATATTGCAAAAGCTTAATGAAATTTGAAATCAAAGGTTTATTTGACTCTTTGTACCTGTGAACCATTGTCAATAAAATCAATGACATTATGACGGTCCGAATTTTGTATGGAATCTGGTTAACGAAATGTTACTGAAGCCACCGCAAAATTTGAAAACGCTGCTGAGATCAGCCAAAACCACAACCGAACCGACCGAAAGTTAGATGGTGTGGTCGATGATTAGATGTTAATTCTATAAACGTAAGAATCCTTAGTTGGTTTGGTGAAATCACCTTTGTTGGTTTGATCAGCTAACGTAAAATTTTGCGGTGACTTTCTGTAACATATTTTGTTAGCAAGACCAGAGCCTCTGGTCTCTGCATATAGTGAATCTAAACAGGACAACTTAGTGAGAAAAAATCGACAAAACCGGAAATAATTAGTAAATGTGCCATGTCGTTACTGATACTACTTTCCATTTCTGTATTCCATTAAATACTAATTTAACCTTAGATTTGACAGGTATTCAATTCACGGTTACTGGCACTTGCTAATGTGGGTTGTAACGACGGTTATGTTATGACACTTATGACAGTTGCAAAATGGTTGCCATTATGATCTTTGATGTCCCGCTACCTTTTGAAAATCTCCATATGTGCTTTATGAAACTTTAAATAGGAAAATAAAAAGTAAACATATATATTTTTTATAATTAAAGCCCGTACATGCCATACACACTACGAGCCCCAATGCAAAATAGCTCGTCTAGTCGCAATTCTGCATGCGTATTTTTTTTTCAAAAACTAGTATTTCTACCCGAATCGACTTTGATGATTAATGGAATACACTAGACGCAATGTCACTAAAGCTAGCTTAGTTTTGAGTTGTACAAAGTGTACATCTCGTTATTTATTTTAAAATAATTTAATTATAAATATTACATCTCACACGCAAATAATTACGTCTGCTTCATATTTAAGGCAAAATAGGTCGTCTATTTAAAATAAAACCTGTTTACCAGGGTTCGTAATATAAAATATTATTTTCAAATTGAATACGGAATATTCTCTGTCATGTAAAATGACAAACCACTATATAAAAGGGCAAATTCAGCCTAATTTTTGAATTACTCCAAATCGTTTTTCTATCGAGATGGCACGAGGTAAGCCAGTGACTGAAGAAGTGCGGAAAATTATAATCTCCAGTAACAATAAAGGCAAATCTACGTACCAAATTGCCAAGGACCTTTCTATGCCAAGGTCTACAATCCAAACTATCATCGAGCATCATCGAAAACACGACAAAATTTCTTGTTTAAAGAAATCCGGCCGCCCACGAATTACTACTAAAGCAGAAAACAGGATTCTGAGGAAGATCATCAAGAAAAATCGTCGTGCAAGAGCTGGAGAACTTACGGTACTATGGCGTGACGCAATTTAAAAAATTTCAGTGGATACTTGCAAGAGAGTGATGAAGAGGATGGGCTACGGTTGTTACGCTTCTAAAGAAAATCGGTTACTTACACAACGGCAGAAAACTAACAGGTTGAAATTCGCCAAAAGTACAGAAATTGGACCGTCGATCAGTGGCGTAAAATTATATGGAGTGACGAATCTAAATTTGAAGTCACAGTAGGCGATGAACGAAGTAAAGTCATTCGCGAAAAGGAGAGGCATTTCAAAAGATTGTCTTAAGCGTAAGGTAAAGTTTCCAGCTTCCTTAATGATTTGGGGCTGCATGTCGGCACAGGGTGTCGGCTGTCTGCAATTTATAGATGGAACCGTCAATGCCGAAAAATACAAAAGCATCTTACAAGAGAGTTTGCTGCCGTCTATACGTAAGTTAAAGTATAAAAATGCGTATACTTTTCAACAAGATGGTGCCTCATGCCATACCGCTAAAGCAACGATGGCGTGGCTGAAAAAGAAAAAAATACCTACCATGTCGTGGCCATCCAGCAGCCCGGACTTGTCTCGCATAGAAACGTTGTGGTGGAAAATGAAGAAGAAGTTGCGAAAGGACCCGTCCAGATCAAAAGCTGATCTTAAAGAGAAACTTACCTGTGTTTGGAATGAAACAACCCCGGAAGAGTGTCGACAGCTGGTAGATACAATGCCGCTCAGAATTAAAGCCGTTTTAGATGCAAAAGGAGACGCCACCAAGTGGTAGACGTTCTAATCTGCGTCGGTAACACTAAAGACGAACTTTTTTGCATTTTAGTACAATTGGTGAAACAATGTTTTTTTTTTTATTACCAAGTTCGTTTTTTTTTTCATTGAATAAATAAAATACGATTTATAACTTATACTGTTTTTATATTGCAAATTCTTCCAAACACCTTCGTCCCCCAGAATTTTTAGGTTAACGTTAGTTTAGTACATTTTTTTCCTACCAGACGTACTCATTTGCATTGGGGCTCGTACACTACATATTATCTAGACAACTTCGGATCAAAACTCAAATCGACTAACAATCAAAATAATAATTTCATGTTAATTTAATTTTGCCGACGGTAACCCTCGGTAGAAGATAGGTTAATGCAGGTATATCACAGGGACCGCAGAGGCATAGTTGATTTTGGGTCGACTACCTGCAATGTTATCTTATCAGTGCATGTGTCTTGAGTGAATTAATGATTTTTAAAAGTTATTGCACCTGATGTTAAGTACCTAATCAAATTTGATCTTACGTTTTGAAGAAGTTTGTAACAACATTGACTTGTATTAAAGCAATTTATCACATTTTTGTGGTTTAATTAAAATGGATCCGTTTTATCCGAAATATCCGGATCCCACCGATTCCAAGATCCGAATTATCCGGATCCTGGAAATTGACGGATATTGCAAATCCTACGTGAGCACAACAGTACTTATAAATGATTAAATATAATGGCCAACAAAGTTTCAAGAAGAAGTTTCATCTTGTACAAAAAAAAACAAGAAAGCTTCAGGTAAATCATCCTCACTAATTCAATAAAATAATATAATAGTGTCGTCATTTCCCAACATGCAGTATACCACAATCTATATGTACTTACCGCATGCAGCAGTATACAGTTCGTGAACTCCTTCGGACGCCTTCGGTAACCATAGAGCCATTACTTTCCTGCCTATCGCCACTGGGATCACCTAAAAATAAGGTAAGGTAAATGAAGGTAACATTCACAGGTCACATATAAGATTCCTATAGGAATCAGGTTGGTAATAGTATTTTATGCATAAGAGGGGTCAAAAAATGCGAGTGGCGTGGGTATTGTTAATAAATACGCCATGAGCATTTTTTGGTACTTATACAATGTTGCATACAATGCTTTTTCTATGAGTAGGCAATATTAAATAAAATACTAAAATTAAAAAAACAAATTACCGGGAAAGGCGGGAAAACGTAATAATAAGCGAGTGATGTCTATGGTTATGTTTTTTTAAACGTCCACCTTCCAATAGTGATGATACCAAAAAAGTTTTTTTTATTATGTTGGTAGCAATGAACTTGGTGAATTTTTTATTTTTAAATAAAAACCGTATGCATTAAATCGTTTGTCAAGTTGGTAGCAATGTATCGGTATGTGGCACCTGCTGCTCCGCACTAGCTTACCGTGTCGTAAGGTCTCTCAAACGATACAAGTGCTATTTTGGGCAATAGACTATAGACTTTTATAAGGAGTAAATAATGTATGTACACGATGAACGATAAAAGTACACGAGTAGAAAAACGTCCTTACCAGTGTGAGAGCGCTAGCGAGTACCAGCGACAGAGACACCAGGACGAGCAGAGCGGCCAGCCGCAGCGGGAACCACGCCACGCGGACGTACGGCTCGTAGCCGGCGGGGCCGTCGCGTCGCATCAGCGCCTGTGGAACAATTCTACCGTTTAGGATATTCTCTCTATCATGCACTACAGTGTTGACATAATGTTCCTTATACGGCTTCAAAGTATGTGATTGCAGGTTTGGCAATACGAGAGGTCGTTAAGGTTGACATTGCCGGCCTAAGGCCGGTAAGGTCCTCTTTCACATAGATTTGTGACACAGCATCACGGAGATTAGCTATTAAAATGTTGATGATTTTATGACATTCTGCCCCTACGCCTATTAAAACAATAATCAAATTTTCTTTAATTTTGCTCTTTAATTTGGCATGTTTACTTTAGTTTTATCTGATAATTAATTTCTTGGAAGTATTTTGTTTGAGAAAAGCACTATACATACCTCGGTGTGAAAAGGGGTTGTCGTCCTCGTAATAATCCATCAAAAACTAATGTCTAAGCAGATTGCTCCCTGCGTTCGGCCGTCTACATATACTCGGCCGGCAACCCCTTACTTCCCGGCCTCTGTAGTATTTATTGTTCTATTGTCAGATGAAAAATTGGAAACTACACAGGTACGAGCGAGGCCGACATCATACCTGGTGCGCCGCGCCGAGCTGGTGCGGGGTGCGGCGCGGGCGCGGCGGGGTCGGGCTCCCCGCGCGCCTCGCCCAGCAGGTACGAGCGCAGCCCCAGGGCTCCGGCCGCCAGCCCGCACCAGGCTCGCACGAGGTACTTCAGCCATGTCCGCGTGTGAGACTGCTCTAGGAGCGCAGGCAGGATCACCTAAACGACAAAATAGAGTTTTCATTTCTCATGCTCGTAAAGTTCTACTTTAGGTCGTGCGTCGACAAGATAAAGTCGCATTTTAGGCTCTTGTGCATAAAGTTTTTTTTTTTTTCTATAACTAAGATAATGAGGCTTAGGAACAGTCAAACAACAAAATTAAGTTGGCACTAAAATTTCGTAGAACACCTATATTTGTTATTTAATTATATTCTACGTAATTATAATTATTCAAATTTCGTGTTTACTATAACTAAATAAATAAAATGAAATATAAGTAACGGCATTTATTTTTTATGATTTGACCAAAAAAATTAGTATCCACGTACTAGCTTTATGTTCACATGTTCAAATTAAAAAAGTTGTGAGCAGGAATTGTATGTTTTTCCTTATCAATGATTTCCTTATTGAATTAGGATGGAAATCAACGAAATTTTTATTAAAATTGTATTAGGTACAACTGAAAAATTTCCTTGCAATCGAAATGAAAAGCAGAGTGTATAACTCAGGCGTAAGTATCTATTTTTATCCTCGACCATATTGGTGCATGGCATAAAATGCCTCGGATATAAAATAGATTACTTTATGCCCTTGTTGTACATATTGATACTTTTCAATCCGTTATCCAATGTATTCTCACTTTGACTACCCTTTCGAGAATGCATTACCTGCAACAGCAGAAGCTCGAGACTGAGCTCGTTGACGGGTGCCTCCGCATGCACGGCCACGGCGTAGGGCAGGAACCCGGGCAGCGCGTGCTTGATCACACGGATGGGCAGCCATAACATGAACAGCACAGCTGTGCCAAAAATCATGGCCGACGCCACCAGCCGGTGGATGTGACTCCACACTGATAAGTGGATCATTTCCTAAGAAAAGAAACACGAATGATTTGTTGGTAAATATCCATTGATTCTTTTTGTTCTGCGATTTACATTTATTCATCTAATTTTGCGCCTCTAAAAATGAAGTGGTCAAATATTTGCTTGAAAAATACAGAACAATGAAATGTTTACTTGTAAATAATTTATTCTGTAGGTATTTTCGGTGTTTTGGAATATTTGTTCCCCGCTATTGGGTGTTTTGTTTTGCGTGATCATCAGAACTTAAAATAAATAAATTATATATTTTCTGAGTCGTCTGAAGGTTAACCCTACCCTAGGAGACAACTTTAAAAAGTGCCTAAAGGATCTTCTTAGGAGTTCTATACTATAATAGACAAGTGGATAGGAATTTAAACACTTAAAAACTTAGGATGATACACATACCTGCACTGGACTAAAATCAGGGTCATTTAAATTCTTTAAGAACCAAAGCACTCCAGGTCTCAAGACTTCTCTTAATAGTAGGATGAATGAGGCAAAGTAGTAAACGTAAACCATGCCAACAAGCCAGTGGATGAACATGAGAGTCCATGGGGCGGCTTGTAGGCTGGCCTCGCGGTCCTTCAGAGTTGCGTCGAACATGGACAGTGAACAGAGGTCCAACCACCAGCCACAGACTAGCGGGATTACTCCAATCTGTAGAAAAACAGGGTACATTTTTATTGTTATTGTTTTATGAGTTATCACCGTGTTAGACGCCTGTAAGTGGAGCATATGATTGGGGCCACAGTATCCCTCGGCGAGATATACCTTTATTAGATCCTTCTTTAATTGACATGGTTAGAAAAAAACGGATAGTCTATCGCTGCTAGATAGTTACTGTCGCATCACTCGTGCTAGGCTTACTCTCCATATCTTAACTTAATGTGCATCTTGCAGTACGAAATAATACGGCATCTGTACTTTATTTACCCCCATCGTCACCATATTGGCTGGCGGCCCGTGCCATTCTAACCTATACCTCTCTAACACTCTAGTGGCGAGAGTTGCCAGTATGTGCCCAGCGAGGCCGGAGGCCGGGCTGGGTTATCCATTTAATTACAAAAGTGTGTTTAAAGGTGATTTCTTAACTGTAACCTTTTAATTTGGAACATAATTCTTTTTTTCTTATATGGAGACTTTACAAAATTTTTACTCTAAGTGGGTGAATATTTTTATTTATATTATCTTTAGTAAGTAAGTAAGTTTATTAGCTTTATAATTTAATACTAGTATTACAGGCATTATTGCATTGCAGCTTAAGGGTAATTGTCAATCACAATAACAAATATTAATAAGCAACATTTGCAATATATTAATATTAAGCAATAATTTATGGAGTAGTACTGTAGTTGTATAACTTCAGTAGATAATAGAGATAATATCATATCTAATTTACTTTAATAGGTACTTAATTAATTCCTAATTGAAACTAGCAGACACAATTCACAATTTGCTTGGACATTAGTTTTAGTAAAATATTAATTAGATAATGAAACAATGGTATGAAAATAATATTTACCTCAACAACTGACAGCAGAGCTACTTTCACAATTACATAGCAGAATCCCAGCGCCTTCTTAGCACTACGGAGTCGGAGTAGTGATGCTGCCCCATGCAGCACGGCCAAGATAGCTCCAACCAGCACATAGCCTGCCAGTGCTGTCAGGGGCCCTGAGAATGGCCCGTCTGCATTAAACCCAGCCATTGCAGCCCCCAACCTTCCTATGTGGTACGGGCAGAAGGCAAACACTACAATAAACAAAGTATTTAGTGACACCACCCAGAATACATGTTCCAAGAAAACCATAGAGCCATCTAAGCCCAGTAGACGCGCCCAGGTCAACTCTTCAGCTGCAGCTCTATCCCATTCCATTGGGTTCCAATTTGCTTCATCCCCGACAATTAATTCTCCTTCTGCAGCTTCAGGGGCCTCTTCTCTTGCTCCCCCGTCATCTCCTGCTACATCATTCACTCTGTCATTGTTATTATCAGGCAAAGGAGCATCTTCAGCAGCCGGTGGTGGAATATTCTCCCTTTCCATCCAATCAGGGCCTCCACCATGCATTATCTGTTCTCGCAGCCATACTAAGCCGATAAATGAAAATAAAGTACATGTCACAACAAAACAGCCTGAGAAAACATCTTTAGCCAGGTTCTCAGCGGAGACAATGTCGAATGGTAAAGAAATAACAGGGTCCAGGGAGCCCAGGAACAAGCTGCGATAGGTCCTGCAGGCCGTTAGCGGGACTATGCCAAGCCAGGCCAGCGCTACTAAAGTGTAGTGGAGCCAGTCCTTAACAGCTGACGCAACTGACGTCACGAGCCCGCCGACCACGTCGCGGATCGGCAGCCGGCCCGGCATGTCCGGCGAGTAAATTGGCATAAACGAGAACCGGTGGCCGCACAACTCGCAAATCTCGTTTCGCGAGTATCGCATCCATTGAACGAGACATTCCTGATGTATCCATTTTATAGACCCGGTGCAGATGCATGGGTGAAACAATGGCCGGTCCGACGTCGCCTCGGAGCGACAGAATCGGCAGAAGTCCGCTCCGGACGCGTCCGAGTCCATCATTATCCTCAATCCAGTTTTACTACTTGATTAGACGACCTGCGAAAGTTGACATGACACCAAAATTATTCGCACAAATCGCAAATTTTTAACTTCTACGTGGACTATAAATTTACCACAGTAAGCACTAAATAGTATCACTCCGTACCTTCACGATAAAATTGATTAGCATTAAAAACACGGGATTATTAAATTAAAAAATTGGCAAATTCCTCTTTGTTTGTTAAACCACATATGAAATGATGTAGCCAGGAATTAATCTTACTTCTATAGAATTCTACCAAAAACAAAATTATTCTACTTCATTGGTAGAAAAGCAAGTGATTGCACCTGATGTCGTTTATAATTTTCCTGTGGATGTTTTATTCTATAACTGACTTTCATAAATATTATACAACACACATGTCCTAATAATAAGGTGGTTAAGACTGCCCTCAAAATATGCATATGTCATCAATATTGTTTCTCACACAACGCAAGGTTAACACCAGTTAACACAGAGTTAGTCTAATACTCTCTTTAGAACCGCTGCGGTTCAACCGCACCTTGTTTGCAGCGTGGTCTGTTCGTAATAGACAATAAAAAATACTTCACAACAAGACAAACAAGTTTCCCCAAGTCCCTATTTTCAAGCGCATCAAGTCCCGAGTTTTTGTTCGCGATGCTGGCGCGTCAGGAACCAGCGTAAGTGACTAAATAAATGAAGGCCTGTTTTTTTACTTACTACATACTATATTCGTGAATAAGTACGTAGTTTTTTTCAATATTCGTGCCCTTTTATGTTCCTGCCTAAAATGGATGCGGACATTGCGGATCTTGAACCTTACGTATTCTCTGCCCCTGCAAGTTGCGCTGGTGTTCTAGCGGTAAGAGCGTGCGACCTGCAATCCGGAGGTCGCAGGTTCACACCCCAGCTCGTACCAATAGGTTTTATGGAACTTATTTATGAAATATCATTTGATATTTATCACTCATTTTTCGGTGATGGAAAACATCGAGAGGAAAGCGAATTAATCCAAATAAGGCCTAGGTTACCCTGGTTTGGAAGGTCAGACGTCAGCCACTTCCGTAAAAACTAGTTTTTACGCCAAATCCTGGGATTAGTTACCAAGCCCAGGCTCTTATGAGCCGTGGCAAAAAGCCGGGACAGCGCGAGGAAGATGGTGAAATACTATATCCAGCTCGCTCATATTAATAATAGTGAAGTTATAACACAACGAATTATCAAATCACGAAATGTCTTTTCAAAATGATAATTACAAAAATCGGAAATAAAATCTTCCAAACGGTAGAAAAATATTGATTATAAAACTTGCAACACTGTGTAGTTTTTTTTAACAGAAAATACTTTGTCAATACCTATTCAACCACGTCAAAGATTATATATTTATAATTATTTCAGTTCAGAAATTACATGTAGAAATTACAACTAATTTTAAAATTTATAAATATATAAATAACTAATTATAATATAATATACGTCATAATGTTGCTAGCCAGTGCTATTGATTGTTGATAGACAGCTGTGTATTGTCAACTCAATTGTCAGTGTGTCTGTCAGCAGACTGTCACTGTCAGAGTCAGAGTACCGACACCGACATCACAGTATAGAACTTTGAAAATAAGGGCTACGTGTCTCCGGATAGTAACGAATTTATTCCAAGTAAATTATTATACTACCATATAAGTAGAATAGACCAAACAAGGTATTTAACCAGCGTCCATTTTGAAATATTTCTTCTAAACTATATGATTCAAAAATATTCAATCAATGTAGCGGTTTTTCTTCGATGTACTTCAATGTTAATTATTTACAAAACACTAGAAACTGTAAACCAACAATTTTCGTTCCAGATGAAAACAAAAATACTAACGAGGAATTAAAACAAACAAGTCTTTTTTACGGTCACAATGTCTTCTAAAGACACTATTATTAAAATTGATGACTCAAGAAATGGTAGAGAGAGTCAAAAAACAGAGATTAATATATTATGTTTTAATCTAACGCCGTACAGCCAACTCACACAGTTTCTCTGTTGTTGTATATTTGTATTTGTATGCTATTTAGCATATGGATTATTCCTTGAGATGATATTTTCTGAGAAAGCTGTGAAACCCATAAGTTTGTATATAACTTTAGTACAATTTATTATAACTGTGGCTCTCAGTTATGTGGAATCATTGATAAGGAATCCCATTAAGAGGAAGTAAGTATTATTATTATTTTATTAGTTTTGAATAACCACATAGTAACATACTATAACTTATAGTAGGTATCTTATCTTTAAAGACAGTATTTGTATTTATATCAGGCAATTACTTAAGTCTAAATATGTCAAATCATATCTCAATTATCTTTACATACACTGACTGTGTAAGCTAACTCAAGAATTGCTACCAGTATTACTAAAAATTAAAGAATTTCCTTTATTTTATTAATATTCTGACATGGTATTTAGATAATACATTATCTGATTAGCTGAATCAAATGCAAATACATAAAACTGCATACCTTAATTGAATACCAGTTAATTTGTAACAAATACTGTATTTGATCCCTGAGCTAACTAATAAAACATTTATTAAATTTTTATATTCACTTAATTTAGTCTTATTTTTATGTAGACTTTAGTAAAAAGTTGGCAATATTGTTCATAAAAATTAAAAAGAAATTATTGCCACAAAATGGTATATATACATGAATTGGCAATAGGTACCACCAAGACTAAATTAACATTTGCTGACAGGACTAAGCAGCGTTAAGCCCCTTTAGCCCATAAATACCTTGTTAACATTTATTTGTTCCTGAGTCATGGGTGTCTTATATATGTATTTAGTTATTTAAATATTATCTATGTTGTTGGCTGAGTACCCACAACACAAGCCTTCTTGAACTTACAATGGGGCTTAATATATCTGTGTAAGAATGTTCTGTAATATTTATTTTAATATTTAACATATTATCAGACTGTTATATTAAATAAAGTTTTTCTATGCCCAATTAATAATTTCTAAGACACTTTCTCTAATATCTAATAATTCCTACTGGTTTCCCAATTCTATTTCAAACTTATTTGTTGCTTCAAGTTATTTACTATAACAAATGTAATTGCCACATTAATTTAAATTTTAATAAGAATTACAGTTTTTTTGATACACTGTTGCATTTAAATATACCTAATATAAAACAATATATCACTGTTACAGAGTGCCATTAAGGACCTATGCCCTACTAGCAGCATTGACACTTGGGACCATGTCATTGTCTAACCTCGCACTCAGCTACCTGAACTACCCGACACAGCTGATCTTCAAGAGTTGCAAGCTAATACCGGTGATGATTGGCAGCATCATCATACTGGGCAAGAGATATGGCTTCCTAGACTATGTAGCAGCTGTGGTCATGTGTGTTGGGCTTACTATGTTTACTTTAGGTAATAATTTTTAATTTTCCATACAAATGCAACAATAATCTTACACAATAAGTATACTAAAGGTGTACAGTCAGCAGCAGAAGTGGCTAAGCAGTTAAAGTGTTCAAAATGAGGTCAACACATCTCTATTGTCCAGATAATAAGAGCGCGTGTAGGTCATTTTTGCTGCTGACTGTACTTAAGTAAAAATGGAAAGATTTGACATGGCTGTCAACATTTTGGTTATATACTTCATATACTAGTTGTTTATCTTATAAAGTATCAACTCACCAACTGTGAATAGCCATTGATCATGTTAATGTATTAGTAATTAAATGAAAAACCCCCAACAAAATCAGAAAAACAAAAATTTAAGTAAATGTAATGATTTCCTGAAATCGCTAAACCAATTTTGATAATACATGTTTAAGAACCACTTCTAGAAAATCTGATTAAACACAAACATGCATCAAAATTGGTCCACCCTTTAATTGCCACGTCAAACTTATAACAGTTATATTATAACACCCCTCTTTTACGTCGGGGGTTAATAACCCGAAAATACCTACTCGTTTATACACATCAGTATATTTAGTTCCAGTTAGAATGCCAAGTATATCGGTGTAACATGTCCTTACTGGCATACAAATAAAGTTTGAATGTATATATTTGGCTACTTTGGTAGCTGGAAACTGACGCTGATTATCCAATTGGAGTATTACGATACATTTAGAATTCAAAGTGTTGCAAGACTACCATGTCATACCACGTTCAGTGAACTGACGTATATTTATTTGGGCAACATGTTCCTTTCCTAGTAAGCCCTGGCAACTGACGCATACTCACTGGGTGCGGTGCGTTCTCACTCGACTTGAAAATGCATACAAAAGCTTACCCAAAACATGTCGCCTAGTATATGATATGAAACATGAGATAAAAAAAGATAAAAGATCTATATTTTTCAATTTAACATATTACATGCACTTATGAACGTCAAAGAAAATTCTACCACCGTGCACCGGTTCCAACCCTACACCCTGACCCGAGAAGATACCGGCAAAAAACTACGGCGGGAATTATTTTTTCAAAACATCAAATCTTAAAGTACATAATTATGTGTAGTCCCAAGAGAAAACATATCAAACAGTTTATTACAAGATATTACTAAAAATATAAAATTAAAATAATAATGTATAAACAAGTTTGACTTCATAAAATAGACATACTTTGATATGCTTTCTTACCTGAACTGTGCGTTTACTTTATCCTTTTTAACTTAATAGTAGAGTTAAATTGCATTTATCTTTTTCAGCCGAGTCCCAGATATCTCCAAACTTCGACGTAATAGGAGTGATCGTGATATCCCTCGCTCTTCTCTGCGACGCTATCATTGGCAACGTCCAAGAGAAGGCGATGAAGCAGTTCCAAGCATCCAACAATGAAGTAGTCTTCTATTCCTACGCCATAGGCTGTGTTTATCTAGTAGTCATTACTGGGAGTACGGGCATATTGTATAAAGGATTTATTTATTGTTCGGCGGTGAGTTTTAGATCAACAAAAGTACCTATCCACTAACTAGTATTTACATTGCAAAATATTGTGGCAGTAAACTTGATGAGAAAAGAGCGAGATCTTAAAGGCCGCGCTTGTAACTCCCCTGGTGTTGCGGGTTCCCATGGGCGACGTTAATTGCTTACCATCGGGCAATCCGTCTGCTCGTTTGCCACCTTTGTCATAAAAATAAGAACCTGCTGACAACCAAATTGATTCAAATATAAACATTGGTCCGATGCAAGGCTGCAAAATAGAATACCCACTCGCTTGATCCTCGTTAGAGACGCGAAACACATTTGGAGGTTGTATTCCAGATATTGTTTGAATTTGATACAATATTTTGTACCTACCTTTATTTTCAATTTCATTTATTTTGCACATATAAGCTAACAGTATTAAAAACCAAATCGCTTACACGGTAAACATAAAAATCACCAAAACAAATACAAGAAAAAAAAAACATAAAAATCAACTAATGGTCGTGGTCGGGCCGTAAGGGCTGATTTTCAATCGTCAGATAAGCCTTATTCGGCGAATAAGTATAGATATCTGTTGGCAACTCCAACAGAGCAGTGAATGATCCGTTCGTTCATTCTAGCAATTTTTATACTCTTTCATTCGCCTTTTGGAGCTTTACAAGCTCGCACTTGTGTGACAAAATGTAAGTGAGAATAAATTTATTAGTGAACACCGAGCTGACTCTTTTCTTCGACCTCAATAACTACAGCCCTAACTGCTCCGCTGAACAATATCTGTTAGATATGTGCTTATCTGACAATTGAAAAATCGGCCCTAATACATTTAAGTACTACACTGTATACAGTTCAAAGCCAACATGGCTAATTTAACAAGTTTGTCCCAATTAATTGAATCAGGCGTTACTTTGCGGAAGTCCATATTATTAACAACAATAATATTACTTTGCTATTCCGCTGTTTAATAACGTGCTAGTCAATCAGTGCCAACCCGTTATATTTACTTGCGTATTTTTTATGCATTAATGTTCCCTCCCTCCCACCGCAAAATTAAATACGCAAATAAATATACCAAACCACCACCAATAATACCAAAACTCGACACGTGTTTCGCCTCTCTACGAGGCATCCTCAGGAGACGCTTGAGATGTTGTCGGTCTGACGTCCGACAACATTCGTGCATTCCGTGTGCAAAAAATACGCAAGTAAATATAACGGGTTGGCACTGATTGACTAGCACGTTATTAAACAGCGGAATAGCAAAGTAATATTATTGTTGTTAAGTTTGTCCCAATTGTCAGCAAATATGTCGACATTTTCTAATTTCAGGTGGAGTACCCGAAGACAATGTACATCAACATATTCCTGCTAAGTCTCAGCGGCTACCTCGGGCTCCAGGCGGTGCTGACGCTAGTCCGCATCAGCGGCGCGACGGTGGCGGTCACAGTCACCACTATGCGGAAAGCCTTGTCCATCATCATATCGTTCCTGCTGTTCAGCAAGCCGTTTGTTTTCCAGTAAGTTACTAAAGGCATTTGCCGTTGCCGGCTGACTAGAATAGCAACACCCCATCTCCCGCGGGTGTCGTAGAGGCGACAAAGGGTAAAATCCTGGCAGCAGCGTCTGTTGAAACCCAATCTACAACTACTGCGGTCGCCAATCCGCACTGCCAAGCGTGGCGAGTATGGCAACTACCCCCAAGATGATAAAATAAATAAATATTTCAGGACAATCTTACACAAATCGACCTAGTCCTACGGTAAGCTCAGTAAGGCTTGTGTTGTAGGTACTAGACGACGATATATATAATAGATAGATACATATAAATACTTAAATACATAGAAGACACCCATGACTCAGGAACCAATATCTGTGCTCATCACACAAATAAATGCCCCGACTGGAAATCGAACCCAGGACCATCGGCTTCATAGGCAGCGTTACTACCCACTAGGCCAGACCGGCCGTTAAATCAAGTCATATTTGTGGGAGGCCTATGTTCAGCAGTGGACTACATACGGCTGAAATGTTTGTATGTACTAAAGGCATTAGATGTAAACATTGCCACATGCCAGGGTCAGTTGATGATGGTAGTTGTCCAGTCAGCAGCAGAAGTGGCTAAGCGTTTGAGGTGTTCAAAATGAGGTCAATGCGTCTCTATTGTCAAGATAATAAGAGCGCGTGCACGTCATTTTGAACACGTCAAACGCTTGGCCACTTTTGCTGCTGACTGTCCATAGCCGGGGATTCACAGCACCCAATGCCCATCTTTACTGCACCGATCATAGTGGAGCCGCTTTTTGGCGCTACGCTTTATTGGGAGGAAATGCTACGATGACTTTACTGCTGTCATCATGCCTTGAGGTTTCCGTAACAGCCGTAAAATTTATATAGTTTATTGTAACAATAACCTAGATGTGGAAGGCGCAGGATCGGTCTTCTTGGGTCGTTCTCGGGGAGGCCTATGTCCAGCAGTGGACGTCTTTCGGCTGACATGATGATGATGATTGTAGCAATACGTCTTAAACTAACTCTGATGTTCACTCAAATTTAAATTCAGCCAATAATGTATATAATAATTATTGCAAAATGGAGGCCTATGTTCTCCGAAACATGTCGCGCGAGTGACTAAATAAACGTCAGTAGAACCGTGTTAATCGTTAATAAATAAACTATATGGATTAGTGAGACAAAGAAAAAATTCAATGAATTTTAATAAGTTGTCTTCCTTTTAGATACGTGTGGTCCGGTATGCTGGTCGCGTTGGCGATATACCTCAACCACTACAGCAAGAATAACCCTGGCTATATGCCCGCTATAGTACAGGCTTGCGTGCATTACACGCGAACATTTTACCAGTCGGAGTATAGGTATTTAAGAATGAAATCCAAAATTTATGCAGATACTGTATAGTAGCTCAAATTAGTTTTAAGTAGAGACGTATTTTGACAAAACCACTATTATTAAAAGTTAAGAATCATTCATAATATCAGGACGGCTATACATGCTTGCCATTTTGTTGCCTCTCATGTCATAATGTCTCTTTCGCACTTAGATCATATTTGTTAGAACGTGACGGCAACAATGACATGACAAAACCCGACCATATTAGGCCAGTAGGATTGATAACATTTATACAATATCGCGTTCCCGTAACTTACTAGTGATGTAGTAACCCCTGTCGCGTCGCGTAGCAGGTATAAGTTCTATACAGTTTAACGAAGCTCTAACCAAACTTAACACGTTCACTGTCCGTGCCCCCAATGTGGGGCCACGGCTAGCCTCTATTACAAAGCCATAAGGTTCACATGTCAGATTGGGACAGTGAACGTGTTAAGTTCACTAGATGGCCCTGTAACGCCTTTTACCATTTTAGAGGAATGCAATTTTGTATAGATATACAATATCGATCAATTTATACTAAACTAGTTATTGGATATTCATTTTGGTTTTTTAATTTGTTCATGTCCATCTTTATTGATCTTTTAACTGTAGACAGCGTTGACGTATGTTGCAGAAATGCAGAGTCTTCGCAAGAAAAAAAAATAATTTTTAAAGAAGATCCAAGCATCTAACAAATTTATTAATGACTTGCGAAGTAATATAACAACATTGAATTTTTGTATTATAAAAATGGTCACATTGAAAAACCTGATAAGTATATCTAACATTAATTCTGACTTTGTGACAGATTATATGATTGGCGCAGGTAATTGTATCTAGAGCCGACATAGACTAACCGTCCCTCTTTAATTAATGTAGTTAGAAAAGGATGGGTAGTTCTATCTCGCCACGAGGTACTGTCGCACCAATCATATGCTAAGCCTACGGTACATTTGTGTTCCTTAACTTCAAACTCAGGTAAATCCATCTATGTGGTTGAGTTGCTTTCATATTATTATATATTTTTTTACATAATCAACCCTAAAGCTGAAAGGACTTACCCGAGTATGAAGTTAATGGACACATTTTTAAGTTATACATTCCACTAGGGTTGACCTGACCCTAATAACAGTCACCTTTAGAACAGAAATAAGGTGTAACTGGTATATATAGGTGAAAAATTTACTGAAGAATCGTGTCTATGTAGTTGTGCAGAGAATGAATATTGAACTTCTCATGGAAATCAAAATTTGAATATAGAACGCCGACATGCGTGTACACACGTTACTACTATATAGACCACTTGGTCTAGCTGTGTCTTTCACCTATATCACTCTTGTCGAAGGCGAGTGGATTCATCTTATTCCTATAGCCAGAATGTTTACTTTTGATCAATTAACTCGCGTTAGTAAATTGCACATGTAAGCTAACTTCAACTTTTGATAACCATAAACTGTGGAAAACGAGGCGTTAATTTTTCTAACCTGCGTAAATAATATTGAAGTCAAATGAAATCAGAAGTACGTGTCAGACTGCAATCGAACTTTCATTTTAGTATCAATATTAGTTTTAGTGTCAATATTAAATTATCAGGGAATTTTTCATACGGTCACAGTCCTTGTAATTTTTATTGATTTTTATGTCCCAAATGTGATAAAACTTAGGATTAATTTATAATTTGCTGAAATATTAAATAAATTATGACAAATGCAATACTATTACTAGAAACATAGGAATGTTTTAAAGTATTATGGAAAATGTCACAAAATGAGATTATAAATGTCGCAAATAATATACCTGCTACTTATACAACTGTTATTTGGTACTTTTGTATAGTGTTATGTAAAACTGTTTTGTGTTTCGTTGAAGGAGTTTGTTAAATTGAATTAAATACATTTTTATATCAATGACATTTATTTCATTGTATGTACAAAATCTTAAAAATCTAGTCAATTTTCATACAAAAGTGTCGAAATTTAATGTGTTTGATTATTTGGAATGTTATTTAAGACACTATTTTTCATTGGCTTTATACACTTCCTAAGATGATGAGATGATTAAGTGACTAAAGCAAGGTTTTAATACTTGTTAGGGCTCTTGCACACTGCTACGATTTTTTCCACAACTTTGCTGGTCTATAAGGCAGTTTTACAATAGTGACAAAACTGACTACAAATTGTTGCAGCAAAGCTTGGAACAATCACAGCTAGTGTCCAGACATAAGTGTAGGAAAACAGAAAATACTAGTTATATTAGATAACCAACATTAAGATCAGTTGATCAGTCGTTTAATTTGCAATTAGTTTAAATTTTACAATTGTTACATGTCAATAGATAATTGGTCAAAATTATATTAAAGTTACACAGGTCACAAGTTCTATACTAGAAATTAAATACGTTCCGTCTACGACTACATCCGCTCACAATGTACAAATCTCTTTGGTATATGGTCCTAAAGCTAGGTTCATTAATTTGTCTTTTTACATTAGGGCACTCCTCTGCTAAGGATAATTGATGATTATTGCACAATGTGACTTGAAGTGTAGATTGATTGTGCAAAGGAGCGAGTATATGTTTGATTTTATTATAGACTTGGCAGTATTCTTAAATTTGTACGCAATACAGGTTTACAATGTGTGTACATTAACTTATGGTGCAAATAATATGGGACAACTGATATTGGTATAATGAGAACATTGGAAAATATTAATGAGGCGTGTTTTGAGATCTTTATTAGTTTTCTCTTTAATTTATTACTGTAGTGTTGTGCCTTAAGTGATAATGTATCACATACCATTTTAGAATATGAAAAATATTGTGTTAACATTTTATATTTTTAATATTATTGCTTACGTTTTTAGTGAACATCCTCATTTGTACAAAATGCAAAACAATACTACGTGCGCTTATATAGCTACCATCGCTAATAAATAAGAAAATATAAAGTGAAAATTTGCACAGCTATATTTTACTCTTAAAAATATTTTAGTGGACTTATGCGTAATTTCGTAATTAGCGTTGTCGCCTGCGGCGGGGCGAAGGCCGGCGAATAAAAACGACAAGCTCACACATTCCTGTATTGTAATAGCTTCCGAGTATAAAAATACTAAAAGTATGAAACGGTAGTGTTGGGCACTGCAAGCGTCTGTCACACCACGATTTCAATTCGCTAAGGACCTTACAAAGTCTCGCACTATACCAACTATATCACAGCACCAAACCACTAGTCCTGCACTTCTCTGTACGGTATCTCACTGGTCACTGTGAACGACTCGAAGTAATGGTTGAGGAATTCAAAGGTCGGTCGCTTCTCCGGGATCGCGTCCCAACATTGCAGCATCAGTCTATAGATATCGTCCGGTAGACAGTGCCCCACCGGTTTAGGCATTCTGTATCCTCTTTCGACTTGCTCTATGACCTCTTTCCCGTGTAGTCCCGGATACGGTATCTGTCCGTACGTGAACAATTCCATGAGTAGTATACCGTAGGACCACACGTCGCTCTTGATAGAGAATCTTCCGTAGATAATGGCTTCGGGGGCGGTCCATTTGACCGGGAACCTCGATCCCTGCTTGGGGCAGTATTCGTTGTCTTCTATGACTCTCGCTAGGCCAAAATCGCATATTTTCGCGATGTTATTCTCGCCTATTAGCACGTTTCTGGCGGCTAAGTCTCTGTGTATGAGTAATTTGGATTCGAGATACTCCATACCGGAGGCAACTTGAGCGGCGACGTAGACCAAATCTTCGAAGTGTAGGAATTTGCCTTCCCCGTTTCTGAGGAATTCTAGGAGGCTGCCTTTGCTCATGTACTCTTGTACTATGTAAACGGGTTCTTGCGTGGAACAGACTGCGTACAGAGCCACCAATCTCTTGTGCCTGAACTTCTTCATGATAGCTGCTTCTTGCAGGAACGCCTGTGTGGACATGGTGCCCTCTCGGAGAGTCTTCACGGCGACCTGGAAGAGCGTTGAATTAGAACTAGTTTATTATACATTTGCGTAAGAGAACGAGTTTTTAGAAAGTTATTTATTATAGTGTTAAACCGGCTTGTATTTGGCTCCATTACATAAACGTGATTGGTTATCTATTTATCAAGTAGGAAATTACATTTAAATTATCATCAATGAGTGGATTCTTGGAATGAACACAACGTCCTTAATTAGTTTGGACTAGTTTTATTCGGTTAACATTAGATTCAACTAGCGGGAGTAATTTTAATACTCGTAAGTAAAACGTAATTTAACCCTTTATAAGGCAGAGACGATTTGGAAACCACTTAGTTAATAAACATTTACAAAGAAAAAGCATACTCTTTTTTATTTAACTATAATGGTATTATATAGCAAATATATCGGGCTTTCTTTTCTTATTTATACTTTTTCGGTCATAATTTAATTTTAGTGTAATTAATTAATCTAAAGTTTGTGGTCAATTAATGCACTGTGCCCGTTAACCCTTTACCAGGCGAAGGGATATATTCCTCCCACATCTTATATCGGTTACCGAAGTCAGGTTTTAACTCCAAACCTCCTACAAAATATTTTGTAAATCCCTGAAAATTGTATTTTATAATTTACATTCACAACACGCTTCTAAATCGCGTAATATATCTTTGGCAGACGTTTAATTTCACTTGAACGCTAATTTCAGTAAACTACAGAGAAATTCGAACACTTTCCTTAACTTCTCTGAAACAGAAGTACATAAGGTCGAACAATTTTTTGACATATTGTAGATTTTGAGTGTTGAAAGGTAATGTAATCGTATACATTGCTAAATATTTACGCATTATTGTGTATGACCAGAATTAGGATGTGGGTTGACATTATCCCATGGCCTTATTAGAGTTTAACTGTGTGGGAGCTATTATTCCCATGGCCCGGTAAATTGTCTTGCATGTCAAAAAAACTCATGTAAGTAATTAAACTGAAGATCATAAAATAATGTTTTCAGTGATTGATAAATATAATGTTTCGTAGTAGGTTTGGAGTTAAACCTTGACTGTGATAACCGATATAAGATGTGGGAAGAATATGTCCCTTCGCCTGATCAAGAATATAATAAGACAAAATCGAGTATGACAGTTAATTACTTAGACAGGTGATGGGATAACCGTAACCCACATTTTTATTTCTGGTTTAAAGGAGCATATCCGACTTTCATAAATGCAGTTTTTACAAGGCGTTCAATACGGTTGTAACAGTATATACAGTACGTATGAAGACACGGTAGTTCCTTGGAGCCTGGTAAAGGGTTAAGGGAAGCAAGCATTTGTCACTGTTTCCATTATACTATTAAAAATATACAAGTCGCTGTATCTAATAATATCAATTATATTTCTTGTAATTCACGATGGCGAGTGGCGAGACTGTTATTGGTATGATAATAAGGTATAATTTTGATAAGTCCACTCTCCATCGTGAATTGCAATATTTGCAATAACTGAACTACGTTGTTTGTAGTATCAAGAAAGTGTATCATTTGCCACTTAAGATTAATAAAATTATAAAAGGTTACATGCTATATCGATAAATATTTTAATGTGTAACTATTTGCATAGTATTACGTACATGGCAGTTATCACAAATGAAGAAGTATTGAGTATTGCCTGTCACGTATCTGTCAATGAATAGGTGTATTGGAAACAGATCATCTGAAAACTCGAGTGCACTAACGGGCTGAGTGCATATAATGACCACATGTTTTTATTGATGATTTCGGTTTTTTTTTGCCGTAGATGTGTTCCCCAGTGCATTACAAACATGGGAGTGTATTTAACTTTCACGTAGCATATCTGTATAACTGCGGCCTTATAAAGGGTTAATACAATACTGATGTATACTCATTAGCTTTCTGGAGGAGGAAATTAAAATCATTTGTCATATAATTTTATCTATGTCAATCTAGCCTATCGAATTATGGAGTTTATTTTATAGTTAAGTTTGGAGCACTTCCTTGTTAACTCCTACCTACCTGTCAACCATGAACATCAACTGTTGGGCACAAGTCTCCCCCACAGACCACCGCAAAGAGCGATTTCTGACCAAGGGTTGGCGATCGCAGTATAATCCACCGCTCGCAGTTAAAGGGTATGCGGTCCAGTAATAACTTACCTCAGTATTATTCCGCCATTTCCCATAGTAGACCTCTCCAAAGTTGCCCTGTCCCAATTTCCTAATAAGCTGTATCTCGCTCCTAGGGATCTCCCATTTGTCGCGTAGCTCGGGGCCCAGGTCCCACATCTGCGGCTCCGGCTTGGGGCACGGGCGCGCCAGCACGTGGCAGAGGCCTAGCGCGTTCTCTGCAAAGTGTGAGCATCTTTACTTAGATAATGTAGTATGAAGGGTTATGGGGTGAGTCATGCTTGATTTTTTTTAGATTCCGTGTATTTACACATATATTTCTTGATCCGTGATTATTTGTGTCAAGACACAATCTCTATCTAAGGAAACTTCGTCCAAAAGATAATGTTTAGATTTTAAACTACAACTAATTTCTTGAAAAGAAACAATAGGTCAATTTTGACTGAAGATATAATGATTAATACTCTTGAATTGAGTTTTTCATTCTTAACCAGTTAGTGAGATTACCTTCGTCCAAGTTATATGTATCTTCTGTCAAGATACTGTATCAATGAAGACATTTCTATATCTTATAAAAAAACTGTGTAAATACTCTTTTTGTTTATTTTTTCTATGCTTTTTGACCGCGGGAAACTGCGTTCTAGACGCTATGACATGTGAATGTGACATAGTTATATACGTCGTGGCGTTTTTTTTTTTTTTTATAAAAGACTGACCAGCGTTTGACCTCAGTCGCACCTGATGGAAAGTGACGACGAGGTCGAGGGTGTAGCACGCTGGTTCAGTAACAGCCTATTCACTCTTGCCTTGAAAAGACCCAAATTATATCTTACCGGGAATACAGACGAAGGGAGCGAATTCCATTCCTTAGCAGTCCGCATTAGGAAGGTAGAAGCGAATCGCTTCGTGCGAATGAATGGAATATTCACAACGTAAGGATGAAACCGCTCCCCTCGTCTGGACGTCCGGTGGAGGAACGGAGATGGCGGAATTAAATCGTGCAGTTCCTGTGCACACTCTCCAAAATGTATCCTGTAAAACACAGACAAACTAGCAACCCTGCGACGGTGCTCAAGGCTTTGTAACCTTACACTCAGTAATTCAGGATCGCCAATGAGTCTGCGAGCACGGTGCTCTATTGAATCCAAAGCGGCCAGCTGATACTTGGCAGACCCGTCCCAAAGATGGCAACAGTACTCCATGCACGATCGAACCTGAGCTTGGTAAAGTGTTAGAAGCTGTTCCGGCGTGAAGTACCGCTTCACCCTGTGTAAGACCCCAAGTTTTTAGCAGCGGATTTCGCTTTGGCCTCAATAGTGGCACCGAAGTTCAGCTTAGTAGTTAATTTCAGCCCAAGTAGTTCGAGGTGGTCCGAAATTGCTAATGAAACATTCTGGAAAGCAGGAGCCAAGTTAAAAGGGCTCCTTTTGGCTGTGAATAAACACGCCTGTGTCTTGGAAGCGTTAAACCTGACCAAGTTGGCTTCGCCCCACTCGTCAACGGCCTTCAAGGTCAGGTTCGTTCGCTCAACCAAAGCTTCCCTAAAGGATTCGGTCTCTCCACTAGTAGTTTGGGCCTCAGGAATATATCTCTCAGTCACCGTGCTGTCGTCTGCATACCCAAAGATACCGGGCTTTAGCAAATCGTTTATATGCAGCAAAGAGGGTAGCTGAAAGAACTGAACCCTGAGGCACTCCGGCATTAATTGCAACGCGATCCGATGAGCAACCATCCACTACGACCCTAATAGATCGCTGCCTCAGGAAATCAGAAATCCAAGAGCACAAACCAGCAGAGATTCCGTACGCAGAGAGCTTGCCCAGAAGGCCGTCATGCCAAACCCTATCAAAGGCCTTGGAAATGTCGAGAGACACGGCGAGAGCTTCGCCGCGTTTCTCGATGGCCTCGCTCCAAATGTGGGTAGCGTACACTAGAAGGTCCCCAGTAGACCGCTTTCGGCGGAAGCCGTATTGCCGGTCGCTAAGGAGATTGTTACCTTCAAGATACGCAAGGAGCTTGTTGTTCAATACACGTTCCATAATCTTGCAGAGTATGGAAGTGATTGCAATGGGACGATAATTCGATGGGTCCGCACGGCTACCCTTCTTAGGCACAGGCTGCACGTTAGCAAGCTTCCACGCTTCGGGAACTTTTCTCGACTTTAGGGAAAGGGAAAGGGAAAGGGAAAGGCGTATGTGTTAAATCTTTTGACGTGATGGGCCGTCTTCACTCAAAAGTTTAAGGTCTATTCAGAACTGGCGAATATATCGCTAACTTTTGTAAGGCACATTAACTTGAGTTTCATAGTATACGTGCAATGTGCGAGAGATTTTGTATTTCTTCAATCTCAACGAACTTTTGCTTATAAGTGCGGAATTTGCTTTTGGTATTCGCTAGAGTTGTGTGTTGTGAGCAGTTTCAACCTATGAAGGTGCTACTTTTATTAACAATGGGAAGATGATCTTTGGAGATTTGATTGGAAAATGAGATACACCTTCATGAGTTTAAACTGTTATTAGTCATAATGATATGTGTTGATGCGTTTCGTGACAATTATATTAACCAGGTTAGATAAAGACTAAGGCAATGCAAAACTTCAATACAGGCTTTAGGTAAGATTTAGTTTACGACAGGGTTCGTATTCATACTATGGACAGCGGGTTATATTAGGTCCACGAACCGATAAGGCCGAATAAAGTCTAAATGTATACAACCCGGCCCCGTTAGAAGGAAGTCGTGTCATGACCCTGATCAAAAGGTTTTACCTGCACACTGTTACGAACACACTATTATAAGACGAAATAAAACTAATTAATATCCAATGCAGTTTTATATCTGTCGAATACTAGGCTAATTAAATTGCCCCTAATATAATTTAGAGCCCTTTAGAACCGACAAAACAAAGTCCCCGCACAAAAGCCATTTGGCTAAAGAATACAAACAAAAGGTTTAAATAGTTGCTTTATATTCGGGTGTAACCCACATGCGAGCCAACTGTATGTAAATCGGTGGACATTTGAAATTAGGGTGGCGGCAGTGGATTAGACCAGCCGAGACGATGAGATAATAGAGACAGCTAATCGCTTTGCCACCTTCAAGTTGATTACGCTTCATAGTTTTTTACCACACGCGGATATAAATGTGTGACGAATTTAATATCTCTTTGGAAAATAAATAAATATAACATCAGATGTCGCCTAGTTGTTAATTTGAAAATTATTGTCGATAAAAAAAAGAGCAATCTCTTTGATCTCTCAAGGCGCGTTTAAAAGCTAGTGATTAATGTTTTAATTTTAAGTGGGAATCATCTTGAATAAAAGCAAAATACGTTCATTTTAGAGAAAATTGTGTTGTTTGAATTTGTAAACTTACTACGTAGTATAAAACGAATAATAAAGGGGTATTATCTATGGAGGGCAACATGTACGCACGCTGTACATACGCCGCATACCTAACTAAATTTGCTGCCCTGGCTAAATCGACACAATGAACAATACTGTTAAAGGAAGTAATTACATTATAATCAGCAGTCTTTATTACGCAGTCGTCTCTGATTGTAGAGTCGTGAGTCAAGACGGGTCGATAAGCACGATTTCGTAAAAAGGCTGCACGCCGATAGACGGATGTGCATATAGAAAGCAATTGTCATCGCGTTACTCATTTGAATGTATTGATACACCTGGGCTGAGGGGTAAAGTAGTTCTATTGAGGAAGCTATCGTTATCGGAAGTGGCTTTATCATACGGTAATTGAAAATATCAAGTGGGCCGTTTTGACTACCTGTAAATGTATGTAAAATGTTCACATTAAAAATAAACAGATTTTCGTTTGTCAATCACGCGTTTCTATTATAACATTAGAATAGTTTTTAGACAAAGCAAAAGTCCCTCATGCTTGTGTGTCACTGTCAAGAGATACATATTAAGGACACGCCGGGATGAAGTTTAAATTAGTATACGCGATATAAGTTTCAATTATTTTATTTAATATTAAGGTACTTTAATATGACAAAAAGCCACTTTCAGTGTTCAGTAGCACAATGGTTTACTGCTATATTGCATATTGTATCAGCGATAATATGCATAAAAGATAGGTATTGATTGAATAAACTGTTTTGTCATTGCCTTTGTTCTTCATATACAAACCTCCCGAATATTCAGTGCAAGGCCTGACCGGACAATGAGCTTTCAAGGGATATTTAGCAGCGTGCACTGTGGGTACGGGTACTTATATATGTTTGACACTTCTATTTGTATTACATGTACGACCCGCCCTGCTGAATGTCTAACTCGAGCATCCACTCAGGCTTTACACTTAATAAAACATCTAATATTGCAGAACAGTAAAACAAACAAATCACTCACTTGTATACGACATGACCAACGCCGGTAAACTCGGGAACGTCTGGTTAGTAGCTATATAGAACCCTCCGTTGTCCAACGGTTTGATCTTGTAATGCTTCACATGGTAACCTCTGCCTTCCTCCCAATCCTTCACGCTGAGACTGAAGCCGTGGGGGTTGTGTTCAGCGGGGCGCACTAGGAACGTCCCCCGGGGGTTGCTCTCAGCTAGGAGTAGCTTGTCCGCTTCCTTTCTTGAAACGGTGGGGAAGAACCAACTGGAATGTTGAGATTGCCTTTAGCAGAAAGGTCTGGTTAGAATGTGTGGTGGGATCGGACCGTCACCGTTGGTTCCCAGAAGCCACAGCAGGTTTGCAAGCTTATTCACAGCAAGACGCGTTTTGTTTGCTTGTTTATTCCTAGTTAGTTACGTTGTATGTGCGTATTATTGATATTAACAAAGATTTTCGCACATCACAGTTTTTCATGTTGCATAAGAATTATTATGATAGGTATATCCCTAATTACAGTAGAACTTCTGTAAGTCATATGATTATATCAACATGTAGGTAAATTAATACAAGAAAAATATGAATTAATGATGAAGTAGGTATAGATAGGTATGGCGTTGACGTTGTAAGCCACAAATAAAATAACATGGACAGTTTAAGCATGCATACAAAGACAGCGCAACCACGCTGAGAGCATCTGTTAAAAGGCAACTCGCTACTAGTGTAGCGTCATAGCGAGTCCCAGTACTAGGGTATTATTGTTTACTCACTCTTCGCACTCGACAGAGCTCTCCTCGGCCACGAAGTTGACCGGCACGAGCCCCTCCCGTCTGGTGGTGAGGTGCAGCACCCGCCACCAGTCCGTCTCGGCGTCGTTGAGCACTTCCATGCGATCGCCTTTGCGGAAGGAGATGTCGGAGTCGGCGCGCGCCGTGTAAGCGCATAGCGCTTTTACCACTCGGCGTCCGCCGTTGGTTATACCTGCGAATATGTTATGGATAAAAAACCTGCTGAGTAACGGTGACGCAACCATACAGTCCCTTGGCAGTGTATCAACCTAGCAACGAATTTGAATTATGATATAATGAAATAAATAGTCTGCAAAACCACAACACATATGCCTGAATACTTTTAATTTGACGGATCAATGACGTGGACATTAGGACTGTACCTTTAGACACCGATTGCCTTTAGATTCTCCATTGAGTAATGCTTAAAATTTTCTGTTCAAATGATATGACGGATAGTTTTATGGGGAGAGCGAAGTAAACACATTATAAAATACTCCATATAAATCTACGCTAAACGCAGCGTATTCAATTAAATTACAGAAAACATGGTCCAATATTATTTCTTAACGCATTCACTGCCACCGACGCACATGTGCCTTCATTTCCATACATTTTTGGAGAGGGTGGCAGCGAATGTGTTAACCTATGTTAACAATAATAACTTAAACATAACACTCATATTTTGCAAGTGATAGTTATTTTTAATTAAGTATTCTAGTCAGTAGCGATGCCATCTTCTTACGTAAAACAGAGTTGAAGTTGTCTACACGTGCACGTTATACTTATAGTAAGGTTTTGAATTTTAATACGCCCAGTAGGAAATACATGTACTTACATGTCCCCGGGTTCCGTGTTCGTACGATGTCGGCTGTGCGGCGCGGCGCGCGGTTGTTGGGCTCACCCGTGTACCGCGTCTCCAGCGACGGGCAGGCGGTGAAGCCGGGCTCGTTCTTTTTGTACGCTGGGTACACTGGAACAAATGTTCATTAAATTTTAATACAATTCATTCAAACTGTTTGTTGTAACCGAGCGTCATAGAACACCTGGATTAATAATAATAACTATACAAAATCTGGTTCCTCTTGTAGGCACATGTTATGCTGACTTGAGATTCTAGGAACAAGTCACATACACTCTAAACTTCGTGCTATTCCTTTGTTAATTTGTTTTCGGTACTATGTGGTTCTGTGCTGAGCGCTGTTCTGTTGAACTTAATATGTAGGTCGAGGTTTTTAACAGCGTGACACCGATGAACAAATGTATAAAACTGAAGTGGTTCATGTAGTGGTTTATATGAAATGAACTTTAGTTGTAACTTATTCATTAAGTAAACAAGATGACGCATGGTCAGAATCAGACGGGCTGTCGATCGCCAGATGCAGTCATTCAGCCTAAAGGATAAACATAGGACCTCCCTTTTTAGAAGTTCAGAAAACTAATATCGGGCACGTTTGCTATAAAGACAGCCATTTCTAAGTAGTGCGAGTAAATAAGATCACGGACGTTTGTGACGCTTCACACGGCCCATGCAGTTGCGCAGTGAGCAGTAAAATAACGAAATATGGATCCTAAACAATATTAACTACTATCGTTACCTACACTAACTTTGTCTGTAAGCTTCCAACGGTCCAACCAACAACAAATCAAGTGAGTTGTAAAACGTAAGCACCTATGAAAACGTAAACCTCAGAAAGTTACTGATGATTTATGAAGCTTAAGCGGTTATCAAACTGATGTAGATCCGCATGCCGCTACGGCGTGCGACCGAGAGAGCGCAATGGGCGTAACATATAATGTCCCGGAAAGTCGCCATTTCACTTGGAACTGCACACCGCACCGGCGTCCGGTTCCATTGATAAATTGGAAACATTCCACGAAATTGAATTTGAATTCTATGCGATCACTTATAGTCTCGTAGGTATGTTGAATAGAATTTTAATTATTCTAGTTATTCTGTACGCAGAATTAAATTTAAAAGTCCTTCAAATCGAAATTCGAAATTTATTCCATTCAAATCCTATAAATGCAACGTGCAAGGTCATGGTTGTGTCCAATAGTGATTTCTATGCGTATTGTGTTGGTGTAATGATAGTTAAGCGCGCCGGCGTTGAGCAACATCATTGAATAACGTATTTCATCCCAAGCGTACGTATCAATATTGAATTGATTACACTTGACCACAGCAAAATAGGTCTCTGGCCTTCCTTTAGATAGTAAGAATTATTAGTCTCGCGCGTTACGAATCAGTAATTTGCAAGCAATTAATACCATCCGAATACAATGATTTCAAACAATAGTAACGGCCTTAAAACGCTGATGTGCAGGTCAGAAACACATGCAAATTGAAGCTAAGTGCAGGCTCTTTAGGTTTCGTGCGAAAATTCTTGGGCATTGTTTAGCTTCCAAGGAAAATGTTACGGTCGGCGGTATCGGAGGAATTTTTATGCAAAGTGAAACCAGGACTAATGAATGAGTCGTTATAAGATTCCCAGGCAATTTTGCAAAAATGGTTAGTTCAGTTAGAAACTTTTGTGCGTAAAATAAAGCTTTCAGAGTATTATTACCTACTGGACAAAAAAAACGACATTATTAAACAGTTGTAACAAAAGTAATTTGAATTTCGTTTAAATATGGCTATTATTTTTGTTTCGATCTTTGTAACATTATCCATTCATTTTTATTTTTTTAATTAATGTACCTACATAGAGTTTGTCCTTTTTCTAGAAGTGTACAAGTAGGTACTGAGAAAGTTATACATTAAGTGTCAGGTTCAGTTTCAGTTTACATCAATTTATTAAATATTGTATGAGTAATTTTAGGTGATTTCGAATCGCCATCAATAAATTAGGTAATATATTTAATCACTTCACTTAATATGAAAACAAATAGAGGTCGAATTTTGTCCGAGCCGTATAGATTTTCGGAATATGTGTATACACTCGCAACCAATTTGAATAATTATGTACATAAAATACATAATACATGTAACAAAGATTTGCAACACATTATTTGCTTGAATATTAATTTTGAACATGTCGGCTGAAATGATGATGATGACTGGATTAATCAGTAATTTAGACTTCGGAGAATATACTATAGATATTATATTAGGTCTTACGAACTGTAGGGACGTCAATGTAGTATTGTTTTTAGAAAATGTGCTTACATATTCATTAGCAAGTGAATACTAGGCACCTTGAGAGCCCACTTCACAGACATACACGCTATAGGAAAACTAAGCTGTCTGAAGTGCTGTTCGTTTGAAATATCGTCTCGTTTATCAAAATATTTTCTATTCTACCACTAAACGCCACTACGCCACTAAAATTATATCGAAATTGATCCGATTAGCCGAAGACGGAAACAGCAATAATGTCATATTTACTACTCTATAAAGTGTTTAATCTCTCTAGAGGAAACTTCGAAACTTTTAAACTGTCGCAACTTGGTTAATAGTTTTGCCACTTTTTCCGTTCAGTAAGTAGGTAATAAAATCTTAAAAGGTGTATTTCTCTGTTTTCCACTCTCTCAATTTTTATTGAGGGAAAAGTTAATCGAAATTCAAGTAAGCGTCATAATCAAAAGCTTAGTTTAGTCATATCAGCGATCGGACCCATGTTACGAACGGGTCGGGAACAGGAATAGTGAAGGACATATTCGAAACTTGCTAGACTTGGAGATTTTTAATATTTTTCTTTCTATTACAAAAAGTTTAGGAGAAGACGTTCGTTATAATCTAGCAAACCAAAGTCAGGTCAGTAACACTAGAAGATAATTCTATACCCATTCTATTTTATCCCTATATAGTCTCTGATTTTGTGAGAAACTCCTTGGCGAAACTATAGTTTTTTTTCTGATGGTAAAGAAGTTCGCTTACCTAGAGGTCGTTCCGGGTCATGGCGGCGGCTGCAGCATTTGTTACCCATGGCGCGGCCCGCCCGCTACGCCGCGCCAAGCTGCTTCTGCAACAATAAAAACTGTTATTAATACTTGTTCCGCGTACTTGTAAAGTAGGGGTTTACAATAAGGGGTATTTTATTTCTAAGTGTTTCCGTGAGTTTTTGCGCTGTGTATTTTATAAGTTCTTTTTCTGCCCTAGCGCAGTGGTTTTGGTGCATGAACTGTAACTATGTAAACAGAATAGTACAATACCTGAATTGATAATGTCACTAACCCTAATATCACACTATGACTTGGGAGAGTTGGGAGCGAGTTTTGTATGGAGGCGAACACGCCGCGAGTTTTGTATAGAAATCACTTGAAAATCGCTTAAGTGTGATATAAGGCCCTGAATATTCCGTTACTAGTTCCGTTACTCCGCCATTTATCGTTTAAAGCATACCATGTACATCTCAGTGTCATATATTTCTCATAATTTAGCGAGAAGTCAAACTCTTCAAAATAACAAAGTTTAAGTTCAACCGAAACAGAGGATTAAGCCTGGGTTTTGGAGCATTTTCTATAGACTTGACTATACCTACAGGTCTATAATACTTTGTTATGGAATAACAAATCCAACGTATTCGATGAAGTCGAGCAAATATCTAACGCAAAATTCGACGCGACCTGCCAACCATTCAAGTGTATTGATACACCTCGGTAGGCGTCGTTGGGCACAACACTATTCTGTTTCGAAACTTTCTCGGTTTTTGTCCCTTAAGGCTTACATTAGCCATACAAAAACAGTATTAAATATTACGGATGGCGTAACACACCTTAATAAGTAAAGTTCACAATACACTATTAAATACCTATAAAAACAATTAATAATCAAATCTAAGAATGAAATTAAAATAAAAAAACATTTTTTTAAATGGCCCATGTACAGTTAGTTGCAGTCAGTATGGCCAAATATATCGTAAAACATCCTTTCGGCTATATGAATAAAGATATGTATCGACATATTTGGCCACTTTGGTTGCCACTAACTATTTGACGCTTACTATATTAACGAAGGCGCTGCCAGCAAAAGCAGTAAATACTCGCTGAATTCTGGGGCAGATGAAAGAATGGAATGCATAATACCTAAGGCGGAAGCCACACTGCTGCGAATTTCGGACGCGGCGGCGGTGTGGGAAAGCGCGTGCTATGCGTTTCCATAGCGCTCTCTTGTTTACGCCCCCTCGCCGCATCCGAAATTCGCAGAAGCACTGGCAGTGTGACCACCGACTAAAATGCGCACTGATTAAAAAAATGTCACATTATAACAATTTTCCCAGTTACCCCCTCTTGACTCTGGTTGACTCCCGTTATAGTTAAAATTGAACTTTCTGAAGATGTCTAATGTCACAATTTCTATGTAGTAGTTAATGTGACTGACAAGGAAAGGTATCCGACTCCGATTTAAATTATAAGGTACTTCCTATAATATATCAAATTAATTCAAATCGGAACCTAAACTATCTCTAAATTATTCTGTCTAATAACGTCATAATTATGCTAATTAAAAATATAAACAATAAATATGCAATTTAATTATTTTTTGCATAATAAATAAACAAGATAATCACCAATTTATTATTTCATAATGGTACTCAAACGTTGTTAACAACGCCTTGCAAAATGGCTCGAAAACAGAAACTTTTGAGTTTAAAAATAACAACGAATGCAATTAAAAACTCGTGACAATGGAAATAATTCGATAGAGCATGAATCCGTTTTACTGAATGCGCAAATTGGTTTTTAACACAAAAAGGTGGCCAAAGGTTGCCGGGCAACTTTTATATTGGACGGAGCATAGTTAACATGATTATTAACGAAAACCTTCATTTTAAATTAATTAAATACCGGGTGCGGCCTGTAATAGGAGCAAAAAATTTAGGGATCGCTTCTACACCACGAACGTAACAACATTTGTTCTAAAACTTTAAATAATTGGGTAATTTATTACTTTTGATTTTTTCGAACAAACTAAATAGTATTTTCAATGAACAGCATCCAATAGTCTAGTTGACGTTTACTGTCAGCCTACAAACTTCATAGTTTTTGCAATACATTGCTTGCTTGGGAAATCTTTTTTTAATAATATTTATTAAACTATAAGTTATTTTCAAAAGTCGTAGAACAAATGTTGCTACGTTTTTGCTGTAGAAACGATGCCTAAAGTTAAAGCTCCTATTACAGGCCACACCCGGTATACCTCCAATACTCAGGTAGACTATATTCTAAACAAACCTAAATAATAAAGCATTCAATTTTACTAATTACAAAAGTTTGTATTGGGAGTTTTCAGAATTAAGTTCCAAAATTAACGTGACGTGAAAAACATTATTTTTTGTCAATTTTGTGACGATAATTAGGCATGATCTCTGTAGGTATGGAAATTAATTTTTTGCCTTTTTTGCATTATGTTACTGCTTAAAGTTTATGATTCCAGCACCAAATCTAAGTATTTATCGTAATTTAATACTTAATTATCGTCACAAAACATACATAGTTAACTTTTACAAGTGACGCTAATTGGGGCATTTTTCTCTGAAAACTGCCATGGATGGATGGAGATTTCTTGCTCTTTCGTGCGAAACAATGAAATAATTAAAAAACAAATTACAACAATATAGCTATATGTTATTAAGGTATTGTGTATGTTGGCCTCATTGAAAATAGGATACTCTTAGTACAGTCGACGTCATATAGTAAGTTGCAGTCAGTATGGCCAGATACATCGAACACATCCGTACTGCTATAAATAAAGATCTGTATCGATATATTTAACCACTTTGGTTGCCACTATAATCAAATTGTTAATTAAATGGAGTAAACTGACAGCAGTTTTCATACATTTGACAGGTCGTTTGACAACTTTAGTATGAAAACTGCTGTCAGTTTACTCCATTTAATTAAAAAATTGATTTTAACTAAATGACGCCGGACCGTACAAATCAGACACAGACGAAGACGTAGGCAGAAGCTAGTGTAACATGAAATGATCTTTAGATTTGCAATTTCAGTTGTGCGAAATCGCACTTAACGCGCTCTGGTACCTGGCGTCACAGTATCTCGACACGAAAAGCTCATTAGCCCGTATTGATAGACAAGCGAATTCTGTACTGCGCTATCTACCAAATGTTAGTAGCGCTCTGTATATATTCCCATTATTATTATTTTAGTATTTTAGCCGAAGTCAAGATATACAACAACTTCGTGTTAACGGAGATCAGATTTAATGATTACATTTACCTCGCTTCCTGCGATAAGAATTTTTATATATAACACCTACCTACTGCTAATTAAGATGATTCGCGGGATTCTACGTATAAGCAGGCTTATTCGGACGGTCAAAAACATTATTCACATCAGTCATAATGACCGAAAGTATCTGAAATTAAACAGAACAGTCCTTGATGGGAAAAGTTTGGGCGGGATCGAGGGCTAACGACGCGTGACTAGTCGAGAAGTATCGCGTACAAGCAGGCACAGAGTTGTGATGAATACGATGTATTGTTGAATGTAGATACAACAAAAGCTAAATTAGCTTCGTGGCAGAATCTTTCAATGATTTAGTGCTGAGCGAAGTGAGAGTTATTAGCGATAATAACATTTTAAGTTAACCTTGAAATCTCGTTTCATCGTCATATATCGGGTTAAAGAAGTTTATTTATCTCAAAAGAAATTTACATTTCACTTTATGAGGCTTAAGAATTACATGCCTTATATTAATTGCACCAGTGAGCGTCAATACAAACTTATATATGACAACCAAATTTATTTGTTTGTGTGTTCATGGCTTAATAGAAGTTCTGTGTCTATGTGTTTATATAGGCGTACAAAATCGTATTACTGTATACAGATAATAAAATAGATTAATCACTTTTTGAGAGCCGCCGATAGTGTTTCCATGACTTTCGATAGTAGAGTCCCTAACATAGACATACCATTTGACGAGGCTTGCTAATAATAATACCAAAGGGATGGTCTTATGTAACTCTATACATATGGTAGAGACGGCGTTATTTTCGTCCGTCAATGTCGTAGTCTCACATATTTTTATTTCCCTTCGAACTGAAGCTTTCAGAACTGTCAGAAGTTGGAGGGACATAAACAAATACAAATGGAGTTTTCTTGTGTTTTTAAGTTACCGTAATTAATACAGGATAAGCTTACATTTTTGTTATAGAGTGTCCTGTAAAGCAAAACTATAGTGAAATGTTACATTTTGAGCTGCAAAAGCGAGAGTATCTTTGTCCCTTATCGTTTACGCAGATGCGAGCTCCAGTTATTATTCCTCCTACCTCGGTTTGTTCCCTAGGTTTTGGACCCGGGTATGTCCTTAAACTACGTCCAACAATGAAAGGTAGGGCGCAGCAAAGTACCATCACGCTCGAGTCTGGAGAAGCCCAACTGGGGAAGTACCTCCTCCTTACAGAAGACCACAGCCATAATAGCACTACATACCTGAAAAGGTATGTAGTGTTGTGTTCCTGATGGTGAGTATGGTTCCCAGAGCTCCAACCAACTTTAAAGGTCGGCAACGCGCTTGTGACTCCCCTGATGTTGCGGGTGCCCATGGGCGACGGTAATTGCTTACTATCAGGCAATCCCTCTGCCACTTTATGTCATAAAAAAAAAAAAAAAAGGTCCCTAACCTTGATCGGAGCCATTGGAAGTTTATACACTATGGTGCCGATCACACTACACTATCAGAAACTTGCAAGCGACCTAGTTCGGAAGGCTATTCGCCGACCATGTACAGTCGCCATCAGATATATCGGAGCTGTGGAGGTGGTCACAAATATCTGAACATGCACTTTATCGCCTTGACAATAGAGGCGTTGTTCACATATTTGTGACCACCTCCACAGCTCCGATATATTTGATGACGACTGTAATACCTAGGAGGCCCTTAAGACAATTTTACATTTGATAATCTTAGTGAGTTAACACGTTATACAGCAGTCCGAGGTCATATCCCACTCGATAAACATATTATATATCTTCTGAGGAGGCCTATTTGTACATAATGATATGTAAATATTCTAGTAGGCATTTAATCCTGTGATACGTCTTACCAGAGTTTAAGAAGAAAAATACAAATTCGGGTTAGTTAAATAAACGTTATCTTGACAATGTGAGAACGAATCCAAAACGCAGACATTTTAACCTTTAAACTGATGACATAACCTTTTCACCTGACCTAACCTTTACCCGATGAACGCTTAACCCGCACCACGAGTTTGAAAAGACGTCGGGACGGTACACCAATCTACTCTAGTTTCAAATTTATTCATACACATAAGTGACATTTGAAACATACATAATTTATTAAGGCTCGACCAGGGTTTATCCCACACCTTCTGTGGTGCACGAGTTATTATAATATCAAAAAAAATCTCTCACTTTTCGCATATCTGATAAAAACAGTTAATGAGCGTCATTTTGTGATTTTGGAAAATGTAATATACAGTGTGTAAATCTTATACGGGCGAATCTCTTAACGGAGGGTAGAATAGGACATAAGAAATATATTTAGATAACTTTCGCTTAGAATTACAATTAAAATTTTATCCATATAAAAAAATTCGGCCCGCAATGTAATGCAACACACTCGAGTTAAACACTCGTTGACAGTTGGTTTCAAAAGCTCATATAGCGTAATGTTCGCAGTTCATTACTGCTCAGAAATTTTACAAAAATTAATTACATATGTATAATAGTTATAATTAAAGAAAAACCTTTTGGTTAATGATTATACTGGTAAATCCTATGTCTGGTTTAATTCTTCGCCCGTATTAGACTTACACACAGTATATATAAAGTTAACAGAGAATTCACTCAAACCCATTGCAGAGATTCCAGCGCTGAGGAAAATGAACACAAGTAGCATTATTAGAAATAAATATAATAAGGATTATAAAACTCTCTCACTTTGACCACTAAGTCGATATCCTAGATTACATTCCACAATGAAATAATGAACAACACAAAGAAAAGTATTCAAGATTTTTGTATGTATACGAAAACGAACACATAGATTGTTAAACGTGTTTTTTTTATTTATTCCATTATGTATCTTATTTAGGTAAAAGCCATCGACTATCACGGTTTAAACCGAGAGAAAAATGAAATATATCGAATTGTGTTTTGTTGATGAATACCAAGTAGACATACTTACAGTTAAGTGCTGGAGCCTTATCAAACATTTGTACCGATTATAGGAACTTTACCTACGTGTAATTTCCTCGACAATAAGTTACGCATTTTTTTATAAACACGTGAGGTGATTATACTGATTACAGTCCTACGTAACGAGTTGCAGGTATTTCTATCGTCCGCTTATCGAAGTGTCCGAGTTTATCAGTATTATTAACTGATACGGACAAATTCCCACGCGCTTATATATATTTGGAGATTGATTTGACATTTCTAAGTCGATAGCATCTACGTTATTTTTTAGTAGTATCTTTTTTTAGCAACTCACTTTCCAAGTGTAAATTAATAAGTTATTATTTACTGCAGATATAGCACCAAACTTTGTAAATAGGTATAATATAAAGTCAACCTAAATAACTTAGTTGCTGGCTGCTAAAAATATGTTCCTAAATAACGCTCGAATGACCCTATAAGCACAGAAGTTAGCACTACACTGTACTAAAAACTCCATTACTGATTTGATTCTATTCTCTTGACTATCAATGTCATCCGATTTCAATTTAATTGTAATTGTTTTCGCGTGAATAACTCTAAAATAATGAAGAAAAAATATTGTGTTCGCATTGCCGATGTAAACTATGATCTATGTATGTACCCCTTAGAGGTCTTTACCTCGTACTGTAATTGGTCTTAAATATGTCTCAAAGGTGGCGAAAATATTTGGCGACATAAAACGTCATTTTAAATAAAAAGCATGAACATGTTTTCAAAGAGCTATATATCTGTATTGATGTGATAATGCCTATTTTTGTTCACCACACCTGTGGGACCAGTTTGTAATTTATGGGTTTTATAAAGAAACTTTGTAGACGTCCAGAATTGAGAAATGTTTAATAAAAAATTTCACGACAGGGACTGGATAAGATAACTTTTTTGTCGCTGCTGTCACATTATTAACTATGTACAAAGTTTTATAAAAAACAATTTCAATGTAATTTGTAGTTACAAACTATTTAGTTCTGTGTAATTTGGCTAAACTTTTAAACCTAAATTTTTACACCTCTAGTGTATGTTAATAAACGCGCACACGCTTTTATTTTCATATTAATATACACATATACAGGCTGATTTCTGGTTCGTGATCCAGAACCAGTTTTTCTAACTCTGTAACAATAATATCTTATGGTAGTATATTATAATTATTTTTCTTATTTTTCAAGTCAATTTTATCTTAAACCAGCATGCTGCACCCTCGACCACGTCACGAGGTGCAGCATGCTGGTTTATATGGAGGTGCGACTGAGGTCAAACGCTAGTCAGTCTTGTACAAAAAAATATATCTTAGCCTAGCCTTATCATGGTCAACCTATTCCTTTTGACATACCTCGTATACCTACGCACTAAGCGAAGCGAAAATACGTCACATTGAGTAGGGTGACCAATTTGTTATATAATATTTTTTTACTGATCTGAAAAATTATTATAATTTTCAGTGTTAAAAAAATTGTGATTAGCAGAATAATGTCATTTTTCTATACTTGCTAAAATTTGTTTGCAAAAAGCTACCTACGCTAAGATGAAGACACAGACAGCATCTGTACATATACGAGTAGATAACGTCATCAAAATGGTAATGACATGACTATGATAAAAAAGCAATCTACCATTTTTGTGAATTCGTGCTATAAAGGTAAAATTTATGTGACGTAATCTACTAGGATAAATCTAACGATAGCTATGTCTGGAAACTCTGCTGGCCAAAACTGGATAAGATATATATTTGTATTTTCAGTCTCTAAAATAAACCTTATTAATTTTGTAAAATTACCTTATAAACATTATCGTTGTCAGAAATGTGGTCGAGATTTTAATAACCAAGTATTGTTTAGTGTAAATGGACTTGATAAGAATACGTGTACGAAACAACGCAGGTCGATGGTACAGTCGCCATCAGATATATCCGAGATCGGAGCGGCCAACATGTTCACAAATATCGGAACAACGCCTCTATTGCCAAGGTGATAAAGTGCACGTTCCGATATTTGTGACCACCTCCCCAGCTCCGATATATCTGATGTCGATGGTAACAAAGCATAATGACATTTTTCAACAATTTCTCACGTGAGGAGAATACACAACGACGTCCGGTCTATCGGTATTTTAAACACGGGTTTGGTTTCAGAAACACGCGGTTCTGATTGCAGTATGTCAAAATATTTAGTATTTGAACGTTTGCCTGTTAGTGTATTTGTAGCTACATGTTCAATGTTTTGCCTATTTCATTGAACTTTATGTACGAGTACCTGTATTATAATTAATACATATTTAGGTTAAATAATTTTCCTCATGGAATCTACACTATCTACACTAATATTATAAGGGCGAAAGTTTGTGAGTGTGTATGTTTGTTACTTCCTCACGTCTACACGGCTGGAGCGATTTTCATAAAAGGAATGGAGTTAGCTGACACCCTGTACCCTTACCATGAGTTGTGACTTTGAGGTTTTCGATAATGACTATCGAGTTTACTCGTTCGTACTAAAATAGTACAAGCGAGATGCACAGATAGTAAACTCGATACTCGTTATCGAAAACCTCAATGCCACAACTCATGGTAAAGGTACTGGATTAACACGTACCTAGGCTACGTTTTTTCCCTAATGCACCGCGGGTGACACCGCGGGGCACAGCTAGTTGTCATATAAAAGTCGGCTAATCAGTGTAGGATACTGTACAACGTTTTTCTACGAATTACAAATGGCAAAACATAGTGAAAATGAAATATAAATTGTGCAAGATCTGCCTTTACTAACCTATATTTAGCAATAAAATATGATTATGAAACCGCTGTCGTGTCATTATGAACAATAGAAGTAAAAATAACATAAACGTATTTCTGTTTAAAATTCGTTCTAAGTATAGTTAGTTCTGATTCTCAGTAATCAGCTGTAGGAATTATTTCCCATGTAGTGTCGTGTTTGTAAACATCGGCATGTGTGTTGTAAGCAGAAGAGGTGAGGTACCGCAGTAATTTAACACGGGCAAACAATACCGACTACTTCTGGAGAAGCCAGAGAATGAGCGTTTCACAACGATTTACAGAGTTGGACTGTATCTGGAATTTAAGATGTAGTGCTGGGGAAAGGTTTATTAAACCCACATGGATCGCAAGGAGAGCAAGCAAGTCCATATGGAGTGAATTAAAAATTTCCGAACGCGTTTCAAGCTTATGCTGGGAGAATATCAGTATCAGCTCAAAGGAAGCATCATTCTTCTATAAGGTGAATACCAAAGGTTAGATATCTTCCTAGTGGTGTAATCATGATCATCACCATCATATCAGCCGAACAAAGATGCCCACTCCCGAACAAAGGCAAAAATATGACCTGTATAATTTTGGGGGTATAGTCGCCACGCCATTGCCACCAGGAAAAGACTTGTGGCTTCATGTAGCCCACACACATACAGCCCAACCGCGTAACATAAAGAAGAAGATAGCCATGAAGAGAATACGAATAATCTTAGGTCATATAGAATTATTCAGATTAAAAACTCCAACGAATTTATTTTAACTAATCGTTGTTGTTTTCTTAGTAGAACTGCTTGCTAAACTACAGAAAACTCATCGCGGTTTTCATAGCCCGCCCGTAAGACAAAAGGGTAACCAGACTATTTTTCAGAGTCACCCGCATCTCAGGGGAGGGCTAGTGGGGCAAACATACAAGATAAATCGCTAGTTCTTTACACAGACCAGTTGTACACACAGCAACACTCTTAGCTGTACATCGGTGGACCTTATGCCTTTTATAATAAGGTTCACAAATGTACAGCCAAGAGTGTTAATCTGTGTACACACAGTTTTTCACAAGCAATTTTACACACAGTTGGTTGAAATGAAAATCACAATTACGTGTGTCGAGAAGACTCGCATGATAACGGATAACGCTTTACCTACATACCTATTGTGTGGAGCAAAACCACTACGTATTCGGCTCAATAATTATTTGGGTTACTGAAATTACATTCAACTTCGACTGACTTAAAAAATCGATTTGCATGAACAATGTACTTAAGAACACATACTTTAATAGCTACAGCTATAAAAAAAAATGAATCATTGTGTCACAAATTGACATACAAACTATTACTAACAAATACTTCTCGACAGGGAATTTAAGCGCACCAATGCCACGCCTGGCGCCCACTCGAGCGGCTAATAGAAACCCACGAAATGAAAACAATAGGAAATTAATCGGCGTCGAGCAAAGATAGGCAGCCCTGTGAGTAATTTGTACAAGTTCCGAGAGTACTTACCTAATATATACGCTCGTAGATCTAATTGCGGTCACCACGCATTGGCGATAGTCTGTCATTTCGCTAGCGCCAACGCTCATTTAAATTGCAAAATAAAGTACTGAATTAATTGGTGCAAATAAGCATCGAAATGGCAGAGCACTTCACAGTAAGAACTCTTAAGTTTTCGTAAACCAGATGTAGTGAGGAGTCTTTTAGAGTTTGTCTACGAATATTGTGGACATTTTAATTAAGCAACGGTCAAGGATGTTGTACTGAAAGGGTATACTTTGTTAGCTATCTCGATGTTACTTACGGCATTTAGGCAAGGCTTCATAATTCGGAGGATTTACGTTCGTGTCAAATTTTAAGCTTGATTGATAATAAATTTGTTTTTAATTATAAACTCTTCTTGGTTATTACGAAAATTTATTAATTATTCTTTCCATCCCCTGTCCCGGGTTAGAATATATATATAAATTTCTACACTCATCCATTCCATTTCAACATATCCATCGTAAAATATTACCACATTACCTGATGAGATTATTTATGGAACTGGTGTTGCCTTCTTACTTATTTTCGCCTTTATGAATGAAGTAAAATTAGAAAGAAAACAGTTATGGGTAGAGTCACGAGGTGCGCTAAGTCGATTACAACATATATTTACATGAATTGCGAGCGATAAGGGTCTTCCCAAGAACCAACGTAAGGTGACATCAAGATTCACAACAAAAACCTGCAAATTCAATAGTCTTTCTCCTACTCAAACGCTTTTTTTTATATAGGAGTGACAGAGATGTGTATGCTTTGGTTTTCGGAGTTCGTTTTGGGCCGATTCATACTGCCTTCAAATTGCCGGTGCTGCCAAACTTGGAAAGCTGTTGGAATGAAAGCTAGCACGGGGAACGCCCCGGCTACCTGTTGCCTCCAATCAATAAGAATCCACCACCATTGTTCCCCTAAACCTCACTCGACGAATCCGCTTCATTGCCAAATAAATCAGTCAGTGGCTTTAAAACTTAACACGTTGTTAAATCAAATACAGCGATTAGTGCCATTAGGGCAGATACTATTCAGTCGCAATCTTACAATTAGTTAATTTGACATTTCAGATATTTTATATGAAACAGTTACTGAGTTTTCTTCAGTACCATCCTATATTCTTAACCTAATAGAGGAACTAATGGAGCGCAGGATATTTATTTTGGCAACTACCAGTACTTTCGGCAACTGTTTCCATTGGCAAGATAGAGCTTTTTATAATTGTCGATAAGAAGTTCACTACTAAAGCGAAAATAAAGTGGTTGCCAAATTAACCTTAAAAATATTTAATGATTTTATTCACATTTACTGTAGATCGCACCTAATTATAGAAAATAAGCCACGTGCACAAGGATTTTTTTAAAACAGATACGTACCAACGACGCACAAAGAAAATTTGAAACACCATTGTCCAGTGTGCAACTAAATCAATGTTCCCTTGCTGATAGCTAAGCTCGAGAGAGCAATAAAACGGCTTAACGGAAGCCTTGCTCAAACACAGACGCTTTAGATAAGAGGATAATCAATACGCAAATGTTGTGAATGTCCACAACGGTACAAGGCTGGAAATTATTCGGTGAACGTGACCGCAGGGTAGAAATAATATGTAAATGGAAGCAAACCGTCTATTTGCGATCACCGATCAGCTAATTACTGAAGTAAGACGTAAGATTTAAAATAAACATCTATCGATTCAATGACATATTTATCGATTCGATAATATTATACTAGAAGAAAAAAACTAAAGCGCATTTAGCGCCTGTTAGGATATATAATGGCAGGTGGCGATAACCACATACCATCTATCTATGGAGTAATAAGGTGGCTCTCTTATAGTGGTTAGCAGTCTCTGTCGAAGAATAATGGTTTCAGTAGGTAATAGAAGAATACGCAAAAAGGGGAAAGCTAATTTGAGCAACGCGCAGGTTCCGAGGCCGGTCAATAAACCCGAGCGACTCTTGAACTTGAACCAGTGAACAATCGCGGAAACATCTCAGTCCCTGTCTCTAATTTGGAAGAAAAATGTCGAATTCGCGAATTGTCTGAAGAAAAAAGGTATCATCAATGCGTACAATAAAGAAAATACGAAATCACGGGATTGGAAAATACGTGATAATGTACCGATTTCATTTCGTTTGATTTGAATCAGAAACATGCTCGTTACGACGAAAGTATTTTTTAGCCACGTTTTATGACTACGTTACTTTATATTATAGTGTGGTAAAAATGGCTTACGGTATTTTGCTCCCTGGCTCGTTTTGAGTGTTATTGTCGTCATGTGCAATTGGCAACCTAATGGATCCGATTCCACGATAGTTATTAAACGACACATTTTCATGGCGATGCCTAATTTTAACAGTATTAAAAAAGGTATAGGTATAAAAAATATATATATAATCTGGATATCCATATGAATTATAAATATACGTTTTAAATTGAGTCTTTAAACATATTTATATTATCAGTCCACTTAAAGCAATCACACCGTGAAAAATACTGTTATTTTTATTAGCGTAACATATTATGTGAAATGTGAAGTGCAAATAAAAATTGTATTATACACGTGTACGTTAAGAGTAAAGGTGACTAATTCTTCAATTTATCTCATATCTTTTACCAAAACATTTGGTAAATTATTGTTTTGAATGCAAAGGATTTGAGAAATATCATGAATTATAAATTAATGGACGATCTGAGTAGAATACATTATATTTCATAGGCACGTGTAAGATTGACAGAGCTTTTTACATAAGTACAACTACAACATACTCGTAACATTAAACAAAAGTGGGATCCGTTAATGTAAAAATAGTTTAAATTTGAACGATATTTGTGTAGGCGCACCACGTATTTCTGTTGAACTTGACAATGACAGTATGTCTGGCGGACGTGGTGTGTCAAGCACACATGTGGAGACAATGGCTGTTCAGAATTTAGTTAATCCTGAGACTCCATCAGTCTAATTGTTCGATTTAGTAATGCCTTAGTTTAGTGACACTCGGATATTAATACTGACTATGACAGTTCCTTGATTTAATATTTCATGCTTAATTCACGTTTATAATTCCGCTCATATGAAATACGATTTGATACATTGAGAAATTTTAATAAGTGTGGCATATGCTACTTCCAGATACGTATTTATCACAAAATAGTTAAAGATTTTTAGAACAATAATTGGGAAACGGTAACAAAAACTACATTTACAATAGCAAATTCATGAGACGGAAAAAACAGAAGGTATAAATGTGACTCTAGGGATACTCCGGATTTCAGATCGGTTGAGCATCTGAATAAAATGTAGGCAGTAAATCTGTTTCTAAATAATTCCATTCGAACAATGAAAGAAACAATACAGTTATGCATGTATGTAGTGAAAGACGGTTCAATTAAGCAGTTGGAGCGTGTAAATGCAGCGTTAACCTCCTGCAATTAACCAAATTACGTTTCTCGGGATAGGAAGTTTCTGGTTGAAAATTGAAATTTAACCTTGCTATGTCTAATCGACCTTAGATCGTCTAGGGGTTGCGGTTTGAGACCTCAATAAACACACTTAAATTGGATAAGTGGCAGACCAAATATGAATACAGTTTATCAAAATTCCAGACTTCTATTACCATCAGCAACGCTGATTATAAAAACTTTATCTTCGTAAAATCTTCTCATGTCAGAGCTCGTTAGTATGATGTGTACTTGTGAAAGTACAGTCCAAGATACGTGTGAATTCTAACCGCGTTGAACTGTTCAATAATAAGTTAATATGGTTTATTCGAAACACGATTCACGCTCAACTGATACCGAGAATAGCATATTGAGACATTATCCGCCGGAAACCGTGTGCAGACGTACATTACGTACAAAGATAGTTTAAAGTTTTATACCTTCAGTCTTTGTAATAAGGTGTTAATGTGAATTAATGGTTAAAATTATTGATTGAGACATGGTTGAACAATATATTTTATGGTCGTACTCAAATATACTAATTTCTATTTACCTTCATGTGGCTTTTAAGCTTAAAAAAAGAGCTAAAGTGGAAAGAATCAAAAAACGGGTGCCAAAAATTTTTGGGTACACCCGAAATACAACAGAAGCATTAGCAGTAAGTAACTACGGCATAATGTTAAGAGGACCTGAACGTCTTAATGCTATTTACTACATGAAAGCGTATGAATAAACATAAGCTATTGGATTACGAATTAATTATGCCACATTCCGATGCTCATGCAATTTGCCTGTAACGTCTGTTTACGCAAGAACACAATGTTGCAGTATGCGTTTGGACGTTACGGCGACAATGGAGGTATAAACAATGGGGCAGATTGCGGTTGAGTCGACAACACTACGGATTGACTCTGACTGTACGCGAGTTTGAAACCTACGACTGCATAAACAAACGAGATTAATAATTACATAATGTCCCGAGAAGTAACGTGATCTGCAAACAAAAAGATTCTTTGATATTGAAATCAAAAGAAAAATAGAATAATTTGACTCGCAGCGGGAGTCGAACCTACAACCACTGGACCACTTGCCCAGTACACTACCAATGCCGTTTAGTGTTCAATACGCTGGCAGTAGATGTGTTTACACATCACCCATGATGACGTATACGACGAGGGATAGATAGAAAAATTTTACAAGTCTCAGCGGTACTCGTATAGCACAATTGGTAGTGTACTGGGCTAGTGATCCAGTGGTTGTGGGTTCGAGTCCCGCTGCGAGTCAAATTTTTCTATTTTTCTTTCGATTTAAATATTGAAGATATTCGCTAGCAGACGTTTCTGCATAATAAAAAATTACAAGATTCTTCTTGCGTATGCAGAAGAAAGAACACTTCATAATGAAAATTGTAATTCCCTACAATCTCAAGGTATAAATTATGTATGTAAAAATAAAAAGTTAAAACGAAATTATCATATCATTTATATAAGTCAAATGCACATCACGTAAAAGATTAGTCAGTCAGAAATCTTGAAAGTAACATGATGTGCACATTACCATACAGAATAGAATTTCGTTTATTCAATTTACACACCAAAACAATTTGTTCCAACATACTACGAAGTAGATCGCTACGGTAGTCATGTTTTTGAGAGCACACTAAAATATTAACGACTACGTTCTGAATTGTATTCTGACTAACTCAGCGCGACCTTTGGATAGTTCATTCAATATATCAACGAGCATACTTAGTATAGATAAACTCGGTCCCTTCTATCTCACGCCCTAAATCTTGCTTTATCAAAAATATTACGGGCATTCCTCTCCGTAACCCGCTCGGTTTCCGTAATTTCCGTTTACCGCTCGGACACACCGCACTTTGCAAGATACCTCCCAGATACACGCAAGGTAGGTGCTGAATAAGCACTTAATCTTGTTTATCTCTTTCGCGAAGCGTCAACGGGCCTCAGCAGGGTAACACAAAGGACCCTGTGTACAGGATGAGACAACAATGCTCCCGCATAGGGGCAGTTTGTTCGATAAACAGAACGCAGTTTCGTTCCGGCGTTGACACGAAATAGTTCCGCTTGTCCTTTGTTAACAATACGAGCGATTATTTGGTCAAGTTATTAAGTTTCAATGTAACTTTATCGTTCGCTGATTAAACTTAAGAAATATTGGTTTAACCTACTTCCTTCGAGGCACGGGATGTTTATGTCGGAGCTTATGATGCAATGTTTGCATTCGAAACAGTTTACTGTAAACTGGGACAAATCTCGCCGGTCGGATTCAGTGAAATTGGTGAGCTAACTAATGAAAGGAAATTATCATTACGAGTTGGAAAAATATCTGAAACATAAGGAGAAAAGGCAATCAATTAATTATATAATTAAATAGACGAAGACATAGATGATATAGATATCAACGTTCCATTTTAAAAGGTCATCACAATAAGGAACATTGAAGCGTAAGTAGATACGTAGTAGGTTTTTTCTTAAAATAATCGAACCACGAGTTATTTACTTTCGAATTATCTTATAAAATTACCAAAACATGCTCAGAAACATAAAGTCATTCGGAAATAAGTTGTAGACATTAGAACAATTTTCTTAGAAAGATTATATGTACCACCTTTAGAAGCAGGTCCTCAGTACAAAGGCCCTAGATTGCAGGTCGGGATGTTATTACCTCGCCACTCTCGCCAGTCTCGCCAGCGCTCGGCAATCAAGTTCGGTTCTAACTCTAAAGCAGTTCCAGATTCATCAAAAGCAATTTCGACGCCAACTTAAACAATTTCACTTCACCTACGGTTAAAGTTATCCGTACCTATAAATCGATTATCAAGAAGCTCGACTTAATCGGTAATCTTGTCTGAATTCTGAATCGATTCGTAATTAAAGCTAACTTATGTAATTTTGAATGATTTATGTACTTCTGTTTTAATTTTGTGTGGTTCTAGGAGATAACATTTATAATTTACATTTTTGATAACTTATCTTAACTCGCTACTCTAATAACTAATGGTACCCAAAGTAAGTACTTATAACTTGTAACTGTAAGTACTATGACTTGCGATATTAATTTGATCATTAAGAAGTTACACGAACAAGCATAAATCGTAAAAATATAGAAGCGAGGCGAATTAGTACTTCTAAATTTAGCATTAATTGCATGGGATTTGACATTAAAGATTTAAAGTTATCACGTGTAAGCCTCTTATCCTTAGCACAACTTTGGAATACTTACCTCACGCACATGTTGGGTATCGGAATGTTTACGCGAAGCCGGGAGCGCCCTTCTGTCGCCGATGGTCATAACGCGTGGGGCGCAAGCGATCAATACCACAGGGCTTCCCTACTGCCATTGCCAACTGCCACTGCATAGCCCACTCTGAAATACTCCACGCTCCCCACAAAGCTATTACGCTAATTCTTAACAGAAACAATTAACGTTGAAACTACTTATTGTGTTACACTAGGTAGTTTAATGTGACCAAATTTTTATGAGAGTGCTAGAATAAAACTATCAGACTTAGCCATCGGAAAGATTCTCGATAAACATAAGTGTCGACAGATTTTATATAAGGTGTTGCAAAATGTAATTACACGCGGATGTAACATTGTCCGTAACTTGAGCAAATGCGTTAATTGCTTGCCTTGTTACAGGAACGTGGCGTGAAGACGGCTTATGTGGATGATACACATCAAGCGTGCTTCTTCTATGTATTTATCTCGGTTTCCGACGCTATGCAAAGCGCCACGCACGTAAGTGACCGAATGAATTAGACTGTCTTAAGCCAGGGTTTACAACCTCTTCCTAGGTATTGAGGAGTCTAATACTTATAACAAACCAGTGTAACCAAGCTCATATTAGTGGACATTATTAGGAATATCGAGGTCACGTTATAATGGTAAGATCTACAACTCGATTTATTCGCTCCCGCAGAACCAATATGAATGCTCAAGCAGTTTTATTCCTCTTCCATGCGGCAATTCGAGGGTTTATAACGAACCGCATGAGGGAATGTCACCGCCTACGTTAAAGGCGCGCGTATATGTTTTTGAACGAAATAACTTTTCCCTTCCGATATTGGACACAAATACTGGTACAACTTCGCCGAAACAATAAAAACGGAAACTTTATTGGGATCATATAGGAAGCAAGATAAATACAGTCGCGAAAATACTTGGAGCATCGTAAAACTAAGATGTGCCGCATACACAAGAGTTTAGCGCATTTTTATCTCAATGTTTAATTAGGTCGCGAACCAATTTCACACGACGATGTCTCCGCAATTGCGAAACGTTTAATCGATAGTCACTTAGCGCGGAGCAAGTTTAGTTAATCTATGTCTGAGACGGTAAGTACAGGAACGAAGTGTTAGCATAGGTACGAGGTAGCGTCCTCTACAATTTATTGCCTCATTCTAACTAGACTAGACAAACAGCCTGCGTCAGACGCCTGGAACTTTCTGGGCACTTTTTACTACTAAACGACTTCGGGAGAGGGTGTGGAATACGTATGGTCGAATAATCTTGTTCCGAGTTTGCTTAACTTTGTAAAGTTTTACATGTGTAGGTGGTTAACGCAAATTCGCTTTTAGTTGTATTTTCGTATCTGTGGCAATATATATTTCTGGCATAAGGCCGGTCTCTACAAAAATAAAAGGCCAACTACAATGAAACTCAACGCATCGTTTTGGTGCAGAGTTTTATTTACGAAATGCGTTTTTTGTGTTTAATAGCATCTACATGACAGATTAGAAAAGCATTCTCTTAATTTGAGTTATTGGCACTTTACAGGCTTTCCTTTGTCGTTCTAAAAACAAACAGCTCGATTAAATGTTAAATACGTTTAAGCATTTGCGCGAAACTGATTTAGCTCATGCAACACTGCATGTTTAAGAGAGTAAATCTTACATTTTCTTGCAATATGTTCAGAAAATTGGTAATCCGATGTTCCGATTGTCCTGTTTATTACTTATCTGTAAGTATATCGAGAAACTCGATCTACGACATTGCCGTGAGGCAAAATCGGAAAAGTAGTTTCGGGAGACTACTTTTCCGATTTTGTGAGGCAATCTTGATATAAAAAGTTGGAATAAGTCATAGTATTGTAGCCGTTTCTTTATATTCTATATTATTTATTACTTAATGACTAAACTATTCAAGTAATAAAGAGAGTTGCATTTTCAATTTATATCATATCTCCCGTGTATTTTTTTTTGTCGTTTGTTTTTTGTAAAAAAAGTAGTAGAAAAAAGCTGTCAAAAAATAAATTGTCATTAATTTTCTTTTATTATTCCTTCAGGTATAAAATATTTATAAAATTGGGTATATATAGTCCCACTAAAGCTACATAGCTGTGCATTTTGTTTAGATGCTGTAGTTGTTATGGATTAGAAGATACACGAGTTTGAAAAAAAAATGGCAACAAAATACATTTTATACATTATCTCTGACAGTTCAAGATAGAGGTCTGGAAGTTGGAGTTATGAGGTGACAAATAATTGAAATTTACCAATTTAAATATTCCTGGCTGGGGCCACATGTCCTTCCTTAGCCTGCTAAACCCTTTACTACGTAACATTCTTATTATCCATGATTTAATAAAATGCGACAGTTGTTCATTTGCATGGATAGTGTGTTGATACTAATATTATCGAAATTATGTTGATAAATTCACCCCATATTAATTGATGGGCTAGACATCCGAATGCTAATTAATTATTAGCTGTATAAAATGTGGCATCAGGCTCTAGGGAATAACAAATGTTGCTGTAATATTCATGTTATCAAAATGGCTACTAAATTACTAGTATTATTTGGCAACTAATGATAATGAATCCCTAGAGGTTTAAAAAAGACGTGAAATTGGAAAAGAAAAAATAAAGTTTTGCGTTTCTAGGAATACACCACAGGGACCCGTCTGAGATGTAACTTAAATATTTATACTGCATTAGAGACGCACTAACATTTTCAGGGCCGATCTATCATTTCTGCGTCGAACCTGACATTTCAAGACGGTTTATTCAGGCTTATGATTTATGAGATTAACTACCCTACACGACCCACGATATGACCTACGAAGAAGTGTTTAAATCCTTTCTACTCGAACTTTTTTTTTTCTGTAACAATTTCTGTTTGGTGCAATAAAGAATATTACTACTACTACTACTCCCATCTTCATCACTTATTTTCAAAAACTTTGTTAGTTTCTTGGTGTTGTGACATTAAAAACAGTAATGTGAATTCCAAATAATGTTTTATTAACTAGTTTTGTTTTTTGTGTTAGAAGAAGCATACAGATCAGTACAGCTATATACATTCATACAGATGAAGGTATATTGAAACTAAATTCCATTCGGCTTTAATCAATACTTTACCATGAATGTCAATACGGCTGTAACCGTCATGGGGAAATATAAATAATAACATCGCTACATTGTATACCTTTATAACTCAAATACATATCTCACTCTCACCTACTTTCTTTCTTTAGACATAACTGAACAGGCATATGAGGGAATATTTTAATATATGAATGATGTCTCTCTTATAGTTAATATTAATAAAAATATGCTGCTTACTAACTTAGGTAATGTTAATTACGTAGATATATATTCGTCATAATTACGTGAACAAAATGAGCGTTACATAAACATTATACTTAATTACCTCCGTTATAACCGTAACAGGTAATAAGTGTTTAATTCGTCACAAGACTGCACAAAATACGTCAAACTTTAAATTACATTCATATTAAATCGAAATAATTATCTATTTTAAAACTCATTTAGTACAGACACTATGAAAATATGGATAGATACTCGTAAATGACAAAATTATGTAACACTTTTTAAACTGTTTATTATTTACTATTTTTTCACCCTTCCTTTACCGATATTTACATGTTAACGTACACACGGTAACACTCTTAGCTTTTTTTTATGATATAGGGGGCAAACGAGCAGACGGATTGCCTGATGGTAGAAAGTGCAACTACTACCGCCGCCCATGGATACTCGCAACACCAGAGGAGTCACAAGTACGTTGCCGGCCTTTAAGATCCCTATACGCTCTTTTCTTGAAGGTATGGATGTCATATCGGTCCGGAAATACTGCACACGACAATTTATTCCAGAGTTTTGCTGTGCGAGGCAGGAAGTTTACATAATAATAAGGTCCACCAATGTAAAGCGAAGAGTAATGCTGTGTGTACTATCCGGTATCCGGCCGAATACTGTATCACAATCAGGTATTCGCACAAATAGTAAACTTGTGGGCGGATATAATGATTTTGTCATATTAAATACATCCATACTTTTTTCAGACGTGATCGTACACTCATATTTATATGTTTTCAAACTTGCTTTATTCTGTGTAGGTACTCGCAAAGAAGTTTAAAATTAACTTTCCAAGATTTACCGAACACATGAGTTTAAATAAATGGCTACGGAAGTTTTTCTTAGAAAAGTAGTATTTATTTGTATTATTCTAACCGCGAAAACGTGCAAATGTTTACATTAAACGTCTAATTAGTCTACTAACTTTATTAATTAGGCATTTTGTTGAGAAGGAGCTATATTTATTTTAGTGGCTAGTAGCGATAACGCAGTGGGTAAAGTGCTGTGAACCGCGAGTGCTATTTAAAGGCACTTAGTAGGCACGTAACGGTTAATGTTTATAAATGTTTATTTTACTAATTGATGCAAGACTGACAGGTAAAAGACCGTAGAAGACTGGAGATTTGATCTGTGTTGAATTATGACATGTTATGATACTTATCTATAAGTTCTCGACTTGATAAAATAATTATTCAGTAATAGTTTCTTTTTAGATTATAATACAGGCGTCCTAGGCTACGGTAACTGCTTACGATCAGGCGGACAGTATGCTTGTTTGCCACCGTCGTTGTATGAACATAAAGGCTTGTTTCGGAGGGCTTTGGTCGCGTCGATGCGAACGGAGCTTTATTAAAATGAGCGATGCAGCTGTGTTTAACAAAATATGAATGTCTCACTATAGTGAAGTTTATAATTATATATTACAGTAGGTCATATTTTCGTACCCTACGTATTTAGTTGGCATCTAAACCTACAAAAGGTTTTAGTTTCCTTACAATGAATGTTATAGTTATAACCCACAAGGTTACTAGAAATATGGCTATGGTTGAACAAAAACATAAATGACTTTAATACTATCAATTCTACTACTGTGAAATTGGCAATAAGTAAGGGCTGCTTCTTTACTGCTGTATTTAATTATCGCAAACAAATATAGGCAATTATTAAGGCATCTTGTTGAAACAGCGGTGATCTACAGAGAGTCCATTAACTCTTATAAAAGCTGCCTATTATGAAAATTACAGTTTTTAAAACGCTATACACAGGGTTATAGTTTCCGACTGAGATCAGGTTTTGGCCGGATGCTTGTTCACCTGCGGCACAGGTGTTTTATTATGATACTTCTTTTACGAAGTCAATTTAATCAATGGACGCGTACACATGTCACTAGTGTCACCACACTTAATTTATTTTCATAGTATAAATATAATATTAAATATATCAAAGACATATTGCATACAAATATGAACATAAACATCTTTTCACGCACAAAAGTACTCCCACAATAATATAGCATTAGGATTTTAAAAGTGCGTACAAACATTTCTCGGAGCCTGAGGTGGGTTAAACAAATTACATAAAGCCTCGGTCAAATCAAAGAGCGTGGCTCGGCGCGACGTCCGCGTCGCGTGATGCCGACGTGATGACTGTCAAACAGGGCGCGCGCGGACCGCGCCGGCCTCGCGCTTTCAACACGCCCTCATCACGCGCGAACGCGGCGTGGACGCGGCGCGATGCAGGCGTCACTCTCGCACTACGCACCGCGCGCCACTTAACGTCCGACTGACGAGACCCAGCGCGGCGCAGCGTGCCGCCGCGTCCGCGCCGCGCAGCGCTGCGCCCTCGCCGTCTGGACGAAAGGGGCGGCGCGGCGCGGGGCGCGACAGAAGCGGGGCGCGATGGCAGCGGGACGCAGTCTGTTTGACGTCGCTAACCTGTTAGCATGTGTTTAACGCCGCCGCGGTCGCGCGCGCGACCGCGGCGTGGCGTCACGCCCTCTGATTTGACCGAGGCTTAAACATGAGAGGAATAGAGGACGACTGTCGCAGCCAACGAGATAACGTTATTCATTTCTTTTATCTTCCAAGACCTTAATATTTCTAAACTACGATTACGTAATAAGTGATGCCATGAATTACATGTATTCTACACGGCGATTCCGTTTGGTTCATGTTTAGTGCCCCGAGCCCTAAATTAGGTAAAATTACCTGTTTATTGTAGTTACCATTTTTACTGTTTGTTTACTACTCGTATGTATTTAAGTACCTATTATGTATGTATACCCTTACCCTTATATATGTATCTATCTATTATATACATCGACGTCTAGTACCTACAACACAAGCCTTACTGAGCTTACCGTAAGACTAACAAGTAAGATTGTGCCGATTTTTTTAAAAATATATTTATATTTATTAGTCATTCCTATTATTGCACCTACCGGCGTGAGTGTACATTTATTTATAACAACCCTGAAAAGAATAATGAAAATAACAATTATATTAAACTATTAAACAATGACCGCGTCCGTAAGCAATATTTTTTGATATTGTTTTTGGAGTTAGAAATCATGACCATCCTTCCGGGACTATCTAATCGGATTTATAACCCAAAATAACTGTTCAGTACTACCAGCCTCAAGCTAAACAGATTTCCTATAAAGATTGTCTACAAAATAAATCTAGTCTAGTACCGGCAACAAGGAGACATGGCGTGGGTAATTGATATTTATTTAGACCTTCAGAGTTTGCAGAATTAACTAACGCGTCTTGGCGATAAATTGCGCAGGTAAACGTTGTCGAAAATGTCTTCTCCATTTAGCTTAATACCGTTTAAGCTATTAATATTACAGAATAGTAATTCTGTAATGTTACGCCTAGCGATACCATTACGCAACTTTATACTCTGACTAGACCAGCTCCTTTCTCGACAGCCGTTAAATAGATCTATTCGATCACAAATAATCATACTAACACAGTTTCGTAAACCTCATCTTATCCCAAATTTTTGTAACATGTAATTTTTACGGCTTTAGAAATCAGGTGGACTTTTAAAACTGGTAGGAAACCAGCGCGCTGTATCCGATTTCGCTTACCCTATACGCGTTAGTCCATCCCCGAGGACTTAACGGTATACGGTTTCCGAATGCCCACTCCCCTCTGCGAACTTTACTATATGTAAATAAGTTTTACAGAAGGTATTTGGAGTACACTCCAGAACGCGCCGCTCCATAATTTGTGCGTAGTTCCGAACATAAAACACCCTATTGTTGTGCTCGGGAGGGTAGTAGCAAACGCTTTATGTCCTATTTTGGCTTTATAGACAGAAAACCTTGCATATGTAAAGTAGGATAACGGGGTTGCACGTTAGATTTCATACACGCTGGCCAAGACATGGATTAGTTATTGAGATCTGTTTATGTCTGCCGTGGGAATCTTAAATTCACATGCCACATTGCACGTTACGTAACCAACACTTTACGGTCCACTTCATAAATTACTGTCATAATTTAAATGGTTTGCAGTGCTTTGACACCGTTTAAGAGTAACTTTGCTAAGATACTTAAAGGTTTAATAAATCTTAAAAAGCGAATGATATTTGCAAGTCCAAAACACATAAAATAAACATCAAGATTTTGTAGACAATGATTACGACTATTGCTAAACCAGGTAAACCTATAAATTGGTATGCAAAGTAGTTCGTAATGATTGGTTGCAAGCAAATGAACATCACATATATCCGTGATCAAAACACGTTGATTACTATGAGTAATACGTACGAATGAAGGGCCAGGGACGGTGCACGCACGACCCGTAATGTAAAGTTAAACATCCTCTGAAGAATCGTAATCACGATGTAAATCAATGATGAGTAATCTTCATGTGGTAACGTCATTGAGGTCTCTAAAGTAATACATTGAGCTATCTGAATGCAAAAGGATTACTGAATTCTCTCAAGGAGAAACGCCGTGCTAAAGTACACATGAATGATACCGTCTAGCCAAACATAATACATAAAATAAATTTACTGAAGTGTATCGAAATCTGTCTCAGCCGTTGTGTATGTTAAATCAAGTAAAAATTTACGCTTAGTATCTCAATTTCAATAAGAGCAAATGCACACCAAACAATAATGAACTATTTAGACAATCTTTAGTTTTAACTAAAGGAATGTAAATGAAAAAGGCGTAGCATAGTTCGAAAATAAACTCAGACATTACACCATAGCGGGGTTCAAAGGAAGCCAGAGTCTCGAATTTTTGAAGTGTGAAATAACGGCAGCGCTCGGCACGTAGTTAAGGCAACACTTTTATCAGCATCACCAGAAAGAATCCCCATACAGTAAAGAGAGGTATAAATACGAAATAAAGCCAACAACGCTGAAGAAATTTTGTCCAAAGCTAATTCTCTCGATTTCTCCCCCGTAATAATACAAACGGGCTACAAAATGTTCCGGTTCGTTACAAGGGGGAGTACTCGTACACTGTAAGCATTGGAAGACAGGCGTCGAAAGGCAAAATTACGGTGAAAGGCAAACACTCGTAGGTACTACCTAATATAAAATCGGATTTACATAACACGCTTTACGATCACGAATCAATGCGTATGATGCGATACATCATATTTCCTGGACGCTGATCGATGTGTGACATATAGCCACGCTTTCAACCATATTGCCACTTCCGTGCTTCACGGTGGGAGCTATGTAATAATGAGTTCACGCAAGCCATATTTTCAGTTCCTGTAGTTGGTTAATTCATCAGCTTCGTGGGCGTGGGCTTCTTCGAGTTGCTCAACTAGCAATCTACAAGGTTCGAATCAAAACGTGATTACCTTGCACGTGTGCATAGGTGCCTATTACTAAACATGCAGATAATTTCCATGTACATGTGCCTGTGTATGTTTTATCTAGTAACAATGCGCAGCTGTGGTTGCCGCAGTATGATATGTGGTTGTATAAGGTATTGACAACGCGAGCTAACTTAGGGCCACCACTGACAGGTGTTTGAATACTAATTATAACATATTCCACTGAACTAGGTTCGTTATTGTTTTTCATTTGTATTTCTAGTTGCTAGTTTTAAATCAGCAGCTGTTGATAGGTGAATTATAAAAAAAAAACTGCAGTTGCAGAGGATTGCTCGGAAACTGGATCGGCGTTGCAGTAAAAACTGTAAAAGCAATCATCAGTTCCATTGAAAGGTGATCCAAATGGGTTTAGCGACAGGTTTTTCACGTTTTAAATCAATTATCGTGCATATGGCAGCAGCCCTATAAGACCGTTGCCATAGACTGCACAGTGCCTGTGATCTCAATTTTCACGACTACATGGCAATGAGTTGACTGAACCAGTATTCTTGAACTTGATAACGTTAACCTGCCTACTTAATAGGAGATCGTGCTTAGTCTGGTAGTTCAGGCGCTTGCGGTCAGTAGAAATGCAACGGCAAATGGGAATCACATCTGGACACTGGGCGCAGCCGGGCAGCGCTGCACGTATCATACGCTCAATTACACAGACGACGCAACCGGAGCCAGTTGCCAACGATAACCTCTCAGCGCAAAGTTCTTCAGCCATTTCGACACTAGACCCTGGGGAACCTTTGAGAGAATTAATCAAACAGGTGAGCCGAATCTAATTAGGCAGCAGCTGCCTGAACAAAACGGACATCGACGTTTCCAAAACAGGCTAATTGTTTGTCTAAGAGAAATGTTGCTGTTCTCTCTCGTAGTAGCTGTTGTAACTTTCTTTGTAGAGCTTTTAAGCTGTCTGCAGCGCGGAATTATGTTACGAGTGTTCTAATCCAAGCTTTAATATACGGATAGTTAAATGTAGATACGATATTTAGAATAATTCTTCGCGCATCCGGAATCACTGCAAATAACTACTCGTTTACAATCTTTCAGATTTCTTGCGTTCACTTTCGAAGAATGTTTAATACGAGAATTCAGTGCCGGCGCCGTCCGAGAACTGATGATTCTATCAAATCAAATAACCATTGAGCCGTTTCACAGCTGCCGAGTTTCAAATATGAAACTGAAAAAAAGTTTAACGGCGAAGAGAACTATTTCGCTTATTAAAAATTTAAAAAGGAATTGCGAGAATTGCTAAACTCTTTACAATTAACTTGAAGTGCCGTTAAAATAACACTTTGTTTTCCGGCAAATGAATTTTAAAAATGCAGGGCTGCGACCGGGAAGCCTCGTGAGCGACGGAGGGAAGCATTTTACGTCCACAAAGGCACACAGCGGCGCGTTGGTTTTGTTCGCGACTGTATTTATTAATTTCACGTACCTATTCGCCACTTCCCCTATACGCAATGTTACCTTTTTGCTTGACAGGGGAGCCGGAATGTGAAGCTAAGATAAGTTTATAGCCTTCCGAGCACCGAACTTCGTCGGCAAGAGAAAGGATTTGGCTATTACAAGCGAGATTTATTCAAGATCCACACATATTAAGATAACAGCTATTCTGAACTTAAGGAAGTAAAACACAAAGTTAATACGTTAATCTACTCAGTCTGTGTTTGATTACCGTTTTTGCTGTTTTACGAGGTCGAACTAATAGGTAGATTGAGGGTCTTAAAAGTAAAGAATTACCGCAGACGAAAGCACTTGTGGCGCTAGACGGAGCGGCACACGATAAATCGCCAGGTCCATGAACTTGTGACTGTATTGCAGATGTATTTTTAGCCCAACCCGTTCATATAAAACAATATCCCGATAGAAACGGCTCGTTGGAGCGTACAACGAGGATAGTTATTAGCAATCACCGAGGAGGGAAACCCTGCGGAACGAATTAGGACACGACATTATGGGCCCTCTTCTGGACACCCGATTGATAAATAATAGCTTATATATAATATTAGAGATCCGAGATTGCCAATACTGGTTACAATAGTCAATTAATTCATACATAATAAGTACCTACAAATAGGTAACCTTTATAACTTCGTATACGTAAGTATACATGTATAAGCTAAGTGTAAAAATGAAAAATAAATACTACAGTACACAAATTGACTGAGCCTCACGGTAAGCTCAAGGCATGTGTTGTGGGTACACAGACAATGACATATAAATAAAAAAATATCCGTGACCATCACACCAATAAATGCCCTTACTGGGATTTGAACTCAAGCCCTAGTGTAGTATGTACATATAAATTAGTTTGTAAAGACCGTTTTCTCATTTCTATTTATTCAAAAAATGTTATTGTAAATATTTACAAACTGGATTTGTGGTTACGGTTACGACCATGTCGAAAACAATATTATTAAGTAGATCTTAAAAAGGGTTGAATTAATTTAGATTTTTTTCCAGTTTCCCTGAACATTCATTCATTCAAACGCTGTAAACATTTTGATTTCTGGATTGTCCAATGGGTAACGATATTACGATATTAAAGATACAGCGGAACAAATGAGACTCAAATATACCGAGCTATTTACCGCCAGATGTTCGCCCTAAAGGTTTGTAACGTTCTAACTTTATCCCACATGTAATGATGCTATTGTCCCTTGTCGGGCGAAATCGGAGATACGAACTTGAAATCTGTGTTACGACACATAAACTGTGTCTTCTAATTGTTTGAGAATGCTGAAAACTGAATTCTAAAACTTAATTTATTTCTTAAGATGTTTATAAACAAATAATAGGGATCTTCCTACCGGAAAGGGAACAGAATTAATTATGACAGTTTAACGAGCGAAGAAATTCGAATACAAAGAATGATTATAGAATTAATATTAGACATTCTCCAAAAAATTGTGAATACATAAACAATGAAGGTATAAGACAGGTTTCCTAGTGGCAAGCAATAAAACTACTGTTATGCATGCACGTGAAAATTATCAAAGAAATTTATCGCTAATTAACGAAGGAATCTTGAAAACTAGTTCGATCCAGTTTAAAGATTGCCAATAAAAGGTAACTTGATTATAGTGGCATTCTTCATATACGAACGTATTCCGCTTGAAAACTTCCAGCGGCAGGTGTTACTTCAACTGAAACTAACTAGTTAAATTGAAAGACAATGGAGCTATTATATTGAAGTCGGATAAGAAGCATAAAACCGATATAGAATTTTCTGTGAACACAGACCAGAGTTTCTTTGCATCAGATCGACACAATTGGAAGTTGGAAGTGACAGTCGGAAACCTGTCAAAGCGTTTTTTATTGAAAAGGACGTGTCAAGCTTTATTTACTTTAGTGCACAGGCGGATTCTAGTGTAGTGTCGTAATCTGGGTCAGTCGTGTGTAGTACCTCGCATCTCGATTTCCGTCAAATGAGTCCCATTGGGCTTTCACGAGGGCGGAATGGCTCTCGCTACAGTATCCGGATCAAGCGCCGCCCCGCCGGGAAAATAACTGATGCGTCAAAATTTCGATTAATTAGGTTACATTTCCGAATTTATCTGCCAAATTAATAATAAGACGATTAATTTTAACCAATTATGTTTAAACTTTAAAAAATGTGACAATTGTATTGTACTGACGACTAATAGGGATATCGACTTGTTTCCTTGTTGTAATGATGAAAATGAAATTAATCCGAAATAAGAAATAACATTTTGGGTCAATGAGTAAAATATGAAACCATAAAAGAAACCACAAGAAACCTTCTTGAAATACACAGTTTTAGAAAAACATGTTTGAATCGTCTAGACGATGTTTTACTACAGAGATATAGGAAGAATTGTCGGGCACTTTCAACGCAAATGCAATTTATTTTATGAAGGTTGTGTTTAGACAACTTTCGAGCGCTTATCGTCATCAGAGACCGCAAATGGTGAAACACAATGGAGCTCTTAGAACTGCTTTTGTGGAAAATATTACATGGATATACCCAAAAGAGAGCCATATTAATCACAGATACAAGTAGAAACGTTTAATTAAGAAGATAAATATCCCATAGAAATTGTACCGCCAAATTTAATAACGCTCGTAAATTTAAACTTTAGCCATAATGTCTAAACTCAGCTCAAAAGAGCGGTACTCAGGAGCATAACATTTTTGAATCGCCTCCGCGTGGCAGAATTGGCCAATTGTGCGTCCCTACCAATCACGGTAGGAGTCTTGTTTCGCTAGACTAAGTCGAACGTGAGAATCTGTGCGAAGGGCGGTTCGCGGGCCCTAGCTCTCGACCTGGACGGTTGCATAATAACTGCAATTATATCGGTACTGCTACAGGGAGCTGTCAACTCGTCAATAGAATTAAAGGGCGCCAAATTGTGGGTCTTCCGAGGGAAATAAACAATAAAGAATAAGAATGTTATGAAAGCAAATGCAGAATAATACAATTCACTTCAAACAGAAAATTGCAACGCGACTGTAATTTGACTTGTATACATTTTTTAATCTTAACGCCGATATATGAATAAAAAATAAGCAAAGCCTGCGGTAGTATTTTTTTCTGTGAAACTTTGTTACTTAGACTAATATACACAATGAGCATATTTGGACGAATTGGATTAGGAACTTACAGTATTATTGACATTACTCTGATATAAATTTAATTTACATGGCGTACCTACACAAAAGCACCCTTTTGATTGAGTCATACAATATGTCCGCTAAACGCAATCTGATTTCTATGTAGTATACAACCCATACAAAACCAATTCTTTGACCAACAACAAACGAAACGTGGACCCAAGTTCAGAACGAGTAATAAAGATGTATTGTGGTTAATGTTACACGGGCACTCAACTCACGCTGTTTTGCCACCGTCCTTCAGCCGTTTCTATAGAGATGATTCCGATAGACGTTATTGTTGTTTCATTATTAGACTCGGGCTATTCAATATTCACGTATGAAAACAACAGCGCCTTTGTTCATAAAGGCGGAAAGAAAATGCACCTTTACTAAGAAAATATTGCAAAATTTCACGCTATTGATATACAATTGTCTTCTAAACTACTATAAATACGACTACTGATCATTTTTTTTAAAGTTCCAATAATAGATAAACGCTTAAATGGTAATACAATACAACAATTAGCTGTGCTTAATTATTATTCTACCTGCTTTCGTTGCAACACTTGCAACCGTCTAGAAAACAAATGCTTTGTTTTTCTATGTATAAATATTATTTTTACTCGATATAATAATTCAACTGCATCTTAGCTACTACTTGTACCTTACCTTTACAAGAGATCGTTCGCAGTTAAATTATAAAAAATAATAGGATAGAATATGTGGGAAACCACACTAGTAGAAGGATACTGTACCCATCCGTTTTTGGATACTAGCTGAAGCGATAATATGATTTCTGTCTGTGCTCTAAATGATTAAGTCCCTGGCCACCTATAGTGTATCCCTAAGACTTGTTATTGAGACTGTATTACCACACACCATGTTAATGGTGTATGATGTAAAGTACCTTCATGACCTTTTAGTTGTACAGGTAATTTATTTTATTACACCTCATAGCAACAAGTCTGCAGCGAAGTCAAAGACCCATAATGCGGCACTTTTTGCGGGCAGGGCTAGTTTATTGTAATCACATGAAAGCTGACTTAACATTTAGACACGGTAACCCTTGCGTGACGCACTTATTGACCGTGGATCGTCGACCTGCGGTTAATGGCAAGAAATCGGTACGACGAACTGTGTCAGTGATAGGACCGTAATTATAGGTGACAGTTTGTTCATTAGTAGAGCAAGCTACTGTTTCTGGTACGGTCATTTTTAATATTCACATGATTAAGTTACATTGGTTGAAATACGAAAGACGTGGTCTAAGCCAACCAGTGGAGGCGGGTCAATATTTTTCTAAGGCAAGAGGGAGCCATATGGCTTTGCTTTTTTTTCATCAGCCCAATTGAAAACTTTTGAACTGCGGAAATGTTAGTAGAGCCGGCGGGAATAGGCTCGTACGGACGCGCCGCCGCTGAAGCCAAGACAGTGTTCAGTAGTATTAGACAGTAACCTAATCTTACCCCTAACGTAAACCAATATTTATGAACAATACGCCTTCATAATCATATAGATGTTTCTGCTAACCGGTCAAGTGCTGTTTTGAGAAATAAAGCCAGACAATAGACATATATATGTTACTGTTCTCGGAAGTTTATGTTTCACATTACACGTCACGTCAAATACTACATCATCACATTTCTAGAACACCCGCTGGTATTGAGGTTTATTTGTCGTGCTAGAGAAGGCTGTCTGTTTGTTTCTAATTAATAACGTTAAAAAAGATGCAACGCGACACGTGTCACTGAGTAACTAACGTTTCGTAAGCACTGTAATGTAACTACCGCGGATTCTTTGAAGTTTCGGTTAAAGTGTAATTAATCTAATTATCAAATAACGCAAACACATTATACCATTCTTACCAAGTAATGTCAGGTTTACATTCGTACCTGCGAACAAAAACAAGTTATTAGTTAGTACAAATGCAGAAGGAAACTCGTAAGTAAGGTCTTATTAAAGCCATAATAACAGTGGTGGGTAAGTTTATGAGTCGTACAATTGCTTTGAAGGGATCGATGTAGCTTTTCTCATAGTAGAATAAGCATGTTGTGGCGTGTAGGTACTAAAATGATTTGGTGTACCTATTTAGGAAATTTATAAGTACCAAGGCATCTATGATGCCTAAAACCATCTAGTAATCACTGTACTAGTTAAACAAATAAATAACGCAAATGCTACTTGAACACCAACTACGAAAAATCGATATTTTTAAGCCAGAGTCAGCAATATCGTGGTAATAAACTTTTTATAGGTTATCCCGGTCTCATGTATTCTGTTGAGGTATAAAATGAGCCATCTAATTACGGCAATAGCTGAAATGGCTCATCTGAAGGATACTAGCCTGACCTAAAGGCTTTAAATAAGTACTTTCTAAATTCAGATAGAAAGAACACTGAGTTTGTTACTCAGTGGGACGTGAAAAAACATTACTTTCGCTACATACCACACGGTATGAGGGATTTGACAGCTTATCGCATGAAGTGAGTTAAAGGTAAAAACTAGATTATTCTTATACGTTTACATTTATTTATTTAAAAATACAAGAAATGGTATTAAGCTATCTAGAAGCAATTACGCACTGTAGGATTCATTGACTTAAAATTTTAAAGAGTTTATTTAAACTGTACGAAAAATGACAATGTCACAACAAAGTGGAAAACGTGGGATAAGTATTACTAAACTAAAATTAAGTTGGTGGAGACGGGACATATCGCCAGGGAAATAGCGAATACGGAAAGAAGAACGCAGCTAAAAACGCCGGTTGAGAAGACGATGAAATTATTTACAAGCTGATGTCCCTGAAATTAATCTGCCATTTCTATATCGCGCTATCGATATTTCTCTGCTTTAAGAGTTGTGTAATTTTCTCTGTAGTTACAATTAACACAAGGGGAACGGATAGGGAGTAGTAGGTACATGCCTATTACTAGAATAGAAAAGCAATGGCTATTAAGGCGTTATGGAACAAAAAACAAGAACCATAAGCATAGTTAAAACTAAAAACACTTTGGATAGCTTACCACACAACGTGTTAAATTATGACCGACTAAAAATAAATGACGAGTTTATTGACTGAATATGAAAACAAAGTTTTAAACCATAGATAAAATAGACGGTTCAGTTTGGTTCGGTTAACGGCCACTTCGCCGAGGTCACCGTACGTTAAACAACTACGGCCATTACGTCTTTATGGTGTTTTATCAAGGTACCGTTGTCAGTCACTTGTTTTATAGCTCACACTGTTTCCGCTGTGATCACACTTCAAACTCCTACTCAAGAAAATCTCGTATCTTGTAGTTTCAATCAAGAAAATTTTTGTAATTAATGCATGGAATGCATACAATTACTACGTTTCAATTTACGAGTAGCCCGATGAGACAGGAGGTGTTTACAAAATAGTGATGATCTTTGCAAATGCAAGCATGCTCAGTGCTAGGGGAAATAGCATTCACTTCTATAAGCCATTTTATAGATGCCATATAATTTAAGTGTTTAGGTCAAGTTTTTAAACCACTGTTCAATAATTAATTGAAATGATCATACTTCCCTGTGTTCCCTAGTCTTGCACTATGCCAGCATCTACAGCATTCGCGGTAACACTATTTCTAAATTTACGATCTTCAATGCAACATTGATACTTATAATCAGAAATTCTAACTACTACTAATCCATGGATTTGGTTCCTAAAGAATGATGAAGCTATTCCCACAGCAAGAGTTGAATCGAAAGTACCTACTTATTAGACTACGATAATATGATAGAAAGATATTAATAAATAGAAAACATCCATAACCCAAAAACTAATATTTAAGATAAACACAGGATTCCAAACCACGATCTCCAGCTATATAGACCCGACTACGACTAGGCTAGGAGCCAGTTAAAATTACATTACAACTACATGCCGTTTTGTGTTTATTTTGCTAGTGAGCACAGCGTGGTTCATTTGTCATTAGTCTGACTCATGCCTTAAGATTTGTTTACGAGTGAAAGTAATTGCCTACTTACCGTAGTGGTGGAACAATAACATGCACTTTCAATTTCGATTAAACTTAAATACTGAATAAATTACATAATTAAATAAGCTGTGAGTTAATGAGTAATTACAGGTTAGTATTAAAATGAAAATTTTCAAGAAAAATATAATCAAATGATAATTAGAGAAGAGCAAGACTTAGAGATTTTGCCTTTCTCTTAATAGCCTAAGATATTATTACGAGCGAGCACATTTCAAAGGAATTACGAAACCGTCGATACAGCGAAATAAAGCTGTCATTAGATCAAGTTCCCACCTCGAAGTTACGTCTTCGTTATATTTAGAAACTAACTTATTTGTAACTTTCAAAACGTTGAGTTTCAGATTTCAATCAACGTAGCAGCCAAAGAAAAGTAAAGAGGAATTACTGTCAACCTTTGTATGGATAAAGATCTAATTTGTAGCTAACAGCTAAAAGTGGATAGCTGGATAGAGGAGTGAATGGAGGTGCGTTATTTTTTTTGTAGACAAGCAAAGGCTAAGTCGACATTATGTTATGTTATACTTTCTATCTTTATACATAAACAAAATTGACTTTATAAACTTGATTTTGTAAACTGTATATAGGGCTCAATAGTTAAAAAATCAAGCAAGCCGGTGGCACCACCACTGTTATATAGATCTCGTGGTCTCAGCCCTAATGCATATAGCACTTTGGTTTATTTTAATATCAAGAGCGACATCTAACAATTCAAAGCGGTAAACAAAATACTGACAATGCTAATGTAGGGATCTAAAAATAAGTAACGCAACTTTGTATAGCGGCAACCAGTCTCCATTAGTTACGTGTCTCGTGTAGTAGTGTAAGTACGTTAATTATACAAAGTCACTTGGTCGCATACCGATGCAACAAAATCCTTTGAAGTTCCACTTACAAAATGATGTATAGTAGCTATTTCGAACACTGGATCCGTTTAAACTATAACGGTTATATTCAGCGAGCAGCTACAATACGGTGGTAAAATCAACAGTTTCATATTACTGAGATCCGGTGCTTAAATAAATAAAAAATTACGACATTGCAACGGGTAGAACCATCTTCATACACGTAACTATATCACAAGTTGATATGTAAAAATAATCTTTTGACTTTGCCGCTTTAAATTATTGGCGATTCAGTCTCAGTAAATGTTAATACAGATGAAGTAAATATGAATTTTTCATTAAAAGGATGGATGGAGGTGTCTTTTATGTTACTGACATCTGGTGCTAAGATTTGAAACATACAGTCGCCTGTGTTCGCTTTGCTTGAACGTTTGCAATAATCTGCAAGCGATATTTTCCTTACTAAATGCATAAATTTAAAGTTAAGTTCATACGAACCATGTATCTGAGAAGAAATAGAACCCCCGACGATCACATTCACCGCCCTCTGTCTGTTATTGACGTTTTCGAAACTGACGTGATTAAGGGATTTTGGGATTGGTGAGGTGTTGGCGTATAGGAAAATTGCCACACGCAGCGATAAAGCCGACCTTATAGCGGTGGTTAAGGAAATAGATATTTTAGTTTTAGGGGAGTTACGCTCACTGTAAAATGTATTTTTAAAGTAAGATTCAATAGTTTCATTATCTTAAATTATTAGAACTTCATGATCTTATTCATGATTAGAACGGTAATTAGTTTCTGTGAAAAGCTTGTTCCGCATCAATCTTCGCAGTTTTAATTATATTTCACAAAAAGTTTTTGAGGCGTTTCTTATTTATTTATTGTTTAAAGAAAATTAAATAAGAATACTTAGGGAAATCATATGCAAATAAATGACAAAGTTACCCACTGAATCGTGTATATAATTCCACATTCAAACCAACCATCCTTCAAATATGCTTTAAAAAACCTGATATTATATAGGAAAATACACCGCGTAGCAGAGCTGAACAACTACCTTGTACGTAGCGATTGCAAATCCGTGTACATTTGACCAAATCCGGATTTTCGGATTTTAGTTTGACCGAAATCCGAAGTTCGGATTAAATCCGGATTTTAGTAAAAGTTAATATGTGGCATAAAGCCAACGTGAAACAAACAATGAAATTAAGTTGTTTCGATTAAAAAAAAAAACAGAATTCGTACACTGCTACGCCAGTAACAAAATTAAACGAATAAAAATAAACACAAAACACGTACACTGATATACTAAGTACGCTATTTAATAACAAAATCATCTATTGGTTGATAACATGATCGCAAAATACAATTTTTATATTTTGTTTCCACGTTTTAATAAAAAAGAAAACGAAGAAACATCATCGCATCAAGAGATTCGTCACTTAACCTCGTCCTCATACGGTTACAGAACACCCCAACAGCTGAAAATGCCCTTTCCGACTCCACACTTGTTGGTAGTATTGATAGCTAGTTGTATAAGGAGGATAAAATGCTACCGATTTTACCTCTGCCCTCGTGGACGGCCATTTCTACTCGTATGTGGATTAGGGTAGCTAAATCCGGGGCATCTGGTGAGGCAATCTGGGCAACTCTTGGATTATTTTGGTCGAGCAAAGCTGTTTTTTTTATTTATGACATATTCGGCAAACGAGCAGACGGATTGCCTGGTGGTAAGGAATTACCGTCGCCCATGGGCACCCGCAACACCAGGGGAGTCACAAGCGCGTTGTCGGCCTTTGAGGGGGGTTGACGCTCTGATGGGAACCTTACTCACCATCAGGAACACAACACTACATACCTGAAAGGTAGCAGTGCTATTATGGCTGTGATCATCTGTAAGGAGGAGGTACTTCCCCAGTTGGGCTGCCCCAGATTCAAGCACGATGGTCATCGCTGTGCCCTACTTCTCATTGTTGGACGTAGTTTAAGGACATACCCGGGTCCAAATGTTGATTTAATTGCTCTTTAAAACTTAGCTCTGGTTGGTCTTGTCGCTGTTGATTCCCATTAACAGTTGTCATTGCACTATTTTAAGCCACAGAGGAAAGAGGCGAAATCGGAGTCGATGTCGCGGCCGTGATGCGGATCAATTCTTCAATCTCCTGATGATGGGTTTTCTAAATACTTCATCATAGGTGCGAGCGAGTGCGCAACGCAATAGCTGTACCGCGTTACCGCTTCATATGCAGCGTTTATTATTTCGCATCAGCATTAATTTTATGCAAATTAGTACTGGTGAGGAAAAATCCGAAAAACCGGTTTTTTCTTTTCAAAATCCGGATTTCAAAACGGATTTTCAAACGCTATGAAATCCGGATTTTTGAACTTCGAATAATCCGGATTGCAATCACTACTTGTACGTCTATTGAGTTGTGAGGGTATAGAGATAGGTCAATGCTTTTAGCCCCGTGAAAGTCACGCATTGGTGAGCCACTAATTGTTCGAATTCATAACTTAACTATTTACAACGACAACATGAAAGGAGGCCAAAGAATAAGTAAAATTTTACATTCATAAAATGGGCATAAAAGTTATAAAAGTTAATGATAATAGTATGAAACGTCTTTAGCATGGAACATCTTAGACAAATCGATATTAGTGTGAAAAGATCTATGAAAGTACATTCTAAAAATATTTAAGGTTATTTAACCGAATCATTTTTCCACGGCATGAGGGTACAAGCACGTACATAACAATATTTTTATGGGTAGTATGAAGCCCGTATATTCATAAAGTGTCTGCGGTAATCCACTAGGTTTACGACTCGATGGAACAGATTAAACTAATGGGCTAGACTGTACGTTAATTGACTTCGCCTGCTTCTGATACGCCCATTTGATCACTCAATACCCTTTTACCTATCTTGTATGTTGGACGTGCGCTATAATCACAAAGTAGATGCCGAATAACATGATTCAAGATTGACTATTTGTATTACGGGTATTTGCCTTTTCGTGCCGGGTAAGAATAACATCACACCATCCATCCCGTCCCTCGGGTGTCGTAAGAAACGACAGAGGGAAAAAACTGACGGATAGACAGCAGCGTCCGTCGAAACAGAATCAACAGCTACTGCGATCGCCAAACTGCCTACAAAGCGTGGCGCCTATTGTAAATCCCATTGATGATATTTGGAGACATAGTCCTCCCTCGCCAGCGGTGCCATCTTAAGGCTGAAATAATGATGATGATGAATACGAGTTTTTTTCAGTAGATAAGTTCAGCGAAGACAGACACCAGTGCAAAATTGCTACAACTTAGAGTGCTAAGAAGGTTTATGATTAATGAGCTCAGTTTGATACCGTAAACACTGCTAAATAGTTCACCTACTAATAGACATAACACTTCTAAAGACTGTGCACGATAAAATCTGGCCACATTCTCATGTTAATAAATCTATAATAAAAGTACGCTAAATTCTATTTTACACTTTAATAATAATATTTGACATGTGACCTAACTATTTACATTGGATATTTTACGTTTCCAACGGGCTTCGGCTGAATTTTCGAACCTTTCTCTTCACCTTCATCATCAGGTTTTGCACAGTAGTCTGAGATATCGATTTTGCTGCTGAACGCCACTGTTTTTTGAAGTCATCGATGTCTTTCGCTTCTTTGCCAGTCTTTTTTAGCTGACGCTTCACGAGAGCCCAATACGTCTCAATTGGCCGGAGTTCGGGGCAGTTTGGTGGGTTCATCAATTTTGGCACTATCATGACATCATTGCGTTTATACCATTCTGTTGCTGATTTAGCATAATGACAAGAGGCAAGGTCTGGCCAAAATGCGACAGGCTCTGTGTGACTCCGTATAAAAGCCAAGAGTCGTTTTTGAAGGCACTCTTTTACATATATATTTTGGTTCACAGTTCCGGTTGTGATGAAACTTTGACTTTTACGGCCACATGTACATAACGCTTGCCAAACTAAGAATTTTTCGGGAATTTACACTTCTTTTTTTCTTGAATTGGTCCGAAACACTTGTTTTATCCGATGTTGTATAAAACTCCTGGCCAGGCAACTGTTTGTAATCAGCTACGACGTATGTTTCATCGTCCATTACTATGCAACTGTGTTTTGTCAAAATTTGTTCATACAGTTTGCGAGCTCTAGTTTTAGCAGATTTATTTTGTTTTTCGCGACGATTTGGTGCTGTTGTACTTTAAAAGCCTTTAAATCAGCTCTAGCTTTTACTTTTTGGACGTAGGATGCGGACATCTTTACTTTTGCGACCCCACGAACCGACATGTTCGGATTTTTCTTAAATGCATCTATGACCTTCTTATCCTTACTTGTACTAACAGGACCCCTATTTTTCCCGCTGCCTGGTTTCCGTGCAGTCGTCAAACGTTCTTCAAATCGTTTTAATACCACAGAGACTGTTGATTTGGCCGCGTTTAACTTTTTTGCGAGCTTGCGACACGACAAATGCGGATTCAGTAAGTGTTCGGAAACGATTTGATTCCGGAAAGCTTCTTCTTTTGAGGACATCGTGATAATTATGAAACAATTATCCACAATGCTAATAGAAAATATTGCAACGGTTACTATAGCAACCAAAAACAAACAAACAGTCATAGTATTAAAGCAAAAACAAAAAGTTTGGGATATAAATAAATGGCCAGTTTTTATCGTGCACAGTCTTTATACAAACATATTCTCCTGTTTCCCGTGGGTATTATAATTTACGAAGAATAACGAACCCTATAAATCTGACTAAACTCTTAAGAATCTATTTAAAGATAATAAAAATGAATGAATAATTCGAGAGTAATAAATCCCTATAAAAAGAAAAACGAACGGTGGCATAGAACTATGTCGGTTAGCAGTTAGGTATAGAAGAAACAAACCGTTCTGGCTAGCGGCGACACAGTAACATGCCATGCTCATTTATAAACGGTTACACACACAGTCAACAATGGCTAGAAAAACTATCCATCTAGTTTTACATGAAGTCATTTTAAATGTTAGGAAAATAAGATACTAGCTTTTCCTCGCGACGACGTCGGCCGGTCATGCCCGTCTTTAAAGTATGGCTGTGAGATAAAAAATATCCTATGTCCTTTCTCGTAGCTCAAACAAAGCATCATCCCAATTGGTTCAGCGGTTTAAGAGGTAACAGACAAACAGACAGAATTACTACTATTGTAAAGTTAATACTTAATACGGACGCAGAATTAGTAAGATTCGTTGAGCAAATGCACTAATTTTTGGTATGTTTTATTTATTTTATGTATAAAATTTGGGATAATTCTAGTGGCATTCATTATTCACTACTGCCAACACTTGAAATATACTGTAGACACATGCACATATTGGCACATATTCTAGTAACAGAAAGTCAATATCTGGGCATATATTTAGTAATATTCCCAGCTGTCACATTTCCGAAGCTACTGCTACACTTAAGCCCGTTTCACATCAAGCGCGGGCGCGTGTCAACGCGGGCCCGCGGCGGACCCGCGGCGGGCCCGCGGCAGGCCCGCGCCGCGATTGTTCAGCTAGTTTTAAATGAACGCCTTCACACAGCGGCGGGCGCGGGCGTGCGCGGGTCCGCGCCACACGCACCCGCCCGCGCCCGCCGCTGTGTGAAGGCGTTCATTTAAAACTAGCTGAACAATCGCGGCGCGGGCCCGCCGCGGGCCCGCGTTGACACGCGCCCGCGCTTGATGTGAAACGGGCTTTAGACACGTGAAGGAGCCTGTGACTGGCCTACTTACCGGATAGTTTTGAGTTTTATTTTCTCATTTTGTCGTTGTGTAACACCTTCGATGAGAGTATACATTACTTATCAACAAAAAGTATCCAGTTACCTATGTTAACCTATACTTAACGAAAACTTTAATAACCTGATATCGATTAACCTTTAAATGTCGCAAAAATGCTCCTTGCAAATGCCATGGGTCTTGATCGTGACACAGTTCCTTTAAAAGCTTGTTTACATCTAATATCACTTGATTATTGCGAAATGCGGCTTTTCGGCTACCTTAAACCACATACAATAACACTTACAGCTTATTTTATCACTGACGTATATGTGCTTTGCCGGTTTTTTACGAGTAAATTGGTGCCATTATCATAAGTAACCGAATAAAACGGTGTGAACAAAAACTGTCATACCAAATATAGGAAGCCACGCAAAATTGAACGAAGGCAGGTCATGTAGTTTTGTTTAGTCATAAAGGAGTATTTTGGCGAGTTAGACAAAATAAAAGTTTAAGTCGTGTTCGAATTATGGAACGATTGAGTTAACGTCAATAGGTGTAAAGTTGTAGCAGAAAAACATAAATTGCTTAATAAAAACCAACCATTACGTAGTTTGTTACGTAAACGGCATCTTAAGTGCTCATCAAATAAGAAAACGAAATTGCTCTATATCTATCTTGTTTATGTATTGGAAATATTTGCATAGCACAGGCGCACCATATTGAGTATGATTAAGAATACGAGTAAAGTTTATTTTAACATAGACTCCAGTTTTATATAATTTTACCGTACAACTCGTACAAGTGCAACGAAAAATCCAGCACTGTATAACTTAGCTATCTGCCCGCTATTAAACATTTGACACGCAAGACTTTACCAGAGTTAAAAACTGCTTGATGTTTCCGATGACCTCCAAGCTCAGTCTCCTTGTTTTACCTAAGTATTCATCAAAATCATGGTAGATAATTGCTTGAGCTCCGAGAGTCATCAGTAAGCCACAATCAACGAGTGTTTTAGAAGCAATTTTGGTTCGTGCAGCACTCATCACAGACGCTTCCGTTAATGTAAACATAAACAAAAACCTTTCCTGTTTGTTACAATCACGACCTAAAATTAAATGCACAACATCAACCCGAATCCAAATCTGTTGGTAATCAAATTTTGCAGGTTTGTAACTTCATGCTCCGCAGTGCATCGTCGTTAATCTGTTTACCAATTAGAACTAAATTGTTAAGCAAATTACGATGCACAACCTTGGTAGATGATCTAGAATTTAAAACGATTGCTAAATTGTGCCTAAAGCGATGTCGCTAATGATCTAACTTTCGTTCATTAGATCCGCGGGAGTTTCTAATTTCAGCATCAGCAAAAAATCTTAAAATCACTAGTAGTATCTATAAAAAATACATAAAAATGAATAACTCATGTTCATCTACCATGCTTTAATAAGTAAAGTTATCTATAATCGTAGTAGATTCGTTATTAATACTCATAATCCAAGGATTGTATATCGGATTCTCTCGCACGTTTTTTTACTTTCACACGTCAACCTCATCATAGGAAAGTTGCGCAATGCTTTGTAGAATTAACGATGTGATCCAACGACAGCAGATCAATAGAAGATAACTCGGGCCTTGGGATGGTGAGCGACAAGGTGGTGACATTGGTCTGTCTGGATCAATCATAAATCAATTGCACGTCGCAAAAGAAATAAAACGCTCACCAGATGCTTATCTGTGTACATTGTATAAACAGCTTTCGAAAAGCCCTCGACCAGTTTAAAACTGTTGTATCTTCGATCTGGGTATAAGAGCGTGTAGGTAATTAAATTACGTTGAACATACGTACACATTTCTGGGTGTATTAGTGTCAAGATTACTTATGCTAACGGCGTCCGGAGGGTCAGGAGTGTTCGTGGAAGTTAAGTTTCGCAATGAGTGAGCGACGCGTCCCACGTCCGTTCGTTAGTGTTAACTCCACGCAGTTTGATTCCAAACAATGTTTAGAACTTGTTTGGGTTGAAATCTTTATTAATCATTCATGGTGATATCGTGCCATAGTTTATCCGTGAAATTGAACATTATAATTAGGGACTAGCGGACCCGTTTTGTGAAACGTTTCAAATTATTGTACCTACAAATTAAGTTTAGGTATTGAATGCATATGGTGGATTCCGTGTTTTAGTTGGTAGAAAATAGAAACAGACCGATTACCACACGTAACATTATTTATTTAAACAAATATTATTATTTTTTGTTTCGGGAATCAGTACAGGAAGTTCTATTTAAATCGGAAGTCAAATCTACGGTCGAACAAATAGGAGTTAAGGGGTATGGGCAAGCTATAGTAATAACGGTAATCAATGTACTGGACTTTCAACTTTACGAGATTGGATATACAGTTGCTAGGGTCAAAACAATGCTGATTAAGATATGAGATTTGCAAAGTTGTAGGAAAGCAGCACTAGTTGCAGGGTGCAGTTGCATACATTTTCATTCAGAATTGGTGCGCAACGGGCAGGAAGCGGTTGCTATCATACACCACACTATCTTGAAGTGAGATTCCGCCTGAGTCAAGGAACTTTATAATGACGATGTAATGACTGTATCATATGGATATAAAATTATCATATTGATGATATTATGGATACACCGTTTCAGATAAGTTAAATACATATATATCGAGATGTCAAATGAGAACAATACATCATAGAAATTAGTGTGCTATGCAAATGTTTCATAAGTTATAAACCAGTCGTGATGTTTTCCGGTTAATATACGAATACACATAAATATTCAACAACATACGTACACGTACAACATGTCCCGACACTATTGAATTTATCCTGATATAAAGCAAATTGGTTATTCTATCTAGAATCGAGATCCTAGTAGCCTAAAGATTTATGTTTCTTACAAAACATCTAGGCGGTAAAACAACAATCCAACCGCACTTAAACACTGATTAGCAAGCTGTAAGGAACCGGACGAAGGTATAAATGAACAAACACTCAGCTCTTCCACGGAGAAGAGTGAGGACCCATAAATATTAATGACAAACACCGATTCAATGGGAACCGCAGACAGGTCAGCGGCCTTTGATCCGATTGTCTGATGCTCATTTTCAACTTGTAATTAGGAATGCCTTGAATAGCTAATATATTTGAGCGAAGAAGGAATGCGTATTATGAATAAAACATGATCCGTGGAAGCTAAAGCTATGGAGGCTTTAGTTCTTGAAAACGAAGATGACCTATGTAAGCAAACAGATGCAATCAATCATAAGATTCATAAGGATAATGTAGAGATTTGGCACATGACTGACCTGAATACATAATTTATCGGATGCGCGAGAAAAATATAGTCTCCTATTTTCTATTGGGTATATTGAGTTCTAAATAATCATAGCCGTTATAATATAATGATTCGTTTAATTAATTGAAGCATTCGTATGAGTATCAATTAGTACATTAAATAGCCATGGCGGTCACGGAGGCAATGGAAAATGTAATAGTTTTCATGTGCAATGACCAATTTATTAAAATAGCTCAGTTCATTACAATGCCTAGGTCACATAGAGGAGCAGAGTATATAATATGGCTAAATTGTAAAGGTTTATGTAATTCTAGATACGACGGAAACAATATAAATGTATACCTGTATGCTTTCGTAAACTAAAAAGAATATATAATAAACAACTTAAGCTGACTGAAATGCACCTATAAAATAGTGATAATATAAATAAAACTAATAGCGGTCACGGTTAGCTCATAAATTATTTTAGAAGAATCAATTCTCTTCACATAGATATCTCTAATGCAAGCACAGATTTATTATTATAAGAGGCCTCGTATCATATAATTGGTCTCAACATTCACTTGTGTGAGAATGAAAGTGTGACTCAACAGTAACATATTTCAAATGATTTGAAATTCAAATTTAATATCATCCCATTATAAAATTAACAATAGTTTGAAATGAGAGTTCTTTTGTTACATAAAAATGACATTCTATTATGCCTTGTTTGAAAATAACCAATTTACGATGATGAAAATTGATGTTAGCGCTAAGTGACTCAAATCGAATCTGATAAATGTGTCAATGTCCTGTACATTGGAGCTTAAGTGATCGCTAAACTAACAAGCGATGGGAACAATTGTGTAGAAAGAAAACTATATGGTGATAGTGCTGTGAAACAATGATCTAGTTCTCGGGAAATGGTGTCGGATAAGTATTAAATTTCTCTCGCAACACATTATTACCAGTGAGGGCGTTAAGCTTTGTAATCTAATGTCCCAGCCTTGTTTGGAAGACATAAATTTGAAAGTGTAATCGTTATTCACACACAATGAATCTTGCAAATCGCTTCGTGGAAGTAACAGTACGGACTCCATTAAAACTTACTCCTTTAGGGCTATCTGACAAGATGATCTGCGTAGGATAATAATATTTACACATGTTAAACGCTCGTTACTCAAAGATAAAAGTCTTGTCAGCCATATGTGACTATTATCAATTTTGATAAACCCGTATTAATTTGTACTGATTGTGATGTACTGCCCTCAAAACATCTAGTTGAAAAATGAATTGTCATGTCATAGCATCATAGTACATTTTGTAATGAGATATCGCTAATTGGTAATTGGCTTATAAGGACACTGTAGGTACATCACTTCATATCAATAATTATAATTGAGTGTAAGACAAGGTTTAGGAACTTAATCAAAGGCGAGATAATAAGGTTAATAAGTAGCGAAGAAATCAAGAAGAACATAGGCACTTACGTAGTACATACATACATAGGCAGTACATACGTACGTAGGTGTACATAGGCCTTACCCGGAGCGAATTCCCAAAACATAATGTACTTACAGAGTTTGGCGACCCAAAGAGTTCTATTATACGGAACACATGATAGTAATAAATACTTGTATGGCTCTGTAATTTATCTGTCTCCAAAGTATGCATTCTTAAGTGTAATTAATAACAGTTAAAAATAGCAAATGTAGATAGGTATAAAGGTATTTCCGAGTAAGAAAACGTGCGTAATAACGGGATACGTACAAGTAATTTTTGACTAATTTTCACCGCTAGTCCCATATTGGAAACTCCACTAAATTAAATAGGTACTTGAATATAGCTAGTTTGTAAAGTTACACATAATTATTTCACAAGTAACTTATTTTAAGCATGTTAATAAGTTGATAACGTAATATCGCTGGACCAACACAAAACCAACTTGAACATGTCCAAACTAGTGTAGTGATGTCGAAACTTGCATGATGAGGGTCTACATAGGTCCTTTTCATTACATTTTGCAGGTACTTATAAAGTTAAAAACTCCAGCCCCCAATGAAATGATGTTCAGAAAAAAAAGCATTAGGTACCCTAAATACAGTATTTGTTTTAAACTCGAATACTTTAAGTAGGTTATCTGATCTTAGCTCATTTGCGCATATTACAGCAGTAAGTTGTTTCATTACAAAAAAAAACGTGCATTCCATTAAAATGAACTAAAGTTTTAGAACCTACATTTTTCGATATAACTGAAAAGTTAGAATCATCAAAACCACTGTACCGATAACAAAAGCAAACATATTCGTATACATATTTCGTATTGTTATTTCCCCGATTATGGTAACAGTTTATTATACCGTACCGTGGAACCAGCGATCATAAATAAATGCTATCAACTGTTCCTGCAAGTAATGGTCGACTGAATAATAAGATCGGTCCTTAAACAGCCGAAAAATTGAACGCCCGAGTACCTAAACACAAACCCCATAGCCGGCAACCCCTCTGGAATTGTATGGGTATAGACGTCCCGCTCCCTCCTGTCGGGCTCGCCTTCTGCCGTGTCGCATCGTGGGATAATTAAATATTTATGTCATCAACAGAACGATCAAGTTTTACTTCTATTACTGTTGATTAAACGGGACCGCTTCCTGGATTACATCCTGGGAGAAATAAGCATTGCTAGGGCTGTAATAGGAGGATTTACCAACAATTTTACTACTATGTGTAATCTCGCCATAATAAGTAAAATCGCATGCAAAAATAATAAAAATAAAAGAAATATGATTCTAGGTATTGTATACACGTACCTTTGAGATATAGATCCTAATATTTCAAAACATCCCGTGTTTAAAAAGTATGTGCAAAACTTAGTTTTAAATGCTATTGCAACAACAAACAGTTTTAATCACTATGAGATAAGATATGTCAACGGAGCCGTTCACAGGTTCACAAGCACTAGATGGTTTAAGTGAGGACAATGCGGTGTCGTTATTCTGATGACACCTCACACATAAAACAGACAAAGCTCGGATACGTGAAGCTTTTCGCGTAAAGAAGACGTGTGGACTCGACGGTGGCCGAGAGGAAACTGCATCAGTCAGTCAGTCAAACAGGCGGCGGGGGGGTGCGGCGGGGAAGGGAGAGCGCAGCAGGAGGCGCGCGTCGAGCTTGCTGAGGGGCGTCGAACTAGCCTTGTGTTGCCGCGGCTGATATGATAACGAATGTATACAAAGCTGACGATATCAGAATTTACTGACGCCAGTTAGAAGATACCATTATTCTTACAAGTTATAACCCCGCTTGTGCAAAGAAAGAAGCTCGATAAGCGTGTAAGAAGATTTTTTTAAATATTTATACGGAATTCAAATATGACTCAGCTTATTTGATGAGACATAGAAACAAGTCAAAAGTGGCCGACGGGGAAGAGCAACCGAAACAGATGTGTATTGACAAAAGGTCTAACAAAAATAAACAACCACGGTGAAAAGACAGGAATAATAAATCTTTTGAATAGCGTAACAAGGAAGAGAACGCTTGGTATATTGCCGGTCAAAGGATCAAGAATTATTATATAATTTAGTCTCGTGTAAAGATTTCTGAATCCTAGAATATATTTACAATAGAATTACGAATATTATAATGGACTTAATTATCTGATACATTAGTTCATGTACTATGACTACTAACTATTGAGTCGTTACATTTTTTTCCGTTTAGCTCTATAATGACGGGAAAGTTTGTGACAGTTTCTTACGTAATTTTCAAAGCAAGTTTAGTTTAAATATGAAATACAAAGGGCAGAAAGAAAATACTTTCGTCGAAAATAGCCTACAGCGCAGAGAAGTTGATGACAGACTTATGTAGACTGAATGTAAAACTAATCAAGAGGTTCCCATAATAAAATACGAGAAAGAAATCGTCGAGGAATAAAATACGGTTAACTAATAAATTGGTTCAAGCCACTTTAGAACCATTTGTGTAAATCGGAATACGTGCGTACTTAAAGGGTACTTACGACTGTTTACGACTTTGAAATGTTTTCCAAAAGCACTTGAAGTATTTAATGTTGTGAATATGTCGGGTACACGTCGGCATCTTTAACTACAATTAAATTCAGCATTTCTTTATCTCATTGAAAATTGGGATTAAAATTATGTTCTCATTTAATGGGATAACGGCTGTAATAAGGGAGATAATGCTGAAGATAAGTCAAAGGAATAAGTTATCTATTTAATAACTAACTTACAATATTTTAATAATTTCTTAGCGTTCGTATTTATAATAGATTGAGTTCACAAACAATTGTTTTATAGTTTCGAAATACTATACTCCAGTATGAAATTCATAAATACAGAAAAAAACATTTCACATCGCTGTTTTTACAATTATAAGAAAAAATCTTATGTGGTCTCACGGTATTGGAGATCATGAACAGCTTGTAATATAAATCTTATAATTTGTTGCGTCTTGTCCCACGTTCATAATGCTTCGTGGTTTACTTACCATAAACTTGTACCATTTAATACAGTTTCATCGGCTTGAAGCTTAGTCATGTCATGAGACTCATGAGAAACGGTCTGAGAGATCCAGTTACATTTGCGTCCCGTTTTAATGAATGCTCTGTCTCTGATTCATAAAGCACATCGTAAAATCAAAAGCGAGCAATCGTCTGGCAAATAAGGGCTGGATCATCACTTAATCGAATAATTATGAAGAACGATCATTTGCACAGGCTATCAGCTCAAACTTATTAGCTCTCCGAGTGTAATTACTGAGAAGAAAAACAACGAAACGTAAATCATTCAACAGTCTCGCCTGCTTTTAAAATGTTTGAGGGTTCGACATGGATGCAACTGCGCCGACATAAATTACTGTAATCATGGCTAAAGATAGCTCTTACCCCAACGACATTGTTTAAAACATCTGTGTTATATTTAAAATTCGGAGAAATATATGGCAGGAGCGGCACTTCTGATGAAGCAAATAGACATGATGTTTTATAGAGAAATTAGAGATCGAAGGTGCACCACGCTGGGCGACCGTTAAGTAATATGTTTTATCCCTTACACCGCCTAAGGGAGGCAATAAAAATATACGAGGACCACGCCCGTGGATCACAAACGTGCCGATCGGCTTCGCACAAATTTGCTTGTTGTATTTTCAGGCGACACTTGGTAAGCAAACGTAAGAAAGATTTATTGCACTGCGGCGTGTGTGGCAGTTCCTTTTTTTCCTTGTCGCTCCATCATACGAGGGCTTATTGATTTTCGCTGTGAGGTAGCCATTATAATTTTGGGTCTTCATTATACTTTGAATGGCAAGTGTTGGTAGTATATTTGATATATAGTTATCAGAGCTAGACCGCACCAGCAGACGCGAAATTATCATAAATGTTGGAAATGTTTTGGAAGTAATAGAACAGATATCAGAAATATAATTTATTAACATCCTAAAGCAACCACTTTATTTAGAAAATGTTGTAGCTTCACTCTAGTTGACCAAAGCTGCGTGACTTGTAATAATAATGGCACGTAAAATTACACGAACAGGATTACAGTGAAAAGGCATTTTACGGGAAAAATCAAAATCATAAACGATGTAATTAAGACAATTTCATAACGCCAATTATAAGCTTGATAGCAAATCATGTAAAGTTACATGTCGCATGTTTGTTAATTGTCTCATTACATTTGATATTGGCACTGGCTGTGAAAATGGGTCACTCCTAGAGCTAAGATAATAAGAGGAAGATAGTGCACTTAGTGTGGAGACCACGAACCGGGTTAATCAGAGCAAATTGCTTCGGGACCTATAATACATAATTTTAAAACAATTGAGTGGTTAGAACAAACCATAATAGTAGATTAAGATGTTAACGTAGCGTATAAAACCTCGTCTTGAATATGTATAGGTAATAAACTTTTTGTTGCATTTGACATGCTTAAAAAGGTTATAAGCAATGACGGTTCAAAGTCAAAACCCTTGAGGTAACAAAGATTAAGAATATTTCAACTTGGATGGGCAAGTCAAAGAAGCTATCGTATTAAAAAATTTGGTTCATTAAGTTTTTATCATGCGAAAATTTTTATTATAAAAGACCTATTGTTTCTACATTAAATTAAGGAGGCAATGTGTAATTGTTTCCGTTTCACGACAAGCAATATTTATATTTAATCCATACTTCTAGAATCACATCTTAAAAATTTGTATATGCAGATGCAGATGGCGTGGGTGAACTAGCATAACGGGCTGAATGCCTTGACAATGACTAAATTCAGTCCTCGCAGTCTGTGTGTATTGTGGTTAATGGTGAAGATTTTAAAAGAAGGTTGACAAAAATGATGTACATATATTTTTTAATTATTAAAATAAGTCTTAACGCAGTAGCCTCCAGGCAAATACTATCCTGCGAGAATATACTCAAAATTAAATGACATTACTTTTTGGGAATTTATACGCAACAGTGGACAATAAAAATAGGTCCCATATCCAGTACGGGATTTATAGGTCTAAATAGGTAAGCTGGAGGAGACCCATTAAATATGTTTAAGTACTTTAGTACCATTCTTTTACTACGGAGTTCCTCATAAACATATACACATAATTTCATCTTTTAATTTGTATTTGTCTGCAAATTGCACACGTATTTTAATCAAAACTGAACCAACGCTGAAGCCACGCTTCTAAATCATGAAATTCCTATTAAATTTCTACAACAATAGGCACATCTGCAACCAAAAGAAGTCTATAACCTTAACCTCAGATCTAAAGTCGGTGTTTTTATAGATGTCGATGACATCATGATCCATTCACGAGTAGTTCAGAAAGCAACTTAATGAAAAATACAATGCCATAACATAATACCCCGTGACGGTTTTGTTAAAGCGTCCGTATTATTATCAATTCCACGGCAAGACCTCCAAAAGAACGTAAGTAAATCTTCGCTCTTAATTGACTAATCACATTTAGACGAAAAAGGAATGAGAATCCAATTATACTGAAGTAAGTTCTGAAGTACCAATTAATAGCTCATATAATTCCCCAATTCTGGTGTGGAAATTTAAAACAGAAAAGAATAAATTGTTTATTTTAAAACTGTAACTAACTATGCATAGCCTTATAAATCAAAAGCTGTAGACCTGTACAAGGTATATGAAAATCAAACTATACAATTCTGAATCTTTTTTATTTTATTATACGTATATTACTAAGACATATTTAGGCTAATAAGTAGCTCAGTTAACAGAAGAGTAATGTCTAGAAATTACAGCTAAGGACTAGAACGGTCTGTAAAATTTTAAGGACATAGTTACATTATAGATAATGGTTATAGTATTAATTGAATAGAGACGAGTAACTCGTGTTTTATAAGTCAAATATTGCTCGACATGTTTCGCTCCGTAACGAGGAGCATAATCAATGGTCGTTCGCGTTGGCTGTTGGTTAGGGAGCGAAACGTGTCGAGGAATATTCGACTTATAAAACGTGAGTTACCAGCCCCGTTTTGTGTTTACAATGGTAAAAGTAACTATGTTCGTAAGTACTCTTATTACCAAAAGAACTATAAAGTTCTACGATTACTTTTAGACAATCTTCAATTCTTTGACGACCATCAGCCATTTTAAAAGTTAGTTTTCTTATAGTTTATTGAAGAACCATGAGAATAAATATTTTCTTGCTGCACAATGAAGAACTCGACTTTCATATCTAGTATTTATGCCAGCGCAGAACGAATCTAAGTTCACATGGCACTAGGTTTTTCTCCTCAAACTTTGCTCACGTATAAGTAGGACAGATACAAAACTTTACTGAAACTCAGACATGTATAGTATGGAAAGGGGGTCACTTTTTCTAGTCAAAGATTGCTCGAGGTTTCGCTTCATAACAAGGAGCTTTTTAATGAGTCGGTCTCTTTTTCGCATTGCCTGACCGACGAGGACTGCGGGCCGTTTTAAATGAGGCTAGCATTAAGTTTATGGCATTGTAAAATTGTACATAAGAATGTACTTAATTTTATTGATTGCTTCAAAGCATTAAGCCTATAAGAAAAGCTCGCTTTAACATAAAATTGTTCAAAAGGGAAAGCAAAGCACCAAATACAAAGGACAATAAACAAAGTGAATGGCAACGTCAACATTACCTTTATTTCATGGGTTAAGCCAGCATATCTTACTGTTGATGACTAAATGCGACATAACTGAAATTCTTCAGGTTGACTCACACCACTTACAATGAATAAACAAAATAATTCATTAATATTACAAATAGCTTGAATAAACCTACCTAAATGGTAATGTAATATATTTACAAATATTTCATTTTAAAGCATTTAATGCCTGCGCAGTGAAGCATAACAATTCGAAGCATTCAAAAATTTAATTTAGCGAAATATTTAGAAGTTATTCTGGGTTTTCACGAACAAAGCAATCAGTGAAACGAGTCGAACAGTTATGTGGATTTATACTAACCCTGACATGACTGACATTACTGACAAGCTCGTCGACGGGAAACTATGTCCCAGTTGCCAGAACCTGCGACATTGTGACTCCGTACAGCGGCACCTACATGACATAGCGGCGAATGAGATAAAGCTTAGACATTTGCCGAATTTGATGTGTACAAATCGTTAATGAGAACGTTTATAGTTTTGAGGCATATGTAATAGAAAAACTATATTTCTACATATCATCTCCAAAAGCACAAAAAAGTATTATTTGACTATTAAGCGTATTCACACCGTTAATTAAGTATGAAAATTAATTTCAACTCTCCGCGGACGTGTCGTTTTCATAATTCCTCTTTTTGTGGACGTGGAACAATGCTTATCCGCGTTATTAGCGTAGGCGTTGTGCTTTACCGCTCTCGTGAAGATAAATCTCTCAAATGCCAGCCATTTTCCTTTTAAATTCTCACGATCCAGGTTTCTACTTCTCTCTTGGCGTCCATTAGATGTCACATTAAGAGGTCATTAATATATAATATAATATAGCAAGTCACATTAACAACGTAATCAAACATGTTCTGTAAAGTTGAGCTACCTAGTAATTAACAAAGACAACTGGGTCAATGACATCAGTGTTTCCCGATACTGAAAAATCTGTAAAACTGGTGATATTTTAAAGAAATCTACAGAAGTCGCATACTCGACGCGTCTACAGTTACACTCAACTACAATAAAGATAAAGGATTTACCTGTTTGTTATATAGAGAAATTGAAAATCTTAGATTTATAACGTGACCCAGGTGTACACTGATTCCAAAAAATAAGCTGAATTCAATTTTTTTCCGATATTTCGTGTATGGAAATGTATTTTTACTACCGGATGATAACGTACATGGATGATTTAGATTTGTTTTAAATCGAAAATTACATTTGGCTTTATAAAAAATCCCATATTTCTATCAATTCTTTACAATATTTTTTCCCGAGGTAATCCTAATTATTCGATATTTGGCTCAATCAACTATTCTTTCTGTTTCACTTCAAACCAAAGTTTAATTGCACACATAATACACAAAACAGTTATTTGTAGAAGCTATATGTGCCTTCCATAATGAGTCACCTACCATGCGCGTCAGTAATACGCATGATCACATTTCTTGTAACAAACTATGCTTCAGTTGTCCCCTGGCTGATGGGACAGAATAACAACAACAAACCGCTGATTTACTAATTTAGCATGTTTTTAACATCGAATTACTAAACAATATGCATGTACATGGCAACACTGGACTAGGTTAATAATTCGTACCGAAAATAAGCTATAGAATCAGACTAGGGCCAACACTCGCTAAGGGCAGACGGTCCGTTGAACTATGTACTTCATCTGACAATGACGATCCCGATAGGCGTCTGTCATACAGTTTTCATTAACATAATTCACTCAACAAAACCATTCTCATTTTAGATAACTTGCAGATTTCAAAATAAGTCTTATTAAGTTAGTATTGTTTTTCGTTCTTTTTTCTATTACATTTCAGTCATATCAAGGGTATTTTCTGTGACGCAGCGTTCGTCTAAGTCACCATATATTTTGTGAAGATGTGAAACCATTACTCAGTATATTACATTAGGTACAATATCTAGTGAGGCGACTTTCAGTCGAGGATAAAAAGAATATCCAAATGGAGCGTAGCTAGTTCTGCACAAAGCGACTAACGCCAGGCGTCTAATCAGTCCAAATTCTATCAAAGTAAGTTGACAACGACTGTATTAGTTGCTTTTTACATCTATAGTCAATTTCTTTGCTCCTACACTTAACATATGGTATCTAAGTACATTTTTAATAATTTCAATCATAACTCAGAAACTTAAGGTCAAAAGATAATTACATAAATTAATAAAATATTGAAGGATAATCTTATTCGATCGACCTAGTCCTACAGTAACATCGATAAGGCTTGTATTGAGATACTAGGCGACGGTATACGAGTATACTATAATATACATTTAAATAAATTCATAAATAGCGCAGGACCAAATAATTGCTATGAAAACACTTATTAAATTGTCATGATTCGAACCCGCGTCCTCTTGCTTCGTAAACAGGGTCACTACTGATCAGGCTAGATAACCATTCATTAGTTTTAAGTATTCCGAATTACTAAGCGTCAAGCACGTAATCTTACTTTTTTCACTAGTCGATTGATTAATAAATCTATCAGGGTGTTCCTAAGTGGAATGATCGATACCTTCCGCGCCTTAAAATTACCAGGTAATCTCGAGCGGTAATTACTAAATTTACTTTACCAAGGCGGGAGATACCATCAAAGTGCCGATTAGACTATTAAGGGAGCACGTGGGAGTCGACGAAAGCTCTTAGATGTAGTGACGATTATGTCATTCAGATTAAGTGAACACGTCATGATGGATGTTGGTGCTCTGAATGAATTATGGAAGGGGTATGAATCAATAGAGTAAATGAGAATAAATCACTGATTGCTTTGAGAATGTTATCAATTGAAGTTTTGAACAGATTCATCAAGTTTAATTAGAATGTCAGAATTTTATAAACTCAGATTGATAATTTTTCGACTATTAATGAGTTTCTACTTGACGTGAAAATCTCAAATTATTATACGTTTATCAAAAGCAAGAAAAATATTTAATCACTTTAAGTATTTAACCCGTAAGTAAACAATGTGTAGAATGTTTTATGTCTGACCGTTTCAATTCTAACTGGGACGACACGTAAAATTTTCATTGTGCAATGTAGTTAGGAGCATGCCATTTTACTGTGGACATTACAGGCGAGGCGTTGGACGAGTCAAAGATAAACAATTATGGCCGGAGCGAGCGACCCAATTCCTGAACACACGTGGAAGACTATTTCCAGACAATACTGGGAGTGGCATGACAGGTAGCTTTCGGTAAATAGCGGCCGACATAAACAACTCTGTTTACATTCACAGCCTCTTGACATTTTTCCTAAAATTGTACACAAATTTAGATTTTGGGGAAAGATTTATAGATACGTAAATAGATCGCGTGCCGTCTTACAGCACCAGTGTAAAGTAAAAGATTTTCCCATGGCACTGCAGAAAACGGTGCGGTACTAACAATATTAAAACTGCATTGGCGTGTCAAATGTGATGGTTAGTTAAACCGTATCGTATGAAGAAGTTTTAGTTACTTTTATTACTATAATGCAACTGGAAACGATGCTATAAAAACAAATGAGCCCGTAACATAAGCCGTAATTAAGTACTCTCTCACGTAGACGAAGATAAAAACACTAACAATTAGCAATACTAGTGTCTAGACAGAACAAATGTCTTCTGTTGGAGCAGCTTGGCCGCTTTCAAACACTTTCCGTGCTACAGGCCAGTACTGAGGTGCCAAATATCCTCCAAAATTGCGAAGCATTTAAAGTAACCACAATCGACTCCCATCCAACAATAGCTGGAGGAGAGCAGACGGGATGCAAATAACAAAAATCAATACGCCGAGCGGGGAACGCAGACCCGACTTGAACAAAATTAACTATAGTCACCGTTTTAGCATGCTCCATATTGGGAGTGTCATGTTCAAAACAAGTTTATTCATTTAGGGTAATTTGGAACGGTATCGGTACCATAAATGTCACGCGAAATAATACTGACGAATTATTTTTACAATAAAGCTGAGAGCTTTATTTATATTTTCCAAATAGTTACTGAAATAACTAGAATTCACAAATTTTTCTCTTATGCATTTTCCAAATGGGCAATTTCACTTTCAGGGACACCCAATTAACTTAATTGTCAAATAAAAGTTAAATCAGTGGTCAGTTTAGTGACGACAATTAAGCTTTAAATTTCAATATAATCTACTGTTTTATGTTTAATCCATAAATAATACGTGTTATTGTAATAGAAAAATGCGAATAAAGATGATTTACATAAATATTTCAAGCTTAATTGTCGTCACTAAACTGACCACTGATTTAACTTTTATTTGACAATTAAGGTAATTGGGTGTCCCTGAAAGTGAAATTGCCCAAATAGTGCTGTGGTATAATATAATTTGATGATGAATTTGTGTTATATGTGTATTTTAATTGCATAGAGGTCGTTCACTCCATTTATATATTCACTAAAACCGATATTAACGGTATGAATGATAATAATAGTTTCAGATTGGCACCTTCAAACGGACGTTGTATGCCAACAATAAAATCTGAACCAATAAATTCTTGGAAGACATAATAGGTTTTACTGGTTCTACGGTTACTTCTGAAGTTCTACTGCTATGTACGATGGGGTATATCTGCTGAAACAAGACAAGGGGAAGAAGTCCTGGGGCTCGTTATGTCCCCATATATGTCTTCTTTAAACATATCATTACCAAAAAGTATTACACCAAGATGTCACTTATTGATCACTGGAAATGTACCATCGCAGACCGCTCATCTCAAACGACCTTTTTCACCGATATTTTTCATGAAGCTATTAGCTTTATAAGTTTATCCCTTACCGTATGAATAGATATATTAACAATGTTATATAGTTTTGCTGGTTAAAGGTGCGAGCAAATGGAAGACGGAGTTATCGAAGGGATAGTGTAATTATCAGTTTTTTAATACCCCGCTATTGAAACAGACTTGACACTTGACACTTTTTATTAAGCCTGATCGGCCTCAAGGGATGAATTGAATTTAAACTTTCGTGAGGCATACGGACAAGATAAAAGTTTACGAATTGTTAAACACAGCGGCTTCACATACGATTTTGGAGAGTATAGGTCTTGATCATTAAATCCTAAGTTTTAGTAACCGGTCACGGCTTCGGCATTAAGGTTGGCATCTCGCTACTGATTCTGAATGAACATGGTAATAACGCAGTAGGCTATGCATTGTTTTGTTGTACAATCGGTAGCCACGCGGCATTCTCAGACAGGTTACAGACGTACGGACGGACAAACAATAGATCATCGGACATCCGTTATTGGACGGCGACGGCCTAATAACTAGGCACAACAGCAGGATTTGAAATTTAATGGATTCCCATTTCGCAAATTGTACACTAGCAATTGTACATTGTTGGATGTGTGGGTGGAAATAAATGGTGTTTTTGTATCAAAAAAGTCATGAAAACGCCACCATATTGGAAAAACTTATTCAAAATAAATTTAATCTTATATAAACAGCAATATGGATTTTCAAGGAATGATCTTATCATTTCCGTAACTCTCCCAATTATTGTTTACTTTCTCGACTTGAGCAAAATGTTATTTCATTATTTTCAATTGTTGCCAATGTTGAACAAAATCAAACAATTGTTACGAGAGAAAATCTTGGTTACCCACCGAATAGTGTGCCATGCGCCCGGAGAGCAGGGATTGCCCTAATTCCTGCCACATCAATCTTGCGTCCAATCTTTCGTGACGTCAGGCTGCATGGAGTATATGAAAGCTCTAAGTAAGTGGTTGAGAGACTTCGCGTCTCTGCGCTGGTGCTCGAGCGAACCTGTTGACCTACTGCGCAGCGCTCGCGGCTAAATCTCGGCACCTGCCGTACCTATGCTCGCCTGGTACATCAACTGCGCCAACTCAAACGAAACCACTGTTTGTCATACGAAAACTTTAATAATATCGAGAGAGTTTTCCAGGTCTCTAAATATAAAATTCAACGAGTTTAAACGAGAAATTTCACTCCAAGAGTAGACTTAGAGTAAAGAGCTAAGTTTAAAATTGAAACTGTTCTTACATACTGTAAAATATCTACTCTACTAGCTATTGGACATCTTCAGTTTAGTATCAGTATCACCGTCTGTTGGAGTCATAACTTTGAAATGAGTATTTCAAAAATGTGTCTTGTTATCAAAGTCATTTTGTTGAACTCGTGCTGGTCGCTATTCCAGTGTCTGTGATTAGCGATAGCCGCCAAAATCCGATCTTGTATTTCACGTTTAATTTTGTGAACAATACTGACGTTGGCTGAATAAACACGACGTGAAAATTGCGATAATGCTATCGCTGCACGCCAACGTTAACGCGGATTATGACGAAGTCTCGCCGTCGTAAAGTTCGAGACTCGCGACCTATAAATAGGCTGTTATAAGGTTATTGGTAGATATTCGGTGACCCGTGCGAACATCTTGACTGCGTTGAACCTGTTGACCCAGTACTGAGTACCGATCTCATCAAGTGAATTTTAAGTTTACAGCAGCGTCGGTTTAAAACAGTAGTTCATCTTATGCTACGCGAAAAAAACAAGAGACGAAAGCCACGAAGGCTCAGGTAGAATTGCAACAGTTGCTATGACGAACTTAACATATTATCTCTTGATTAATTACCACAGTAAAAGATTTTTAAGACCCAAAAAAACAAACTCGGTATTTATATTGTTTTTAGAATAGGTACATATAAAGTAACTCGATGAATCAATGTTGGGAAGAAACTCTTAGCGAATATTTATTTAGCAACAACTGTTTCATGATAGATTACTATCATTGGGTTACACTATGAATATAGTGAAGTGATGCCCAGGCACCAAATGTGCTGACGAAAGGACGCATACGAACCATCATTCGTTACTTTCTAATCTCCCATCGCGGATACCGTAAACGGAGAAAGGAAGCCAAAAGTTTATCGTAGCGTAAATATATTAAGCGAGAATTCTTTATTTTTTTTAATCTGGGGCCTATTGCAAAAGTTTACTAATAATACTAGGAAATAATAGTAGTTACAAGTCAATGATTTACAAGTCGTACTTATTTGTGTTGCATAACTATTTTTGATTTTACTAATAATACAAGAATATTCCTGTTGCATAAATTGCTAATCATATTTCTAAACTACAAGTTATAAGATTTCAAATTACTAGTACTAATATATTCTGTTGCATAATATATTTTTTGCAATTTGTAACATTGGTGCCTACCTATATGTGTTTGTATATGTATAAGTCGAATACTGCTACATGTCGAGCGTCGAGCAGTATTCGACTTATAAAACGTGTATTACCCATTTCTATACAATTAATGTTTGAATCCCACGATAGTTTTGTGTTTAAAACTAAGTACCTATTTTTATTTGTAGGTACTTTTTTTTTAAGTAGTCACACTAGGCTCTTCGACTATACGTTGTAGTGTATACAAAAATAGTGGTGTCGTATTCTGATAAGAAAAAGTAGAAAAAAAAAATTTGACGGAGTTCTGATCCGACCACAGATTTTTCTGAAGTATGATATATAATATGACATCTATTTTTAGTAAAAATATCAAATAGTAGGTATACACTTTTCAGCCTATTTAAATATTTTCTTTAGGTGGCAGCACTATCTCTTTCGCTATACATTTGCATAGGAGGTGCAAGTACACTCTGCTTGCCCTTAGTATGCTGTCAGCCGTTTCAAGGATTCCATATACGCTGGAACTGTGTAGTACAGAGGTCCAAGACGTTAGCCGCGATAGCTAAAGACGTCGGTTTCGAATCTCACCTAAGACACTTCTTCTGAAGTATATGACATCTATTCTCAGTAATAAATAAAAGCATGTTTTAATTTTCATTTCATACATTATATATGTGTTTAGGAAAAGCTGGATAATAGACAAAAGACGGGATAGGTAGTACAAATTGTGAAGAAACCGAGGTCGATTTTCTAGTGTACGAAATATTAGAAAAAGAATCGCCTGTGCTGGAAGGATCGGGTGTAGCAGAATCTTCAACTTTAGAAACAGAACATAATATAACAACTGATACAGATATTCCCACTTACACAACATCTCTCGCCGTAAAGGAAAAAACAGGGGAAGAAAGTGATCTAATTGATATCTTAGATGTTCCCACTCGAACTCTGGCCGCAAAGAAAGAACCATCAGAAAAAAGTGATCCTACTGAACTGACCAGAAAAAATAATTTAAACGCAATGTAATTGAAGAACGTGAAGATCTTATCCTGAAAAAAACTAAAATGACAATAGAAATATTAGAAAAAGTAATTAAACTTAGGGATTTTCAAATATAAAACGTAGAACGCGATAATTACCTATAAGACTTGCAGAACTTAAATATGACCTCCCAAGATCGCGTTTTACTTGCAATTTTGATCAATATCAATTCTCACTAGCTGTGTACATTCCAGATAATGAACCTAACGTCAATTTGGATTAACAACAACAAACCAAAAAATATAAATTAAAATTATCTGCAACATAAAATATAAATTACAAGTCGAGTTACTAATATTATTAGCTTGTAATCTAGATACTTGTATATTAGTAGTATATTATTGGGAAGTCTAGCCCACTTTCGGCTGCGCCTTCGCCTTCGGCTACGGCTTCGCCTTCAGTTGTCTGGACTTCCCAATCAAATCCACGTCGTTTTAGCGATTCTCGCAAAAACTCGTTCAATGGAGTAAACTATCCCAATAATATACTAGCTCTTACGGTCTATCTTACGGTCTATAACTCCCATTCGTGTTGTAAGATTGATCGATGCTTTGCTACACTTAATCGTCGAACGCAAGTCTGTTTCAATCTGATTAGATTGAAAAAGACTTGTGTTCGACAACGTTTAGAACATTATCGATCGGGGTTAGCATTTCATTGGTTGGACGTGTTCGGGTTGCGTTTGACGAATTACCGAACGAGACTTTGTTTCAGTGATCTAGACTTTTGAATTTCAATGAATGTATTAAAATTAATTAAGAGCTCTTTTATAGAACGAGATAAGAATTAGTCTGACTGTTTATTGAATGAAACAGCAAAAGCTTAACGCTACACACGATCCAAGGTGGCCAGTCTCAGATGTGTGCAAGGGCGAACCCACATAGTAAACTATGGCGTTTCCAACACAACATGTCTGATCAGCTCGTCAGCGTCACAGACATGAATGGACCTCCGAAGCGTGAAAGCCCGGCGCCGGTCGCATTTTACGTGCTTCGTGAGTGAAACCCCTCCGGGTGTGGGAGTCCATATCTATCGACCGCGTAGATACAGAGTTCCCTCTAGTTGTCTAAGTCAACAATACATACAAGTCGGGTGGCCAGTTCCGAAATATATGATTTACATGTTGAGGCAAGTCGGTCGTCAAGTGCCCGGCAGACTGACCATCAAAACTTATTTATATGGATAAAAGTAAAAAAACTTCGATAGTGTGATGCAGACACTTTGTTCTATTGGATATCACAAATGACTGGAAATGAATAACTGAGATATACGATTATGTCCTTTCAAATAAAGCAGTAAAGTATAAAACAGCAATTATTTATAACATTCGTATTACGTTACAAAAGTGAACAAGCAGATCAAATTCCATTGCATGACGAATGACTTTATTGGCATACATATTTATTATTGCGAACTCTATTGACAAGTTGCGGAACTAGGTACCTACTTAAAGTACTAAACATAGGTATGTCAGTCACATCATGTTTGTCTAGGGTTCATCGATAATTATATAGATTGCATCACTTCAGATTGAGTATGTTCATTATCGCGAACTCTATTGGTAAGTGGTGGAACTAACTACTTAGAGTACAAACCTAGGTATGGTATGTCATTCACATCATGTTTGTTTAGGGTTCATCGATAATTACATAGATGGTATTACGTCAGATGGATTGTGTTTCGACTAAAATGTTTTTTTTTTCTGTTGTATTACAAAAATATTAATTAACAAATATAAATTACTTAAGAATAGACATTAATGCGTTATAAAAACATTACTTATGGTAACAAGATTACTTAAACCTGATATTGTCAATGATGGTTGATTGATACAATCAACAACATAAATTGATAATAAAACTCTACTTTATTTCGTATTACCTATTAAGCATGCACCTACCGTAGCTTGATTCATTATTGAAACTTTATTCATAACCAAAAATAAATATGAATATTAGACAAACCAACTGAGCCCCACGGTAAGCTCAAGAAACCCAAACCCACTATAATTACTCATATTTGTACATAGAAAACACCCTTAACTCATGAACAAATACCTGTACTCATCATACAAATAAATGCCCTGACTGGAATTCGAACCCTGGACCAGGGTTTCATAGACAGGGTCACTACCCACTAAGCCAGTCCATTCATAGATTAATTTCGCAATTGTAAAACGGATGTGTTCAATTCATTAGTTATATGATACCTGCGCTCGGCATCGAATCGGCATAAATATAGGGTTGTCAACACATAGGTATTATTTAATTATCGTATAAAGTGTTATGGAAACCGAACACTACAATTAATTGATTGGTTTATCTCGATATAATTATGATTAACACACCTAAAACACCTAACCTATTTATGCTTGGTTTTCGATTGTCATTGATACGTTAGTTAAAGTTCGAATTATGGGGTTTTTAATTATTAATTTAATTTACCAAAATATAAATCAGTATATAAAGTTTGTGTTTTTAAAGTTTGACTTGATATTATAAGTAGTGATATAATAAGTTGGGTATATAGAATACCTTACATCTATTTATTGCAGGTAAAATATGGAACGTACCAGCCCTGAATCATTAAGTAAAATCACCAATAAACGGGTATTAATTATCCGTCATTCTAATCGTTTCTTTCTTTGTGACTTCTTTCCCAACCTGGGGCCTATTGCAAAAGTTTACTAATAATACTAGGAAATAATACTAGTTACAAGTCAATGATTTACCAGTCGTACTTATTTGTGTTTCATAACCATTTTTGATTTTACTAATAATACAAGAATATTCCTGTTGCATAAATTGCTAATAATATTTCTAAACTACAAGTTATAAGATTTCTAATTACTAGTACTAATATATTCTGTTGCATAATATATTTTTTGGAACTTGTAACATTGGTGCTAATATTATCAGCAAATTATACAAATCATAAGTAAACTTGTTGGCTGAATGAGCAAAACATTTGCCTAGTTCATGTTTTTTTTCTAAAAAAGTAACATTTGGCGGCAATTTGAATACTGAATATTGACATATTTTCGGCGGCAGCTAATTAACAAAATATAATTGAAGTTTTTCAGTACAAACATCATCTTCCTCGCGTTTTGCCACAGCTCATGGGAGCCTGGGGTCCGCTCGTCAATTAATTCCAAGATTTGGCGTAAGCACTAGTTTTTACCAAAGCGACTGCCATCTGACCTTCTAACCCTGAGGGTAAACTAGGCCTCATTGGGATTAATTCGGTTTCCTCACGATGTTTTTTATTCACCGAAAAGCGACTGGTGAATATCAAAATGATATTTCGTACTTGTTCCGAAAATGTCATTGGTCGCAAGTCGCACGTTGTTACCGCTAGACCACCAGCGCTTTTGAGAAGTTTTTCAGTATTATACGTACTTACAAACGTTTTTAAATATTATAAAAAAATTACGGGAAAACAGAGAACATTTTAAATGTGCGTTTTGATTAAAATAAATGGTTAATTTTGATATAACTGTTTAACTGTTCATCATTGGAATACTAATATTTTAAAAATATGGTGCCCCTGACGTACGTAGAAATAATTACAAGTTTGTTCTAATAATTTGTGTTTTTGCTTATATTTTGCAACAGAAACTAGTAAAATTCACTAATAATATGAGTTATTAGTACTAATATTTTGCAACTTGTACTTCATTACTGCTACTTTATAATGCAACAAAAAATTATAAATTACAAGTCGAGTTACTAATATTATTAGCTTGTAATTTCGGTACTTGTATATTGTATCTTGTACTTTATTATGCAACATAAAAGTACAAGTTACAACCAAAACCGCTAATAATATTAGCTTGTACTTTGTTATGCAATTGGCCCCTGGAACATACCTGTGCCACATTCAAGTTCAATTCTTCGCTGCAGCAGACTTTTAGCACGACCTCACTCTTGCCTTTCTGCATATAACATAGCGTTAAAATGTAAGTAAGTGTTGTTTTTTTGTCTTTTATAGATTATTAAATTATTATACTTTCATATCTTGCTCAAAAATATTAATGGACGCTGTGTTTTACTTTTAGGTCCGACTCAGAGTATGAAAGCATCGTATTCTCAAACCAGAAGGCGGGAGACCAAAAACAGAAGAAAGCAGGACAAAAAAGAAAGCCTAGTGCTACTAGGTAATTTTTTTTGTTGCATATATTAATTAATCGTTTATTTCAACATTCAATAATGAGTATTATTTCACTTTTTGGCTTGTTTTTTATTCATAAAAATTATATAAAATTATTTCAGGTCTGACTCGGAACTCGAATTTGGAGAAACGGTGACGAAACCAAAAGCAAAAAAACCTGCACCAAAAAAATTTAACAGGTATTGTTTTGTAATTTTGTTTTTGACAATGTTTTAGTTTAAAACACCTATATTGTTTTATGTGTAATGTGCTATAAAGAGTATTTATTTTGTTTTCCATTTTATTTTATTGTATTCTTTATTACAGGACTACCGCGGCATCAAAGAAAAAAGAAGCCAACCACCCATTCGAGCTATTTCCCGAGGACGAGTCTTTGGCGAAAAATTACTCTGCACCGGATCAGCTAGGATCGTCTATTACTCAACGCGTGGCTGATGGAATCACGCGGCGTGCTGTCGACCTCGAAGGAGCGTTCTTCTTAGAGCTTCGAGTTTACAACACCGACGATATTCGCAGTGAGTTAGCGGAAGAAAAGTGGAAAAAAGCCCTTCTATCGGTTAAAGCGCAAATTGATACCGACACTCCTCAATGGGAGTGTCTACAAAAATTAGCAAAGCATTTAAAAACTTTGTTTGACGACGCCGATGTTAAATATTTCCAAAACAAAAAAGTTTAAAAATACCTATGCTAGTATTTTTACATTTCCTATTTTTTTTGTGGGGTTCAAATATGTAATTCTATATCAAAATTTAACATTTTGATATAGAATTACATATTTGAACATCCATTAACTTAAAATAAATTAGTAATTATTTTGTATACTAAATATGCCTTTTTGTGCAGCTTGTTCAATCAATGTTCAGAAAAATAAATGGGTGGGTCATTTAAAGAGTATCAAACACAAAAATAACTCATTAACAGCATTAACTGATGGCGTGGTTGAAATTTCATCTGCATTTAAGAGTCGTATATCATCATATAGAGTTTTTGGATCCGACGAGTTAGAATTTGCTTTACCAGAACTGTTTATGCATAATTTAACATCGAAATTAGAGAGAGTTATAAAAAACTGTCTGCTAAAACACATTTGCTTAAAAATCAACTTTGAATATTTTGGCAACTTTCTTTTATTTAAAGACAACAAAGAGGAAACAAAATCTTTTACAACAAAAAACTTTACAGTACATCAAAATCATAATTTTAGTGAGTTTTATCAAAAAGTAGTACATGATTTGAAAAAAAAGTATCGAAGAATTTGAAGAACGTGATAGTGGATGGGCATTTCTATCCAATTTATATTTAGAGATTAATGTTAACAAATACCAGCCCATGAAGGGATCCTCTTATATAGATTTACCTACTTGTATTAAAAACAAAAAAGCTTGTACTAACATACATAACAATGACGATTATTGTTTTCTGTGGTGTATTGTTGCGTCGCTTTATCCAGCTAAAAAACATAAGGAGCGTACAACATCATACCCACACTTTGAAGATGTGTTGAATGTTGCTGATATTAGTTTTCCTATAACTTTCTCAGATATATGTACGTTTGAGCGCAATAATATACATTTAAGCATTAATGTGTATTCCTTAAAAGATAGTCGTACAGTTGTAGGACCTATTTACAGATCCGAACAAAAAAGAAGAAAAAAAATTAACTTACTTTTAATTGAAAATGGAAATAATTCACACTACGTTCTAATTAACGATTTATCGCGTCTTGTTCGTTCTCAAATTACTAAACATCATGGTAAACTTTACTTTTGTGAAGACTGTCTTATATTTTTGCTACTGAAGTCAACTTTAAGAATCATATCTGTAGTGGAATTGCCACTGTACTCCCTGATAAAGGTACATATCTTCAATTTAAAAATTTTGAGCGACATCATAGCGTACCTTTCGTGGTGTATGCTGACTTTGAAACGATTCTGAAACCAGTTCAGACTTGCGAAAATTCGCTCTCGGAGAGTTTTACTTCAAATAAACAAATACATATACCAGCCGCTTTTGCGTATTACATCGTTTGTTCTTACGATAAAAGCCTAAATCGTTTTGTCCAATATCGTGGACCTGACTGCACTTCTAAGTTTCTACATTATTTGTATAAACATGTATCGGATATATATACAATCTTAAATAGTGAAGTTCCAATGATTTTTACCGAAGCAAACGCTCTAGCATACAAAAAAGCTAAGATTTGTCATATTTGCCGAAAATTTCTCTTTTTTGACAAAGTTCGAGACCATTGTCATTTAACAGGACTATATCGAGGTGCGGCTCATCAATATTGTAACTTAAATCTTCGTGTACCTAAATTTATCCCCGTTTTCTTTCATAACTTGTCGGGTTATGATTCACACTTATTTATCAAAGAATTAGGTAAATGTTCTGGACCAATAAAAATAATACCCAAAAATAAAGAAAACTATATATCTTTTACAAAGTTTTTAAAAATGTCAGATGATCGATATGTGAGAATACGATTCGTTGATTCATTTAAATTCCTGGGAACTAGTTTAGAAAAATTAGCGAATGGCTTGAATAAACAAGACTTTTTCTGCTTAAGTAGATTTTTCCCACAAGTAGAAAAATTTGATCTGCTAACTCGTAAAGGGGTTTATCCTTATGATTACATGACTGACTGGGACAAATTTAAGGAGACTAAGTTACCTAAAAAAGATTTTTTTTTTAACTCGATATCTGCAGTGCAAATTAGTGATTTAGATTACAACCATGCTCAGTCTGTATGGAACACATTTAATATAAAAGACCTGGGCGAATATACTGACCTCTATCTTAAAACGGACGTCTTGCTTTTATCAGACATATTTGAAAATTTTCGAAACATTTGCATGTTAAATTATCATTTAGACCCTGCATTCTATTTAACAGCTCCCAGTCTGTCCTTTGACGCAATGTTGTTAAAGACCGGTGTTAAGTTAGAGTTAATATCTGAATTGGAAATCATTCGTCTTATTCAAAAAGGCATTCGAGGAGGCATTTGTATGTGTTCAACCAGACATGCACTTGCTAATAACAAGCATATGAAAACTTACGATGAGAAAAGACCTGACACGTTTCTTATATACATTGATTGTAACAATTTATACGGCTACAGTATGTGTCAACCATTACCAATGTCAAATTTTCGCTTTCTAGATCGCACTGAAATATCTCAATTAGATATTATGTCCGTGTTAGACGATGCAGAATTTGGATTTATACTCGAGGTGGATTTATTATACCCCTCAAATTTGCATAATACTCATAATGATTATCCATTTTGTGCACAGAAGTTTGTTCCGCCAGGAGGAAAAACTAGCAAATTAATCCCTAATTTGTTTGATAAATACGAATACGTTATTACGGAGTGACGTCACGGAAGGTAACACACACAGTGTACGGTCGCGTACTTATTTATTGTAGCAATACAATTTGTTCGACTTCCTCATATGCAAGTTATCGGAGTGTGGATCTGTGACCGTTTAAGCTGTGCGAATGTTTGCAGCACCGGGCGCGCGTGTAATAGTGCGTTTTTTATGTTTTAATTCGTGTGCGATAAAAGCATAAACTTACGTGTGGGGTAGGTGTCGAAAACGAATATTAAAAACAAACAGCTGATCTGTCAAATCTATTACTTTAATAAAAATTTACATTCCGGTTAGTGTTTAATAAAAGTTGTAGTGATTAATAAATAAACTATTTACAATATAACAAAAACAAAAGAAAAACTTAATTTACATTAGCCACTACACCTGCGCCATCTAGCTATTAACGGCTGAACCAACCTAATTCTTCGTTGCCGTCTTAACTATCGACTAGAAACATGAGCTCAAAGTGCACAAATTGTAAGAAGTTTATGTCGCCGAGAGATGGCACCACCTGCCCTACATGTCGGCCTGCTTTGGCCGCCCGCAGCTCGATCCAGGACACTGAAGTGGCAGCGCTGCGTCGTGACCTCGAACAGTATATGGCTGAGCAGCGCGAGTTTAGGGAGGAGATCCGGGAGTCCCTGGGCTCCTTAAAGAGCCGCATGGATGAGGTAGAGCGGAGGCTCGATCTGGTCGAGAGTAGGGCTATCGAAGCTACACCCCAGAGCAACGACGTGGGACAGCTGCAGCAGACTGTGACTCGTCTACAGCACGAGCTCAGCGAGCGGGACCAGGATGCCCTACTCTCCGATCTGGATATTGGCCATATCCCCGAGGAGAAGGGCGAGAATGTGGTGCATACTGTTACGGTCCTTGCTGCTAAGCTCGGCGTAGTGGTGGAGCCCGGGACGTGGTGTTCGCCGAGCGAGTAGGCATGGTAGGGAGAGGCGGAGGAGACGCTGAGGACGGTGGGCCCGCGGGCCGCCCGCGTCGCGTAGTCGTCAGGCTGGCACGCCGCCACCTGAGAGACGAGATGTTGCGGGCTGCTCGGGTACGTCGGAACTTCACCACCGCTGACGCTGGCATGCCTGCTCCGAATTGTCGAATTTATATTAACGAGAGGCTCACTCGTAACAATCGCCTGCTGTTTCATCGAGTCAGGGAGGAGTGTAGGAACCAGCAGTGGAGATTCGTGTGGACGAAGAGAGGCCGCGTCTACGCTCGGCAAGGAGATGGCAAGCAGGCGTTCTGCATCAGATCGGACGCTGACATACTGCGGGTTTTTGGAGATGGCACTGTTTGAGAGAGAAATGATATTTTTAATTTATTTGTTTATTAGTATTAGCACCTTGTTTCTGCGGTATGGCAATTTAAAATCTATATATAAATACAATATATTTAGTTACTTAGTTAACGCTACTTATTTCTATATATCTTACAAACTACATCACAATGTACATATAATACATTTCTTGTTTTTCTTTTCCATCTGTACATACTATGTGCATGACTCAAATCAAACCAGTGGTTACAGTTAATAAAAAGCTTAAAATAGGTTTGTATAATGCAGGCTCCTTAGGCACAAATCAGGACAGTCTCGTAGCGACTATTGCTCGGCATGGGGTTGACTTGCTTGCAGTGAACGAGACCTGGCTGACTTCAGAGGGTCAGGGGCGTGCCCTATAATTCCAGAATACACATTGCGACACAAACCTAGACCCAAAGGAGCACGCTCGCGGGGCGGAGGTGTAGGTTTTTATATAAAACGGAGTGTCAATGCTCGCATTTTTCCCCATCCCGTCGTTCCATTGCACAGTTTGGTTGAGCAAATGTGGCTTACTGTGTCACTCAACGGCAAGAAGCTTGCTATTGGCACAGCTTACCGTCCACCCTGGATGGATGTTGATCTCTTTGTTGATGCAATGTGTGACTCAATTAGTTCCATTTCAGATTATGACAATTTAATAGTTTTAGGTGATTTCAATATAAATTTGTTAAATAATACTGACCCAAAATTAATGAAATTTAATAACTTTTTGACATGTTTTAATCTTATACAATTAGTCTCACAGCCAACGCACTTTACGGATACAAGCCAGACTCTGCTCGACGTGGTTTGCACAGATATGGAGGCAAAAAATACTATTGTTGAACATGTGGGCTCTCTGATTGGGCACTGTCTCATAGTTTGTGAATTCAATATCAAAGTCGAAAAACCGAAACCTTTATGCTTTATATACAGGCCTCTTAAAAATATACAGCTTGAATATTTTGATAGGGACTTGCAGTGTGTGAGGTGGAACTCTCTTTTAAACTTGAGTAATGTTAATGAAATGGTGAGAATATTCAATCTGAACTTACTATCTCTGTTTGACCTTCACGCTCCTTTAAAAACAACCATTGTCAAAGGATGTTCCCATCCTTGGATTACAGACACCGTCAAACACATGATGCGGCTGCGTGACAAGGCTGCAGCTGATTTCCATAAGAACCAGTCTGAAGTCAAAAAACAATATTATAAGGACCTCAAATCAGTAGTAAGCAAGGCTCTGTTCTATGAAAAGTCAGCTTATTTTAAAGTGAACATAAATAACAAATTACATGATTCAAAGACCCTGTGGAAGAATCTTAAATCTACTTTACTACCCAAGAAAAACATGGAACTACCCCCCTACTTTAACGACCCAACAAAAATAAACAAGCATTTTCTGAATTTGCCTGGTACAACAGATGTAAGCATATCAAATCTGACTTATTTTGAGTTTCACCGATTTAATAACTCTACTTTTCAGTTACACCCTACAGATCCAGGTCAAATAATTAAAATTGTTAAAAGTTTAAGATCTAAAGCTGAAGGGTGTGACGGTATTACTCTTGACATGTTGTTGCTGACCTTTCCACAAACTGTAGACATAATTACTAATTTGATTAATACCTCTTTGTTGACATCAACATTTCCTGACATTTGGAAATTAGCAATTGTCCGCCCACTGCCTAAAATTTCAAATCCAGTTGAGTTTAAAGACTTAAGGCCTATCAGTATCTTGCCATGTCTCTCTAAAATAATGGAAAAATAGTTTGTAAGCAACTAACAGTTTACTTAGAGACCAACAACATTTTGCCAGATGTTCAGTCGGGGTTTAGAAAGGCGTAGTACTACTACTGCTTTGTTGGATGTCACTGACAATATCATGTGTTCCCAAGACAAAGGTATGTGCACCTTGTTAGTGCTACTAGATTTTTCCCGCGCTTTTGACTGTCTGAATATTGATCTGCTCATATCTAAGCTTAGTTACTATGGATTTGACAATAAAGCGATAAGGTGGTTTAACAGCTATCTTGATAATCGCTACCAATGTGTAAAAATAAGTCGTTGTGATGGCTCCACACTTATTTCTGATCAGGCCCGTCTCAAGAGAGGAGTCCCGCAAGGATCTGTTATTGGTCCGATTCTATTTATTCTTTACTCCGCTGACATAGGGAGAAGCATCACACACTGCAAGTACCATATATATGCCGACGACATTCAAGTATATATTTCTTGCAAGCCAAGTGAAGCTGATAAAGCAATTGAAAAACTTAATTTAGACCTGAGTAGAATAGCTTCCTGGGCCCAAAGTAATTGTTTATTGTTGAACCCAAGCAAGACTAAGTATTTGGTATTTGGCAGTAAACATCAGCTGACTAGGTTTAATCCTTCAGCAAATGTGACATTGATGGAGGAGACAATAGAGCGAGTGTATGAAGCAAGAAATTTGGGACTTCTTATGGATAGCATGCTTCGATATGAGAAACATACGGCTATGGCAGTGAGGAGCTGTTTTTACAAACTGAAAGTTATGTACAAGATAAGGCCATATATAAATGAAAATGTACGCATGCGGCTTGTGGAGTCTCTCATTCTCTCTAAACTAAACTATGTTGATACTGTGTATGGTCCACGTCTACTTGCGAAAACAAAGAGACTCATTCAGCGTGTTCAAAGTGCCTGTGCTCGTTTCTGTTTTTGCATTCCACCTAGGTCACATGTCACCCCATTTCTCAACAAACACAATATGTTAAAAATGCAGCATCGACGTAAACTCCATTTGGCTTGTCTTCTTTTTGGCGTCTTAAAGTTTAATGCTCCAAAATACCTCTTTGAAAAGTTGGTCGTCAATAGGATGCGTGAACGCCGACAGTGTGGATTACTTTTGCTGACGCCTAGGCACGCTTCAGCTGCATTCCGTGGTAGTTTCCGATATGCAGCAACAAAATGTTGGAACAATATTCCACCGCCGATCAGGAACCTGCAAAATGTTTACGGTTTTAGAAATAAGCTCAAACAGTTAATGTACGCACACCAGCTTACGCAGGAAACTTTGAGTCATGACACAAGTTGTATATAGAATTGTGTATGTAATATTATATATAGCTCTTTTTTTACCTTCTTGTGTATGTCCCTGCTGCTTTTCCATATTGCCATACCGCCATAAAAACCATTCCATGCTGCATATGAAACCATTTTTTAATTATTATTTAGGTTAGATCCATTTGCAGTCTATCATCGCCGTTGCCCGAGCCGGTTTCACTATGTAATCCGTGCCGTGCTTAACGTATGTGGCTGTAATGATTCCGGTCGCAATATTTGTTGTTTGTTTTATTCTACATGTTGTTTTTTTGCTTTTCCATGAGGCGACCATGATAACCTCAATTAATTTAGGTTAACCCAGTGACCCAGTTCTTGCTCTGCTCGCTGTCAGTTTAGTGTCTCAAATTGTCGCTGGCGCTGGCTGCGGCGGGCAGAGTAAGCGCTGTCATTTATGGTCGCGTTCATGGAAAGTTATGTGTTTGTTTTCTGTACCTAGTCTTCTTTTTATGTTTGTGTTTTTTTATGTTTATAATTATGAATTTGTAAGTATGTTTTGTGTAGGTAAATTTGTGTGTTATCTGTCGTGGCATCACCGAATGGGCTCAGCGGAAGATCAGCGCTGGCTCCTGAGCTGGCAATATGCTGAGTTGAGTCCATTTTGTGATGCACACCAGGTGTATTATTTTTTCTTTCTTTGTTTGACATTGTTTTTGTATATGTGTTGTCACAAATAAATGTTTTTTATCTTTATCTTTTTTATTCATTATATACATTTAAAAACGTGCTTGCAGAACGGATTGATTCTCGATAAAATTCATCGAGTTTTAACGTTTCGCCAAAGTTCCTTTTTAAAGGGATACATCGATTTAAATACCAAATTAAGGAAAAATGCAAATACTACATTTCAACAGGACCTTTTTAAATTAATGAACAACTCGGTGTTTGGTAAAACTCTTGAGGATAGTGAACGGCGCGTAGATGTTAAATTAGTAAATCAGTGGTATGATGAAAAAAACAAAACTAAAAAGTTTACTTGTGCGAGTACATTAATAGCACGACCAAATTTTCACAGTGCTACAATACTATCAGATAACTTAGTTGCAGTGCAAATGAAACCAGAAAGGGTAATTTTGGATAAACCGATATACGTAGGATTCGCGGTTCTAGAATTATCTAAAAGCCATATGTATCAATTTCACTACTCTGTAATAAAGCCTCATTATGGTGACCGTGTTAGTCTTTGTTACACTGATACCGATAGTTTTATTTATGAAATAAAAACCAACGACTTTTATCTTGATTTAAAAACATTTTTAGATTTTTGATACGAGTAATTATGACTCATCGAATGTGTTACAGATTCCTTCTCGAAATTAAAAAAAATCCAGGTTTGTTTAAAGATGAGTTAGCAGGAAAACTGGTAACAAAGTTCGTAGGGTTACGTTCCAAATTATACTGTATGAAAAGTGAAAAAGGTATTATAAAAAAAGCAAAAGGAATAAGAAAACCTTCCATTCAAGAACTCACATTAAATAATTACAAAGATGTACTGTTAAACGAAACAATCATTCGAAAAAAATATCTTGTTTAAATCTATTAAACATGAGATCTTTACGCAGACAGTTAACAAAGTTGCTCTTTCTAACAAAGATGATAAACGACTCACTTTATCAGATAAAATTTCCACTACGGCATGGGGTAACAGTTCTTTTTTGTAGACGTTTTATTTAAGGTACTTAACTGTTTTATCTAAAGCTAAAAAAAGCTCAATCTGTGTAATAACATAAAATGTGTATGTACAAATAAATGTGTTTTTATTAATTTCAATAAACTTGTGAAATACTGAATGTTGTTTTTCTTATTGACTCTACCCATACCTTTCATTTATATAGGTACCTGAAAGCCTGAGTGACAATTGAGTATTTTCAAAAAATAAAATCCCTAAACCCGTTTCTCCTCCATCTGAACAAGTTTAGATTTATTCTACTACTTAAGCTCGTTCAGAACCAAATAATAAAAAAGTGACCCAAAATTTTCATATAAATTTTAGTTTCCACTACGTCGCGCTAATACAAAGTTAATTCTAAAATGTGGTGTAATGGAAACTAATATGATGTATGAAAATTTTGGGGTCATTTTTTATTATTTGGATCGAACGAGCTTAAGTAGTCGAATAAATCTAAACTTTTCCAGATCGGGAAAAAACAGGTTCTCAAACATATTTTTTGACAATGCTCCATTCCATTTTTTTTTAAGGCAATTCAAACTTATATATCATATTAACTAACTGCTCATGTCATAATATGCCCATGAATGTTGAGTTACTATAAACCTTAAGTTTTCATTGTCTCAATTAGCTCCGGGCTACTTTTGCACTGTCGGATAAATCGACTTACCGCTACCAAATAACATACAGCAAAACGTAATGATATCCATATTGAGCAATAAAATATAGTCACGTTTTACCATGCGTGTGCAAATTGTTAATGACAGGTCAACAACATTATTGCAAAATGCACTAATAAAAATTACCTATTTTATTTGATGATTTACATATTCATTCATAAATTTAACGTGACACGAAACACTCATTCAGGTAAGGCGAAAAATCGTATTTATGTTATTTTAATTTAAAAATTTACTACTTTCATTCAGATATAAAAATAATATTGGTTATATTTTACTTACGTTATTATTTTTGAACTTTAATTATTATGACTCAAATCACGCCTCCAGAACCCAGTCATTTAATAGGCTTGCACAGAGGTATATAGAACCTACACGCAGACCCTTTGTTTGGGAAGTTGAATGGAATGTGGGACCCCGCTAGAACCCTTTTATGAGTACACTGAAATTATTATTGCTAATATTGTGTTTTAGGTATCAGCATGAGTGATCATTGGGACCCTGAAGATTCTTTCCAACATGCACAAGAGTGGAACACACAGACGTTTGATGAAGCATTTCCTGAACTTGCTAACAAGCCCGACGCATTGCTTTCAACGCCTTCGTTAACAAAAACACTCAGTAAGAAGAAAATAAAAAACAAACAGCGTGTTCCAAAACGAAAATTGAAATCAGCTACTACTTTCGTTAAATGTAGACGATCTACATCTGATGGACCACGCCTGATACAGATTAAGGTCCTTGGCATACGCAATGAGCAGGAAACCCAGACAGACAGTGACGATGAAGAAAATATGTTATTTAGTGCTCAGTATATAGTACGTGAACCAGTGGACAATGTTATGGATTCGGCATTGAGTTTAATAAATCAAATATCTAAATCTATGCTAAAAGACAATTTCTAAATTGTATATGTTTTTATAAGGTCAGATGTGTATGTGATTTATGACATAATAAATAAAAAAGTAAACTTGATAACAGAGTTTCATTTATTATCATTAAAAATTAATACATTTATTAATAATTATTTAATTGATTGCTATCTAAATACCATTTCTTAACACATATAACATTTTTTAAAGCACAAAATTTTTTGTGGTGCACACAATTATAAAATTCACTTTTAATACAATATTTTTCATACAAATCTCTAAAACGATATTGTTGTTTTTCATCTAAATCTAAAACAGTACAACCAGGAGACAAATGCTTAAGCCATTGGACTTTTCTGCTCCCTTTATGAAAATTTTTTTGTCTTTTAAATAGTCTACAATGATTCTTTTAAATTCACGGTGGTCAATATAACCCTCACGCCACAAAATGCCACATTTTTTTTTCTAACCACGTAACTTGCCTTTTTTCGTTTGGAGATAAACTGGAAAACGGTTACGGCGGTTTAACCAAAAAAACTTGTGTATATTCATTTGTGGCGAACGCAAATTCCTTGATTATGAATTCATTATTACTCCATTTAGAACCCTGAAGATCGACGAATATGTAGTCCTGCATTATAATTGTTTATGATATCTTTTCGTGATATTACTTAAAGGTTTGTATTCTACAATACTGTCATTCAAAATCAGGCAATAAGCTGACGTCTGCGGGGGTAAAGTTGATTCACATTCGAATTCAACTCGCACATCAACCGAACCGGTTTTTAAGGTTTCGTTTTGACGAGAACAGTCAATAACAAATAAAGGAGCAATCTTTTTAAAATCTTGCGGGCTTAGCAAAGGTGCCTGAGCACGGTAATAATAAGACTGTTGAAATTTCGCATAGTTCTCATATAATATAGGAAACTTTTCACTAGAAAAACTGACATCAAAACTTTCATAAGGAAAGTAGCTTGAGTTTAAAAAAACCTTAACATCTCTCAAGTTACAGTGATCAAAGTGTGTTACATCTTTATCAGCAACATTTTTTCGTGCTGTTTTCAATCCGATTATAATGTAACGCGGTTTCTCAATTTGAGATGAAGTTTTGATAGCCCAAGAATGTTTGGACGTTTCAGGCAAGAGTGGATATTCATACAAATCCCAGTTTCTAAATGCTATTTGAATTGCACGATCTCTTTCCAAACATTTGAGTAAGCTCAATCTGTTTCGATCAGACACCTTAATATGTGGCATACGCCATACTATTTTTGAGATAGTTATGTTGTCTATATATTCATTCGTATTTAACTTAACGCTATTTAAGTTAGTATTAGATCTTAAAAGAATTAGTTCATGCTTGCAATTAATAACTATTTTGTTGTAATCCTCAGCAAACCCAAGAATTTTGTTTAAAGGTATATACACAGAAAATGATCCATGTGAATTTTTTGTACCATTGATATCCCAACCCCATAACTTGGACATCGATGATTCAAGTTCATTCATGGATACAAGAGATTTCATAGTAGTTGTAACCCCAACATTTTTAATTTTGTCGATTTCGATTCCATTGAGTTCGTATCGAAGGTCTTGAAATAGATGGAGTATTGGATTATTCGTAAAAGAACTGACTTCACCTCTTGTTTCGTATCTCTATTGAATGCAGTTATAGTACCTTCTATGTATAAAGTACTTGCCGATGGTAGTACGTAAAGATCTTGCTGATTAATAGGTATGCGTATTTCATCATTGAAGTTAAAACTTGTTACGTACGGCTTATACGAATGATATTCAAAACTCTCTATTGAGTTGTCTAAGGTGAAAGATTCTGTTAAATCTAATATACTCATTTTATTAGGCCTATGCTTTGGAGGAATTGTTTATTTTGTTTTGTGAGTTGCACTTTAGGTCTTCTTTTCTTGAATGCCTGATGAGTACTAGCAGTAATTCTCATTGGGAGTGAAGTTTTATTGAAGTCTATCATTTTTTTCTGAGGTGTAAATATATCTGAATGTCTTCACCGCGTAAATTAACCAAATTGTTGTTAACGTCTAATATTCTTACTGTAATTGAACTTACACTGTTTTGAGTAACAGGAAAATAAATTACGTTTTTCGGTGTTTCTATAAGTCGATAACCTGGTGGTACATTAGGGACAAACTCGTGAATTATATGACTAGGTTTTCCATTAACAAATGAACCGCTCACTATGTCACTTTCAATGCGGACTATGGTTGTAGACAGAATGGAAACAGGATAAGGAGATTCTGTTAATATATTAGCTTGAATAGCTTCTGATCCAAAACCGAGTAAACTACCAATAGATCTCTCTTTATCGAAATAAATATTTTGCGAGCATAAAATAGATGTTTTAAGGTATTATTATTACATGTTAGTGAAAATGAGCATTCTTGAAGGTGTTCCTTAAGATAATCACCAATATCTTGAAGCTCATATGATCCTTCGGGAATTTCAATTGTTTTGTTTTTTCCGTAATAGAATGTATTGTTTCTGTGGTCTATATTAGGTATTGAATTAAATGTTGATATATACAACAGACCACACTCATAGTCTCCATCCAGCTGAAGAGCTGGTGAGTGGTTTGTTATCAGAGTGGAAGATGATCCAGTTATAGACAAAGTGAAAGACATCGTAAGAATGATAATTTGTTTATTGATCATAGGTATTTAAACGCTTATTCCAATATTGTTTTAAGTATTTAAGACATAAATGCCCACAATTTACTGTGTTAAACTTTTACGGGTACGTCTTATAATTATAGTAAATATTGATGTTATTTAAATACTTCTTTAGCTCTAACGGAGGTGGAAGATCACCATAACTATTAAAATATTCACAATAACTGTTGTCTTTGATATAGGCTACCCAGTGAGTTCCATTGTTTTTAGAACTGTCCAAGTTAACAATTCCACATTCTACTCTTTTAGGACGCTTTGGTAAACTGTCTCTCATATAAACTCCACGAAAATACGGAATTTCTGTCGAGTGTTTTAAGATGTCGATATTTGAAAGAGCACGTCTGGGTAACCTAGAACTTAGTTTTTTGAAGTTTTTATGCACAAACCTTTACCATTTTTATATGGTTTAATATGTAATCCTTTTCCTAATGCAATAGATTCCATCATTTTATTATGTCGTTCTGATTCACCTAAGTTCTTTTGCAGCTTTGTAATCACCTACAGCTTTAGCGATTCCAGCAGCTCCTCCTGCTAATGATCCTAACGCAGAAAGTCCAGCGAAAATAGGTATCAAAGGTAACAGACCTCCCGTTTTCGGAATCGGTATTAAACGAGGTAGCCGTATCTTAGAGTTATTAGCAAAAACTTTTTTAGCGGCAACAATCGCACGATCCATGATATTACAACCTTTTATTTTAGGGTTCTTTTTCAACTCAGTGCGTATCTTGGACACAAAGCTTTTGAATGATTTTATGCCTGCGCCAGCCTTTAGTTTAGATTTCATAACTTTGCTCACTAACCAAGAGCCTATTTTTTCCCCTATTCCAGCATCTTTGGACTTAGTTCTTCGTTTTGCCATTTTGTAAAGTTCTAAATCAGCGCGATGTCTATCAGCTAACTTAGGATATTTATCATAAGCTATGTCGTGTTTCATACACGCGTCATCTAGCGCATTAATTCCTTTGTCACCTCTTTGTAACCTTTTATGCAATTTTGTACCCGGTCCACAATAATTATACCCAGGCAAGTGTAATTCAAATGGTAAATTATTAATAGCACTATTTAAAAGTCCTCTCCCTTTCATATCAGGTATGATAATGACAAATTTCATTTAAAAACAGTCAATTTATTAAATAATTAAACAATTGCTTTTACATCAATCCAACTATTTTCACTATTACTTAGCCCTAACCACTTGACAAATAGCTTACTACCTTTTTGTTTAATCACCTTTTCGATTAAATAAACATCTGGATACTTAGTTTTTTGAAGTTCTTCTTCATAAAAAGTACCCAGTATTACGTTTTTCCGTTGATCTTCAATATGATATGTTACAGGTCGAGTGTGATTTACATGTTTAATTGTGAAAAGTTCTGTAGACCAATTAGGGGTGTAACCCTTAGAGAAGGTACTCTTATATTTGCTTATTCGAACACGGTCACCGATATTAAATTTATTCAACTTACTGTTATACACATTGGATTGTGAGTTTTCAATGTTCTTCTTTACCTCTTTTCATTATCTAAATCAACATCTATAGGTTTAAATTTTGTTGTACGATGTACAGTATAATTATATGCTTTAACTATATCTTCTAGCGGTTTACCAACCCATTTATAGTTACCAATTAAACTAAAATATTTGTAGAGTTTGATCTTAAGCGTTTTTATCACTCTTTCAACAATAGATGCCTTTCTAATTGAATATGTTGAATAATGATGTATTTTCATGAATTTTAAATAGGAATGAAATTCGTTATTATAAAATTATTTTCCTAAGTCCGTCTGTAAGTTTCTAGGTCTGCGTTTAGTTGTTTTCATAATTAGCTCGAATGCACTTTTCACTGACGCTTTAGTTTTAGACTTAATAGGTATACACCACACGTACTTCGAAAATGTATCAATTACAGTTAATATATATTTGTTTCCTTTGTTAATCGTGTGAAATTTCTGTAAATCGATCAAATCAGCTTGCCATAAATCGTCAATTCCTTTTAGTACAACCGATCTTCGCTTAAAGTTTTTTCTTGCCGATCGATGGATCTCGTTCACTATTTGTTGTTTTTCCATTTTTAATATTCTTTAAAATATCATCTATCTCCTTCGTTGTATAAAAGTTTAATTTTAACTGCGACGAAAGGTGATGAATTTGATTATTTATAGTATTAAACAAAGAATCTATATATGTCTTGTCGTACATGTTTTGAATATATTGGTCAACATATTGTTTATTTACTGCGTCATCGGGTGACAAAGGTTCTGAAACTCCCTTTAATTGTAAACTTCCTTCAAAACATGCTCCGTTTGTTCGAAGCAAAGCCTTGTAGTTGAGATCAGAAACTTCGTTAGCACGCAAGCGCTTATGAACATGGTGACCGAATTTATCAATATTCATTTTGTATTGTTATGGCTTGTGAGTTAAACTACAACTGATAAATATTTATCTTTATATGACTTTTATATATCATTTACTAAACTTGCTTCGCGTAGTTCTTCAATAATAGATATGATTTCGTTATCTAATCCTGTATTGCCAGCATCACGCGATGCTATAAGCAGTTTCAATCTTTCTACTAATTCATTCGGATCATCCCAATACACATAAGAAATGTCTTTTTTGACTTTTTTCATTGCTGGTAAACCGTCACCGGTTACATGTACTTCTTCACTTACTGAACGTTGTTTAGTTAATTTGAAAAGTGGTTTTATGATGTGTAAATATTTCATGCCCTTGTTGCTTTTTATAGGCTTCTTAGGATCAAAGTCACGTCTATGTGCATTCGTTTTAATAATAATGTTTTATATAATCGCTTATCCTCTTCAGTTATCATTTGTAAATCAGGTATTTTTTTAAACAATAAATCGTTTAACCCTTGTGTTAAACAGTACCTTTCTCCGCCTATTTTAAGTTCTTTATCGTTTACAGAAATCGGATAAGATCCTAGCATTAGCTTATCACGCTCTATTCGTACCCCAAAGGGAATGCTCATGTGTAAATATTGCTTTTGCCACGTGGGATCTTCGCGAGGAGAAGCATACGAATCTGATGTTATAAATGAAGCATTATTTATTGAATTGGATTCATTTTGGTTGGTACTTTCATTTGATACCGAATCATCTTGACTAGAATCGTTATCGTTTAATTCATCGCTATTATCTAAATCAAGTTCCGATGATTTTCTCAATAGTGTTTTGTTACCCAAGCTTTCTTTCTTTCCATCTTCACAAGGACTATATTTTAATGTTTTTACTAACTTATTCCATTTAAGTTCATCATTGTCAAAGTCAGTGTCACTAATACTTAGGTTGTTATCATTTTTTTTTGCTATTTCATTAAGAGGAACTGTGACTGGTTTTAACATTGTTTCTAACATCATGTTATTGCTAGATTTAACATCACGCAGAACGTTAAGTTTTTTACTGCTTCAGCAGATCGGAGTACTTTTTCTTTAAATATTTTCTCCTCATTAATTTTAGGATTCATGTCCGATCTAGATGATTTTATATCAAGGAATAAGTTCTACATGTTAATACAATTCTTTTTATATATAGTTAGTCTGGCATGATAAATGTATCAAAACCTTTCCTATAACATCCCGAATTTCTACGACAATCTTTATTTATAACTAAGTAAGTAAAAGGTTCGTTCCATACTTGTCTGCACATTTCGCGAAACTGGCTCCATGACATATCACTTCCTACGTGTTCATCATAAACATGCCGTAAATTAACATCATCTTGTTTAAAAAGAACAATTAAATTAGCATTGTCTCTTATCAATTGCTTAGGTATTTTACTATACGTTTGGTTCAGATAGAAGCTATCTATACTTTTATGTCTTCCCATTGCAAAATAATCTCGTATATTTTTTTGATTTTCACATGCGACGTCATCAAATATCATGACCGAATTAATATCTGCCGTATGAGGACTTACTACTTCATCATTTTCACTATATTTATGAAATGATACTGAGGGGACCAAATTTAAAACTTGCTCCAAATACTGATACATAGGTTGAAACAAGGTTTTAGAATATATATAAACGTTTTGGAAGCATAGACCGTGTTCATGTAGCAGTAGACCAACAATCAAATTAGTTTTACCACAGTTAGACGGACCACATATTATGCAGCGAATAGTATCAGGTAAAAGTAAACCATGACGGTAACAGCGTTTAGTGGGCGAAGAACAAATGACATCCAACTTCAATTTATGAGGTTGTTTTACGAATTTCATTTTACCAATAGGCACGTGCAACAAACTTGAAACTAAATATAAGAATAGTGTGTTTTATGAGCTTGAGAGTATTTATAAAATAGTTCTAATCAACTTAACTTAAACGGAAACAGTCATGATCATAACGCTCGCTCCAACGGTTTTCTGTTAAAACAAAACAGACTACTCGTTGGCGTTGAAGCGATCCGATGATTGACTTCCCAATCATTGTTTTAGAATTCATATAGGTAATTGGGAAGTCCAGACCACTGAAGGCGAAGCCGTAGCCGAAGGCGAAGGCGCAGCCGAAAGTGGGCTAGACTTCCCAATAATATACTACTTATATTGTATCTAGTACTTTATTATGCAACATAAAAGTACAAGTTACAACCAAAACCGCTAATAATATTAGCTTGTACTTTGTTATGCAATGGGCCCCTGGTTGCTATATTGAGTTATATGTAGGCGAACTGCACTCTTAATAAAATTAAATACACAAGCCTGTCGATTATTGCAATGTGGTCAACAATACTTGTACAAAGCCCATGACAGTTTAACCGATGCCAATGCAACTAATGGAAAGGAAAAACAACGGAATCCAGATTGTTTTGATAGTTGAAAATGATTATTCACCGAGATTCAATGAGTTTTATTAATTTAACTCGTTCGCTAACAGTGCGACAGTTAAGCGCCGTTAACCCAAAAACTACCCCGTCTGTCCGTGAACGCGTTAAGGTGGCTTTCCACTTGCAGGGCCGCTGCGAAGATTTTTTATTAATCGCACGCAAAATTGAACTGTATTGCAGCACCGTTAGTGTTTATTGTACGGAGGCTTTTTTCGCACTGGCTCAAAGCAATTAATATTCGTACAATAAACACTATTAACTATGCAGCAATACGGTTCAAATTAGGGTAGGAATAAAAATAATCGTCTCGTCTCGCCCTACCGATAGAGGATCGATTAAAAGGATAAATTGAAATAGATGACATATACTTAAGAAAAAGTGTCGAGGTCCTCCAGCGTCCGAAGGAAGGGAAGCCTTTGGAAGAATTTTTTTTTATTTTAAATACATATTTCGATAATTATTTTATATATATACACATAGGTACATTTAATAGTAGTTTATGTATCTGTGCATAATGAAGGGCATTACAACAAGAGTGTGGGTTTAATAATATCACACGATTGTTGTAATGCCTAATTATGTATAGATGCATACACTACTTTATCTACACACATATCATAAGTGTTTTAACATAGGTTCAGGAACCGTAGGGACATGATCTGCATTATTACTAGTGTTACTTGAAACATTAAAAAGTCAACAAACAAAACAAATGACAGCTTGGAATGGCGGCGTTGCGTATTTCGTATCTCAGTCAAATATTTTTATTAAACCATAGACAAGCGAATGAACTCCCTATTCTATTGTCACTCGAGTTCAAATGTCGTTCGATTTATATTAAAAAAACATATTGAATTGGCGTTTCGTATCAATGACTGTTTTAATATCTATAGATACTAGAATAGAAACTCCACTTGAATTTGACAGCTGTTCCAAATTTAAACTCATAACCTACGGATTTCAGTAGGTAATGTTAACATTACATCTCCATTCATTTCTGATGGTTGGTAATGCTGGTCATTGCCTACGGTTTCTGGACGCATTTTAGAGCACTTATGATATGTACGTAGATAAATAAAATTTTAACACAATCATAGAGCTAAAATTTACTCCAATATCTCGGGCCTATAAATCTTTCCAAATCTGTCATGGAAAATATTTCTAACCCAAAATAGACATAACGTAGCGGATACGCAATGGAATGTAGATAACAAAGTTAGCCAGAATTTTAATCCTTTCAATGTGAAGGAGAGATGCGAATAAATGAAATGGCGCTGGATGTTTTGAATACATCGCAGGCACCCGCGTCAGATCAAGGGTTTTCATGGATAGTAAAATGAGGTACTTTTTGGGATTTGCGAGTTTCATTACCTTCCCTGCTACCTATTTACACTTGCCTACAATGATATTGGGGTAGCATCCAGTGCGTTAAATCATTAATATTTTACGCGGATTTTTAATTATTTTCTCTGTAAACATGATAATATATGACATCCGACCGAAGCATATTTTTTTTCTGAAATCGAAACCGACGGTTCAGCTTTGATTCTAGTTTCGGCCGAAACCGAAAGTTTTATAGACGTGTTAAACCCAACTCGACTATAGGAACCCTTATAGTTTCGCCATGTCTGTCTGCTGGCCTAGGTTATGCTCAGTGACCGTTAGACCTAGAGAGCTGTAATTTGGTAAGAATGTATAAATCAACGGAAAAGGCTGTGTGTGTAAAAAAATGTTTTTTTTTAACGGTACCTCGGTATTTCGGTTCTACGCAAAAGTTTGATATATCATCAGTTAGGTAATTGAAAAAGAATAGGTTTGCCAAAAACATTTTTGCCACAGTTAATATTTTTGGAATTAACTATTGCGGAACTTAAAAAAATGTGCCCAAAAAATACAAGCGCTTCTTCACTTAATACTTTCGTTTTGTTCAATTAGCGCCAATATTTCCATTAAATATTAATTCTCAGGTGTAAGGTAGCCGGAAAGTTGTCTTATATTTATTCTAAAGTATAAATTTAGTATTTATATCCGTTCATTCAAGAGCGATCACTTACAAAACTACCTCAATAACACACGACTATGACTGTCATATCTGTTTTTTTTTTAAGATTATAAAATTAACGGTCGATTTTTCCTGTTTCATCAATTATTTCAGTAATCTCGTAAATAAGATTTAAGATTTTATCCGTTGTTCATGTTATGGTGAAGAGAATAAGAGGCAAACATGACAACTTCTAAATTATTTTCCTAAAAATCGCATGAAGACAATCGCACTATTTTTCTATTCCTAAAACAACGAGCTTTAATTAAGTAGTGATATAAGTATAAATATATTCCGACTTAGAGAACCATACTCGGTTCTTAAGCAAAGCACTGACAATTTGGTTTGTCAAACTATACTTGATTTCATGTGCGTGTTTTTACAAAGTTACCAGATATAACGGAAACTAAGCCTGAAGAATTTAGGCCGTCTAAATGCAATAAAAAAGAGAGGTAATGTAACTAGTAGTATGTAAAAAGTGTTTGCTATCCTCATAAACCGAGGAATTCATTAAATATTCTACCGTTAGCAGGTATGTGTGTTAAACTTGAAACCTCACTTAGGATTATTTAAGATTAGTGCTAACGAAACATTAACGCACGAAGGTAGAAGTCTTACGATCGTACGAAGTTTGATCTTTCAACCTACAGGGGAAACTAGGACTTATGAGGAATATGTTTTGTCCAATGGAAGTGAGGCTGGTTAAAGGTCAAGTTGTACCCGAAGAAGAGATCAGTTTGATTAAGACAACAACCGGGACAAATGTAACTTTTTAAGAACGGAAAGGATCAGCTTCCCATTTGATCACTGCAGCCTAAATAGCTTAACCTCGCAACATACAAGAACTTGCAGGTATTGAGTATCCACAAACTGTTTATGGAAGTGTACGTAGTTAATTGATTAGCATCTTTAGTGCCTAATTAAACCCCGCCCACAGTTTTCAATTAATCATACGCTACGTTTTGTAACATAAGCATGGTAATATCGCACCCGAAATATTTCTACAGGCGTCCCAAAAAGGAGTGCCAAGGATGACGTTGCATTGTGGTTCCGCCGAGCAATGTCCCAGATTTCGAAAGACTATCTTTTGTAGTTTTCTGAGTCATGGTTCGCCCCGGTTTTCGAACTATGCTTTATAAGTAACTCTTAATTTAAGAACCGTGTTACGATGAAATTGTGTAAAAATAACGTGCGAATTAGTCGATTGCTCACGTGTTTGTGGTGAAATGAGCTGATTTCACTTTTACCCAGGTAACGAAGAAGCAGCCAAAGCAGGTTGTATTTTTCTTTTGATAATCAAACACCCATCTTGACATGGTTTGAAGCTTCGATGGTCGCTACAATTGACGCCGTACTGCAATCGATTTGTAAGCATGTTGCTTACAAGTATCTTCAACAAAATACCGTCTGCTAGGTACTCAAAATTGTAAACGTAACACTAATGAGTTTTTAATGAAAAATAAATATGAATAGCAAGAAAAGTTTGACCTTTTTCATAGCATTTACGTTAATAATATATTTATTTATATACATTCTTCATTCTTGTTGTATGGTTAACGTAACTCAATTCCCAATACAAAACGAACGTATCTAAGTTTCACTATTTTCGTAGTCTAATTATGGATCTTATATAGTATTAGTGAGTGTCACAAGTTTAGCAAATCCATTCAGAGTTATGCCATACCAACACTACATCCTGGGTTACTGTGCAACTAATGTTATCGGTTGCTATAAGTTTAGCAATAAAGTTATTGAGTTTAGGAAGGATACCGGCAATGAAAAAATACAAATAAGGGGCGCGTTAAAACCGGGAATCCACTTACGTTTTTAATGTTCTGAAGCAATCGGGAAAATCGGAATAGGTAACATATAAAAGAAAGAGCATTACTTTTTTCAATTTCAAAAAAACATTAACACATGTGCAGGGCTAAAGCAGTGCATATGAGCCAGGTATTATAGGTAAATCGGCAAGAGGAAACGAAATTTGCATTTAATTTAAGCATAAATGGGAATACATTTTCATCGGTCGTCTGTATGCAAATGCAGAACCGAAACGTAACGATGTTACCGGCGAGACTGTAATGGATTATCCTATCTGCAGTCGCTATCGGACCTGGAGTTTCGTTCCAACCGCTTCACCTATAGACGACAGTGCAATGCACGCTGTATCTAGCAATAATGCACGAAATTGTTACGAATTGTGGTACTCCTAGAGGTCTACCTGAACGCTAGACTTACTCGTGTGAAATATGCATCAGGAATATAACACCTGAATACGGCGAATAGGTACACAATGACTGTGAAACTCTGTGCCAGAGAATTCAGTGATACAACACACAGCTTGGACTATTTTAGATCCTGTCTTGGATGGAACTGTGTGCACGCTCTTGTCAACTTTAGGTGTTTTGACCAAAGACAGGCGCGTTTACACAACACTCACGGCAGTACGGTTATGAAACGCGAATTATGTAATTAAAACCGTTAACATTAATTACTTAATTAATTTAGGGACAAATTGGTTAAACTGTAACAAACAATTTCTCTGCTTTACCTAAAGGTTGACTGGTAGAGAATGCTTTATACCATCAAGTCCGCCTTTTGTCAGTAGGTGCTAAGATTTTCTTCTGTGCAAATAAGTTTTTTGTTAAATAAATAATTTATTAACGCTAGAAATACACGTTGAAAGAAGTCAAATCTTTAACAAATGGACATAATTCAGTTACCTACTTTAAAAAAATGTAATAGTAAGTTATAATACAGACCCTTTGTTATGTAAATTCACTGGCCGCGGAAATATCTCCTCCGTTCGTTCGACCCGATTTCCTTCCTCCATTCATACTCTCATTGTCTAGAATAAGCCCCAGAAATCGCTATATAATTCCGATGCTCAAATGGCGTCCAGAATACTATAGAACTGCGAAAATAGCATGTCCTTATGCCAAGAGACGAATATGGTTAGGATTCACGTTTTGGCACTAAAAAAGTGGCGAAAAATTATGCGATCGCATCGCTTAAGAGTAAACTCTTCCAGACAACTTTTGCGTAGCGGCATTAACCAGTTTAAAAAAAAAACACTACTTATACAGATTGACAAGAGAAATATTTGTATAGACACTAAATTAATAGTTGTTTACATCATTTTAAGCTAACGGCATATTAGATTCCGAACAAGGCAACATCCGTATTAGGACCTAGAGAACATTGCACTCTAATCTTTGATCTTCAGACTAAAATTGACTGCGTCATAGAACGTTCTCGGTGTTTTTGTAACATTTTTTTCTCTTTGCACCACGGCTTACTTGAAAACGACTTATTCAATTTCTAAGTCATTTTATACTTGGATTTGGGAAGCATAACCTCATTTTAACGTTATCTTTTGATATTGAACAGCATCAGAGAAACGAATATATTAATCCAGTTAAAGTGAATGGTGCAATAAACATGATGAAATAGCAGGAACTATCAAAGCAGCAATATCTAGTATCTACATTAGCATTATTACATTTAACCCTAGTTCGTATAGTAAACCAATATCGTCCTGTTATCGATCTTTCTTCCTGCTTCCCTTGTGAATAATATGTATAATATCAAAAAGTTTAAACGTTTAAGTATTTGCAATTTATATTTCGATGGGACTAACGTCCAAGGAATAACAAGCGTAATTAATATACAAGAGATGGAAAGTTCACAGAGGCCAGTTAGAGTTTTCAGCAGTCGAGGGCAACTACTCGCCGGCAAACTTCAACTTGAATAATTGCTAAGTGACGCGTATGGGAAGCGAGGATAAGAACACAAATATTCCAGACGAAAGTTCACTGTGCCAATTACAATACGAGTTCCAAGTAGGTGGACTAGTACCATATTAACGTAGGCCGAACTCATAACGAGAAAAAAATATAGTCCATAGAAGGTAATGTTAATAAAAAGCGGTACGCGATCGATTCGGAATATTTCGATTGTAACAGTTACATGTATAACATACGAATCGTGTAAGACCCGATTTGCGAGTTTCGAAACGAAAATATGCGATTAACATAGATAGTGTTGGTCAATAACTTGTCGCGCCCACGCGACTATATGTCTCCGAGTTGATGTTTGCTTTCTTTTATCGAGATTAAAACACAAGTTTATTGCGTCCCGTCGTTTCGCACGCACACCGTGGCTCGACAAGATACATGATGTATTACGGTAGGTCACTATTCATGGAAATGTTGCATCAGAAACTTGTCACAAAACTTAGAATGTTTATTGTCCGGATGATCGAAGCGTTTGGCCAAAATGCTCTTTCATTTCTCAAGAGATCTTCGTGAATTTCGTATAAAAATTATAGTTATAAATTATTTACCAGTTTGTTTATATAAAAAAATGGCGTTATTAATGAATCGCTCCTTGAATGACACTTACGATAGTTAAGATCATTGTGAGTTCGCTATGATAATACTAATTAAGGAACTATGTACATAAAAGTCTAAAGCTCACGGAGCTACTAGTATTGTACACAAATAATTTAATTAAGATTATGAATTTTAATGCAATCTTCATAATCATTTAATCCTATAGGCATATTATATTACAGATACTATTTAGTTAACCTACCGTAATTTAAGTTACGTCACCCGTTCAACTTTCAGAATACAATAATTTTCATTCGCCACCAGATAATTGCAAGTTCCCAAATTGCATAATAGATGGAGTTCTATAATAGAACCATCAAGTTACAGGGGCCGCGCTCTGCCTTTATTTTAGGGATCTAACCTGGCGAATGAAACGAGAAACTCTGCCCCGATTCGTGCCACTCAAATTATTAAACAGTAACCCTATTCGCGGCAGCTTAAAAATAAAAAGTCATTTTTAGTACCGTCAACAAATACTGTTATTCCATTTAGACGTTATCGCATTAATTACATCACGTATCAGTTTTAGGTAGACACTTTGATCAATAAAATGTTCGTTAACGTTTAGCTTTTTAGTCGTTATCTTTGGAGAGCGTTATGGCCATCGCTCAAGTTTCATAGTTCAACAAACTATATCGTCACTTCCACATATAGTTCGTAATGGACTCGGCTAAATATGGAAACTCGACGAACACCTCATTTCGGCCTACACCCTATAACGGCATGAATGTTTAACGAGAGCCACGAAGGGCATCAAGGTGAATTTGAGATTTGGAGAAAACTTTTGAATAATTGATTTTAAATTGATAACGTAAAGGCGCCGCACATCACTTTTGAGTAAGCAATGACGATTCAAAGATGAAAAATTGATTTTACAGGTAAGGTCAATCATATTCCCTGTCGATCACTAATTGTGTATTTCGCCTTTTATATTTTTTTGCCAAAATTAACAATAGAAACACAGGAATTGAACTGTCGCGTCGTACTTATTACGGTATCGTAATCGGTATTTAGTTTCGTAATAAGTACTTATATATACATATCTCTTATTTTGCGATCTTGGCACCTGACAGTGTCAATGCGTTTTATATTTCTAGCTTGACAAGTAGTCATTAAATATATTCTACCATTGTTACTTGTTGACCAAGAAAGGTACAGCGATTTGTCAGTGTCAGGTCTCAATTATCAAGTTATCAAACAGGGGCCAGTTATTGTTCAGTGTTACTTATATAAAAATATATGATGGTTAAGGTGTAAACTTAAGGCCAAGTTCAGATGAACGCGGTTGGCTCGGCGCGCGGTTTAGGATGGTAACAAATCAATGTCATCGTCATCTGAACTTAGCCTAAAATACAATGTGCTTGATGAATGATGAGCAAGTCGTTTCAAGCGTCACTTCCAACCTGAATAGAATAGTTCGGTTAAGCCTTGACTTGAGACTAGCTACTGGGGTAGATATAACCGGATTCGACGTTAACATACAAATCATCCAAGCTATAGGTACTATTTATGAAGTCACGTGTAATTTGCATGTAAACAGTATAATATAGTTTGGTAGAAATGTAGCCTTGCCTTAATGAGCGCATACATAGACTTATAAGGAAGCTAATAAGCGTAATCTCTGATCAAGCATAGTCATTAACATTAACACAACGAGTTTAAGCTCACTTAGCGACGTTATAATAACAGCAATCGTCTCTTTCAATCACATAGTAAAGTGACACTTGTTTTGGTACCTACGTGCATGCACGTAGGTAGTACATGTACTACCATCATATTCCCGCTGGTAAAATTCTACGAGTGAATTACCAGTTATAAGGAAGTCGTATGTCGTTACTCAAACCCGAAGCGCTGGCTTTAAATTGGGACAATATTGAACAAACACAGCGCCGTGCGTATACAGTAATTTATTATCAAACATTAATGCACTGATTTCAGATTACAGTATTGGCTAAACTAGGTCGGTGTAATACAGGGTTGTGTAAGATTACCCCTAATAACGCGCCCATAAATTGGCTGTTAAAAATGTTACGTTGCTCGTGATCAGAGAATAAAGGCCAATTCACATCAAGCGCGGGCGCGTGTCAACGCGGGCCCGCGGCGGGCCCGCGGCGGGCCCGCGACGGGCCTCAAGCTTCCACACAGAGCGCGGGTCGGGCCCGCGGCGGGCCCGCGGCGGGCCCGCGCTTGCCCGCAAACAGCGCCGCGGCTGTACCTATCTACTTATGTTGAGAAATCGAGTTCGAAAAAGAAAAAGAGAGTGGTTTCACGATATTAATAATAAAGAAATGGTACAGGGCTTACCGAGTAATTAGGTACCTACCTAGTAGGTAGCCTACTACCTACCTACTCAATGTTAAAAATGGAATGAAAGCAGGTTTTCTAACAAAAGAGACATGAAATAATATAATAATGTTAATGGCACTTTTTCGTATACAGGTAAGACAAGTTTCGTCTAAGACCCAAATGACGAAGATGTTAGCAGTTTAGTAGTTTTTTAGGACACTCGCACTACAGACAAATTGGTCGACCGAAGGACCAAGAGACATAAAAAATATAAAAATTGAATTTTTAAAGGATTATTTTGCAAACTAGACGATTAAATGATCTTCCCTTGTTGGTTACCTCTTGTATTAGCGTACACATTCCATAATTTTTTTCTGTAATTCGTATTTTGTGTGAATATTCTTGCATTCAATGTATCATCTAATTCTTCAAAGTTTGCCTTTTGACATATGAAAGTATTTGAAAAACTTAACTTACTTCATATGATTCCAATTCCTTACACAGTCCAGAGTACTCTCCAAATTCTAACCTCCAAATTTTATTAATATCGTGAACCCACTGTCATTTTTTCGTACTCTATTTCTCAAAATAAGTAGATATGACAATTCTTCGTTTTTGTCCGTATCCTCCGACATCTTGGTACAAACTACAACAGGCGCTGCGATGAGGGCAAGCGCGGGCCCGCCGCGGGCCCGCCGCGGGTCCGATTCGCGCTCTTTGTATGAAGAACGAGGCCCGCGCTCGCCGGAAATCGCGCACGCCCGCGCCCGCCCGCGCCCGCTCGCCACACCATTTCACACAGAGCGCGGGTATCGCGGGTGGCGAGCGGGAGCTTTTGTCTCACGTACATTCGTGAACAACCTTTCACACAGCGAGCGGGTGCGGGTCGGGCGGGCGCGTGCGTTTCATTTACGTTGTATTTTATTACAAAATAATATGGACTCCAACGAAAGAATGATCGAATGTGACAAATGTGTACGCCAATACAAGAGGTAAACAACACGGAAAGACCATTTAATCGTCGAGTTTACAAAAGTATCCTTTAAAAATTCAATGTTCATGTCTCTTGGTCCTTCGATCGACCAATTTGTCTGTAGTACGAGTGTCCTAAATTCTGTTGAAACTACTAACATCTTCGTCATTTGGGTCAAGTGAAAATTGTAGGTTTACAGGTAATAATCTATTTCGTATATAGGTAATAATCTATTTCGTATATAGGTAATACCTATATTATTATTACCTATATACGAAAATAGTGCCATTACTATATTATTACATGTCTATTCTGTTAGAAAACTCGCTTTCATTTCATTTTTAACCTTGAGTAGGTAGGTAGTAGGCTACCTACTAGGTACCTAATTATTCGGATATTTATAAGCCCTGTCATATACCGGTATAACGTTTTATGAGCCTAAGTATATTTTTCCTAACTATAGTGCCTAATTAGTATATTATAACTATTAGTATATTTGTTAGTGATGTGGCGACTCTTGGGGGAGGCCCATGTTCAGCGTTCAGCAGTGAAAGTCTTTCGGCGTAATTATAATTATGATAATGATGATGATGAATCAAAATAGAGGCGTACCTGCCTAAGCTAAGTTTATTTATCTGTGATTGTTGATCTCAATAATAAATATAATAAGATTGAAAGTTAGTGTAAACATTCCATTTATTTAAAATGGTAAAATGTGACAATATTATTATTGCTCTATTAGTATATTTGTTAAAATTCTCTGAAACATAATAATACTACTTTTCATAATATACAAATTAATATTTCATGATATCGCTTCATCTTGATTGATGGAAAGTAATTAACGCTACAAATGATGCTAAAATTTAGAAGCTAAGTTGATTTTTCGGTGCTTGTCGATTTCATTAAAAAATTACCAAGATTAAACTACATATAGCTGTACATAATTATACTTTGTTTTATTTATTATATTTGAACGAAAATTCACGAGATCGCCCCACCACCATAGTAATATCTATATGCTTCAAATTATGTCTATGTTTAGAATTTAGTAAAAATACCTACTCGATATTTCACAACTCACATAGACAATTTATAGAGACCAAAAAATACACAAAAGTTCAATAACAATTCAGGGGAAAAAGAAAGATTGAATCTAAATAAATAAATACCTACCTTAAACAAACTGCAAGTTTTTCTTTGTCGAGATCGCTGGTCTCCAATTCGTATCTTGTGTGAATATTCTTGCACTCAGTGTGTCATGTAATTCTTCAAAGCTTGCCTTTGACATATGAAAATATTTGTAAAACTTATCTTCATATGATTCCAATTCCTTACATAGTCGAGAGTACTCTCCAAATTCTAACCTTATTTTATTAATATCGTGAACCCACTGTCTTTTTCTTTTCGTACTCTATTTCTCAAAATAAGTAGATATAACAATTCTTCGTCTGTGTCCGTATCCTCCGACATCTTGGTACAGACTACCGGCCGCGGCGCTGTGATGCGGGCAAGCGCGGGCCCGCCGCGGGCCCGCCGCGGGCCCGCCGCGATTGCCGGCGAGCGCGGGCGCGGGCGGGTGCGTGTGGCGCGGGCCCGCCGCGGGCCCGCCGCGGGCCCGCGCACGCCGCTGTGTGAAGGTGTTCATTTAAAACTAGCTGAACAATCGCGCCGCGGGCCCGTCGCGGGCCCGCGTTGACACGCGCCCGCGCTTGATGTGAAACGGGCTTAAACACTGAACGTAACGTTGTGTTAGTGTATTTATGACTAAACTTATATTATCAAAGTTTTTATGAAGAATTAAAATAAACGACATCATTATAAACTGTTACAATTCATTTTGATCTTTTGGATTTAGGAACGTGAGGACAGGATCGTAACACTGTATTTTCGTAATATTAATTTGGTTAAATAAATGTCTTTCATTTAGCTATGCCTTTTTTAAGAGCGCTGGTGGCCTAGCGGTAAGAGCGTACGACTTGCAATCCAGAGGTAGCAGGTTCGAACGAACTCCGGTTTGTGTCAATACAATATGAAATATCATTTGATCGACGACGACGACGACGACATCGTGAGGAAACCGGACTAATCCCAATAAGGTATACCCTCTGGGTGGGAAGGCCAAATGGCAGTCGCTTTAGTAAAACTGTGCCTACGCCAAATTCTGGGATTAGTTGCCAAGCGGACTCCCATGAGCCGTGGCAAAATGCCGGAACAACGCGAGCAAAATGAAAATTTAGCGATGCCTTTGACTAAAGCCCGTTTCACATCAAGCGCGGGCGCGTGTCAACGCGGGCCCGCCGCGGGTCCGCCGCGGGCCCGCGTTGACACGCGCCCGCGCTTGATGTGAAACGGGCTTTAGTTGTGTTGTGATTGAATTTGACCCAGAACACATAATGAAGTTAAGTTGGAATTTTATAAAATGTTCAAACGTTGTCGTCAAGTAACATTCGGTTAAAAAAAAGAAACATAAACAGCAGACATTATCGACATTTGCAAATAAGCAGCCTACCTTCAACGCAACAGTTAGATATAACGCGAATATTAAGCAAATTAACAACGGGATCGGTGAGTCATTTGCTTTAATTAGAATCGCCATCGGAGTACTGTTTTAGTTGGCATGAAAGAGGGTTCTCTTGACGCAATATTTAGATCCACATCTTCATGGCATCCAATACACGAGATGAGAAATTATAGGGTACATTAAGTGTCCCCGCCAACTGCCAGGACGAACGAACGAGAAGACGGGACGCTATCTTTTCTCGAACCGTTTAGGCATTCTCCCTAGTTTTGTCCCATATATATAATATCTAAGAGCCCGATGTCCTAGAAATTCGAAATTTTACATGGAGATTATAATTAGGTATAAAATTAGTACGTCATGATTCAGGGGCTTAATTTTTCCTGGGATCTGATAACTTTTTACAGCAAAACCGGTGTGTGACTTACGAGCTTAGGTATGTCATGGCCGCCAATTTTACATGAAATGAAATGATTTGGCGGTACATAAAATACTTCATGGCATACATTGTAGGTACTTAGTAAGAAAATAATAAGTTAGTACCTATGTTCAATTGAGACCTGAATACCTACCTAAGTTGTAAGCACAAAGTAAACTTAAAAACATCGGCTTATTGATATACGGTTGGTAATAATCGTCCGATGGTTAAAGGGCCCTCAGACCTCTTAGTCAGTGGTTCGTGTCATTAAGTTGCCAACCTTCTAATCCTTGTCAAAAACCTTCTTGCTGATCTGTACGATGCCATGGGTTCATGTTCCATGTTCATGGGTTTCAAAATCAATCGAAATTCGAAAACTATTCACACACGCGAATGGGTAAGGTGTGTCATTTATCTTGACACTTGGCAGGTTGGCTTAAAGGAGGATATTTACAGGCTCGGTACCGCGAACATCGAAGTTCGTATATTTCTTTTTTTTTTATGACATAGGCGGCAAACGAGCAGACGGTTTGCCTGGTGGTAAGCAATTACCGTCGCCCATAGGCACCCGCAACACCAGATGAGTCACAAGCGCGTTGCCGGCCTTTAAGGGGGGTTAGGGCTCTGGGAACCTTACTCACCATCAGGAACACAACACTACATACCTGAAAGGTAGCAGTGCTATTATGGCTGTGGTCTTCTGTAAGGAGGAGGTATACTTCCCCAGTTGGGCTGCCCCAGATTCAAGCGTGATGGTCATCGCTGTGCCCTACCTCTCATAAAATTTCGGGCATCTTTCCCTTTTACTCCAATTAAGGCGTCATGAGAGTGGCAGAGACAGTCGTCCGAAATTTACGAATAACGTGTTTTGCGGTAGCGCCCCAGGTCAGCCTGAGCACTACGAGTAACAAAGTCTCTTGCATCAAAACAATAGGAAGAAGAGACTTAACTAACTATTATTATAATACTGGCGCTATCGCTTTTGTATCGTTGTTGTCCGGCCACAGAGAACTACCTATAGAGTCGCAATGTTGTTCATTTTGTTCGCGATACAAGCTGCCAACACAAGAGGTGAAACGTGAGGGGCGGGAGGGCGTTAACGTCGCTGCGATTGGTTGTCTCAAGGACGACGCGCGGCCGCTTGAGCGTGTAGTGATGGGACATGTTTTTTACCGGAAGCCTAACCGGTAGTCATTTATGTTTGGTAAACAAAAGTAACTATAAATATAAATCAGTAGGTATAGTAATGTTATTTTAACTTACTTCAAAAGTATAGGTTAAAATACTAAGGGTGTAATAATCTAAAAATTAAATGTGTATGACAGTAATAAGAGCTCCAGAAAAGAGTACAAATTACGATGCGAAATGATACAATTTTTTTGACCAAAATAACGATTATAATATTATGTACGAGAGTGGTTTGTTAGTTCATTTAGTGCGTATCCCTGATTTCTATTATATTTTGTAAATTCGGTACACCTTCGGTAATCCTAAGCACACGATTACGGTTAATACGGTAACGACATCAGCACATCACTAGAGCTACACGTGGCTTCGTAAGACAGGAATAGCACACTGTATTTACAATATGATGAAAAGAGACGACAAACTATCTACTTCTGTAAGCGACCAGTATAAATGAACTCCGCTAGGAACAAATAATTTTTCAATAATATAATCATTTTGACTTATCTGTGGAATGTTATACCATCTTTCTTGTAATTTGATATCTTAGAATTTTTACCATACCATCTTACAGTACAATGACACATGATGTCAACGTTTTTATTATAATTATCTATTTTTTAGTGTAGTAACAATGTGCACTGCGCGCAGGTCAGATACTTGGACGCAACTGAACGGCACTGCGCGCGACCGGGAATTATATAAGCCTTGTAGGCCATACGGACTGATGATCGTCAGTGCCCTGCAATACTTGTCTATAGGTTTACTGGTCTGTGTGTCCGGCTCATCTAAAACTATACCTATTCTTATTGCAGTTTCCTGGAAGTTCTTAATTGCATAGTTTCGCAACAAAACTAACGGCCGTGCGACACGCGCCGATCTCACTAGTTACGTACGGCCTCAAAAGCAGGACACTTTTAGTGCCTTCTAATTTTTTACGTTGGCATATTAAACCTACCGGAACGTATAACGCTTTACTGCGACAAAGTAGCAAAATATGTTTGCTATTTTAATTGACGAATCAGCAGTTTTTCGTAATTGAACTGAGCAATATCTGGGGTAAAATGCTCGATGCTTTCTTGTCCCAGTTTTGCCGGTTCGCCGGCCAATTTCGTCTGGGGAATGCGAATCGAACAAATCACACGTGAAGTTGCCTGTAAGCCGTCGCTTCCTAACGGATATATTTTTAGAGGAACCGATATTATATTTATGAAATACGATTCGGTCAGGTATCGCGTTCAGTTGAATTTTCAAACGCTTCCGCGGTTATTTCTGTTGTGAGATTAGATAATAACATTGAAATGCATTTTAGTTTTATATTGCAGCAAAGTGGAATGATATGGGTATCGATCAGTGTCGGCGCGTCCTTAGAACCCGATTCCTGCCGGCTTGACTAACTTTCAGATAGTAAAGCAGTTTACCACGAAGAAAAAGATTGTCAAAATTATTCAGGTTTCCCGGCTTGTCTAGGATAGGTATAAATTGACGCGCCGATATCGATATTCAATAAAATAATTGAGTTCATACATAACGAGGCTAAATCAAGTACCTATTTAGGTACAATTATCTTACATGTTCTCCATAAAAAGAGGTATAGAGGTATTCACAGGCATACCTGTGTATAAAAATTAGGACTTCATATTTCTAAGCTGTGATCCTATTTTTTTTATTTTATGCCACAAAGGTGGCAAACAAGCATGCGACCCACTTGATGCCGTCACCGCAGCCTATGGACGTTTACAATAACGAGGCATCATTCACCCGTTGCCACCCCGTAAAAACCTTTACACCGTTTTTGATGAACCCATTACTGTAGTCCTTTATGTAGGTATATAATATAACGTAGGTACTAAATAGGTTCACACCTACCCAAGCTCCTTTATTATTGTTGTTACAATAAATTCACGGTAATTACGCGTAAAGAGGATTCGTTTGAAAACATATAGAGTATGATTAACCACGCCTATAGGGGATGATTGTGAGGGTGGCGCCTTCCAAGGCGCCGCGACGTCGCCTCACTGGCCTACCAGTTCACGCATAAGAATGCATGACACTGTAATTATTTACTTCGTGTACGGACGTAGAAGATATGTCTACTAGCTTGGTAATTGGTATATTCTATTCAAATTTGGGTACGTTTGCGTTAAGTTTGTTTCGAGCTTATACTTTTATATAGGTACCTACTACTTTTTCAAATTGTTCTATATTTGTACCTATAAACTTATGAAAACACTAACACATGAAATACTAAAATTGCTACCAATTCCGTAATCGGTTGAAATGACCTCAACTATTGGTTGCGTACGGGTAAAATGAAACAAAACTGCACAACAGAACTATTTGTTTTGGGTATTCAAGCTCCATTATATAAAATTTAAAATAGACATGTATGGTAACACAAGACACTGAATGTACAAACATTTAATATACAACACTGTGTTTTGCTATCGCGATGCTTAAATACTCTTATCAGTGATCATTTTTAAATTAAATTATTATATAAAGAACAAAGTTTAGTAAACAAAGAATGTCGGTGGGTACACAGTTATGTACAATAAGTAAGAAATTTGAAAATGATAACAGAGTTTACAATATACATGGTTATTTAAACCATAAAATAGAAATATTGAAATAATTTCAGTAAAATATCAAAGTACCTACTTACGCGCAAAAACAAAGCCGGCCGGGGGGTTTTTAGCTTGTTTTAAAATACACTCTGGAAAACAACACTGGCAATTATAGCTGGAAACTGTCTATTAATACTTTTTACGTCTTAACGGTGTGAAACATTAGTCACTTTAATTCAAAAACATAGCTATTTAAAGGAAAACAATACGAATCAATGGGAATCAAACAACTCCGACTTAGCGATCATATCATAAACAATAATGCGAATAAACCAAAAACAACATTATCGTTTTTTTAATGTCATAGACACCGATTTGTTAGCCTTAAGCCTTGTTCACACATTTTTTTGGTTTATAGGTACTTCCGAAATTTACAAATATCGTTATTCGCGGTAGTGCCGCTGGGTCGGTACCGCGAACATCCAAGTTCGTACATTTCGACCATCTCTGTTTTTTCCTCCAATGAAGGTGTCATGAGAGTGAGTCAAAAATTTACGAATATCGTTTTTTGCGGTAGCGCTGCTGCACAGAAGTTTTAAAAACGTGGCAATAATCCGCCCGACTACATTGACAAATTGTCCATGTTAAACATTATTTTATTTGTGTATATTGTAGGTATATTCATATTTTAATTAGTTGCCCCCTAGGAGGTTGGCCCATAGAGTTGCCCATTCCTTCCACAGAGTACTAAAGAAGGTACTAAATTCTTATTCTTGCCCGCCATTTTCCTCATTGTCATTTTTGTTTGACAGATAGTAAACTTTGCAAAATTTGATAATTCTTGTCCTTGTTTCATGTGTTTTAATAAGCTGGAGATAAATAACGGTGTTCTAAAATTGAGTATGCTTAGTGTAATAACTAATAATGGCTGAAGATAGTAAGTATTAATTCAGACAGATCTTATTTTTCACTTGTAAACAGCTGAACCTGAGGTTACTTTTGACTGTATACATAACCGATGTAAATAAATGTTTTAGAACTGATACGTAAGAAGAAGAAGGCTTTAAATGGTAGCAATAGGAGAGCTTATGCCGAGGCTTGTAATGACTTAGCAACATATTATTACAAAAAAAATAGGTATGCAGATGCCCTGGATGAATACAGAAATGAAGCAGCCGTCTGCAAAGAACTGGGGCTTCGAATGGAGTGGGGCACTTGCAATAGGATGATAGGTGAAATGTTCATGCTTTTGGCAGAGTTTGACAAAGCTCTGAAGTATGAGAAGAGACATTTAGGTAATTAATTGATTATTTCCGCGCTTATATCTTGATATTGTGAACCCATTATTAATCTTTTTGCTTGCACTTTCATGTTTAGTGATGATAACACATTTTTGTGTCATTGAGAGAGTATTCTCAAATATTTCATGGATCTATGATGTAAAAGTTGCACTGCCATGTGGTTTCAATTGATATGTTGATAAATAAATATGATAGAGAATTATATTTTTAAATTTTATTATGTTAAATCAACAGCTGTAGCTAAAGAACTTAACAACACAGTTGAAGAGCAGAGAGCACTGGCCACTCTTGGCAGAATTTATTTGTTACAAGGACAAAGCACAACTGGCAAAGAAGCAGAGGAATCTTTAAAAGCAGCAGAGAGGGCATTCCTCAAGGGCCTTGCATTGTGCGAAAGGTAAGCATTTTTTACAGTTTGTATGTAATGTGGTCTCCAAGTTTTATTCAAAGCTAAAGTGTGCAAAATCACATACCACACTGTTGTGCACACAAGTACAGCATGTACCCAGAAACAAAATTTTCATACAAACAAATAAGTTTAAAACATCTTTAAAATTTTAATAATTTTATCTACAAATGTGATAAAATAATTATGTGAAATGCAAATCATGTTATGAGCATAGATGAGATGTGTTGGATTATTGAATATAACATGCAACCTGTGTCCTACTTAATTCAGTTTAAGAATCAATTTGCTATCATCTTTGGTCTAATTAAACAAATATATATTTAAAATTGTTATTATAGGTTGTCAATTTTACATAGAAAATAGGACTTTACAAGAGTAAAGTTAAATTTTTCAGCTAACTTAGGTATACATAATAATTACATTGTAATGCCTTCCAGTTTAAGCGGAAAAATCACCAGTTATGAGCTGATGGATATGAGATCTCGACTTCTGCTCAATATTGGAGTGTCTCAAGAATATCTTGGGAATCTGGACAAGGCAGTGGACTGCCTCAAAAAAGCCATAAATATAGGTGTCAACCAGGACATATATGATGTTTTACATCAATGTTACACTACCCTGGCATTGCTCTATTCCAACAAGCTGAATGACTGGACAAACTCATTAAGCTGCCTAAGTAAGGCTGAGGAGATTGCTAAACGGTTGCAAGACAAGGTTAGTATTAATGACATTGTTGGATGCCTATCTTGTATAAAGCCTGTGTACAGTCAGCAGCACAAGTTGCTATGCAAGCGAGGTATTCAAAATGAGCTTGACAGAACTATATTGTTAAGAGAAAAAGAGTGTGTTAAGGTCATTTTGAAAACCTGGCTGAATATTGGAGGTATTTCGTATATATACGTATTGTTTGACTGATAACTCTGAAAACACTACCTTATTAAGATGTTGCAAGTTATAATTGGGACGTCATAGCTGTTCATGTTCTCAAAATGTCAAAAAAATATTCTAAAGATTCGTGGTTATTGATTTTTAACTATGATTCTCTGGCCGCACTTTTGTTGGTGAAACAATTTTCACCTTTTATGCGGTTGGAATTGTTAAATAGTTAAAGTCGCAGCAATGTGTTATCTTAGTAGAGCTTTACATGGCTAAAACAACTGTCTTAAAAGTTTAGATCAAAAATCTGGCTAATAATTCTGCTAAAATTCATTTCTTTGACACATTTATAGGGGCAAAAGCTGTGTGAGACACTTGCAACAAAGGCTGATGTTCTGTGTAAAACAGCAGACTATCAGAGTGCAAAACAAGTGCTTGTGAAGGCATGGAAAATGAAGACACCAGATGAAGATGAGAGAGAGAGCATTGAATCTAAACTTAAAGTTGGTAAGTGTATTATATTTGACACAATTATTGAACACCCAGCTTATTTTAAATCATGACTATCATGAAATTCAAACATATTAATTGTATAAAAGCGGGTAACTCACGTTTTATAAGTGGAATATTACTTGACATGTTACACTTCCTAATAATTATGCTCCTCGTTATGGATTGAAACATGTCAAGCAATATTCGACTTATAAAACGTGAGTTACCCATTTCTATACAATGAATACCCAGCCTGTCGTTGGAAAACTGTATTCCAGACTCCGTTATATATAAGTATCACTGTAAAGTTACATATGACATGTGGCGTCCGGCACTCAAGTGTCAATCAACTTGATGATAATAATCTACCTAAAAGTTAAAAACAATGTCATCAATCATCATCCCCATTTAACTCATGCGAGTATGTCACATTCTGTATAATGATATCAGCTGGTACAGTTAGCAACAGAGGTTACTAAGCGGCCAAGGTGTTCAAAATACAAATTTCTGCTGCTGACTGTACATACACGCTTGTAGATAGTACAGCTTGAAAGAAACTGAATACCTAACCTTCTTAAGGAAAAAACGAGTGCCGCGTACATCGAAATTTAAAAGTTAATCATCTGTTTTATTCACTTTTGCAAATTCAAACAACAGAGAGGCAAACAACCTATGCAGTTTGCGGTATCAAGCTGTCCATACCAATTTTCGGCCGTTCGATTATAGATATAGATGTGTAATGTTTACCCTCGTCTATTTTTCAGTCGCAGCTATGTGCTATACAGATGATCAAAGAGTGGGCATAGATCCTACCAACCATGCAGAGTTGAAGAAAGTCTATGAGAGCCTAGGAGACGGCGCGTGTTACTTGCAGAGCTACGACGATGCTGTCTCCAACTACCTGAAGATGCTGGAGCAAGCAGAACTGGCGGGCGAGAGTGGGAAACAACTTATACCGATCTACGTCAGGTATATATAATTTTGTATGCTGCATGACTACCAAATTCTGTAACATCCACAACTGTGACTCCTCGCTCCTTTTGGGTCATACACCAATATGAAGGTTGGTGGTTGCTTACAAAAATTACTTAGTAGTCCTTGGCCTACTAACTGAATTTAAATTATGCCATTTTATTGCCCTTCAGATGACTCACTTTTGCTTTTGTTTACTTGAATACAATACATGTTAGAGAGTGATAGGTGCAAAAACAGATCTTTTAAGGGTAACAGGTTAAATATATCATTTTATGTATTGGGATCTCATATATGCATATAGGCATGGCTTATATACCCGATTATTTATACCTTGTTCTTAATTAGTTCAAAAACAATTTTAAGACTCAAACAATTCACTTATTACAAATTAGATGTTCTAGCTTTTTCAACTTTAGTCACTTGTCTTCACAGATAATTATTACAGTGCGTGTCATGCTAATGGCTGCTGTCACCTTTATTGCAAATGACTTCAATTTGAAGATGACATATACTGGGACAGTGTCAACCATGTGGACGTTTACCTTAGCAAAATTTCGTATATCGATTTTTTTCATTTCAGTCTGTATCAAACATATAAAGACATGGGCTCGTACAACGATGCTCTTATCTACCTGGAAAAGGAATACGAATTAATAAAGGACGAGCCTAAGGAAGCTTTTACTACACTGTATAACATTGCTGAGACTAGTTTCTTGGCCAAGAAACCATATGACCAGATCGAAAAGGCCTGCCTTAATGCCAGGAATGCCGTAAGTACCTATAATGCTTCATTATTTAACCTCTAATGCAGATAAGCAAGAACTGTGTGTTACAAGAAGGGATCTAATACCGGTGAAAATTTCTCGGACATTATTTTAAGTGAATCGAGTTCTAAACCGATAAATAATTTGTATATCTCAGTTATAATAAAGGATATTTTGGCATCGAAAATCGAATACTATATTTTTATATAATATCAACGAAACGTCTGGAATTTGGATTTTATCCATCCGAATAAATTGAAATATTGGAGAATATTTCTAGAAGAGCAAAACAAAATCTAAATGTGTAGAAAAGGTTCCAAAATGTTTTCATGAAAAAATTTTGAAACTTAGAATACTTTCCATTGGTACGTCAACAACAGTGGCAGTATATCGTCATGTGAGCCGTTAAAATACTATAAAAAATATGTTTCAGGCCAAAGAATGGAATAAGCGCAAATACGAAATCCGAGCTCTAAAATCTCTGCTAAAATACCAAGAGGAATACTTTGAATTGGACAAAATGGAAGAAACGCAAGACGAGCTCCGGTACCTCGGGTATGAGGACTTTGACAATCTGGAGAATTCGGAGGACGAGAGTTCCGCCGGAGGCGATGAGATGACTACCACCATTGGGCATGATATCCGCTGTGAGGATATTACTGGTAAGTGCATCAATTATGTTTTAAGTAGCCGTGTGGTGCCGGCTGACTAAATAGCACCACCCCAGCTCCTCCCGCGGGGGTCGTAAGAGGCGACAAAGGGAAAAAACCGACGGATGGGCAGCAGCGTCAGTCGCAACCCAATCTACAGCTACTGCGGTCGCCAACCCGCCTGCCAAGCGTGGCGACTATGGCAACTACCCCTCAAGATGATACACGTCGTATTTGGGGGAGGCATATGTCCAGCTGTGGACGATTTACGGCTGAAGTGTAGCCTAGACTTTGGAATGAATTGTCGTCTGCAGTATTTCCGGACCGATATGACCTCCAAACCTTCAAGAAGTGAGCGTGTATCCATCTTAAAGGTCGGCAACGTACTTGTGAGTCATCTAGTGTTGCGAGTGTCCATGGGCGGCGGTAGTAGCTTACCATCAGGCAATCCGTCTGCTCGTTTGCCTCCTATATCATTAGAAAAAAGCCTAGGACGTCCTCTACCGGGCCCGGTACTGGGAGCACCGAAGTTCGTATATTTCGAGCATCGTTCTCTTTTACTCCAATTAAGGTAATAGCACTAATGTCGGATACTTTAAGCTGACAGGCACCAATGATGGACACTTAGTTCTTATTTCAAAAATCATAAATATTTAAATTGAAAATGTCCCAACAAATGCACAACACTTAACTCCTTTGAAATAATCACTAATGTTCATGATTGGTTCCTTGTCCATTACTGGTGCCGTCACCTTAAGGCGTGAGAGTGACAGAAAATTACGAAAATCGTTTTTCGCGGTAGCGCCGCCACAGAGTGAGCGGTTCAATACCTTAACCGCCACGCATGTCCTTGGTGGTTTCTGGTAGCAATTTAGGGACAATAAACCCGGTTATTAGGACTTTTATTTTACGACTACCTAGCCTTGCCGGTGTTAGTGACCCTGCCTAGCTTAACCTCTTTGTACAGTCAGCAGCAAAAGTGGCTGAGCCGGTGAAGTGTTCAAAATGACCTACACACGCTCTTATTCTCTTGACAATAGAGATGTGTTGACCTCGTTTTGAACACTCAACCGCTTAGTCACTTCTGCTGCTGATTGTACGTATATATAAATTATATCTGTCGTCATTTACTACCTACGACATAAACTTTAATGAGCTTGACTTGAATTGGGTATATTTTATAACATTTTCCCAAAATATTAATATGTAATATGTGAATAGCAACGGAATGTAAAGAGAGGATTATGATGATGATTTGATAATTATTTACAGATGATGACGAAAACTTTAATGAAGAGATAGCAGGCGGCAGCAAATCCCGGCCCAGGAGAGCTGGCGTTGCCTACGTCAACAAAGTGAACGAGAGAGGAGAGTCACTACTGCAGCGGGTAAGATTTTTTTTTATGACAAAGGTGGCAAACGAGCAGACGGATCGCCTGATGGTAAGCAATTACCGTCGGCCATGGGCACTAAGGGAGTCACAAGCGCCTTGCCGGTCTTTAAGATAAGAGTACGCTCTTTTTTTGAAGGTATGAGGGTCGTATGGGTCTGGAAATACGGCGGCAAATCATTCCACAGTTTTGATGTGCGAGGCAGGAAGTTTCTAGAGAAACGCATAGTAGAGGATTTCCAACTATCCAGGTTCCTTCCTGTCAGCCATGAATAACATGAACATACACTGCTGGGCAAGCGGGAGCCCAGAGACCGCTACAGGGAACAGGGATCTCATGAGAATCAACGCCATAATCCCCACGCAGTGAAGGCGGGTTGGCGATCGCAATAAGTTCTACCGTTTTAAAGCGACGCTGATATCCGTCCTCTGGTGGTATCTGGTAAAAGTTTATAAGGAGAGATACTTTACTTATGTAACATAAGTTATGCACAAGCTTTGTTAAATTTAAGATCAATGAATCCGCCAGGCTGTTTCTAGGGTTGAACCATCAATGCTCAGAGATCGCTGCCTGTGGCGACTGCGGGGGAGGCATATGCAGCAGGCCTATGGAGGTCTATTTAGCAGTGCATGTCCATGGCTCATGATGAAGATTTTCTCTATGACCAATATTTTTTGTTTATGATATCAATCGATTTGTTTCGTTGTGAGGATCAAATATCGCTATAGGATCAATTGCGTGAAAGGTACAACACTTTCCGCTCAAAACGCTGCTAACAAAATGATGCTTAACTATTTTATGACGACACGCCTAGGTCGTCGCCCACTCTAAAGTATGGAAAAATATTGCAATTTTTATTTTGATCGTAAAATATTGCGTTCATGTATATAGTTATAGTTACCATACATTTTATTTTTCATAAAAAATTAAGGAGCCGACTCTGTATCATTTTTCTTAATATCGCAATTTTTTCCGACCTTCAAATGATAAATCATTTTGTAGTCAATTATCATTGAAACATTTCAGTAAATTTATTCGTTATTAAAATGTTTTGCTCATAAAATGGGGCGGAAAGGTTCTGGAGTGGCGACCACGAACTGGAAAACGCAGCGTAGGTAGGCCTCCCAGAAGGTGGACCGACGACCTAGTTAGAGTCACGGGATACCGCTGGATGTGGAAGGCGCAGGATCGGTCTTCTCGGGTCGTTCTGGGGGAGGCCTATGTCCAGCAGTGTTGCTCATAAAATATCTATTTAACTTAATTTTGTTAGAATTCGTAACATGTGTCGTCCTATTACAGTATAATAAATTAATAATAATACACCGTTCCCAACAGGCTTGCATAGCCGGCAACAAGTTCATGCTTCAGCGCCTGATCGCGCAGAAGCACCCCGTCAATGTGAGGGACTTCGCGGGCTGGACTCCCTTGCACGAGGCGGCCATCAACGGCCATTACGAGATCGCGCAGGTTCTGATCGACCATGGAGCTGTTATCAATGATCGCGGGGCTAATACTTGCAATGGTAGGTCTATACTATTTTCACGCTCTGCTAGTCCTGCTAGCCTAGTCGGTAGTGACCCCTTAGGCTGGTGATCCTGGGTTCGAGTCCAGGTTAAGGGTATATGTGATATATCGGCGCATTAACATTTTTGAATTTATTTTTCCATGGGATAGTTGAATGCAGGTCATATTTATGGAATAACATCAATTTACACTTATGAAAAAGCCACAAGTTGTTTGACTTTTAAAATTGTATCGATACGAAACCCGGGTAACTAAATAAAAATTAAAAAACTTGTGTATATATAATATTGTCTTTCGGTTGCCGCGATAGTTACTCATGAAATAAAACCTCTGAAACGGATTATATCGCGTATACTAATTGAAACTTCATCACGATGACCACGAACGCTGTTAGAGGGTTCTAAATGTCGGGGTGAATTTTAAATTAGTATACGCGATATAATCCGTTTCAGTTGTTTTATATCATAACTTGTGCATACTTACAAAGATTTGAGTTTGCAGTAAAACAAACTTTGCTAAATTAATTAAAATACGCCAGAAACAGCGTATAAAATAATCGAGTTAAATAGAAATATAAAAAAAAATAAGCGTCGTAATAATTTCCAGGGCAAACACCCCTACACGACGCCGCCTGCAACGGTTACATGGACGTCATGCAACTGTTACTGGACAAGGGCGCCATCCCCTCCATCAAGAACGACTTCGGCCACACCGCGCTCGACACGCTCCGCCAGTGGCGCTCCAACACCGTCCTCAACCGGGAAAAGGAGGAAACCTACAAAAACATCTGCGCTAGACTACAAAGCCAAATCAGAACTACCCCAGCCGATTTAACCACAACTCCCCCCGGAAACTCTGATTTAAACAGGAATCGGAAAATAGCCAAATCCCCTCCAAGTACTTCCGCTAACTCTGCGACATCTCCAGGATTCAAAAAGAGAAATGTTATAAGAGATGATTCCGATGACGAAGTCATTCTATCACCCAGAAGAAATCAACCAGCATTTCCATCAGACGACTCATCGGGCGGATCATCAGACGAACGCAGACCTAAAAAGAAAGACGTATCAGGAGTAAAAGAATACAGAACTGCTATATCTGCTTTAAGGCATAGAAGGACCTCCAACGATTTGCCAGACGTGGATGTGAAGCAAACACCGAAATCAGCTTTACTAGATCCCAACGAAGTAGATGATGACCAATGGCTAGATGACGACATGGGTATCAATAAAGGTAAGAAGAGAAAACTCAGCGACCCACTGTCATCCATAACTATTGCTAAGAAACCCACCTATGATTCTATTAAAGACAGTATTGAAAATATAAACAGAATCGAACCACTAATTGACAGTAACAACAGGAAATCAGCAGAAAAACAAAAGAAACGAATGAGTGATATAATAGCCATTAACGAAAACAGCTCGGACTCAAACGAAAACATATGTCCTGATTTTAGGAACAGCTGGCCTGTTGTAGATAGAGAGCTAAACGAATCTAAAACTAAAGATACTAGAGATAGTATGAGAAAACGCTGGAAACAACAAAGCACTCTGCTAAGAGCTGGTTTCCACAGAAATCGACAGGATTTTGATCAATCTAGCAACAGTGGAAGCGATAGCGAATTTCCATCTAGAAATCTCAAAAAGTTGAACCCTACTGGGACATTCAGTAGAAAATCCTCTGGAGAAAATTTCAATAATTACAGTCCACGCAAAACGGATACAAGCGGCACATTCTCTAGGAAATCTTCAGGGGAATTCAGTAACTTTAGCCCAAGAAAAGACTGTTTTAACATGATGAATATGAATCCTAGTGTGATGCAACCTTTGAATGTGATACAGCCAATAAATATAGTGCAGTCTAGTAAAAGTGGCAGGCCCATGCAGACACAAATCCTCCCGCCTGCAGCCGTGAAGGTGCAGGTGGAGGATAAGGTGCTGTTGATATCGCTCAAGTTGGACATGATTAACAAACAGACAATCAGCTGGCTGGTTGATGAAGTGAAGAATAGATATTATAAGTAAGTTCTCCATTGATTTAGAACAAAATATTACTATCTATAGTTGTAGATTTATCCGCGTAACGCCCAACATACTAAAATATTTAATAGTTAAAACCAACCTTACTATGCGGGGAATTGGGTTGAATTTTCTTTTGTACGAAAACTAATGAAACAAAAGAAATTCTAGCCTATTTCCTTTTATAAAAGATTTCAACTCCATTGAAAGGGAGTATATATTGTAATGCACACTGGGCGTTACGAGGTTGTTAAAATGTTTTGTAGCTATTGTCGGAAAGTGTTGTGCACACCCATGACCAGCAGTGGACTTCTATGGCTGAGTTAGTAGTTGTACTTAGTATTACCCTAATTCACATTACTTTTAGTCATAAATATTAAACCTTATTTCAACCTATTAATGCTCATTTCAGATTAACAGGCGTCCGTCCAGTATTCAGCCTCATGACCTCCGACGGTGCCATCCTGTCGGAAGACGACCCTCTGAGTCTGGTGCTGTCTTCGCCGGAGTTGAAGACCTGCATTACCAATTGGAAGGCATCGCCCGCTGAAGAGAGATATTTGGAGTGCTGTGAAGCATTAGGCATATGTAAGTCCTGACATTTAGACGGGTTAACAAATGACGATAAAAATAATTTTATTGAATTTGAACTTTAATGCGCTATCAACAGAGATAAAGTTAGCACACAATATATGATATAGTTAAGGGTTAAAAAGATTATCTAGTCATTTTATTACACACACGTTCACTCACGTTTAGTTAGTCTCTAGCATGTCTCACACATGTCACATGTCATATTTACATACATTATATACTATTTCCCGCGATTGACTATTTACAGATATATCCTTTATGAAGAAATAATGACGATATATACGAATATATCCATAACGATATGGTGGTATTAACTGCTCTATATAGTTCAAGACGAGAAAAACGATTGCACGCTTTGGGTGTTGGACTGCCACTAATTCATCAACCAAAGTAATTGAAAGTGTCATTTTCTATTACACTATAGCCGAGACCCGAAGGTTGTTCCAAGATCTCACGGACTGTACTTTGTGTGTATGTGTAGTCCCCATATTATAGTCTTACTACATTCTGAAATATTTATTTTAGCTACCTGTGAAGAAATTCAACAAACCATAGGCCGGAGCCACACTACGCACAGGCTAGCACTCGGAGCAAAAACTCTTCCTCCATCACAAATCCGACCGCTGTTCCGAGCCCTCACACACCAAGCTCACATCACCGCCATCATGATCTCAGACAACAACTTAGGAGACGACGGCGTTAAATATCTCACTGACTGCATGTGCACCATGAAGCAACTAACACTTCTAGACATCAGTAGAAATAATATTACAGCCGAAGGTGCCAGGATATTGACACAAATGTTCGAAAAAGCCTCCCGACCTGTCTGCCAGTTACTAGACCAAATAGATATCAGCCATAACCCGATAACCGATGAAGGTTTGAAGCATATACTAAAGCTAACGCACTACATCAGACTAAAATCATTAAGATTGAAAAATTGTAGTTTAACAGAGAACACAGCTGGTGTGGTGAACGAATGCAATGCTAATTTCAATGCCCTAGAAGCTATAGATATCAGTAATAATGACGTGAAACTGCCGACAGTTAGCTGTTTCGTATCTTCACTGAATCCTAACATGTTGATGGAACTGGAGTTGGACAGTGTCGGTGTGCAAGGGCAGGTGGTCGCGTGCGTGGCTTCCTTCATGGATTCAGCTAAGGAATTGAAGATCAGAAAATTCAGTTTGTCAAACTGTAAATTGGCGGATGGACAATTCATGAGGGTGTTTAGGTATGTATTGACAGTTTTTATTTTATCTGACTTTTGCTGTCAATGATAACGATGTTCTATTTAGTCCGTCAGATTATTAGAAAGTATTGGACACGTATTTGTTTTCCAATCAAATAAAAAAAAAACCGTACGACATTTTAACTGAATATATCTCCGTAACTATCATATGTTTTTCACTTTCTGTATGATAATATAGGTACTTAATAAATAATAATATTCATACACAAAATTACGCCAGCGGCGCTACTGCGAACAACGATATTCGTAAATTTCGGACGATTGTCTCTATCACTCTCATGACACCTAAATTGGAGTCAAGAGAAAGATGTCCGAAATATACGAACTTTGATGTTCGCGGTGCCGCTCCTGTTTCTAACTGCTAATGCGGCTATTCATGTATTTAGACGATAATAATGAAAATTTCATGTTTTCTTGCAGAAGTCTCGGCCGGGCGAAAAATTTGCAGTCCGTCTCCCTAAAGAGCAACCTGCTTACATTCATCACACTTAAGAAATTACTGCAGCGTCAACCACCGGTACCTCAAATAAACCTTCAAGGTTGCCAGGACATATTCAAATACTCCCCCGACTCGGACTTCCAAGTTTGGTTGCCAGCAATCGACTTCGGCAGGTGCATACCTGAAATAAATGTGACTCCAGTGTCGAACACTGATGCAGAGAGAAATAGCTTTAAATCTTTCTCGAAAACGTGGTTGAGCTGTTTCAAAGGGAGAGGAGTTATAGAACATTGCGAAGGTGGCGTCATTAGATTTACCGCCAGGTAGAAAACTACAGGGTTATAGCTACTATGAAAATATAAATTGTGAAAAAGTACAAAACTGGATCATTTAGTTTGTTATATAAACAATCTGAATTATGATTACAGCCGGTTTTATTTAGGGTGTTTTGTTTAAGTTGTTTACCTTTTCAAGTTCAATTTCCGCGTATGAAAGAGTTGAAAACTCTGTGTGTTCATACTTGACTTAGATCAATTTGCATGAAGTTACTACAAACTGAAGATTACAATATTTGTTTTAATTTAATAGAAGACTCATAATTGTATAAAATGTACGTTTTTTGTGCCTTAAATTGACGTGTAAATTATAATTAGTATAATTTTAGTTTTTGTGTATTTCTTAAAATTATTATTTAATTAACTTATTGTAAAAGTTTTTTTCCAGTGAATATAATATACATATACAACCTCGCCTTTTCCAGTGAATATAATATACATATACAATCTCGCCTTATAGTCATCCAAAATATTTAATAATGGTATTAATGGTATATTAGACTGAAATTGATTATCCAAGTTTCTGCGTGACTTAGTGTGTCTAATCGTTTTGCAGACGGGTAAAACAAATAATACGCACAGTCAAGGTTAAATATATCGTTATGGTTAGTGTTCTAAAACATGTAAACATATACCTTAATATTAAGGCAATAAAGTACATGTAAGCATATTATGGCACTGCCGCATCCATATTTTTTACATTGTACATAAGAACTGCCATAAACTTAAAATTTGGAATTAAGTGGTATTCATGTCGATTGGTTTTTTATGACATAGTAAAAATATTAACAATTGTTGATTATTTAACTAGTTTTATTTCTTTCTTGTGGCCATTGGGGTCTTCCTCATACGTCGACACGGGTTTGGCTAAAGCCGGTAGTAAAAATATGTCCACGCAGTAAGAGCAAAAACGTCAATCGGCGTCGCCGACGTCAGTTGAGTGATGTTTGTTTCGGACCCGGATACTATGTTTACTTACAAAAAATAGCTTAGTTCGACAGTTTAGTAGTTGACTATTACTTGCTCTAGTTATTTATATCGTATAAAATAAATTACTAGAGCAAGTAATAGCGAAGGCTACTTTTCGGTTAATTGTACACTCAGCATCAGTATCGTAACACGTCCTTAGAATCGTATACAAATAAAGTCCTGTACCGATATATTACATAGCTACTTTAGTTGCTACTAAATGTTTGCCGCTGAGTGTACTATCACAGCCGCCAGTCTTTCCCGTAGTACAGTTAGCAGCAAAACTTACTAAGCGGGCGAGGTATTCAAAATGAACTTGACGCAATGCTTGACGCAACTTTATTGTTAAGAAAATAAGACATGTTAAGATCATTCAAAACACATGGCCCGCTTAGCAATCGCTGCTGCTGACTGTATGCCACAGTACATGTGGTACACACATAGACTAAAATTGGCCATTCATTTGCCTCTTGTGCGTATTCTGGTAATTGAGAGGGAAATAATGAAATTTAAGACGAGCTCGAGAATTTCGAGGAGAACAATTCGAAATCGATTCACAAACTACTAGTGACCGACCGAAACAAGTTTTTTTGCCGAAACCGAAACCGAAACCGAAGGTTCGGTTTGATTTTAGTTTCGGCCGAAACCGAAACCGAACCTTTTATAAATCTGGTTAAAATGTTAAAATAAAATGCTCGTAGGCCCGTTTTTTCCTATTTATTTGTGTGACGAACACAGATATTTGTTCCCGAGTCATGGGTGTTTTCTATGTATTTAAGTATTTATATGTATCTATTTATATCGTCATTTAGTACCTACAAAATATACCATACTTAAAGTGTACCTACGGCTCTGTGTCAGATACATCCTATTTACTGCTTTTTTGACGACCGGTCTATCCTAGTGGGTAGTGACCCTGCCTATGCAGCCGATGGTCCTGGGTTTAAATCCCAGTCAGGGCATTTATTTGTGTGCTGACCACAGATATTTGTTCCTGAGTCATGAGTGTTTTCTATATATTTAGGTATTTATATGTATCTATCTATTATATCGTCGTCTAGTAACTTCAACACAAGCTTTACTGAGCTTACCGTAGAACTAAGTCGATTTGTGTAAGATTGTCCAGAAATATTTATTTATTTATTTAATCTAATCACCTTTGGCAATCATTTTAGGAAACATTTTTTAAATTATGTACCTTCATAGGTGACATAACAAATCAACAATCAGTAACATATCTATGTTTATACTTTCTGAAAACAGTATTTTTGAAACACTTACTGAGATGAGCATTTTCCTTTTTTAGGATTTACTACTTAAAGACTGTATCGTTTATTATAAATACAGCCATATTTTATAGTATTATCTAAAAATTACAAATGTGTTCAATTAGTGCCATAATAAGATACAATTTCCATCCTTGGATCTCGACGTAAATCATGAAGTTTTGACAAAATTGACCCAGTCCTCCAGAGTAACAATAACGTTTTCGGACAAATACCACAAGAAAATTTACAGTTCCCGAACAAGACATAACCGTTGTAAAAAAATCGTACTACGCCAACCACAATCACACACGATTTGTTGTTCGTCAGGCTTTGATTTCTAGCCGTTTCTTTTAGCTATCTCCTTTTATTCGCTTGCATCGCTTGTAAGGAGGCCAAAAAGTTGTGAGAAAAATCTTTTTTTATGTAAAAATAAATATTCACGACTTTTACCCCCCAGAACATTAATTGATCAATTATGATTGGAGACTTAGACACCTTGTTTTGGCAGCATACTTTCTACTTTTTTTATAAAATCTAAGTAAGTCTCTAATTAAGCTGAATATAAGTTTGTCCGAAATATATTTTCTAGACGATATTTAAAACATCATATGGTCCGTAAAATGGAAAAAGTAAACCTTTCTTACATTAGGTACGTAGGTCATTCGATAAGTTTTGAGATGCTCGAAATTCTAAAATGGAACGCACCTGAATTATATGTTTTTAAAAAGCAAATTTATTTAAAATAGAACACACGTTGCCGATTTGCTCCAATTTAAAAAATGAATAAGTTACAGGCATTTTTCTGAAACGGTTCCCGCGTTTTTTCTTTGAAACGGCGGAGCTTAACCGCGAACATTTGCGTGCTATGATATTTTATGATTTTAAATTTAGTTTATCTGAACAATTGTGTTAGCAACAATTGCAATCAGCGTTAGGAGATTCTACTCCTTCACGGGCAACAGTTATCAACATCACTGCTGGGAAATTATAGGACAGTCAACTCTGATTGGTACACTACAGTAGCATTGCCGCAAGTTTTCCAAGCAGTGCGAGAAAGGAGACCAAAGACTGGACTTCGGGGAATCTTGCTGTATCACGACAACGCCTCTTCACATACGCCCCTCAGAACAAAGGCGTTTATTGAGAAAACTGGGATAGAAACCTTACCACATCCACCCTGCAGCCCTGAATTTGAATTTGTTCGCGGTGGTGAAAGAGAAAATAAAAGGCAAGTTTTTTTCGAGTGCTGAAGAAGCCGTGGCTGCATATGAAGAAGCAATTTCGGACCTCTCTGATGAAGACTGGCAAAAGTGCTTCCAAAGTTGGTTCAGACAAATGAAACTTTGCATAGAGAGTAATAGAGTGTTTAGAAAAAAAAATGTTTAATACTAATATCTTCAATAGTTTTTTTATATCTCAAAATTGATCGAGTCACCCACGTATGGCTTGAAATTAATCATGCTATTCATAGTATTAATTCATGCAAAATCAGGCTATACCCTAAGAATACGTAAGTCAACAGTTAGACCAAGTTTTATTTGTATTTATAATAAATTACACAGTCTTTGAACATAGATTTAAGTTTCGTCACGTACCTATGTCTACCACTGTACTAAAGAAGTACCAAACTGCTTTTATAATAACTTATTACACGTCAAAACGAGCAACGAGCACTGATTCAGTAACGGGTGGTTGGCGGAGGAGTCAGGCGAGCGGCGCCATTTATTATCAGCCATGCCGAGCGCGCCCGACCTTAGCCGAACGTGATCCGAAAGTACGATGTTAAAAGTTTCGGCTCGGCCGAAAGGTTCGGCCGTTTTTGGCCGAAACCGAAACTCGGGCCGAAACTTGATTTTTTGGCCGAAACTGGCCGAAACCGAAACCGAAACTTCGGTCGGACACTACAAACTACCGATAGTCCATTTTAGAAATCGCTTGGAATAGGCACTGAAATAGTGAAATGAGAATTATCCTCATTTAGTCGAAAGACGTGTGCCGAAGGACATTTGATAGGCTTCACCAAGGAACGCCAAAACGCCAGGTCCTGCGCTTTTTGCCCCCAGCGGGTTCCTGCATCCTTGGCCAGGTCATTGCACCACCTTGTAGGAAACCTACCCACATAGTGACTTCCGGTAGCTACATGGTCACGAATCGAGTAGTTTGTATTCCCTTCAGCAATCTGTTCATCATCCTAGTCTAGCGTTGCTTTTTCTATTGCGCTTTGTCTCCATAACAATCTAAATCTATGGGAAACTATCTGAATCTATGAGGAAATTCGCCAAAATTCTGTGACCCTTAAATAGTGTTACCATTAAAATAAAAAGATTGCTAACAATTGTGTCAATGTCACTTTGACAATTTAATTCTAACCTAAAAAGATCACGCTGGGCTCATTGCCTTGTCTTGTGTTTCAAAAATAATCCACATTTAAACATTGTATTATTGAAATAGTATTTCATTTAACTATTAACAATGGCGGAACAAGTCAATCAACGTATTGAGGATATGATAAATGAGTTGGAACAGATGCGAAGAACGGGTTTATATGACGAAGACGAAATAAGGTATGTGTTGCTTTTTATTTACAAAAAATTAAAATTTAAGGTCAACCATAATATATCCTCTTGAACTGTTATTATTTTTACAGAGATATATCCCGTAAACGTAAAGAATTTGAATATCGAATACAGAGAAGAGTAAAACAGAAAGATGATTACGTGCACTACATAGCTTACGAACTCGCTCTAATAGAAGACATCGTAATCAGAAGGAAGAAAATTAAACTGAATGAGAAAAAGAACGATTTAGAATACGCCATAGCAAAGCGTGTGAATAAAGTTTTCAAGCAGTTTATATACAGATTCCAGAATGATTTGGAAATATACTTTCAGTATATAAAGTTTTGTAGGAGTGTGGGTTTTGACTATGCCATATCAGCTATTATTGGGCAGATGCTACAGGTAACTACTAATACTTCAAACTTTTCCAATAAGCACAATCAAGTTGGACAAGCTGCTTTGGAACATTCCCTAGTATGCACAATAAATTAATAAACTGCTCTTACCTTAAATACATATACTGTCTCTATTACAACTAGTAAAAGTAAAACCATAAACCTTACTGGAATTCAACTATAGTTTGTAATAATATTAGGTAATGTAGTAATCTCATTAAATAATTTGAATATGCATTTTAATTCTAATAGATGCATGGTGACAAACCCAAGATGTGGCAAATGGCAGCACTGTGGGAGAGTGAGGAGCAAGATAACCCAGACAATGCAAAGAACTTCTTGCTGAAGGGCATCCACCGCCACCCACAAGCTCAAGAGCTATATTTGGATCTCTTCAAGATTGAAGTAACCTTGGCTTTGAAGGCGGAAAATGATGAAGAAAAGGTAACTAATTTGTAGCATAGGACCCAATTTACCCTCTGCCACTGATGTCACATATAACAGATACCTATGCATTGTAAAGTTGCCATTATGATTTTGACAACAAGATTGAATAATTTACATGTCACATGACCATGTCAGTTGCAGAGGGTTAATATGTTCATTGTGGCATGTGACTCAATCTATCCCCTAAAAATATTCTTGTGATGTTAACTAACTTCAGCAAAGGAGTTAAAAAGTTTGACATCACATTTGCAACAGAGAACAAATATTTTTTTTAGGAAATATATTGATTGGTTAGAGTCAGTCACAAAAGCTGAAGACGCAAGTAGCTCAGACACCTGAGGGCCTGGTCACTGTTTCTTAAAAATATATCATTTAATTCAATCTATAAGTTATTTATTTGTGATAGTGATTAGTGTGCATAATTTCTGTTGTTGTTAGTGATTCCACAATTTACAACAATAATATCATAGATAGCTGTAAATTGTATTTATATTTTAATTTGCTATAAAACAAAACAGAATATTTATATAATATTATAATAGTAATGTAGCGTCAAAGGATTGTTGCATTTTTTTTTTCTAAACTCCTTTTACTTAAAAAATGATATAAGCATGCACTAATATTTTTGTTTCATCAATTCTTTATCTATAGGAAAAGCAATTAAAAAGGGCAGATGTTATATGGAAGAATGGTGCAAAGAGCATTGATGACGTCACTTACTTGTTCAAGCTGTGTGACTTAACTCTGAAGTTCCAGAACACAGAAAGCATAACTAAAGAAGTTAAAAAGGAGATATGGAGTCACAATGACAAGAAGGATGTCTGGCCTTATATTGCTTCAAAAGAGTTAGAAGTAAGTATTTTATCCTAAATTCTTGTCTATCCTATGTAAAAAGTAAAATAATTACCAGCACTTGGTAATTCTGATGAACTAATATTGACTATTTTAGTACATTAAGTAATTCGCATAATTGCAGGGTTGCCACTGGGAAGAAATAGATGAATTTGTAGATGAAGACTCAAAATTTCCATTAAATCTTCTAAGATGCATTGGTGCCTATGAGGAGGCTCTCCAAAGGGTAAATATGTAGTTCTTATAACAATTCTCATTGCTCTCATACATTATATTGAGTATAGTGTCTGGTTACTGTAACTATTAGTAGTGGCAAGTAGACTTTTTTCTTAGGGAAGATGGAGCCAGTATACCTTTGTCTTTTCTTCACAACTCCAAGGAAAACTGTTGAATTGAATTGGTTTGTATGGACGCCCCACTGCTCTAGGTCTTGAGATTTTGAATATGTTGTGTTAGTGCCAAATTAAGTTTGTCAATTGAACCTTCTTCAATTTCTTTAATTATATTTGTATTTGCAGTTTCCTGACGAAAAACTATGCAGTAAATTTATTCATGACTTGCTTGGTCTTAATGATAATGTCTGTTCAGAAAATCAGAAGATTACTGCCATCAAAGATGCTTGGATGTTTGGTCATGAGAATGGACTTCTTTCAAATGACATGTATGATTTTGGTATAGAGTTGTTGAAGCTAGAAAATGCACTGAATAGTGTTGAGTTGGCACAGGTAAGATGTCGTTTCTGTTGCCCAATGGCCTTTGCATTACTTACATGGCTTAGAAAAATTTGCAACAACAACTGTTGAATCTTGATTGACCATTTCAGATATTGGATGAAGCAGCAATAAGGAATCCGCAAGCAATAAGTGTTTGGAGAGAAAAGATTCTTCTTAGTAAAAACAATGAAACCAAATTGCTCTCTATTCTAAAAGAGGCTACTAAAGTATTGACACAAGATGATGCAATTTCTCTATGGAACTTTGCACTGGATGTTATTGAAAAGAAAGAAACCGTAAGATATTAGATATATTTTGTTTTTCTTGAGTAATATTATATCAAATCAAGTTGTTAAAACAATGAAATTGACTTGGAATCCAAGGTCTTTAAACCAATAATAGTATTATAGATTTGTTGAGTCATTCTTTTTCACCTTGGTATTTTCAAAGGGGTTTTTATATTCAATCATTTGGATTTAACTGTTAGTATTTATTTACATGACTGTTTTATTTCCAGCTCATGACTTTACACAAGAAATTCCAAAATTGTGATACTGCTATTCTCTTAGCAGTCAAGCCAAAATTGTTACAAAAAGTGTATGACTACAATGGACTAAAGGCAGCCAGGGAGTTATATGAAGAGTTAATCAAAACTCCTCCACTTCAAAAAGATGTTCAATATGTCATGATTGAAATAGAGAAATCACAAGATAAAGCAAATGCTAAGTTAATAAGAAAATACTATGAATATCTGGCTCATCACCATGGACAAGATAACGTGGATGTTTGGATGGACTACATAAACTTTGAATCGAGTCTTGGGAGTGCTCAATTGTCACCAGCCATCTACAGGAGAGCCATTGCAACTTTGAATAAAGATCTTGTAGATGAGTTCATCAAAGCTCAAGCTTTAGCAAAAATAAAATAACTCCAAAGATTCTATGAATTTTATTTAATATTTAAATATATAACCCAAAATCGAGTAAAATAATATACAGTTGAGAAACAACATATTTATTTCAATATTTCCACACCATTATTCAACAATCTAGCAAAACGAGAATATCCACAAAATACACCGTTCACTAAATTATTTACACATTCATCGTACACATTTCTTTCTACAAGACTGAATCTCTACTTTGGTGATTGTGGAATAACACTTAGCAAATAAACATAGATAGTTAAATGCAATATATTTAGGTCTAAAGAGTGATTATTGCAGGGCTGCGATGGGAGCAATGTAGTACCTAAAGATTAGGGAGGCCCCACGCTTGTGTTGTTTGTTTAATAGAAGGTCCCTCCAGCATGCGTGCCACGAGGGATACTTGGGCATGGTGGGCGGGTTGCCAGCCTGCAGGCTGGAGCCCGCAACTGCCATACATGTGGATACCACAACCAGTGGGTATGTCAGTGTGCTCGTCAAAAACGTGAGCAATGGCACTGTGTAGTAACGTAGGTCCTTCGTCTTCACAAAGTATTTGTTTACATAGTAAGCTAATGCTCCCGTAACTGCTACACAAGTCAAATCCCCAAGTAGTTTAGGTATAATCCCATGGAAAAAGCCCAGGATGCCGTCGTCCTTGTAGATAGACACAATTGCGCCTATCAGTGAACTGTAATTTTCTTCTTTGCCAATGAAGGAGGCCATCATCCGCATTGACACAACGTGGAATGGATACGAGACTACAACTGAAGCGGTGTGCATGATCATGTCCCGCCGACCGAGCTTGATGTAGTCATCCAGCTTGGGCTCTTCGTCCGTAACGATATTAGGGGGATCATTGATTTCTGGCAGGTCAATACCGACTGCATGAATTACCTTTGACGTGAGCTGACTTGAGGCGATGAGGCCGAGTAATCTTGCTGATAAGCCTCTGTAACAACCAAAGAATCCATCCGAGGCTTTTATATACTTGATGTACTGGAAACCGTTAGGTAATATCATGGCAGGGCGGCCGAACAACGTTGTCGATCGCCGAGGCGGCATCGGCTCGTATCCTAATTGGATGAGGACCTTCACATATTCCATTGGGTGGCATATTGTTGTAACGAGTAATTGAGACGGCAGTGCCGCTATTCTTTCTTTTTCAATTTCATCCATATCCTGACAATTTCACGACCTACTTCTGAAATCAAAACTGACCAAAAACTACAGATTTCAGTCTTGTCAGACTTGACTTAGAATGTTGCCAGCCTTCTTTGGCTTATCAGCAAATAAGGCCAGCCCCTCACGAGATAAATATACTATAAATATAACTATTAATAAATATGTCAATAACACATCCGTCCCGTGTGATTTTATCTTAAGTAAATGTAACTTAAATGTATTTTGAGCGTATCTTATCTTTAATGTAAGCGTAATGCGTAAGTCAAATAAGTAACTCTTAATAGAATAAAAAATAAGGCAAGAACACATTATGCGTATATTAGATAATACAATAGGCATAAATATGTCAATAAGACCCAACGACTAATTTCGGTCCGTGGACACAACGCCTCCGTGGCGCAATTGGTTAGCGCGTTCGGCTGTTAACCGAAAGGTTGGTGGTTCAAGCCCACCCGGGGGCGATTCTTTTTGCTTTTACAGAAAAGCTTTTGGTAACTCTTCTTTGATTCTCGATTTGTTAAATATATATAAATTGTATTTTTAGTTTATTATTAGAAGAAAATCAACTACGAAACGAAAAATATACTTAATTTTAAAGATAGAAGCAGAATAATAATTATTATACTTATCATCATCCAAGTGAATTCAATAAAGATGGTCACAAAATTAATGTAATCTATAGAAATAGATAGCATTAATCCATATAGCAATACACAATATTTTTTTATATTCATACAGTTATATTTATACAGTTATATTTTTTATGGTGGGTCGGCTTGGACGACATGCCCCATAAAAATCGCGTCAAAAATAGGTTTCTTTTTCTTTTCACTAATAGTACAGGAGTGGTACGAAAATGTGTAGGCGAGGGTCAAAATAATTCCCACAGAAGCGGAGTTTATTTTTTTTAGTTCTTTGTATGCATCTATTTGATATACTAAAAATATAGAAAAATACATGTGTGCAAAATGTGATTTTTCACACGGCAAAGATTTGAAAAACTGAGAATTCTCCATATAAAACTCATATTTTGTGTGGTCTCAAAATACAGGAAATTACACACTAAAAACTATAATGAGGTTAATTATATAATATAAACGTAAATAACAAAGTGGTGAATAAAAAAAAAAACATTTTTTAGGCAAAAATTTTTTTTTTCATTGAAAATTAAACTTTACCTGTGTAGACTATACAGATCATGTTTAAAACATATATATTTCTAATTATACTTATATTATACATAACATATAGGCTGTATTTTAATTAGCACGAGAAAATATAGACCTCACCCATAGACTGCAATATGGAGCAATCTTCAACATAATGTACCTAGTCACTGCTACCAGCGTTAGTTTAGCGTTTGTGGATGCCCGATACTGTACTTTCCTAGACGTAGTCGCCATGAGGATTTTTCTGTCTTAGCGGGCATCGACTTTCCGAGTTACGTGGCCCTCCCATTGCCACATCAGCAATATATGTGTGAAAAATGCGTTCTTTTGCCCCACAAAAATTGTATCTTCGAAAATTCATAAAATTTATTAAAAATCGTGTGTGGCATCGAATTACAGGAAAATTAATGGTAAAAAAGGTTATGACGTTAATTTCTAAAATTAAAATTAAATAACCAGATGGTAGAAGATTAAAAATAAGCTTTTGCAGTGTTCAATATGTTATATCATCATCAATATTTGTGTGTGATGTTGGTGGAGTCTACTTTTCCCTCTGCTAGCCTTATAACAACAGCCTTCTTCTTTACGTGTCTGAGATATGCATATCTTGGCCTTCCTCGGTCTCCAAAATTTTAAAATAAAAGGTCTTATACGTGATCAGATGCCCTATCTATGTCTCACCTTTTATCTGTAATGAACAAATTTTGCAAGACGTCTCCATTAGTCATGATTTCTGTCCAGCATTTGTTATGAGGTTTTTGGTAATCACAAAATTATTGTATTTCTGTTAATTTTAAGGCTGAATCTATTAAAGATTTGCTGTAACTTGTTACTATTCACTGCAAATGGCGTAATGTCGTCTGCTAATCTTGTCAATTAAATTAAATTTCACAATTAACGTGTTCTTCGTATTTAAACTTATATGCTGTTTTAGAATAAGAATTTGGAATATTCGACATGGCTTTCAAAAACTTTCTTCAAGTATTATTTTCCAATCTATTACCTATTTTACTAACTATGTATACCTATCTTACTACCTATTCTATCATCTCTAGTCTATTAGCTGTTCATCTTCCATATCATCTTCATCGAACTCGACAGGACTTAAAAAGTTCTTCCATGTATCTTTTCCAATTGTTTAATGTTATTTCTAAATCTAATAATCTTAAATCACAGCAATTGAGAACATTTAAAACATTATATGCCATATGTCAACACATATAATATCTGCCACTACAACATTACTCATTTGTATACGGTTTACGGGAGTATCGACCATATTTACTATTAATATATTAATTAAAAATTCTAGTGTAGGACTCAATTGACATATTGAGTAGTTGTTTTTTTCCAACCCCCCTTCAAAGGCTTTCTCATAGTCCACAAACGCCAAGCATAGTGGCTGATTACATCGTGGTTCGATCGAGACATGGGCTGTACTTCTATTTCTTCAGCGATTACCGATATTCAGGACCAAGAGCTCTGAGCCAATCCAGCCGCACCAAGGTGTAAGACAGGAAGATGTCATTCTCCGAACCGGTTTGCTGCACTGGAAGATGCCTTTAAGGTACTGCATCAATGTTAACAGCGAACACCTCACTCACCTTCGGTTCCTAGACTATGTCATTGTCATGTTAGAGCACTTCAGGACCTTAGTAGAGTTTCACAACAGGTAGGGCTGAATGTTAACATAATAGAAGCATCAAATATGTCCTTGTCGCCATGTATACGATATCGGTTGGGAACGTTGCTGTTGAAATTGTTGACGAATATTTGTATCTGGGACATGGAGTCCAGTTAGGCAAATTAAACTTCGAAAAGGCAATATCAAACTCGGCTGTGGAGCATTAAGGAAGACTGACCGTGAAGGTAGCGTGCACTGGAAAGACCTATCGCTCGGACTATCGCCACGTAGATGCAGTTCAATGATGTTCCGTAAAAAAAAAGACAGAAAAACCGCCATGGCTCGTAAAATTGCACTGTTGAAGTGGCAGTGGTGGTCGATGGCCGTTAGGACAGAAAGTCCTAGTATAGTGGCGACTACATCTAGGAAAGCGCAATATCGGACATCTCCAAACGCTAAACTAACGCTGGTAGTCAGTGGACGCAGTATGTTGAAGATTGCTCCACGTGGCAGTCTATGGAGGAGCTCTATATTTTGTCGTGTTAGTTAAAAGTCTATTTTTTGTATTATTTAAGTAGGTATAATAGGAAATATTCATGTATTAAACATGCTTTTCTTTTTGTAACGTATATTGATATGTATATTGTATATAGTCTATATAGGTTAAGTTTCATTATCAAAAAAAAAATTTTTGCTTGAAAAATCTTTTTTTTTTTAGTCACCACTTTTTAATTTAAGTTTATTTTATAAAATTAACCTCATAACCTTTTTTGTGTGTAATTTTCTGTAATTTGAAACCATACAAAATTTGGGTTTTATATGGGGAATTTTCAATTTTTCAAATCTTTGCCGTGTGGAAAATCGCATTTTGCACACATATATTTTTCTATATTTTTAGTATGTCAAAAAGATACACACAAAGAACTAAAAACACCAAACTCCGGTTCTGTGGCAATTATTTTGACCCCAAATCTCCTCTACTATAATCAGAACACGACACTGAATATACTTTTAACGGATCACCACTATTTTTGTTACATCCTGTAAATCTTACGGCCTATATTCTTCTTATTGAATATATGTGTGTGTACAATAAATAAATGCTCTATAATATTGTTCATTAAAAATGTTTACTTCATTCAATTGATGAAACCACGGAAGATGTTTTACAAAGGAAATAAAATAATATTTTAAACTCCGTAATATAAAAAACCTTTATTATCTAAAGAGTTATTATATATAACAAATTTAAGCGCTAGAAGTCAGTAACTCGTTGGAACCGTCCTCGTCTATCTTGAACGGCAGTTGCGTGGTGAACGTGGGCGGGCCCTGGACGGTCGCTTTTGAAATACGTTGTGGGGCCTAGAAACAGGACGTTATCTTAATATAATTAGAACTGTTGTGAGTTATGCTACTACTACTCAGTTACAACGGTTGAATTCACAGTCACAATTATATCGCACTAAGCAACATGTTTTGGGTAAGCTCTGGTCACATCTCACCTAGTTCGAAACATATGAGTTCAACCGTTGCATAACTGAGTATATAGACGTTACCTTAATTAAATGTCTGACAATGCTTAAATATATGTTAATAATTAATGATATGGGTGTACTGCCTGAAAATAAAACTTTATTTAGGTATTTATTATTTTATTCAGTTCTTGTCTTTTTGAAGGGAGAAAAGAGAGACTATATAGAAATGAGTAGGCACATTGCACATAACACTGTTAATTTTTTTTAAGACATAACTTCGGAACTCTTTTATATTTAGCAGCCGGACATCCTAAATTGTGTATCGAATACAACTAGATTATTAATAAATATATGAACTTAATCATTATTATTATTTATTCTACTCTTTAAACAAACACAAATATATTCCTACTCACTTTGCATTTAAACATTGTGACTCTTTCTAAAATTGTATGAAGAGCTAAGAAGACAGCTTCATTTATGTCTGGCGCGACATGTTTCGTAGAGCATAGGTCTCCATTTAGGAACGACGATATAAACGGGCGCTCGGCACTCTTAGTGCATACATGTGGTGCAAGGTGCGAATGACTGCGATAAACGTGGGAGAAGCAGTCTTTATCATGAAATACCTTCCTTTTCTTAATAAAATGTAAAAAAAAAACTAAAGCTAAAGAGCCTTAAGGCGACCTTAAATAGGTCCTACCTGGTCATCTGATTTCTTAAGTAGGTATTAAGAATCTATTTCAATGTATAACCTACCTGATGATGTTTAAAATTATCATTCTCTACCATTTCTCCGCAATCTGCCTCCCTGTCTTGTTCGTAGCCATCTTCATCATTCCCGTTTTCATACGTGTCTTGTTCGTCATCAGTGTTCTCATGTTCATCATCGCTGTCCTGGTGTTCATCATCTTCACTCGCTTCTTCTTCATTTTCCTCAGTTTCATCTTTTTCTTCAAGGGGCTCAAAAGTTACATCTTTTTCTATTAAATCTGCAAAATATACAACTGTTTAAGTAAAAAAGTAAATACATCGATTCATTTCTAAGTTGGTTTGGTAATGTAACATTTAGGATATTGACATTTCAAAGTCGATTTGGTATAAGCACTAAAATAGTACAAGTGAGATGCACAGATAGTAAACTCGATACTCGTTATCGAAAACGTCAATGTCACAACTCATGGTAAGGGTACTGATGCCAGTCTTCCTCTCTAGGCTACCTTCCCCCACACAGTCCTATCGCTCTATTAAGCTGAACGGTTTTTAGAGCCTAAGTCAGGTTAAAAAAAAGCAAGACATATGGCCTACTAAAGATAAAAAAAAACAAAACTAATACTTTATTCGAATTTTGAACAGCTCAGTACTTTCAGTACTTTCAGCACTGAGCCATTCAAAATATGTATTTTGTAAAACATTCATTTTACGAGTTGCTCTTACCTCTAAATCTTAAGGAGCCCCTCCGAATTACAGGTTTGTCTTCCGGCACCTCCACGATGACTGTTGGGTTCATTTCTATTGTCACTCCATTCGGCTTCTTCTCATTATCTTCTTTGTTTGATTCGTCTCCTTCTTTTAACTGCCGATATAAGAATTTAGCGTTAAACAACTTAAACAAATGAAACTAAATTTGCCATATCTAAAAGTAAATACCGAAAGAAAATAGAAAAAAAACCCATTTTTAATAACACTAAAGGAAAACAATATTGATTACAAAAGATCCGAGCTAGTGAAAAATTTCAAAATTCTCACCATTCACTCACTCGTGGTTTAAAGAGTGGAATCTTGAGCATTGTGAGGGTTTCAACTGCAGTTTCAAGGTACGAGAGGGGACAAATGTAGCTACCGAGTGACAAACATAAAATATTTCACCTTACTTATGCGAGGAAAATACTCACTCTAACACATTAAAACTTAGGTAGGCACTCCAAATGATTAGTTTAGTATCAATCATTTATGATTCAAAATCATTAAGATTACGTCCAACCTAGCGAATGGCAAAAAATATTAAAAAATTGTATGAATGTAGGTACTTTACCTCCTTGTTAATAAAAAAGCAGTTTTGCCATCAGTTTTTAAAGAATAAAAACGTATTTTTCCAGCTACTGAGGTGAAAATGTATATTAGCCGTCTGTACATTACAAATTATGAAATATCTAATTAATACCAATTGATAAAGACGTCTCCCTGGTATCATGTAATGCAACTGGTTTACCATTGAATTGCCGACAGACATTTCATCGAATATTATTTCAAAGACAACATTTCAAGTACTTTCATTTCATCGACAAGTCATTACGTCGAGGACTCGATACTAGGTAATTTGAAAGGAGGTCTTTTGATTGGAAGTTGACTTATTTCAATAAATTTCATTTCATGTCTTTTCATTTCGGGATTTTTTAATTCATATTTTTACACGTCAAGAATATTCATTCCGTATATATTTTTTTCAATAACAAAGTAAGTGTTAAAGTGCCTGCCATCTTAGAACCAATTGGCCTGGTGAGAGACGATGGCAAGAGGTCCGACGGTATGACATTAGTGCCTTGGAGGATGAGACGGCCCCTAGTTTGGGATGCTACATGCGTTGATACCCTGGCGCCATCACATCTTCCAGGGACTAGCAGCGGTGCTGGTCATGCTGCATCCACAGCCGAAGACCTCAAACGTCGCAAATATGCTACTCGTACCCTCGGGACTGGTTACATATTCGAGGCGTTTGGGTCGAAACGCTGGGACCGTGGGGACCGAGTGCGCGTAGGATGTACAAGGCTTTGGCATCCCTGTTGATTGAAACTACAGGTGACCAGAAGGCTGGCCTATATTTTGCTCAACGAATAAGTATTGCCACCCAACGAGGCAATGCGGCCAGCCTTCTGGGTACTTTGTCCATTGGCAGCGATTTGGGGGATATTTTTTATTTGTAATTTTAGTTTATCCTTTCTTTATAATATTATTGTTAATTGTGTTTCTTTCATGTGAACAAAATAAGTTCCAACCAAATCTAACCCTGATAAAAGTTCGTTTTCTTAGGGGTCGCAGTTCTAACCTAACCTAACCCACTTCTGACAAAAGTTCGTTTTCTTTGGGGTCGCAGTTCAAACCTAACCTAACCGACTTTTGGTAAAAGTTCTTTTTCTTGGGGGTCGCAGTTATAACCTAACCGAACCCACTTCTGACAAAAGTTCGTTTTCGTTGGAAGTCGGAGTTCTATATTAACCAATGCAACTACAAGTATAAACATATACCTGTATGAAAGTTAAGCTGGGCTCCTGCAGTTTGGTTGCCATTTCTCTATTCTTCATAATCTTTTCGTCCGTTTCCTTCTCTATGCGAAGTCTATGAGCTTTGTGGGTTCGCCACATCTGTGTAAGAAAAATCCCAGTAATTTCGTGTAATATCAACTACATATTTTCAGGATAGAGTATACTTACGTGGTATCCGCAGTAGCAGAGACCAAGAATGTAAATAACGATTAGTGCTATGAAGAACTTGTCCGTGTTCTCTTCTTCGGCATCAGGCTGCTGGTGCATCAGGTCGTAAGGCGTGCGGGATGGCGGGTCTTCTACCCAGGTCTTGTCACCACTCTGATCATTTGCAACAACATAATATTAGTGATTCTTACTATCAGGTAGTCATAATTAAAACAAAGCAAAGGTGTGTTCTTAGATATTATTACTATCTATGTATTACACGGGCGTCCACTGCTGTCCACTGAAGCTACCGACTCCCAGGAATCCGTACGAGATCATCAGCCCATCTCGTTGTGGACGTCAGACAGATAAAGATGTCTCAACTCCAGGTTTATTCTTATATTTCTTATACACTATTGCTAAAAATCCTGTTCATCATCACCAAAGGCTATAGTCGGGTATTTGGTAAATGGGAATTGAAGTCGGAACTTAAATCAATTTGATTCGGGGATTTTTTGTGAGGAACAAATAGCTTGAGTACATCTCGAAATATAATACTTTAAAGAAAAAACTTCAAAAAATCATAAGTCAAAAATTTTCGCTAATAGGATGTTGAAAACAAACTAAACAAAACATTCATGTAGAAAAAAAAAACATTCGCCATAAGAAGTACTCACAAAAAAATCCCCGAGTCAAATTGATTTAAGGGCCAACTTACTATGGGAACCCGACTATAGCCTTAGTTTACATACTTAATACTATGTTAAGTTTAAACTTGTAAAGTTTAACACTTAAACTTTAACTATGTAAAGTTTAAGTGTCAAAGACAGAAAGAACTTTTTGTATCGGAGTATAAACATGAATTTGAAGTTAACAATGATACCAGTCTTCAATCAATCATGCTTATCATCAAAATGCTTTTTTAAATCGAAGTCGATGTACGGTACCTACACTTACCTAAGGTGTACGATACACTTTATACCGGGCAGTACATAGAGTTTTAAACAAAAGAAAGTAGCTTGAACCGTAACTGGCACAACAATTAAAGTCCGAGGCTGTACCTGATATATAATGGCAAAAAGACAGTGTTATGTTCGTTACTGTTGTATGATACATTAAATAAATTCGTACGATGAGGAAGCTCCCATTGTGCGCAGAAGCCAGTTGGTCACGGTCAGGCCAGGCCTCATCAAACTCGGCTGAGCACTGCGCGCTGCGCACACCCAGTGCGTTAACCACGTTCACCTGTAATTTTTTGTCATTAGCAGAGCTTAAATACATAATGCCTTTTTATATCAATTCCATTCCAATTATTCTCGTTTCTAATATAGTTGCATACCTTCTCGGAATCGCGCGTGAACATCATGTACTCTTCCAGGGGCTTCATTATATGCTCGTTCACTTCCACGAATACATCTGCAGTGTTAACAGGGTTCAGGTTAATTGGACACTTAATGTTTGAAGGTCAAAATTTTATACACTATATCTTTATAAGTATTTACCAACAAAGAATCAAATTACTTTTAACAACTCTGGCTTTAAATATGCGAAATAAAAATAAATTTACTAACTAGAGAGACATCCGTTGTATCCCTTGTAAATCTTGAGTCTTGGGTCACTAGTATTAAGTCCTCCTATTTGCACTTCATTGGACCCAACATCGAGAACTTCCCATGGTCCCTGATCAGGCAATCTTTCTAAAGGAATTTCTATCCTATCTATTAGAAGTATAGCGTCATTGCCATCACGAGTGTAATATACTGTATGTCTCGCACCTGAAAAGTGATATATTGATATATTTTATGTATAATTTGCTATAGATATCGAGGCATATAATAGTCTTATTACCATTTAAGAAATTTCGATTCTTGACTTCAACTCCATAAGCAAATTCTTCGCGATCTTCTTCAAATTTCAAATAGCCATCTTGCGTTATTGCTATGAGCAAATAGTAACTGCGTCTGAAAGTAATAATAGTATTTTTTTTATTTACTGTTCTGTAAGTTAAGTGACAACAGATTTTCCTTCATAAGAAGTTACTTACTTATTCTCTGTTTGAACTAAGAGAAGGACAGTATTTTTCTGCCGCAGGTCATTGCTGGAGAAAGCCATCTTGATTTTTACCTGAAATATATTAAACAGCTATTTAATATACTAGTTATGTAGAAGAAGATACCATAAATTATTTGGACATTTATTAGGTGACCAGATGTTGTCGATGAACTACTTAAGCAATAAACAAAGTAATTTTTTACTTAGAGCCCTACAACTATGGGGTGACAACTTTTGGATGGATAACCATAAAGGGGACACCATGACCTTGGCATGATTAGGGCATGAAAATGTTCGAATCTGGCGTTGCTAGTCTATTATTCGTCTTCATTTAAGTTTTCATCGATTTAAATTTGTAACTAATTACTTTTAATACAGGCCCCTTGAGCACAAATCCTCTTTGCAAAATGCTTTCGCCGTTGAAGTCCGCTCCTTTCTCTTCCATACAATATTCACCAAAGTAGCTGGTCAGTTCGCAGTTGCAACTGCTTTCTTGGTTGGTGAAGTCCTCCGTGCATATGCCGCCATTCTTGCAGGGCTCTGAGTCGCACTTCATATCACATTGAGGTAAAACTCCTGCAGTATCTGTGAGAACGATTACAATAGGCTGTTACTGAACCAGCGTGTTACACCCTCGACCTCGACGACACTTACCATCAGGTGTGACTGAGGTCAAACGCTGGTCAGTCGTGTATATAAAAAAAAAACTCAATTATCAGTCCTGAACTATCGTTGTAACCTATACTAACGTTGTAACCACAGAGATAAATTATTATTCCTATTTATGTGTATTACCAGAATAACTTTGGCTTTAGTAATCCAAAAACATACCAAAAGGAACATGATCGTTATATTAAAATCTGTCACAAAGGCCATTATGAAATTATTATTAGATATGATCACATCCGACCAAGCGATTTCTTTCATCAGATATGTTGAAGACACAAAATTAATCAAAAATTCATTTGAAAATTATCTTGTAAAATCATAAATTGATTTGTAGTCTCCATTCGAAAACATTTTATGCCCCGCCAAAAATATTTACTAAGTACTATACTTTACCTTGATCAACATTGTCTTTAGCCTTTCGAGGTAAGTCGACAACATGATCGGCAATTTTAAAGCCCCTTACGCAGCCTACATATCCACCTTGAGGTAATATAGCAGCACGAGGTGCTAAATGCAGCGAGTAACTATCGTATCCTCCGAGATTCATTTGGAAATAGTCGGTTGGAGGGGCTGGAGGACGCTGGGGTAGAATAACCTCTGAAATATTTTTTAAATTGTATTAATCCCGCATCAATCTTATAACTTTTCTTATAAGTCTAATTTATTTAGCCTTACCCAGTTCTGGATTAATCCAAGGTTTATTTGTATAATTGCTCAAAAGCTTTGCAACCTTTTCGATTGTAGTATTTTTGTCATTGACGTGCAACGTTGTAGAATGATTCGTTCTTATTATAGCAATTTGAACACTTTCTCCTCTATTAATATTCTCATATGTTACATTCATTTGTACTATTTCATCCTCGTAATTAAACAAATAAATGATTTCAGTACCATTATGAATAAACAAGTGAATGAAGTTGTTAAGATTATCGTTTGCGTATAACACTAAAGAATTATCATCATATGTTCTTAGGTTCATGAGTACGTTTTCTGTCATCATTTTCTTAAGTCTGTGTTTTTCAGCATCTGTTGCATTATCTACTAAATAGTTTTTCTTTAGATAAGCTTCTTTTGTTTGGAATGTTAAAGCTTTTACGTTTATATCTGGAAAAACATTTGTTTTATCAGATAATGCCAATAGTTTAAAATTGTTATCTTTTATATATAACTTATTTACTTACTTTCTTCACAATGTGTTCCTAAATGAGCCCAAGGATTTTTACAAATACATTCATAGGTTGACCACAGTTCCTTGCAAGTGGCTTTATTTTGGCATGGATTCGGAACACAGGATGGTTTGCAGTCTTTGATGATTTCAGACAAATGTACGGACATGTAACTGTAAATATCTAAAATTTCACCGTTTACTACGAGACCTCTAAAGCATCCTATGAGACCTTGACTTACAGCTGCGGCCGATTTCTTAAAATGTTCTCTGAAAGAATAATTACTTGATAGTATTTGGTATTTGTTGCGGTCTGCAATTAAGTGCATCCATTTCGAAAACCTAACATGTTCAACTTACGCAGTAGCTCCACCTATGAACATGGACCCCTCAAATGGACCAAATTCCTCTTCTTGTAACAGATTCAACATTTGGTACTCGGTGTTAAGCATGAAACGCACATGGTAGAAATTGTAATCAATCCAGATTTTGTGCCATTCGCCTCCGTTCAGCTTCCTCTTCGAGTTGATAACCAATTTTCTATTTGTGCCAGTGTTGAGGGTAAAGTTGAATGTTAGCTCATGTTCTGTAATAGAGAGTGACATTTTGGTTAAATATGCTCACATACTCAGCGTTATCATGGTATGTAATGGGATTAAACGCTACTATTTGAAGTTTTTAAAGGAGGAATAACTTTAATTTTATAAGGATTGTGAGAAGACAAAAGTCTCCACAAGATATAGTGCAAACAACATCTGAAACGGTGAAATAATAATACTGATTGAGAATTATCCTCGTCTGAAACAATACCCACCACTAGTCAAAGCTACCATAAACGAAGGATAGTTAGGTCTAATAGGCGGTTGGAACAGCAAGATGGCGCTGGTGCCAGTTGTGCGGAAACTGAAGGCGATGTCACCCTTCCTCCAACCCGGCACCTCGATGTACGATTGTGATGTCGTAAATGTTACTACGTATCTTTGGGTATCTGGGGACAATAGAACGTGTTTTTTTACATGAATGTTGTCAGGCGGTAAGGACAACGATAAATGGCGACTAATAGAGAAATAATAAAAAGCGTTCGACATTCGATTGAGATTATGATTTAACAAGTAACTTTGGTATTAAATATAATCTTCACTCTTGACGACGTGGTAATGTTTTTCATTGAGTTTGGAAGCTTCTACCAACAACTCAAGTCAGTTTAACCTATTCATATGAATATAAAAATCTTTCCGTGTTAAAAAGTCACACGACATCTAGTTTAACAAGTTAGTGTATGTTTTTTAATCAAAAGCAACCAATTAAACCTCCTTACTCGTCTCTACACATTCCAATGGCCCTAAAGTAATCCTTCCCTGGGCTTCCTCGGTCAGATCTTTTTGCTGCAGGAAGAACATCTCCGTGATGCCCAGACTGTTCGGCACCACGAAGGTACCCTCGTCAGAGTGCCATTTGTTCTCGTTCGCGTCACAGTTGCAGGTTTGATTTGGGTAGATACAAGTTGAATTGATACCGCAGGAGCAGTATCCTCTGCAAAAAATAAAGGTATTATTGTGTGCCCTCTGGAAACAAGACAATGATTTAAACTATTTTTTCTAGTTTTGACGTTAATACGAGTATAAGTGTTGATAGTTTCCGTTTCGATAGTAAAATGGCAGACAAATAGTGTTATTCGCGGAAAGCCTAGAACGCAAACGGACTACATCGCAAATGGTCTAGAACGCAAAATGACCACTTATTTATATCATTCTTATATCACTAGGTAGGTTCGTTAGTTTTCTTCATATGGCCGAAGGCCAAACGGTACAGAATAGGACCCTCCCTCGACATCGCTAACTTAAAAATAAAGCGACGAATGTGATGTAGGCATTTTGCGTTCTAGACCGTTTACGATGTAGACCTTTTGCGATATAGGCAAAATATTACACTAGTCATTTTGAGTTCTAGGCCATCCGCGTATAACCCGACAAATATATTTATTTGTAAAGTTTCTCTTACAAAAAAAATGTTTAATTCTACCTCTTGACATCTCCCAAATAATCGACAGTATCATTAGAAGAAGATATAAACCAAGTAGCACTATGTAACTCCAACGGCGCCATATTGCAATCGTATTTAATATATTGTCGGCAAAAAAGAGAGTGAGAAATTAGCTCCTGAAGCATTTCCGCTGAGAACTCTCGGTATTTTATCCGGAAGCTAAAATCTTGTCCGGACGCTGACCGAACATCCTGAAATTAAAGTAGGTATTCATTTTTAATCATATTTTTTTTAAAGATTAATATAGATTATATACTATTGTTCAATATTTTTATTTAAGATATGATAAATCAGGTACTTCGACGAGACGATATTGGATATATTATTAGATGGGAGACGCCTACTGTTAGATTTTATTGCGGCAATGTGACGTTAATTTAAATCTGGTCTAAAAAAAGCCTGATTTTCGTTTACGGGACATGATCGCTGTAATCACTAGCCAAATGACACCATACGGTGGGTATGATATGTAATAATTCATAAAATAGGCCAGGAAGAAATCGATATATCTCCTCTGCTGATGCTTGACAGTAAATGCTTAATAACAAAGACTTTCATTAGGCTAACGAAATCTAAACTACGTAATATAACATACCACTTGACTGGGCAGATTATGTTCAACGACTGTTGTAGAAGAATCAGCGTCAATTTGAAATTCGCATTTGACGTGAGCAGGAGGAAATTTGCCGTTGCCATCAATGTCTATAAGGTATACGTCATTTCTCGTATAGCCAAGAAGGGCTAGCTCTTCGCACGTCTTCCGGAATGTCGCGAAGTGGCAATTTACGCCTATATAACCTGAAAATAACACTTTAATAAATATGATAATAATGGTATGTATTTCATAACAAGACCCCAAAGACGTTTTTTTCCTCTAACACGTGTAATTTAACAATTACGATATGGGGCCTGTTGCAAAATAACTTGTTACTTGTAATATTAGCGGAAGTCCCTATCTTATTTCGTGTACTGGCAAGACAGTAAATAGCTAATTACTATTCGTAAAAATCATTATGTAACAGGCCTCTGGTTTTTATAAGCTACTACATCGGCTCATAGTCTATAACTCAAATTGACTGAAACATAAAATGACTACAACACAATTAGTCGACGCAGTTCCTATTTTTGGTTGCTTTGGCCCTACGCGCCTATACGAAACAATCATAACCTTAATCTACCTACGGGACACTGGGTTTACACCATCATATGTTTTTTCGTACGTGACTCACTGCCTATTATAGACCATGAGCTGATGACCCTGCTTCGGTCTCACACGTACTAAAACCCAAAATGTAGTCATTTCAGGGTCAATGATTCCAATATTATTATTATATGTTTTTCTGGTTGAATATTTTTTTGGCGCCGCAACTTTTGTTTAATATAATAAACATAATAAATATTATGGAGTAATGATTTGTAACATAATTACCAGTTTTCTCACAATCACAGATGACCCTGTCCTCTCTGATGGAGCAAATGCCTCCGTGCTCGCAGGTGTTGGGTCTTGTGCAGGGGTCCACATATCTGCAGTTGTCAATAGCCACCTCGCCTACCACTCGTTCGGTATTTATAACATATCTGTAAGGAAAATAGAAAGTTTAAGTCTAATAGCGCATCGATACAGGTAAATTCTTAATATGACTTCAGACTGCGATTGATGATGCATTTATGGTAGATGTCGTTAGGCTTCCTAAAGGAACATAATTATGAAGAAGACGGTGGAAACATTGAATCCAATTAAGTCTCGGTATTTCAAGTTCAGTATTAAAAGTACCTTGGTTCGATGAGCAATCCATTGATTTTTACATTCCTCATGCATCCAATTAAGCCCAAATTAGCTGATTTCAGTCCACTACCTATTACTATTTTGTCTTGAAGACTAAAGTCCAAACCTGAAATATAATAGTCTGTTCACAAATAATTGAATATCAAAAATATATACGTAATAATATGTCCAGTGCCGACAAAAAATATTGTCATAATATGGTCTTTATTTTTTTTGTGAAGTCAAGTACTCACCGAACATTTGTGCTGGTTTATTATTATGGTCCACAGTCAGTTTAAATCTGCCTTTAGTATATTCTAATTCGACAGTATGCCAATCACTGCTAGCATTAAATTTTACTGACTTTAACACAGTTACATTTTTTCCTACATCTGATACTAGTTCAAATCGTATTTCTTCTTTTACCATCCTCACCTGAAAATGTGTGAATAATAAGACAACAAGTTATATGTACATATTGCGATGGTAACAACTCCTAGCAAAAAATATTAGCAACAAATACTATGAACTAAGTAATGCAGGGCTCTTTAAATTCCGTTTTACAGTATAGGGGACATAAAGTGTAAAAGGTAAAGAATTATGAGCTATTGCTGCTTCTACTACTAATTTTTAAAATATAAATTCAAAGCAACCATTGAGATTTATTTTCTGTCCATCTAAACTTTGTTTTTTTTTTTATTATGATATAGTAGGCAAACGAGCAGACGGATTGCCTGATGGTAAGCAACTACCGCCGCCCATGGATACTCGCAACACCAGAGGAGTCACAAGTACGTTGCCGACCTTTAAGATCTCTATACGCTTTATCTTTTACTGTCTATGGGAAGTCTATGAGATGTAGCCAAAAAAAGACACTATATTAATTAGGGGATACAATAACCGGTCACAAACTCAACCGTTTATACTATTATGTTATGACTTGCAAATAAATGTATATTCTATAACCTGTCTGAAAATCGGGAAGCCACTACGACAAAAATTCCAATAACCGCTAACGTAGGTAATATAAATAATCGCTACAGGCATAACACATAACTGAGTTTATTTGTGACGTATGGGATCGTCACTTGTCAGCCTGCTTGTGTCGCTCTCATACCTCAGGGACACTCGGTTACTCGATATTTATGTACTTGAGAAATGCCACCAAATCAGTATCAGTTTTATCTTACCTCCCAATACCCTTGACCGGAAGCTGTTGTAGTTTCGCTATAGGCTAAAACTGCCATGTTCTTGCTTGTTTTAAATTCAAATATCAAATAAAAACTATGCGTGTTATTATGCACAGGCCACCAAATATGTGAAGTTGCAAACGGATAAGTAATTGGTATCACTTCTATATCGATCTCCTCAAATTCTGGATCCAGAGCTCCAATATAATGAACTTTCGGATTATTCTGTTTGAGCACATAAAGTATGGACACGTCATTGTAATATACATATTTTAGATTCCCAGCGAAGTTATTAAATGATTTTAGCCCTTTCATCTTGTGTAAATCTGGTCCGCCGCCTAAATAGATTTCAGGATCAATATAAACAAACTTCGCTTCACCAGGAGTCTCGTAAGATTCGACTACACCATCTAAATAAACTACTAGTATCTTCTCGTGTAGGGTAACCGTCAGGTTATGCCACTGGTTGTCGTTGACATTATGGCCTATGTAGTCGTCAATGGGACCATCTCCGAGGTCTATTTGGAATGCGACTTTCCTTTGATGGACCGAGAGAGCTATGTAATGATGCTTGTCGTCGATTTGACCGCTGGCGTAGAAAAGTGCTGAGTCGTCGAAACGTGTCTGGAAATTTAATAAGACGCGTATTGTGAAGTTGTTTAGTAGAATAAGAAAATTATTTCTCATATTCTATGTTTTTTAAAATTTGAGAACCCTTTGTTTGACTTTTATAACTATTTGTTATGTTAACTTTCCTTTACTTAGATTTTTTTAGGTGCCAAAACCTGCAATTTAAAGTGAAACATAAACGGAAGTCGCATACTACATATGATAATTAACTAACGACACGCTTTATTTTTTCAATCTATAATTATGAACAAGTTGCCAATATTATTCAAGGAAAAATCTGACAATATAAATAACGCTACCGTAAAATTTTCCTACTTTGTTCCCCATAGGTTAACAATGCTCCGACTATTTTTGTTGAGTTCTATTGTCATGTAATTAAAATAACTGATAAGCTTAATTCAATTGGTCAATATAATAAAAATGTTTAATCATTTACCATTTTAATTGTGATCTTATCTAACATTTACACCCCGACAAAATTAGTAGGGTGCAAAATTAGTGAAATTGCTCTACTATTCAAAATTTCAGAGGCAATGTTACCCATGGATACTATAGATAGACTAGGTAATGTTGCTAATCTGTTGAAATATGTATTTTTTGCAGAAAAACAATATAAAGCAAGGGTAATAAAATGTTAGTACGGTTGTTCAGAGAACAAATTAAATCAGTAGCTAATAAGCTACTGATTTAATTTGGGTGTTTTTCTTTAAAATATTAAGTCACTTCAAAAAATGGAGCAAAATCTGGAGCAAAGTAGCACTATTTTACGGTAGCTTTCCTTGACTGTATTTATTTCCTGGCCCTAAGGGTAACTAGAAAGTATTTTGAAAAATTGGATCCATCCAGTCAAATTGTCGGGGGCGTCGTGGCTTACTTTAGGTCTTGAAGAAAAACTGCCAAATCAAGATATAAATCATGTAACGAGTGTTACCTCACAATCAACCTCAATAAAAGTCATCATGACAATCTCTCGATCGTGCCCAATTACAGTCGCCGAATACTTAATTATCAGCTCATTACGTGACATATATTTCAATCCAGCTTATTCCGATCAAGCTCAATCAGTATACTGATGACATCGTTGTTTTAAAATGCAAAGGATGTAAAAGTTTAATAAGCCTTCAAAGTAAGTGAGTATATGTAGACACTTTGCACCAGTAGTATAGTAATTCATTTGCTGCGTGGTCTTTTAGGGATTAAAGTAAAAATGAACTTGATGAAATGATTGAGTGACATGGCTAATGCCCATTTTTTTTTTTTTTACATAGATACACACTTTAAAAAAATATATATCTAAATTATTTTTTATTATGCAGAAACGTCTGCTAGCGAATATATTCGATATTTAAATCGAAAGAAAAATTTTCGAGTCCCGCTGCGAGTCAATTTTTTCTATTTTTCTTTCGATTTAAATATCGAAAAGATATACCTTCCGTCAATTCTCATGATTTGGCTAATGTCAAAGAGATTGTGGCAAATCAATCGAATAATATCTAATACGAATTTAGACTTATAAGACTTATAAGTCTATAAGACTACCGAGTAGACCTTGCGTTTTGTAAAGTGGTAACTGGATTTTGAGTCTCAACTGCAAGTCTAATTTCATCATCTAATTTCATAGATGTCATGATCTATTAAATATATAAGTTCGAAAGCGACGCATGGCGCATAATGCCATCCATCCCACTAGTTCTAAACAATAAGAACAGAAAAATTATAAAAAAAGTCAATTACGTATTACTCGTAATGTTCGCAATATCAGATCGGTATCCAGATTAAAGATAGAACTTACTTTAAAATGTAAGCTGACTCTGGTGTTGGTTGAATGCACTCGGTCCTTCCAGTCATACACCCTGTATGAGACATAGCTTGATCCCCGAAGAGTGAGCACCGTGGCAGCTGCAATGTCATCGCTTGACGTAATATCACATCATTGCTTACAGATTACTAACACTAGATCAAGCAAATATGTATAACAAAGTTCGCATTGGGATCTCACACCGTGAGATTTTTTTTTTTTAACACTAGTCTAATAACTGACAACTTTTACGATCACTTGTTAATATAACTATATGCATCTTCATCACCCCCCATAATTATTTGATCCTACCTAATCACCACTTATTTTATTTACCTCAAATGAAATTAAAACTTAGTGTTCGTATCCATAAAAATCTTTGTCGGTTTTTTTTTATACAAGACTAACTTCAGCTTCTGTTTTATTTTCCGTCTGCCCAAATGATGTAAGTAGAATGTACATGAATTAGAATATTTCAAATAATGTTTTGTACAGTCGACACAACGACAGACGACACGTACACAAATATTTGAACATGCACTTTATCGCCATGGCAATAGAGGTGTTGATAGGTGAGGATTCTTATAGCTATACTGAACTAGAAAATATGGATTCAAGAGGATGAAAGCTGGTGTCGCAGTGTAAGTGTAAATATTACGGCTTGTTCCGTTCATAATGTGAGATTTAGTGAGTGGTAATCTCTGCCATAATACATTCCCAATTATAAGTGAAAGTAGACAATTATCGGTTTTTGTACCCATTATAAATGGTTTACGATGTGCCGGTAATCCGGAAACTGGTGTTACGTGGACCTATTACTATCCCCAAATTTGAACAATTTCGATTAACCGGTTCACTGCATTTTAAAGTACCCATTTTTGGAAGCTTCGTTTCGTTTCCGGAAAACTTGTTTCTCTATTCCAAACCCAGATCACACACATCACAGGATAAATGTTATTTAATTGCAATTGATTTCGCCATCTTTTAATTAACCGTCTAGTGCGTAACAAATGTCGAATAGGACAAAATGTACTACGTCTTCTCAACCCTCCGTATAAAACATTTTTTTATCCAGTCTAAAAATATGTCTACAATTTTCTAACAATAATATACCAAATATGAGATATTTTTTTTCAATTAACTCACTGTAAAAATCGCATAGATCCTCTTCATATCTAGTTCCAAAGCAATCACACTTATATCCATTATACTCATTAATACACCTTGAGCCTTGGAAGCAAAGGTTTTCCAATGTCCTACACTTGTCGATGCAGCCTTCCTTCACGTTCTCATGCTTGGTGGCGATGAGGGGCACGATGGGCAGGAGGTCTGAGGCAGCCTTGCCGGAGCTAAGGACCATGTCGCTGATGCAGCCGACGAAGGATTCTATTATGTATTTGACACCGTGAAGCTTTTCTTCTGAGCTGAGTCCTGAAAACAAAATAAAAGCACCAATGTAGGACATACAAGATATGTAATACGTGGCAATACGTAAGGCTTAGATAAATACAGTACAAAATTACTCAAAAGTGAATCAATCGTCCCCAATAAACGTTTTGTTTGGCGAAACCAATTAAATCTCTGAGAATAGTAAAAATAAGATACTTCAGTATAAATAATTCAAATGTTCGTAGTAAATCGACGAAAACATTATTTTTACACCTTAAACATATTACAATAAAATGTCTTTCATGTCTCCGAATTGTGGGATAAACAAATAGGGCAAAGCTTACCTCCAATTAGTATCACAGATGTCAAGTTATCAGTGATACCATAATTTGTGTCAAAACTCAAACCCTGGAAATAACAAAATATCAATATCACATTTATTGAGTACTGCATCAAAATTACTCTCGAGAGTGGCTAATACATATTCGAAGCATTTGGGATCGAAACGTTGGGGCCGAGTGCCCGTAGGGTGTATAAGGACTTGGCATTGCGCCTAACTGACATTATAGATGACATAAAAGCTGGACAGTATTTTGCTCAGCGAATAATAATTTTCATCCAACGAGGCAATACGGCCTGCAGCGTTTTGGGCTCTAGTAGCCGCTCGGGAGATATTTTTTACTTGTAATTTAACTTTCAGTTAATTTCGTATTCATTATAATTGCATCATATTGAAACAAAAGTGGTCCAATACCTTGAGGTACACCTCTTCCTTCAGTTGATCCACTTTTGCTATGAGTCTCGCACCATGCACGTCGATTGTTACTTGCACGCTGTGCCACTGGTCCCTATTCAGAGCGCGACCAACCGTCACGGATGTCAGGTGTTTACCGAAGACGTGGACCACTGGAAAAATTATATTTCAATAGAATAAAAAAATTGCCTTGTGAGCTGACTGGCATAGCACTACTCCATCTTCTCCTGCGGGTGTCGTAAGAGGCAACAAAGGAAAAAATCCTACGGACGGGCAGCAGCGTCCGTCGAAACCCAATCTACAGCTACTGCGGTTGCCAACCCGCCTGCCAAGCGTGGCGACTATAGCAACTACCCCCAAGATGATACATGTCAAATTTGTGGGAGGCCTATGTCCAGCAGTGGACTGAAATGTATAATAAAAATAATATTTCAAGCTGTATTCTACTCGGTCTAAGTACTTGGTATGCCGACTGACTAAGGGTTGGTAGCGTTCATCCTTCCCAGTTTTACCGCTCCTCGACTGTGCTGTGACCTAAACACCATGACACCGCGTACTTATGTTAATAATCATTCGAGCGGCAGCCGCCATATTGCTTTTTTCCACGACGTGGCAAACGCCGGTACGCTGGTGATTGTCAAAAACAGTTGAGTGGCGATGGCCTAGTCTAGTTGGTTTGAGATAATATTTTATTTGTTTCGTATTTTTTTATAAAACATGAAATCATCGGCGTCGGGATTCGGGGCACAGGATTTCGACGACAAAGGTGGTCATATTCATTTTTTTCTTCTAGAATACGTTTATAATTAGGACACAGCAGAACTTAATATAATTTACTTCTAATACAGTTACTAAAGCATGGTACCTTTCAGTTCTCCTTTCTCCACAATCACATACAAAGCGTACGGCTGCATTTTGAACACAGGGTTCTTGACATTATGGTAAACTAACAAACCATGAGGTAGGCGAGTACGAAATTTAAATGATATTTCTCTGCATAATCTGAAAAATTCAAAGATTTTATTTGTAACCGTGACAGTAACAAACCATATTATATAATAGCAAAGCAATTAATTAAGAGACATACGATTATGTTACAAATTTTAAGTTCATCATATTCCTCGCGTTGTCCCGGCATTTGGCGTACGCTTGGCACCTAATCCCAGGATTTGACGTAGGCACTAGTTATACGAAAGCGACAGCCATCTGGCCTTCCAACCCAGAGGGTAAACTAGGCCTCATTGGGATTAGTCCGGCTTCCTTACGATGTTTTCCTTCACCGAAAATCGACTGGTAAATATCAAATAATATTTCGTACAAGTCCGAAGTGAACCGAAGTGAAGTTCCGAAGAACTCATTGGTACCAGCCGGGGTTTGAACCTACGCCCTCCAGATTGCAAGTCGCACGCTCTTACCGCTAGGCCACCAGCGCCCCATATCACAAATAAGTTTCCCGGGAAAATTTAAGTTTAGTGCACAGAGAACTGACATTCAAGTATTCGCTTGCCTTTTGACTATATGATCTTTTGATATTATATTTATATATAGGTCTATCGAACTGGAAGATGCAGCGTAGGTAGGCCTCCCACAAGTTGGACTGACGACCTAGTTAGAGTCGCGGGATACCGCTGGATGTGGAAGGCGCAGGATCGGTCTTCTTGGGTCGTTCTGGGGGAGGCCTATGTCCAGCAGTGGACGTCTTTCGGCTGACATGATGATGATGATGACATAGGTTTATAAATGGATGTCTAGGTTCCCTACCTCAATTGAAACCTCTGTATAATATCACCATCGAGTTGTATAAAAGTGTTATTCTCAGCAAACATGAATGTCCTGTGGTGTCCCGACTCCGCGAACGTCAGGAATCGGTCGCGGTCGCTCGGCGGTATGGGCGGTATGACGGTGGCGTACGTTGACGTGGAAATGTTGAATGTGGCCGCACTGGAAACTGTTGATGCTAATGCTAGCGTTGTTGGTGGTAGGACTGTTGAATGGATAAATTGATTTAAAAAAAAAAAAAAAAAACTGTTTATTTCAGGCAATCAGAGCCCATAAGTTAATAAATTTACATTACAATACAAAAATAACACTCACAAAATAACATACGTACATTGTTAAAATACAATCAAAATTAAAATTAAATATCGTTACTGTGTATAGTTTGATTCAATTAAATTATTGCATTTTCAGAGGTAGTGTGATCGGCCGATTGGGAGCAAATCTGTGACAAAACGAATGCAAATTTCTTAAACTTCCAACACAAAAATATGAATAGTATTAGTAAATTAGTGTCCAATTCAATTGTATATTAGAATCCCAAATTTCCAATACGGTTATGAAACATTTTGTGTGTGGAAGTACGCTTTTATGTTCATATGACAAGTTTTGTTAAAGTTTTGCTACCAATTGCCGATCACTAGTTTTATCCTACTAATATTAAAAATGTGTAAAGTGATGTTTGGATGTTTCTTACTCAAAAACGCAATAGGTGAACGGATTTACATGAAACTTGGCGTACAGATAGATAAAGATTTAAATGCCCTAACATATATTCTACTAATGTGATCCCGTGGGATCCTATACGCAGACGAAGTGGCGGGCAGAAACTTGTTAATCTTGTTATATGTATATAAGACATATTCAAGAATAGTTACTCAAAAAGTTTATATACTATATCAAATGCATTATGGTACAGGTCGATTCACGAGAGTTGGCACGAATGGAATGAATGACTGAATGAAAATGTCTATGTGTGTGTCACATTAACCAATAAAATAGTGGCTCGATTGTATACCGATACAAGTGTCACTCATACAATGAAAGTTTCGGTCAATCCATTCGTGCCAACTCTCGTGAATCGACCTGTATATCATAACAGTTGAATCTTAGTGACAATTCAGTGTTGATTTTTCGGAAGCATTAAATTAGTCCCAAACGGAGAAGAAGAAAAAAGTAAAAAACGCACTGATTATGATAAGAAACCAAATTACACTTCCTAGAATTATCAAGATTATAACAGGGAATTACCTTTCTCGTCCGGCGTCAAGTCTACGGGCAAACTGCTCTCGACATCAGCTGTTCCACATAAAATGTGAAGTACTAGCCAGCTTACTAGGATCCCTCTTCTTTGCCACAGACCCATTCTGTGTTAGGATCATTTATCTGCGGAATTTCCAAGTGAATTTGACAAAACTAGGAGCTTTTGGGTAACCTTGGATCTAGTTAATCATTATTATTAATTTATTTTTCTTTCTCATCTTCTTCTTCGTAGTCAATAGGTACCACTTATTCGTAACAATATTTTTTGTTTAGACAAACACATATTCATAAAAATATTTTTGTTACCTTCTTAAAATAAGTATTACAGTCGCTATCTGATATATTGGAGTTATGGAGATGGTCACAAATATCTGAACATGCACTTTATTGCCTTGACAATAAAGGCGTTGTTCAGATATTTGTGACCACTTCTACAGCTCTGATATACTCGCACCGGATGGCGACTTTACAAGTCACAGGAGAGTAAATGCCAAGACCCAAAATCGTCGAGATATTGTCGTCATATCACAAGATTATCTACATGAGACTGTACGTGTAGACTCTGACTTTGTAGACTGTTATTAAAAAACCAACTACCGCGTAACACAACGAAGGATACCGGTAATTTAACGTACCACCAACGGACACTCGGAACATCTGCCGAATTAATTTCCTTAAAAAATCTACTTCCTTTCGTCACATTTAAAACAATAATTTAAAACCATTATGACCCTTAAAGCCCTATTTATAAAGTTCATAATAGTACCTTATTCATTCGCATAGGGTATCAGGCGGAAACATGACTAGTGTGGGCAACGGAAAGTGGCCAATGTAAAGAGGTCCGCTTGGCCTCTGTCTTTTCTTAATAAGCCAAGTGGCCAAAGAAGGCCTTGCAGAAATGTCACGGGTCAAGGAAACTTGGTTATGCTTAGGAGCTAAATTGGTTCAGATAAATGCAGTCCTCCAGTGTCGGTTGACACATCAATTTTGACATGAATGTATTAGGCATTTTTATCAGTTAAAGGTAACTTTTATTTTTATAAAAGTTTTCAGTAAATCAAAAATATAACCCGAATTTACCATAAGGAAGAAAATATTAGAAATCTAAATATACTTACGAATGTTACTATAATTGGTAATCCGTCTATTATACTGGCATTAATTTAAACTTTATTTTAATGGATACTATGATAAAGTTTACACTCACAAATGCATCACTAAAAAAATCGTCCAAAACTACCTATTTCATTAAATGAGACACCCAAAACACGTATCGATCAAAACACAAGTTCTTAAAATCTTGTTTAATATTGAGCGCGCCTGTTTTTCTTTTTATTTTTTTTAAATCTCCATCGGGATGGCACTGGTCGCGTCCCGGCGCGGTACTGAGCCAGTTAACTGAGTAATCACACCGGCAATTTGTTCATGGGTCACAGTAGCTCCCAGACTAAGGACACACGAGGTTAGAAAGAGATTCAATAAATCTATTGTGGACACTATTACAGTATTATGATATTATGTTACCGCGCGTTCGATTTGTCAAAATTAGAGTTGATTGCAGTCTGTGGACTCAAATTATATCTACGTGCGATCTTAAATTCATAGCTTATTTTATCTTGGGAATAGGCAATAAAAATCTTACCCTTGCAGGAGGTTAAGGCAGGTATTAGCAATTTCATTAGTGGAAAATTTAGATATAAATTACTATAGTTAGATAATATGTTACTTAGAATACCAATACGGTAGACAAAACCAACAGCAAGTTTCATAATGTACTTATAGCATGTTAGCATGTTAATAATTTTAAACAAGAGAACGACTATTCGAGACGACAGGTTTTGGGTCTGACTTGGTCGGTTAGCACCTGCCTGTGTGGCCGAGGGGAGTCCTGGAGTCAAGTCCCAGTATGGTCATTTATTTGTGAGATGATCATAGGTATTTGTTCCCGAGTCATAGGTAAATATTTTATATGTATTTAAGTATTTTTAGGTGAGTACCCACAAGTACCCACTAGCTTCCTTGAGTTAACTGTGGGGCTCAGTGAATTTGTGTAAGGATGTCCTATTATGTTTATTTAATTGTTTATTGAAGAAATTACAGATCAATCTACAACGAAGAATAATCCAGTATAGAACATGCCTTACAACTGTTTCTTTTAGTTATAAATTTGAGTCATAAATCACCGTAGTGTCACGGTAGTGCCTCATGTACCCAATGTCAGCGACCGTTCTATAAAGATGACCAATTGTTTTGTTTTATATAAGTAGATAAATTATCTTAAGACATACATACAGACATGCTATAGTTCAAGTAAAAATTACATTTCCTGCTACCCAAAGGTTGTCTGGTAGAGATCGCTGTTTAGCGATAAGACCGCCTTTTGTCACATATTATCCTTAAGTATTTTTTTTTTCTGTAACAATTTCTGTTTGGTGCAATATAGAATAGGTATTACTACTACAGTATTTAGAGTTCATAAATATTTTTAAAAAGGAAACGGTACCAAAAAATCTAAATCATTTACCATTCAATGACTATTTGGAAAAGTGTAGTAAGTACCTATGTAAGGTACGCAATATGCAATATACACCGAAATTGTCGGTACACTTTAAATTTCATAGTAAATTCTCATTGAATGACTTCCGATATTTCGACATTACTGTAGTTGACAAAGTGAAATAAGTAGAACTATGCCATGAATCGATGACAATATGATTTGAAGTTTTATATATCGATGCTTCAATTTACACCCGATAAGTAAGAACTTGATGTGGCAACTCAAAAGTGCAACGTCAATTCTGGTCTCTCGTATAAACCTACCTTAACAAAAGGTACGTGTTATAGTGCCAAAGCGTAATTAACTAAATTAGTCCCTCAATCACAGCAAGGACAATGCAATCTTGCACTAAGTTGCATTTGTAATAGCTGCAACTGTAGAGTCAACTGTCAGTAGAGTCCTTTTTTTTAATCCGGGAGATCTTTGGTAACGGAAAGCGGACTGTATTCCGTATATTCCGGGCTTAATAAGTAAAATAGATAAATAGGGTAAAATAGAAAAATATTGATTCGCAGCGCCACTCGAACTTACCTAGAACCACTAGCAGACGGTTCTGCATAATAAAAATAAAGTATATGTATTAATATAATGCCTACCGTGATTTTCATTTATAATTTCCTTATAAGCCCGATTCAAAGAATTGACATATCGGATTTTAGTGTTGTCCGTAAATAAAAAAAAAAAAAATAATGTTATGTTTTTATTGCAAAAATACCTGTTATGTACTTAACTTGGTTTTAGAAAAAGTATTTTCGACGTCATACATACATCTAAAGTTTTTCCTTACAGTAACTATGTACAATAAAAACAAGACTAAAATTAAATGAAAGTGTAAATAGGTATCTTTGACGTTGATTCTACAGTTTTTTGGAACCATGATACTTGAGAGACACCTTTTTTTAATCCATGGTGATATTGTCAATGCAATAGTCTTGAAGTGGTATAACCGGGCTAACCCAATCGTTTTTTTCCGTGGACGTCAGCATCAATATGATGTATACACTTCTCTATGCCATATTTACTTGACTGTATAACAAAAAATACTTATGTATAAATAAATAAATATTACAGGACATTGTCACACAAATTGAGCCCCACGGTGAACTCAGGAAGGCTTGTGTTATGGGGACTCAGCCCATGATACAAATAATACAAAAATAGTGAAACACATTGAAAAAACCCCTGACTCCGGAACATAATTATATAGTTGATCATCATATCACAGATATTTGTTCGTCACACAAATAAATACCCTTACTGGGATTAGAACCCAGAACCTTCATAGATAGGGTAAAACCATAAATAAATATTTCGGGACAATCTTACACAAATCGACTTAGTCCTATGTTAAGCTCAGTAAGGCTTGTGTTGTAGGTACTAGACGACCATAGACATAATAGATAGATAAATATAAATACTTAAATACAATAGAAAACGCCCATGACTCAGGAACAAATATCTGTGCTCATCACACATATAAATTCTCTGACTGGGATTTAAACCCAGGACCATCGGCTTCATAGGCATGGTCACTACCCACTAGGCCAGACCGGTCGTCCAGGGTATGTATAAGATATGTATTTTGTATATATTTAATGTTTATATATGCTAATTTGTATTGTTTATTCCCTTACTATATAAATTATTTTGGATGCACCGCCTACAAACTTTTCTGTTTTGCAAACCCTAAGGTTTACTGGCAGAGAATTTCTCATGGCATTTAGTCCGTGATTTGTACGTTAAGGTTCTTATGTGCAATAAAGATTGATAAATAAAAAAATAACGACAATAAACATACTATAAGAATTGTCTTCCGTTGCCGCGATAATTACTCATGAAATAAAACAACTAAAACGGATTAAATCGCGCATACTAATTTAAACTTCATCGCGTCATTTTATCTACCCGATGACCACGAACGCTGCTAAAGGGTTCGAAAAGTCGGGATGAAGTTTAAATTAGTATACGCGGTTTAATCCGTTTTAGTTGTTTTATTTCATACTATAAGAACCTTGTTTGTATACTTGTGTCGTGATCGTGACGAAAGTAATGTTTTGCCATTGATCGACTTTCTTGCCTATTCTTCCATTTATAAGCAATTTTATACGCTTTCGTTTCATGACAATGTTTGCTTACGATTTTGCTTTACTTATTTATTATATTATGAATTAGTACCTCCTTACTGAACAACGTGATTTTTTTATCTGATTATTATATTGAAGTTGCTTAACTGAGTTTTTAGGGTTCCGTAGTCAACTAGGAACCCTTATAGTTTCGGCATGTCTGTCTGTCTGCGGATGATCTCAGTGACCGTTAGCACTAGAAAGCTGAAATTAGAGGTAGTAATATATATATATCAATCACGCCGACAAAGTGGTAAAATAAAAAGTCGAAAAAAATGTTTTATTAGGGTACTTCCCCTATACGTAAAGTTGGGAATGATTTTTTTTCATTCCAACCCTAATGTGCGATATATACGTATGGATAGGTATTTAAAAATTAATAGGGGTTTACTAAAACCGTTTTTTGATAATGTAAATGTTTTCGGAAATAATCGCTCCAGAAGTATAAAAAATGAGTCTAACTTTTAAACCATATGTTTAAAAAATTGCTGTTAATATGTACAGCAATACCTGCTGTACATATTAACAGGACTTAGTACATACTTAGTAAATACGTACATACTTACTTAGTACGTATTAACTGGAACGTCTAAAGCCCGATTCCACCTGTTTTGGGTGGGTCCATTTTTAATGCGCTTTGCTACATATAAACATTTGGGTCATCCCAACATGTATGTTTACAGTCGTACTCAATATTGTCAACCAATATTTTAAATACTACGTCGGTGGGAAACAAGCATACGGCCCACCTGATAAGCAGTCATCGTAGCCTATCATCATCATATCTGCCGAAGGTCGTCCACTGCTGCCCATAGCGACCCACAGTGACCGATTTTGCCCATCCCGTGGGTTCGAGCGATCATTGCGAAGTCGTCGGTCCAGATTGTGGGGGTATGTCACCGATCATAACGTATATACGCGCCTGTAATTCCAGTGGAATCTCACGCGCGTTGCCTTGCCCCGAGGGTGAAGTCACACGAGCGGAATTTCTGCCTTGCAATTTCGGTCGCAGAATACAACATGTGGGTGTGAGGCATAACTAGGACCCGGAATTTTGCGTGCGGTTAGAAAAGTCTAAGGGAGAGAACACTAACTAGTATCGATGTATCGATATTCCGAGTTTTTTTATTAGCGTTTAAAAAAAAACTCAATCTTATACCTTCTAAAATAAAATATAAATTAAACCACAAACATACTCATATGCCAGTGTCAATACATATTAGATAGATATCTTATTTACAAAGAGTTGATAACCCGAGTAGGTATATGATTGCAAGAATGCAAATATTACTTAAATAAAAATTAATTGATCTGAATTACTCTTTCTCAGCCCTGAGTGCACGACCGATTTATCGATACAGCTATAAACGTCAATGTTTTTTCCCTTAGACTTTTTCAAAACCGCACGCAAAAATCCGGGCTCTAGTCATCACGTATGACGTATACGTATACACGGATACGTACTTATCACGTGATGACTAGAGCCCGCAAAGTATAGCGCAACCGAAATAACGCGACAGAAATGATGCTCGTGTGACTCAGCCTAAGATCACACCTTACTCACGGGCAGTATGAGTACAAAAGTTTGACGGAGTTTTGATATAAAAACAACTGGACAGTGTCCCATTTATTTATAACACATTTAATACTCCGTAATTCTGTACCATTTTGGTACAGTCACCATCAGATATAGCGGAGGAGAACAACGCCTCTATTGTCAAGGCGATAAAGTGCATGTTCAGATATTTGTGACCACCTCCACAGCTCCGATATATCTGATTGCGACTGTATAAACTCATATTCGAAATTCAATTCATGACTAATAATTTTTAGACAAACACATAAATTAAAAACATATGTCAATAAACGGTTCCTCAGCTTATTTGATAACAATGATAACTTAAAAACCGAAACAATGGAAAGTTAATAAATAATCAAATATAATACGCATTATACAGAAGAAAAACAATATAAATTAAGATTGACAAGACCCAATGGCCCAACCCAAAAACAAAAACAACATACTTTGGCACAACTTAAAAGTCGATAATTCATCTCCATTTCCTACAAAGGCTCGTGTGATGTAAGTAAGCTTGGCTATTTTAGCAAAACCCGTAAACTGTTTCAACTTGTATGCACCTTAGTAAGTGATGAAAGTTCAACGTGTGTTGGTCCACAAAGATGAAAGGTGCAATGGAACGGAGCGATCGGAAGCAAAACAAGTGAAATATTTTTGTTGTTATGTAAGGCTAAGATTTGAGATACGATCCGTTGGTGCGGTGAATGGCAATGATCCACTACTTACGCATAGTCGATATTTTCTCCATTGTACCAAGTTTTGTTTTTTTAATTATCAACCGTCATTTTGAAGACAACAATTCATATAAATATCGAATCTTCTCAAAAAACCAATCTCTAGTTCTTCTTTTTTGGACCCGGGTATGTCCTTAAACTACGTCCAACAATGAGAGGTAGGGCACAGCGATGACCATCATGCTTAGATCTGGGGCAGCCCGACTGGGGAAGTACCTCCTCCTTACAGAAGACCACAGCCATAATAGCACTGCCACCTTTCAGGTATGTAGTGTTGTGTTCCTGATGGTGAGTAAGGGAACCTTACTCACCATCAGAGCTCCAACCCCCCTTAAAGGCCGGCAACGCGCTTGTGACTCCCCTGGTGTTGCGGGTGCCCATGGGCGACGGTAATTGCTTAACACCAGGCAATCCGTCTGCTCGTTTGCCGCCTATGTCATAAAAACATCGAAGCTGTGGAGGTGGTCACAAATATCTGAACATGCACTTTGAAGCCTGGAAAATAAAGGAATGCGAAACAATAGGTACACCTAATTTCAAAGTTATAAAAATACTTCAGTCTAAACGAATTCATTAAAATAAACTCTTACATTCAAATAAAATATTGATAATCCATGCATTCCTGAAATACTTCAGGTAATATCTGCAAGTTTAAAAAGCCGTATCGTCTGGTTTCATGGAGATGAAGCCTCGCTAAACGGATGCACCGGGCTTTGTCGGCGACCATCGTCTGTTACGATCGACCCAGATATGACGACCGGTTGTAGGGAAACATATATATTGTTTCAGTAAAATAAGACATATTCGTATTGAGCTGGCTAACATTGGCTTTTAGGTACCTAAATGTTTATTTCGTAACGCTTAATTTTTCACAAATTCATGTATTGTATATGAATATATCTTTTTTTTTGTTACCTAAGTAAATATATTCGGAAGTATTAACTCTGGAAGTTAAAAGAAATGTCGCCCCTCCCCAACTCTTGAACCAGAAGTAAAAAAAAATATGAAAAATATCATGAAATTCCATCAGCGTAACACTTTAATAGTTATTTGTTATACAAGGGTGCAAAATTGTATTTTAACTGCGAGTGTGGGATTGAAACTCGAGCAAGCGAATAGATTCTATAGTTTAACCACGAGCAAAGCGAGTGGTTTTAAAATAGAATCCTGAGCGTGGCGAGTGTTTCAATACACGAGAAGTAAATTACGATTGCACCCGTGTGTAACACAAAACTTTTCCCCTCACTACAGCGAGGAAAGTGAAACATGCAAAAAACGTTTTGAAATCGCATTGACTTTTTCTTTGCGTTTAGATACATTCAACATTTTTACAAAAGGTGCCTTTAGCTTGGTTAGCTTGTGGTGGCCAGTACGATTTTCGAATGTTCTACTTCGATTTTCAACTCGGTGCGTTAGCGAGGCTCGCCCCCGAGCCTCGCTAACGCACCGAGTACGAGCTACGAGCTAGTCAGGGGAAAAAAAAAAATATTTTGATCTTTAACGGTTGTTAGCGCTTGCAACACCGCTCCAAGAAGACAACCTACATACGGGATGCTGAACCAATAGGATCAATGGATGCTGGTAGAAGAAAGCCAACCAGAAGGCGCGACACTGGCGCCAGTGTTGTAGCTTTACGCCACCAAATCTCAGATCGGAGCCGGGAGCTCTTTCTCTATGCTACTAACCACCACACTGAACGTGCGTGTCCTAGACATTAAAGAACCTTTGTAGAACCACCAATAAAATGGTATTTAGTTAGATTCAGAGTTTCATTTATTTAGCGCTACAAAAGGCGCTAACAACGGTTGAACCGGTTTTCATCGAAAACTACGGAACCCCACTCTGAGCATGGCCCGACATGCTCTTGGCCAGTTTTTTATTTATAAATTTGATTTTGAGTACTTAGACTGATATTTTATACGAAAAATAAAAATGTGAAAAAGTTTGTTAGAATAACAGTACCTAACGTCCTTATTCCAGTTAATCTCAAATTCTAAAACTAAAGTGATGTAGGGTCCCTGCAATCAAAAACAAATAGCTAATATGTAACTTATAATATACTATGATAAATTAAACTAAGAAACTGCATTAAAACAGATTTAACTAAAGACTTTAGTCTTAGGATATTTTTGCGACTTACTTTGATCTGATTGTCTAATATACAATAAAATTATTAGCAGCTTGTATCGATAACATTTATATGACATTTGCATTGAGTATCTGAAAAAAATCAGGTGGGGTAATGTTTTCAACTTAGTACATCGTGATAACTATAATCATTACGTGAATCAGCGATATTCATTGCTGCTCTACTTCTATTTTCGCGCGTATCATTCGGCCAGGGATAATCAGTACATTAAATAAAATAAAAAACAATTAAATAATTATGACAGGATTACCTTACAAAATTCAATGACCCCGCGGTAAACTCAAGAAGGCGTGTGTGTTGTGGGTACTCAGACTACTCAGTCAACGATATAAATATAGAACACAATTACTCAAATACATTTCTGTTTGACCCGATGGTTGACTGGTAGAGAATGCCTACAGGCATTAAGTCCGCCATTTGTACTTCATATTATGTATTGTGCAATAAAGTTTAAATAAAATAAATAAATAAATAATAGAACAGTCATGATGTGACTCAGCTCAGGAACAAATACCTGTGCTGATTAAGTCATAACACAAATAAATGCCTTTACTGGATTTTAAATCCAGGATCGTCTGCTTCATAGGCAGGGTCACCCGCATATAAAAAACTATTTAGCCATTATGCAACTCCGATTACCTGTTGCATGTGCATGAATTTATTTCATAGGCATGTAATGAATCATTCTAAAACTCGTATTTTCGCTTTTATAATATTGGTATAAAACGCTTTACGTTATAACGTTAAGAATGTCTAATGTCAATAGTTCTGTACGGTAACTTGTAGTTATTTTATAGCATTTTAAAGTTACTTTAGGATGCGATCGGGTCAATATCAAATTATGGAATTGTCACTGATCTTTGGATGAAGAATTACTTTTCAATATAATTATATATTAATGACAAATTACATGACAACATACTTACATACCTACATGCGAAAATTGTTAAAAGAGATTTAACGTACTTATATAAGTAGGGTTCGGAATTTTGCGTGCGGTTTTGGAAAAGTCTAAGGGAGAGAACACTAACGTTTATCAATGTATTGATATTGATAAACCGAGTTTTTCTCTTTCTCGTCTCCGAGTTTCAATGCTTTGAGTACACGACCGATTTATCGATAATCGATATGTCGTGTTCTTTCCCTTAGACTTTTCCAAAACCACACGCAAGATTCTGGGGCCTCTAGATAAGCAATAAAAAATCACAATTCGAACGCAAATTTCGATGGATTTGCCTCTGTCACTCTCGCAAACGTTCAAACGATTGTCACTCTAATTACGCGGAGTAAGTAGAGTCAATTTAACTTGACCTAAAAGTTGTACTTATGCCAAATAGATTAAAAAGTAAAACGCTTATTTCCCGTTTTCCGGACATCGTGATAATTTTCACACATATCAGATGTTGGGCATACTTAAATAGATTAATTAGTCCAATCTAAATACTTCCAACTTTTATATCTTTTGTTTTAGTATGTTATTGTTATGATATGAAATCTAATCAATTGATTTCACATGCCGGTGGTCTGTGTACCCCTAATTTATTTTGTAGGTATTAGGAGAAAATAAAGATTAAAGACGCTATAACTGTAATGGTTTTGTATTGAGGTTTGACATGGTAGATGTTAAGACGACGAATCTCATATACTGACATACTTAGTGGTGCAGCTAGCCTAAGATGGTCGGGTATTTAACATTTGTCACAATATTTGTCTTGCTCTAACAGATATGTAAGTGCGAAAGTGACGGATAGTGCGATAGACGATAAAATGACAACTACGAGCGGTACTGCGAACATCGAAGTTCGGGCATCTTTCTCATTACTCCAATTAAGGTGTCATGGGAGAAACAGAGACAATCGTCCGACATTTACGAATATCTTTGTTCGCGGTAGCGCCGCATGCTATCTATTCTGGATATGGACCATGAAAATAAAAAACATTAAGTGAATTTTGTTATTATTTATTTTAACAAGATTTAATAAAAAAAATATTACGACCGACACATTGTCTTAACAGATCTTTGCCAAAAATATATCTACAGCTCTACATTAACCAAGACCAGATACATCTATATAACTTTTTTATATATATACTTACATAATACACAAAAAATAATGTCAATTAAAACTGCATAATTTTATTTCATCATTGAACCAGAGACTAGCATTTGATTGTTTCTCCTCCTGGCCCGGAATGTTGTAATAGCAGAAGCATAGCAACGGCTAGAGATATGCCTAAAACGCAATGTATATGTAGGTACTTTATGGAAGGGGTGTTTAAACTTGTTGAAGGGAGGGTTGTATGGGATTGACCTTTTTTTCAACGAGCAGATAAGCAGCTGATAAGCAGCCCTGAATGGGCCTCGGTTATGCGTCTAGGTTATGCGTGTCTTGTCTTGGGTCTAGGTTATGCGTGTTGACTGTCCTCATACCTTGAGCAAAGTGGTTGTACAGTGTTGTATAAACTAACCTCTGTTGTGCAGACTATACTTTTTAAGTTATTTATTTCTATTATTTTTATTGTTTGAAATTCCTTGGTTACTTCGTTCTAATAAACACTCGTGTCAACACGCATCTTTAATATATTTTTCTCTTATATTTATATTTATTTACAACACGTTATCAGCACGAGGCTCTAAAATAGAAATAGAGAGCTTAGTTTTAATGTGAATTTAGTGAAAAATAATTAAATTTGTTTATTTGTGACTAAATAATAGATACATTTAAAAATGTCACTTGAACAAGGAGATGCTACGTGTGTGAAAAATTCCCCTACGACCAGCTCATCTATTCCATTCTTCTGCTTAAAAGGAAAAGATGGATACCCTACGTGGAAATTTAAGATGCGCAATTACCTTGTACATGAGGACCTGTGGGAAACAATAGGTGGCTACCCCGAAGGTGATAAAACTCTTGCCTCTACCAAGGTACGTCGTGATTCTAAAGCACTCGCAAAAATATGTTTAACAGTAGACGGCGCAGCTATTACTCACGTGAGATGTGCGAAAACTGCGGCTGAAGCATGGAAATCTTTGCAGAACGCTTTTGAAGACAAGGGAATGGGACGAAGGTTAGCTTTAGAGCGTAAGCTGTACAGGTTGAGTCTGTCGGACTTTGATGACATGGAACTGTACATTAACGCAGTAATGTCAACCGCACAGGATCTAGCGGATATTGATGTAGTCATAAAGATAACTCTATTGCTGCGATACTTTTGGGAGGTCTTACTCCAAAATACGAGCCTCTCATTATGGCTTTAGAAAACAGTAATGTCGAAGTGACTACAGAACTTGTTAAAACAAAACTGCTGAACGAAATGTCCAAATCTGCAACTTCATCTTTAGATTCCGTTTTTCATACTAAAAAGAAGCCGAAGGTAAATAAAATAGTATGTTACGAATGCAAAAAGCCTGGTCATAAGAGACCAGACTGTCCATTGAAGAGCAAAAAGAAGGAAGCCAATGCGGTAACTGTCAATAATACTACAATTACATCGCTCAACACTTCTAGTAGCTCCTGCAAGGATATCTTCTATATTGATTCGGGCTGTACTAGGCACATGGTTTCTAGACGTGATTGGTTTGAAAGTATAACGATGCGAAATGAAGGTACCGTTACTGTCGCAAACGGAGAACAGATAAAGTGCTGTGGAGTTGGAAATATTTCTATAAATACACCAGAAAACGTTGTAAACAAGATTAGTGATGTTGCTTTTTGTACCAGATTTAAAAGCTAATTTACTATCTGTACATAAAACTGTTGAAAAGGGTTTTGTATGTGTTTTTGATATAAATGGATGTAACTTTTATAAATCTGATAATTTTCGTTTTACAGGTGAATCTGTTGCTCATGCCTCGCCCTGCGGTGGACTGTATGTTTTAGACGGTACAGTCAACGATCACGTAAATTCGGCGGACAATTATTTGACACACGATGTGCACTCTGACTGTCAAGATAGTTATAAACTTTGGCACGCGAGGTTAGGCCATTTGTGTCGTATAGGTATGAGACAACTGAAGAATCACGAGGTAGGCGTAAAATTTACAGTTGTAGATAAAAATAGTTGCATCGCCTGCGTGGAAGGTAAACAAGCGCGAAAACCTTTCAAGAAAGTAGCTTCCAATAAGACTACGTCCCCGTTGGAGTTAATTCATATGGATCTCATGGGACCGGTCTCTACAACCTCTTTTCAAGGTAATAAGTATATGTTAACGGTAGTAGACGATTATACACGAAAGGTATTCGCTTATTTTATTTCTTCCAAAAATGAAGTTAAAAATAAATTCTGTCTGTTTCAATCCTTTGTTGAAAATCAATTAGACAAGAAAATAAAAGCTGTCAGGACTGACGGAGGCAAAGAATTTGTTAATAAAGAGTTCATTGATTATCTTGCTTCTAAAGGTATCGAGCATCAAACGACGACGCCTTACAGTCCTCAACAGTGTGGAGTTGCGGAACGTACGCATCGCTCGGTTACAGAGAAGGGAAGAACGTTGCTGGCTGATAGCTCACTGTCGAAAGCATACTGGGAAGATGCATTCAAAGTTGCCGTATATCTGAAGAATCGGTCTCCTCACAGAGCCTTGGGTGGAAACATTCCTTATGACAGATGGTATGGTCGAAAAGGTGATCTAAGTCACCTGAGAGTGTTCGGATGTAGAGCACTTGTCCATATACCCTCGTGTCATCGGAGGAAGTTAGATGTTAAGGCGCAGGAGGCGATATTCGTGGGATACTCAGAAATTACAGGTTCTTATATTTTTAGAGATCCTGTTAATCCACGAAAAGTACTTATATCCAGAGATGCAACCTTTTTCGAGAATAAGTTTACAGCCTTAAAGCAGTGGCAATCTGAACCAGTAGTACAATCTGACTCTATCTTACTGTTTGATACAAATACAAAGAAAGCTGAGATTGAGAATAGCCAGCCTGTGGTACAGTCAGACTGTACGCCTCTATTTGCAGAAAGAATAGAGCCTGACCCTGATAATAATCATGAAGTTGAATTCTATGATTGTGATGAGAGTACTGATCCTGTGGCTGAAGCGTCTTCATCAATAAATCTAGAGCCAGTGATATTGGAAGAGCAAAAGCCTCCCAATGATTCGAGGCTATCTTGTGAAGAAAAAGAGCCTGAAAATGTGGAAGAAGAAATTATTTCTGAACGTCGGTACCCATCAAGAAATAGGAAACCACCTGACTTCCTTACTTACAATATGTCTATGGCTGATTCTAGTGAACCTACAACTTTTAACGAAGCTACTCATGCCGATGATGCTGACAAGTGGCACCATGCTATGGCTGATGAGTACAGTTCACTGAAAAAACTCCATACATGGGATTTAGTAGATAGACCTAACAAAAGGTTATACCATGTAAATGGGTTTATAAGATTAAGAAAGACGCATATGGTAATATCACAAAGTATAAAGCGAGACTCGTCGTCAAAGGTTTTCATCAAGTCGAGGGAATAGACTACGTGGAAACGTTCGCGCCGGTGATTCGTCATTCTTCCCTCCGCACGTTGTTTGCATTAGCTGCAGAGTTGGACCTACGAATGAAGCATTTAGACGTGGATACTGCTTTTCTTAATGGAGATTTAGAAGAAGAAGTTTTCATGGAGCAACCACTTGGTTTTATAGAAAAAGGCAAGGAAAACAAGGTTTGTTTGCTCAAAAAGTCTCTTTACGGTCTTAAACAGGCACCGCGAGCGTGGAACAAAAAGTTAAACGATACGCTGTTAAAAATAGGTTTTAAAGGAACTCCTTCCGAGCCTTGCGTATATACGAAACTTTTTGATAAAGAACTCGTAATATTGGGTATATTTGTCGATGACATAATAGTCTTCTATAAGTCCGAGTTGACATTTGATATTGTCAAGAATGATTTGTCGAAATATTTTTCATTAAAGGATCTCGGAATATTAAAATGTTATTTGGGACTACAAATTGAATACGATTCCGACTGTATTAAAGTAAACCAGCGTAATTATATTCTTTCAATATTGGAAAAGTTTAATATGAAGGAGTGTAAAGATGTCGATACTCCACTAGTTAAAAAACATATGGAACGGAGACCTGATGGTCAAACTGGTGAGTGTTATCCTTATCAGAATTTAATAGGATGTCTGATGTATCTGTCAGTAAACTCACGACCTGACATCACGTACGCAACGAGTTATTTAAGTCAGTTTAATACGTGTTTTACTAAAGAACACTGGAATGCTGCAAAAAGGGTTCTGCAGTACCTAAAGGGTACTTTAAACTATTCATTGGTTTACAGAAAGAGTGGAAAACCTTTGAAAGGTTTTTGCGACGCGGACTGGGCAAATTGTCCGTTTGACAGAAGGTCATACACTGGTTATGCCTTTATGTTGAGTAGAGGTCCAGTATCCTGGGAGTCCAAGAAGCAACCTACCATTGCCCTTAGCTCAGCAGAATCGGAGTACATGGCATTAGCCTCTGCTGCGAAGGAAGCGTGTTATTTACGACGGTTTATCTACGAGATAACAGGTAAACTCTATCCAGTTAACTTAGCTTCTGACAGTCAGAGTGCCATTAACCTCGTACATAATCCGGTACACCATTGCAGGACGAAGCATATAGATACCAGATTCCATTTTATAAGAGAAAAAGTATCTAATAATATTATTAATGTAACATATATTAAAACTTGCGATATGCCTGCAGATGTACTTACAAAGCCACTTGGGCCTATTGCACATAAAAGGTGTACGATTAATTTAGGGATAGAAACTTAAGTTGTATATTTTTGTTTGTCTGTCACAACTTCGATTAAGGGCGGCTGTTGTATAAACTAACCTCTGTTGTGCAGACTATACTTTTTAAGTTATTTATTTCTATTATTTTTATTGTTTGAAATTCCTTGGTTACTTCGTTCTAATAAACACTCGTGTCAACACGCATCTTTAATATATTTTTCTCTTATATTTATATTTATTTACAACATACAGGACCCTATGTAACATAATATGTGCGAGTAGGTATGTAGCTACATGGTGGTAGGCCATGTTCAGAGAATTAAATCTCGCACAAATCCGACTGGGAAAGTACTTCCATCATACAGAAAACACACCAAATACCATAGACCCCACACTCGCCGGCAGGATCACAACACTATTAGTGTTAGCAGACCTTTAAGGTTACCAGAGACCTGAGCCTTAAAAGGTACGCAACGCGCGTATGAATCTTCTGTAGTTACAGGCGTCCATAGGCTAGGGCGACTGCTTACCATCAGATGAGTCGTATGCTTCTTTACCACAGTCGTAGTATAAAGAGAATGATCGATTTCTTATCAGTATGTGTTTTATCAGTGTTAGTATGGATATCTTTGTCCAGCAGTAGCGTAGTATAATCCGGATCTAAAAATAAAAGAATACGTAAATATACGAAATTACGCAATAAATGATAAATTGTACTCGGTAACCAATCTTATTTGATTATATCTATATATTTACGTCTTGAATTAATTATTAACAAGGATGATAATGTTGTTTATTCCAACCGTTTATTGAAATTAAATGGTGATTAATAATGCTACGGATATGACAGGTCACTAACTCTCTCTAGCTCACTTACAGCCTATTCTGTAAGAATTACAAATAAAACAAATAAACAAAATATAAACCATTATCAAATCATTTTGTCAAGGAAAGAAAAAACAATACTTACCCAGGCTTATAAACAGCGCTATTGCCCATGTGAAGTTCAGGACCCGAGCATACCACCGTCAGAATTTCGCTCTGGCTGTCACACCTTCTTCCAACCAAGTGGTCATATTTGACGGTCGCGGCAAAGATTTGCCAAGACCGATTGTGGCTGCAGATGGGAAGAACGCAGCCGGGCTGAGAGTCTCCACCATTGACGTAGAAGTCCACGTCACCCCAGGCCACGATACCGTTGTTGCCATAGGTGTGGATACATTCGACGTAGATACCGTCGGTGGAGGCGATGCGGTTGCTGTTTATCAGCCAGATCGGGCTGACGGGGTCCAGTCCTGTAGGATAATATCAATATATACGGCTCAGTATAGTGCCAACTCATGTCTTCCCGCGGGTGTAGTCAGAGGTGACAAAGGGAAAGCGATGGATGGGCGTATCAACAGCCTATCATACGTGGAGGCTATGGCATCTCCCCGAAGACTAAGTCATATTTGGGGACGGCCTATGTCAATTAGTGAACGTCTTACGGCTGAAATAATGAGAATGATGGTGAGTGATTGAAGCGAGGAGAGTCTCGCTTTAGCTACTGAGGCTTCTGATTGTGATCTCACAATATACTTAATCTATGAAATATATGTTTTGACGTAAGTTCAAACATTTCTGATGCTTTCAGAGAAGCATAATTTCTTGCTAATATCGACTTAATTAATTGAAATTGTTGACATTATCTACTTCATTCATTTGTTACATAAGTACAGTTGCGTCATCATTTACATCTTTGTTGCGTGTAATGATTGGTGAATAAGCTAACTTGTAAAAAAAACGCATAAAATATTTACTAATTTAAGACGAATTTTAAGAGAACGATTAAGCAGTTCCATTGGACAAATACGAACCTGTAATCCTCCCTACCCTGCCCCCTGTATACCGTCCAGCGTTCCCAGCCACGTGAGCTCCAAGGCTGAATCCAAGAATATGCATTGTCTCCAAAGGCGTCCCGGTTACATCATGGATGTATAGAAGAAAGGCACCTAAGTCCTGGCCTACTGAGGAAACGGACGCAATGGCGACGGGGTAGAGGTCCTGAGCGAAGTAGCTCCAGTCCAGGATGATAATGTTGTAATTTCCTATGTCGATGTACGCTGAAATTTTTAAATTATCTAAAGTAACCGTCAATTGCTTTACTAATTTTGGATTTATAGATTCAGCTATTAAAAAATACATAGTATACGTTAGAGAGACAGCCAGAACCGGAGTTTTTCATAAAAGTGAGATAGATAGAAACATCAAGTAATTATTTACCATCTCGGATGAGCTGGTTCATCTCGCTACTCAGGCTCTGGGTGTACCCATGGCAGATCACAACTGTGGGCCAGCTAGCGTTGAAATGCGACTCCTGGATAGACTTTTTGTCCAGAGTTAGTTGTTGTCCTGATGTGGGATTAAGTCTGTAAAAAAATATTATTACGACAATGCAGACACTTCTCAAATTCCTGGTCAAAATTAGACCAGGAGTTGAGAAGTCGCTAAGTTGGTGAAAAAACGAGCTAAATTTCACGTAGAAGCAATTTCCGAGACATGGTAGATTTAGAAGGTGAAATTCTAAATATATGTACATAATGTCGATAAAGCACAACAATTTAATGTATATTTGTAAATAAACAAATACTGAACTTACCTTGTAAAGAGGAAATATAAATTCTTCGTAGTTCTAGCAACGTCAATTATTTCATCATGTTGGGTCTGATGCTTATTATTATCGAGAGGTACCCCATATGTGACTTTCACTGAAAATATGTAAATCATTTATTGAAACAATCTATAAAATCAATTTAATAATGTTGGTACAACACGATATAACATATTTTTGTCAAATTAAATGGAACGGTATACATCCGTTTAGTGTCGTTAAAATTATACGAATGCAATTTTTTTTGCGTCCATACCTGCTCTTAATATTATTTCAATACAAAACTATTAATTTTCTTATATTTAAATTATATTAATCTTTTCCCCGAAAAAACATGATCGGTCACAAACAAATATTACTAAAAACCGGGATAGTTACAATTACTCCTTAAAATTAATATACATGGTAATTCATATAAATAATTTCAATATTGGCTCCGAGTTGTCCTGGAGCCAAAACAGTCGGAATTTTGAGTGACATACCCAATACACCCATTGTACAATCGCCATCAGATATATCGGAGCTCTGGAGGTGGTCACAAATATCTGAACAACGCCTCTATTACCAAGGCGATAAAGTGCATGCCGATGTTTTTGAATACCTTGGCTGCTCCGATATATTTGATGGCGACTGTAAAGTCAGCAGCAAAAGTGGCTAAGCGATTGAGGTGTTCAAAAAGAGGTCAATGTATCTTTATTGTCAAGAGAATAAGAGCGCGTGTAGGTCATTTTGATCACTTCACCCGCTCAGCCACTTTTGCTGCTAACTGTAACGGTTACCTAGTATATTTTTATTCTGTAATGTTTACTTAATTAGGTTAGGCAAGCAAAATACTTGTCAGTTTTAAAAGAAAACTTCATAGGTCTATTGAACAATAAATTATAACTGTAATATTTTCTAAACATTTCTTTCCAATTCCGTTTATTAGTAAGAGCGGTCCGTTAATATAATTACAACAAAAAAAGCATACCGATAGAAATAACTAGAAGTAACACAGCAGTCTTCATATTTGATAGTAATTAATGTCAATTTTATGGATGATTGTTTATGAGAGATGACTTCGCTTTTATAGGCTTTCTTAATCAGTTACAGATATCTTTGAGATACACATTAACGAAATCAGGAAAATCTTATCAGTGGATAAATTAAATCAGAAATGTAGTTCACGTGGTTATTTGTGCAGATAAAATCAATATTATGATTATGAATGACGCCTGTACTAGATTTTTCTGGACTGCCTTTGGTAATTTTAAACACAAAACTAACGTGAGACTCAAGCATATTAATTGTAGGTTTTAATATAATTAATACAATGTTCGCATTCAAAGTAGAGTGAAAATAAATAAATATTATAGGACATTCTTACACAAACTGACTGAGCCCCACGGTAAGCACAAGAAGGATTGTGCTGTGAGTACTCATCCAACGATTATATAATATACAAATACTTAAATCGTATCTGAAAAACCCATGAGCATGACTCTCCCCAGAACCCAGGACTGTCGGCTTTATAGGCAGGGCCACGAGGCCAGAGCTGCCAAGACAAGCAGATAAGGGAGCAAACTTAGTGTTTTAAAAAAAGTGCTAAGATCCCCGCGGTAGCGAAAGATTCCAATATTGCACGACGTCATACTAAGTAGTCCAAAAAGTGGTATCTGGGAGGAGTTCAAGTTTCAAGGCGCAAGTAAGGAACCAACTGCTGCCGAGTGAAACACAATTTTTTTCACCTCACTACCGCGAGGAATTTAACTCTACAATACTAGGAAAATTTAATCCAAATTATTGGAATCAATCAAAAGTCTTTCCAACTAGTTAATGTAAAAGAAATATGTATTCAATAGAATTATTCTTATAGGTAGTTTCACGAGTTTGAAGTCACTCACACATCAACATCTCATGTAATGATAGAAGATTACTCATTCATTCCATTCATTCACTCTTTTGCAATCAGTACTTTATATAGTTGTGTGCGTAATCCATTCGCTTCAACTCTCGTGGAAACCTATACTCCGTATATTTATCACGCATTGTGTTATAAATTAGTTAATTTAGTTTACTTACATTTTGTTCTCTTGTGGACAAAACTCTTCAAAAGGTCTCTCCGTGTTGCTAAATACGCAAGCCTACCAAATGACCGGAACGCATAGGCCACTGAATCTCAAAATGATTGTAAAAGTAATGACAAATGACTAGGACAAAAAACCAGTTTCGACGGCTTCTTTCACCAAAAGTCTCGTAATCATGCAAGTTTCATTTATAACTGCTGTAATTAAATTTCTTATAAACTTGCTTTAAACACTTTAAAAAGCAGAATTCATACGTAACGTCATTTTTAACTCGGATACAGAATAGGACCAAATATAAGTTTTTTTTTTAAATCCACTTATATTCTGAATGGTTTTGGTAAAGTACAGTCCTGATTTAATACGATTAAGGCAAGTAGAACAGTGTTAGTAAATCCCAGAAACTTGTGTTTTTGATGTTGATAAGATAAATTAATTACCTGGGCGTATGTTATTTTTTTACTTATAGCAAATGCCTTAAAATGAAAAAGTGGATATATATTTATGATCACAATGGTACCTATCTGCTATTGTTAATAGGAACTGCTTTTCAGAAGATACTCTGAAGGCCTACCGCAAAAATCGAATTTCGCAAATTTCGACCGATTGTCCTTGTCGCTCTAATTACGTCTTCATTGAATGAAAAGAGAAATACGCAGAAAATTTTCGTATTTCGATTTTCGCGGCAGGCCTCTGCTCATCACTAAAAGCTTCCGAAACAACATTATGAACAACTATAGGTGCGCCAAATATCTAATACTGTCCTTTTTACTTGCACTGCAGCATGGTTAGTACAATACGTTTTCCGCCAACAACAGAAACTGACTAAATATCTATGGAGGTTACTAGCCCTTACACGCATCGTCCGATGCTAAAATAGTTAAGAGAAATTCTGCTAAATCGGCTAAGATTTATCCTAAAGGCTTATTTCGACACATTTTGACCCATGCTATTATTAATAAAGGCATAAGTTTGTGTGTCTGTTACTTCTTTACGCTAAACTGATTAGAATTGGTATGGCGATACTAGTATTTCTATTTAGAGTTACAGACAAGGAAATAGGACAGTTTTAACCCGGAAATCATCTTTCTCATTTTGAACAAAGTAACTCGAAGAAAAAACATAATTGTCAAACTATACAGGCGATATAGGCCTAATACCGTAATAAAAATTAGTAATTATATAATCGTAATGTATAGGCGTAATAAAAATTAGTAATTAATGTAGTTATTCATGATATTTGTCTTCATTCGGTGAATTGGTATCGCGTCGCGTTCCACTTGTTCCTGCAAAACGTAGTTACGCAAACATTCGCGCCCTTTTAAATAACTACCGTTTTTCTTCGCTGTAACGGTTTTAAAACCGGCCAGCATTTTGTTTTTAAGTAAAGTATATTAACCCTAAAAATAACGGGTTGATAACACGGTTTAAGTATCTCAAGACATGTTGAGTAAAGCTTGATTCGTCATGTGATAATGACACACTCGTGACGTTTGACACCGGTCTATTGATTTCATCACGATTTCTCTATTTACACGATATAGGTAGGATGAAGCGCAGCGTAGGACGTCCAGCGACAAGATGGACAGACGACCTCATTAAGATCGCCGGAAGACGCTGGATGCAGGTCGCTTCCAACCGTTACATGTAGAAGTCCAACGGAGGCCTACGTTCAGCAGTTTACGTCTTATGAGATAATGATGATGATCATGAGGTACATACTTACTTTTAAATACAAGTTCCATCTTTAGAAACGTCAATGAATTTATGATTGCTCATATAAAAATTACAGGCGCTTTAACGACGACAAAAAAAACTGCAAAGACTTCTACTAGTATGTAGGTAAGTCTTAAACAACAAAACGGCAACAAGGGCTGCTTTCAAAATTGTGACATTTTTGTTTTTTTAAACATAGATTACATAGATTACTGACCTTAAATAAATAAGAGTCAATCTGATGATTGTTTAGGTTATGGAAGATGTTCCGGAAATTCATTACGCCAAGACTTTTGAAGACTTTTCGGTACGGTGATCTGATTAGGAAAAAGTGTAAGAAAAATTTTTTTTGCATGAAAAGTTTTGTTGCTATTACCATTACCATTATACAAGGTAATTGTCAATTTTTATTATTTGTGGTAATGTTGGTCATTGCCTACGGTTTTTGAACAAGTTATAGAGGACTTATGTAGATAAAACGAGTTTCAACACGATTAGTAAAATTACCTCGACGAGGGTATAGGTCTTGCAGATAATCAACTTGAAAGCATGATGGGAGAAAACTATGTGTTAGAAAATACACGTGACGTGAATTTCCTCTTATGTTTCTGTATACTTATAACTTTGGGTTTAACGAGGACTCAATACAAGGTATAACATCAATAGTGGCATCCGTTTGTGTATTTTTTGCATTAGTGCAGTTTCGGTATCGTGATCAGATTAGGAAAAAGTAGAAAGAAAAAAATGGCACGAAAATTTTTTGCCGTTTGTATGGAGGTTTGGCTGGCTTGAATCATCTGCCTAATAAAGTTTTTTAGACGCCTAAATTAGGCGTCTAAAAAACCTGTGTTGTTCTGTAACCGAGAGAATTTTAATCGGCAACAGGTCATTGAAAAAAAAAAGTTTTAATATTACACTTACAAAAGTTTCAACGTTCATATTATACAATAGAAAGACCGTAAATGACACGGAATCTTGTCGGATAGCATCAGCGATGGATAATATACATAGATGACGGATTAAGTCTGTATAATGACCCCACAAAATTGTATCCTCAGAAGGCGGATTCGAAAAAAGTGCCCTTTAAGTCTAGTTTGACATCGCCTAATATTGTACTACTGCGCATGAGGTTTGATGTATGACATTTTATTTGAACCAATCAGAACTTTGATGGATCAATCACAACTTTTTATAAATAGCGTGAACTTGCGTATTGGATAACATATAAAGCCGAGGTAGGTATTGGGTAAGGGGATAGCTAAGAGTAGAATATAGGGGTCTTTTTTGGAAGCCATTTTGTACTGGAAACGAAGTCTACTTAGACTTACAAAACAAGACTTCTAAAAAGATAAGAAAGTACAAAACTTCGTTTAGTTACTATTGGTTTACTAATATTATAGGTAAATACCTATATTCAGGCGCTGGGTAGCATAACTACTATTGATTGTCATAAAATCATTATTAATCATTTGCATAATTGATTATTTGGCATAAAGGTGTTTTTTTATTATTCTGTGTTTTATCAGGATTTTTTAAAGTACTCATTACTTCAGGTCAGGTTAGATACTTTAGATAATTTTACGAATTCTATGTCAAATAAGTCGAGAGTGAAAGCTAGTATCGCAGTTTAGTTTTGGACCCGGGTATGTCCTTAAACTACATCCAACAATGAGAGGTAGGGCACAGCGAAGTACCATCACGCTTGAGTCCGGAGAAGCCCAACTGGGGAAGTACCTCCTCCTTACAGAAGACCACAGCCATAATAGCACTGCTACCTTTCAGGTATGTAGTGTTGTGTTCCTGATGGTGAGTAAGCTTACCAGAGCTCCAACCCCCCTTAATGGTCGGCAACGCGCTTGTGCCCATGGGCGACGGTAATTGCTTACCATCAGGCAATCCGTCAGCTCGTTTGCCACCTTTTGTCATAAAAAAAAAATAAGTTCAGGGTCTTGTTCCATTAAATAGATGTACTAGTTGGTATACGTAAACAACTATGCAAAGTACCTATTCAGATGTTAGGAACACAGATTTCAGGGACATCATATTTGATTGTATCGGGACTGTGTTTAAAGCTTTCTATTAAGGCATTTTTCGTTAGAAAAAACCAGACCAAAAATTAATTTAAATTTCCTACATTCGAGACGTCGGAATTCAGTAGGTATCCGAATCGCGGCACATCCGCACCGAGTCAATACTACTTTTCTCTCATATGTACAACTAGAGGAAAACACGTTAAAATGGCAGCACGGAGCATGTTTACATGGTAAGAACCGTTTATAAATCGAGTTAACGTTGATAACGATGACTAGAGAAAGATCCTATTTGTGGCTACGCAGTGAAACCACCTACCGTTCTGAGTTGTAGTTACATAATTATTTAAAACTGTGTCTAAAGTGCTCGGCAGTCGGGATAACATTCTTGCCACATTATTTTATCACATCATGCATCACTTTCGCACCTCGTTCAGTACGTGCCAGCTGTTATGACATATAACAAAAACCCGACCAACTTAGGCTAGCAGGAATCGAAGGCATATCGCGAAAATTTCGTGCATCTTTTACTCCAATTAAGGTAGTATTAGAGGGACAGAGATAATTGTTCGAAATTTTCGAATTTGGAGGTTACGATTAGTTTACCCCATCTTTTGTTTTGAATTTGGAACATTGCCTACAAATTATCACCAGACACAGGCACCTTTAATTGGATCTTAGAACATGTACCAGATGGTAGTATATTCGCGAGGGATCGCGCAAGGGATCATCATCATCAGCCGAAGGACGTCCACTGCTGGACGTAGGCCTCCCCCAACGAGGCCCACAATGACCGGTTTTGTGCCACCCGAATCCAGTGGATCAGTGGAGTGGATTTCATGAGTGAAATTAACTTTCCCTAATTATGATACTTTGTACCCATGACAGGGTCCATACATGTACGAGTTTTTAGCTTTGTCCGTGATGGTGATGTCATAACAATAATTGGCATCAAAATGATTAGTGTTTAACTTATTCGGTCCTTAACAATATTGAAGAAATCAATAAAGAAGGCTTAATATGAAATTAAAAAAAAATATTGTTTCAATAATTGTAAAGTTTTTGCGGATCCACAAAACGTTTATATATCTACAATACGTTTATTTACTATAAAACTTATACTTAAAGCTGCTTGCTACTAGCCCTGAAAAACCCTTATTTATTAATACCAGTCGATAATCCTTAAGTAAATATATCGCAGACGAATATCAATGTTATTGTATCACAGTCTTTTTTCAGTAACCCTAACCTCAAAAGAAAACGTAAGCCACATAAGGCTTGACTTGGGGGTGGAAAAACGCGGTCACCGCAAACAAGTCCATATATACTTACAACTTTATTCCATGAGAAAGTAAACCATTTAAGCATATAGGTCTACAATGAATCGGAATCCATTTTTATGCCCACGGCATCGCGTGACGACATTGTTATTTATCTTGGTAACATGGTTCTGGTGTAATTCCAAATGAGCCACTCCTGAACATAACTTGGTCTAAAGATTCGTAAGAACTTATGTTATGGGAGTATGCACTTACACTGGTATATCCCAATATTTAGTGAATGTGACTCTTAAGTAGAAATAACTGGTAATGTATGTTTTGGCTTCCGCATTGTTTGATATTGTTTGATTGTCTAGTGAAATGAGTGGCTTGGCCATTGGTTCGAGAGCCAATTGTGATTGTCGATTTCGAAAGAATTGAGTTGTTGGTAATGTTATGAGCATGCATGTCTCAACATTGTACTTAAGTTAATGTTAGGTTACAAAAACTATAAACTTAACTCTCATAAGTAAACGTACCTACTTAAGGTTATTGTTAGAGAATTCATAAAATAACTCGGATTTGGCACTAATTCACTGCTTCAAAAAGTCCTTCGGAAAAATAAATGTACCTACTTAATTCTATGCTAATATATGAATTTACAATACTGACAAACAAATAGTTAACCAACTTTTCAAAGTTTGCATTATTCCTCAAGTCATTTTAAACTTTCATTGCTTTTAAAACAGTTGTTAACACAAGGCTATATGTGGTGCATCGCTGCGCTAGGCGTCGCCGCGCTATTAACCACAATCGATAGCAAAATTACTGTTTTTGTCAACACCATACAGGTTTAAAACGTAGCATTTTCAACAGTTGCCATGCAACAAGATATTGCAAGAAAACCGTGGTGCGATTGCGAAACGGGCCGCGCGGCGGTGAGCGCCAGTCGCTGGCTTGAGAGAGAGGCGTGCGGTTCTCTACTGCGCCTGAGTTGAACGCGCACACGGCGCGTGCGCTAACCGTTCCATTTTCAAATCCGAATTGTAAGGACCAAGTGACAGTGACCGGAAAACTTGTGTTCCAAACCGTACTCGAAGTGTTTCCACCTGGACGTTACAGTGAGTGCTAACCGGAGATTGTGAGATTTTTTCTCGTTATTTGACACACATATGACGTGAATAACGGTGCGATCAGACTTGATCGACTCGCTAAAATCGAAGTGTTAGTGTTTCCTACAGCAGTGACGGAATTTTTAACGGACTTGCTAAAGTAAAGGTAAGAGCGGATGTTTACAGTTATGCTTATTGTATAACTCTGCGGGAGAAAGCCTTAATGCCGCTTTATCGGGCCTTGTAACCCGGTATGCTATCAGTGCTGCATACTTACTTAGTATTAACATGGTTTTAACTAGTTCGATTACTACTGTGACTGTTCCGTATTTTCTGCTGTAGTAAATGGGACTAGAGTATTTAATGACATCGACATAGCTGGAAAACTTCTGTCGGTCTCGTTTTCACTAAGCGTTATGTACATAGTTGAAAGAAGTACGTGTAATACTATTAATGGTTCATACCTAGTTTATTTATTTAATTGCAGAGTAATTCTGCCATCAGTTTGGAAACACTAGTAAATGTCAATAGGAAAAGTTCAGCGTCGTCTGTTTTGAAATTGAGCTGCATGATTGGTACAGTCAAGCGCATAAATTTATATACATAAACCTTAAACAAGTTTTAATATGATGTAAAAATATGATATTCAGACCCTGTACCTAAAGGGGCTAAAAGGTTGAATAAAATAGATACACCTGCTGACAAAAAATACATGCGAGTTTATTTTTGGGGTTTTGCAAAATGCCTTGAGCAAGGCAATCAATCTTGAATATCGCTAACCCTTATTTAAAAAAATGCTACAAAGTTTTATAACTTGGTATATTAACTTTTGCCATTAATGTTTTAACTAGGTAAAACGAGTTTTTTTAATTATATACAAGTCGCCTTCCTAAGTTAATGTCATAGCTAATGAATATTTAGAAGGGTTTTGAACGAAAATCCAAGAAAACAGTTTGAGAACTGGTTCCCGAACAATGCTGGGTGAAAAGGTCTCTGACTCATCTGGCCTGGGTCTACGGAAACAATTGCCAACAAGTACTATGTGCTCTTGAATGCACTATTACGTTACGTCCTTATGGAAGTGGTCGTGTGGAGGTGTGCTCGGAATTAAGTAGCTTGAGTAAAACAGGGGCCGAGTGTGTAGCGCGAGTTCTATGACATGTAAAAAAAAAAACAGAATTCTGGCAAACAAAGTTAGTAACAGTAAATACTTACAGTACTTACATCGTTTGGGTTATCGTACTTAGCGTAAGACAAAGGGAATATGTATAACGATCTCCATCTATGACTTAAGGGAAAAAATGGCTGGCCAAGTTACGAGTATGTATTGGTTATCCAAAGTAAAAATATTAAGACATCTGCCTAAAAAAAAAGCTGAAGAGGAAAATCTGTTCTGCACAGTCATGGGCATTAATATGAATTTATATTGTATACTTTATTGTATTGAATGTATACGTATACAATTATGTTTACTTGTTTTTGCCCTGAACAGTGACAATTCATTATTAGAACGTTTCTCTAAAAATGCCACCTTTAACAATTGGTTTTTTTTTTCAAAAATACAATTTTTTATGAAAATTCCTCTTGTGTTATCACCAAAACATACATACAAAATTTATGGAAGATGGTACAAAAATAGGAAAAATAACTATAGTATAATATTTATTCTTATTGTATTAGAAAAAGGTCCTGAGCAGAAAATTTACTTAAAACAAGAAAACTTTGAAAACTGTCCATGCTTTTTTTAGAGAAATGCTCATTTTTTTATGTAGGTATTAAAAAAAACACGGAAAGTTTATAACAAACAGTTAATAATATGTTCTATGGTACATCTTAAGAAGTGTATTCGTCTGACCCGTCATAAAATCAACGGCCAGGTAGGTACATTAAAATATCGATGACTTCAATGATAACGGCGCTGACCTTTCGGACAGATCTGACGTTAAAAAAAGTTTTAATGCGAATACAAGTGCAGTTGTTTGGTAGGTAAAAGGCATGTTAGTAGGTAACCTGGCAGTCTTAATAATAGTTTGAATGACGGATGAATAAATTACTAAGTTCTGACCGCGACTTCATATGCATAAGATCTCACGGGAACGAATTTACCGGCGTATTTATCAAGTACATATCTATTTATTTATTTGTAAGCCAAGTTTCATGGTAACGCTGAGAAAATCCAGGATAGAACCGCTGGTGTGTCTAGTCTACGCTCTAATAAACATCCAAACATGTTCACAATTTTTTTTTTTTTTTATAGTTGGATAGTTAATTTGTTTTATTAAGTTCCGTTTATTTGTAATAGTGTGTACAAACGTAAAAGTCTCTTTTATCACACTTTAGTCATGTATTAAACAGTAATTAACATATTATTTAGTCACTATAATAACTTTCATAGTACCTATAAAAATTAATAAAATATGTTGGATAGGTAATGAAATGTTTCAATTATTGTACTTTGTATACCTACTAAACTTCCTTAGTAGATTCTCCCAATAAATGTTTTCAACCGTTTGATAATGGCATTTGTTTATTAATAGGTTATATATAATTTGGAATGTAGGTATGATTTCATATACACACATACATGTATGTCTATATGCATATGTTAGGAGCCAACTTTTTGCAAGCGTCGTTAATGTGCAAATTGAATCTTCCTACTATTTTTTGTTTATTCAAATGACCATCTTTACTTAAGCAGTACTTAATGCATGTATCTTTTTGCGAGAATTGTGATTTTCCACGGTCATTTAATAAGTTTTAGCGTTAGACAAAACCTGATATAAAGTCATTAGCCTTAGCTATTAACCTGCGCGGGACTGGGATTTCTTTGAGATTGTCATTATGGGAACGTACTGAGGATGTTTTAAAGGTTATAATTCTTGCTTATTTACAATGCAAATGTGTAAATTAAATTCAACCACTTTAATTCTTAATGTTATTTTATTACAATCCTTGTCGTACATTATTACTAGCTTTTGTAATTCTCTAGGACATAAGTTGCCAGATGTCTTGTAACTTGTAAATCCAGATTCTGTAATTCTCTAGGACATAAGTTGCCAGATGTCTTGTAACTTTTAAATTCAGATTCTGTAATTCTCTAGGACATAAGTTGCCAGATGTCTTGTAACTTTTAAATTCAGATTCTGTAATTCTCTAGGACATAAGTTGCCAGATGTCTTGTAACTTTTAAATCCAGATTCTGTAATTCTCTAGGACATAAGTTGCCAGATGTCTTGTAACTTTTAAATCCAGATTCTGTAATTCTCTAGGACATAAGTTGCCAGATGTCTTGTAACTTTTAAATCCAGATTCTGTAATTCTCTAGGACATAAGTTGCCAGATGTCTTGTAACTTGTAAATCCAGATTCTGTAATTCTCTAGGACATAAGTTGCCAGATGTCATGTAACTTGTAAATCCAGATTCTGTAATTCTCTAGGACATAAGTTGCCAGATGTCTTGCAACTTGTAAATCCAGATTCTGTAATTCTCTAGTACATAAGTTGCCAGATATCTTGTAACTTGTAAATCCAGATTCTGTAATTCTTTAGGACATATAAATTGCCCGATGTCTTGTAACTTGTAAATCCAGATTCTGTAATTCTCTAGGACATAAGTTGCCAGATATCTTGTAACTTGTAAATCCAGATTCTGTAATTCTTTAGGACATATAAATTGCCCGATGTCTTGTATCTTGTAAATCCAGATTCTGTGATTCTCTAGGACATAAGTTGCCAGATGTCTTGTAACTTGTAAATCCAGATTCTGTAATTCTTTAGGACATATAAGTTGCCAGATGTCTTGTAACTTTTAAATCCAGATTCTGTAATTCTCTAGGACTTATAAGTTGCCAGATGTGTTGTAACTTCTTGGATCTTAAGTCCATATTTACACATATTTTAACATGAATTCTACTATTTTCACATTGTCACTATATATAACATTTTTACAACATGTTCCATAAACGTTAAGTAAAGAGAAATTCTCGCCGGTTGCATTGAAGGGTCAAGACAGATATAGAAGTGTCAACTAGCACCATAAACAAATATTATTTGAATGTTTTACAAGTTTATGTATTGTTTAAACGAAGAGACTCAGAGAAATTTAAACATAACATAACCTACAAACGCGAGCTAGAAACTGTCGAGTAATCCAAAAACTGGCACTCTTACCTAGTTGCCTGATTGGCATGAATTGTTGGTGTGGGCGACTATGACCATGCAATTACTTTAGAGCAGAGAGTTAGTTTCTTTACATTTTTAATATTTCCCTCATATGAGCATAATGAGCTGTTTTTTACTACTGAAGTAGTAAAGATGCAAAGTATGATATTAATTATTATGTGTCTGATATGTTGAGGCCTGAATTTGGTCTGTTACCTATTCAATTGTTATTATTTTTTACGACCAATCGCACATTATTTTACTATTTTATTTTCATTTTGTGAGCCACCTCGATGTAAATTTAACTTTAGAAAACACCAATTGTTCATTATGTCTGTTATCTTGTTGCCCTCGAGTTTAATCAGTTCTAGAGCCAATCAATCATTAGAAAAAACATTCGATTAAGCGTTTTCCGTCACTACTTACAAAAAAACTCTCAAGAACTAAAAAATAGCGATATTAACAGTGTAAGTTACGGTAGCTACTTTACATTAATGTTGAATTGTTTCTGCAGATACTTAACTTTATTTTCAATATATATAACAAGAACCTCGAGTTGAATCGAATGGCCACGTAATCAAGTATCGGATGACCCCTTACAAGTTGGACCAATGGTAAAGGTCGCGGGAATCCACTAGATGCGGGTGGGGCAAAACCGATCATTTTGTTCGCTTTGGGGGAGACCTATGTCCAGCAGTGGGTATCCTTCGGCTGATATGATGAAGATGATGATGTCATAACAAGGCTCATAAACCTAACATACCTATACGGTCCCGTCTGAAAATATGGATACATTTCATGTAACCCAGACTTTACATGACGACTACTGTTCATGGCTACAAATTTTAGTCAGTTAGTGTATTTAAACTTTCGAGAGTCTGTAATATTTTATGGATGAAGATGACGGCTTTACTGACGTTAAATTAGTCACACGAGCAACATGTTTTGGATAGCATTTATAGGCCTCCATTTTCTAGCACTAAGGCACTGGTCCCACCGCGAGCTAGTAAGCTATGAGCTATCAGATATTTCAAGGGACAAAAATTTATCACTTCCGTGTAAATAAAAGAGAGAGATATATATTTATAGCTCATCGCCCGGCGATGAACTACGATCGCCCGGCTATGACATATATGTCTCTTTTATTTACACGGAACCGAATATCTTTTGTCCCTTGAAATAGCTAATAGCTCATAGCTTACTAGTTCGCGGTGGGACCAGTGCCTAAAAGTGCAGTGTCAGTTCGCCCGCTCGTCACGCCCTCTTGCTGTAAAACGGAGAACCATGATCTCCGAAACATGTCGCGTTAGTGACTAAATCAATGTAAGTAAAGCCGTCATTTTCATTTATAAAATATTTTAGTCACATAAAAATGTATCCAAAGGAGGTGTGACTGTGCTAACTAATAAATACCATCACAAATGTCAAGTTAATGTCCCAGAATTGCCGCCCTGTATAATAAAACTAGTTCATTAGTGTGCTCTAATAACATCACAGGAATGTTTACAGCGATGTTATCACGGGATCATTACAATCACTTGCAGCACACCGAAATAAAACTAACCACCGACTTAATTATTTTCGAGCTATCCCGTATGGTAACGGGCTGTAGAATTTTTTTTTATATAAGAATGCATCCAAGCGTGGCCACTGTGGTAACTATCTCCCTAAGATACAAGTCATATTTGGGGGAGGCTAGAAAAACAACTTTAATATTCAATCTTTGTTATAAAAAAAAACACCAGCGGTTTTAATCCTATACCCCAGACCTAAGCTCATTTTTTTAGGGTTCTGTACCCTGTTTAAAAAACAAAAACAAAACGGAATAAATGATATATGACGAATATAATAAATATCAAATGGGGCTCCCCTATAAGAAACGTGAAAATGATAGCTCTAAAAATATATTTCTATAACTGTATCTATTGAATTTTCACATGGTAGATAATATTAATTATATACGAAAAACATAACACAAAATTATTTTCGAATTTAACAAAACTGATACCAAGTAGCTTTTGTAAAAAAAACACGGTGTATCCATACTAATATTATAAATGCGAAAGTGTGTCTGTTTGTCTATCATGGCAAAACGGAGCATCGAATTGACGTGATTTTTTAAGTGGAAGAAGTTGTAGGGATCGAGAGTGACATAGGCTACCATGCATCATCTAGTATGTACATATGTCTCCAAAGGTCAGATTAGACTGGTTGACAAAGAACGCATGTAGCCCACGTCTGCGTTGTCAATGAGAGTATACAGTCAAGCCTTATCGCAAAAGCTTGAAGAGTTATGAAAATGTAAACAACTGGTTGTAAAACTTCCCCTTTGATAAGAAACTTTAACCTTTTTAATATCGCGTGTATTTATTATTATTACCTCTTCTAGCTGTCTCGTTGAAAACCACGTTATTCTATCAATGTAGTTTGGCCAGAGAGTTTCAGATGGAGAGAATCATACCTACTGTCTTTTTCTTACGTGCTTTTTACTTTTTCTTATCGTAAACAAAATTCGCATTTTGTCTTCTACTGTTTCTGATTTTGGCTTGTCAGATTATATTTTTTACAGGCTTTTATTTAACTTGCAATGTAAGTATGCAAAATTGCAAGTTATTAACAGCTTTTATGCTATGAAAATAATGGTAGCTATATTTATTTGTCCATAATGACTTTAAACTTCTCTCACTTTAAACTTGTCTGGTGATATAATTCTCTTATAATTATTGTGAGACACGGGAAACAAGGATGGGAAATTATTAAACGATTTGTATTTGATCCTATTAATAAAATAACGACTTAGCAATCACCTCGGCCTTCAGTTAAGCATAAAATATCCTCTAATTAAGGACGGGTACTTTTTCCAATGCCGTTCTGTTATTGGCCGCACATAAAATAAAGGATAACTCCGTTCGTAAAAGCGCCTAGCGGATTTAATGTTCAGATAAAATTGTTACTGACCTTTAAGGCTCTTTAAAAGTTCAAGAACATTCTTTGTGACTCTTCTAAGTTATTGGAAATGTCAGAGTATGAACTGTTTCTTGCACGTGATTCAAGGTAATGTTTCGCTTAGAAACAATGCACTGACATAAAACGAGGAGACTGTCAAGCTTGCGACATGTTTGACAAAATAAATTGACTGACTAATGAACGTATTTGGACGTGGCATTTTATTTGTTTAGTGCCATTTAGTTGCAAGGTTTTTTTTTGGTATAATGTTCAACTAGTTTGGTCAACGCTTAAAAATTTATGGATTAATAGTTTGTAGAGGTTTTTAGGTAAGGCTCTGTTCGTTTTAATAGAGTTTTGTACTTTTTTATATTAATGTGTGCAGGGTAGTGGATAGATCCTTGTACATATCACGTATTCATTCTTGTATATACTTAAAGAAAATAAAAAAACTATAAACGTTGAGATTACGTTATCAATAATTAAGGTTGAACAGACCCTATTTTTAGTATTAAATATTTTGTTACTGTTATTTTTTAATCATTTTATGGTCATCAAAAAAAAACAAGATGAGTCATTATAATCTTTATTAGAAGCAAATGTCAGCAGTTTCGTGTTTTGCATATAATATTGCATATAATACTGGTTTTTTTTGCGAGAAACCAGTTAATATAATACATAAAAACAGTATGCTATTGTATCAAGTGGTGTCTTGCGAGTTTTTTTAAAACAGGTCCAACAGGTAGGTATATGTAATCAGTTTTTATTATTATTTGCTGTTAAAATATAATACTGGTTCCATCAAAACATTCTTAGCCAACTATTTTATATCCCCTTTTTTTGTTGACGGTTTCCTAGGTTACTGTTCGAAACTATGTTATATATGTCACCATCATCATCATACATTAGTTATATATGTATAGTATTTATATTCATAATACGTCCATTTTGGAGTAATGTTAAAACTTGATTTTTCTTCTAAGCCATCTGCCAAGCGTGTTAGTTTAAAGTGGAATAACACACTAATAAACAGAACTTTGGTTAAAGGAACAATAAAACAAAAATAAACAGTTGCTTCATCTTTCTAAAAAGTTTCTAGCCTTGCTAATTAAATTTGTCTTTTTTTTATTGTACTCGATTTATGAGAAGAAAAAAAAGTGTTCAATATGGTTGCAACGCGACATTTATTTTAATAATAAAGTTAAATTAATCTGTTTATATTGTATAATCGAACGGCGAAGCGGACGGACACTAAGCACTCTTAGTGCTTGAAAACGGAGGTCTATGTTCTCCGGAATTAAATAAACATGAGTAAAGCCGATATTTTCATTTGTAAAATATTACAACGGCTCACGAAACTTTAAAAACAAATACTATATAGTTTACGCCAAGGGCGCCGTATATCAGAAAGTGTTGGACGCCCTTCGCGGCAGTGTGTCCCGCTCATTTCCTAGGAACAGTTTTCTGTTTCCGTCTTCTAAGCCATTGTTCCAAGATATCATGTCGAGTGATACAAGAAATTCGATTCCAGCGTACAGTGTAAAGTTTCTACCGGATCTTACTTTATATACAAAGGTTACTTTGTATCACAAACAAGTAAATGATTAAGAATGTTAATTATTGCGATACAACGAGTCAGTGCTGCTAGGTACAATGTCTCGAGCGTTTTAGATTGAATGTACTAAGTAGTTATTGTAATATTGTAATTGTTATATATAATAAATAAATTATAAGAATGTTGATATCCGATAAATGATGAGTACTCCGTATAATAAACGTAGAATAAATGCGGACATATAAATCGACAATTACCCGTTTATTAGTAAGATTTCTTTCTTTAATTATAGCCATTTGTTGTCACTTTTATAGAGCACTTTATGTGTGCCCTGAGCCGAAGTCAAAATGCTACAAAATGTAAATAACTTACGAGGTTGAGATGCGAAGTGGCCCTATGAAAGATAAAACAATGCGTCATTCTGTTAAGGAATTCTTTAATTGTAAGTCTTTTATTTATAATAGTCGTTGTTTTCGCGTCATAATTATATTTAAAAGCATTAAACAGTGTCTAGATTTTTAACGACTTATGTTTGCGATGTTTTTTTTAACGTTGTCTTTGGTCGAAGGTCCTTCCACTCGCTTGTACGACAGGTATTTTTGATAGCAGTATAATATTTGCTCACGATTCTATGTTATTAATGACACGTCGCAGGTTTGTGATAAATGATATTACCCAGTATAATATTTTTATTAAGATTCCTATAAAAGAAGCTTATTTTCTTTCGACATTTTTGGTGGCCAGTATTTTAAGAAGGCCAATAAGTATATATTTTTTGCTTATCTTAAATAGAAACCAATTAAAGCGTGCAAAATTGCTTTTTAATTAAGGAGACCCTTAGGAGATTTACGTTATTTATTTTTGTAATTAAATAAAAAGTGCTTTTGCCAAAGTAGTCGTTTGTAAGGCGTTAAAATGTAATTAACTAATAGTAATTACTTTTTATCGACTTGTACACGTGATCCTTTGTTTGGTATTGGAGACTATAATAAATAAATATTACAGGATATCTTTAAATATATTCTTCTTTCTAAATACTCTTTAAAACATAGCGACAGTGGAAATTTCAAATGTCGTAAGTCGCATATACTCGTAAAAGTATGTCCCTTACGACATTTGAAATTTCCACTGTCGATAGGTATAACAGCAGCTTTTGTTTTAAAGAAACCGGTAGGAAAATTGAAAATAGTATTCTAGTTTTATTAAAGTTTCATTATAACTTTTCGGAATCAGATTACGATCACAATCCAAGGAGGCCCACTCCCTCGCACCGTAAGGGCAGACTCCGAACAAAGACTTGGCTTACCTTGTGACTTATATGTTCGTATCAATTATTTTATGTTAATATTTCAATGCACAAAGGTGTAAAAAAGTAATTGTGGAAATACAGCCGAGACAAAGATGACTTATTTAAGTAATTATGGTGTTCTGAATGAAAATAAAATAACATAAGTGTGTTAACAGTCGTATTTTTCCATAAATAATAATAGAAAAGTTAATCCATAAATAATAGAAATACCTATCGCATATTGTTTGCCTCTTTTGTTTTCTTTTAACTTTATGTTCCATTGTGTAGTTATAATTACAACTATTTTTGAATTGTGCAATAAAATTTATAAAATTTATTAAATAATGAATTCATTATATAAATATGCATATGTTAAGTCCTACACCAATCCTCTCATACACTCCATAAACAATATTTACTTGTAAAGGCCTGGGATAAACTCCCAGAAGAGATAGTGTTGGCTCAGTGTGAATCAATTAAAACAAAGTGGACAAGCACAATATAATTATAGAATATAGATGCAGATGGTTTACTGCGAAAATCGAAATTTGCCTTACGATTGTCTCTGTTACACAAATTGCGCCTTAACTGGTGTAAAAAAGAAAGATGCTCGTTTTCAGCCACCATAAGTTACGAGTTAACAAGTTACAATTGCTTGCCTATGCGTAAAAAATAATAACCAAAAAGAGTCATACTATAAGTACAAGTAAAAACAACCAATTCACACGTTATAAGCATAATTAAGTAATCGAAGGAAGTTACACTAAATATTGCCGTTATAGTGTAACAGAAGTGATTTGTGTACATAAATCAATACAGACTAGGTTAGTCTCAAGGTTTCGGTCGAGACAAGACGGACCTGAGAAGTCGTGAACTGAGAAAATCCGTTTAGTGGAGTACTGACGGACACAAAAGTGGCATTTCTTGACAGTGTAGTGGCTCGAGTTTAATCCTGAGCCCTGAGTGTAAGTTTTTAACGTAACTTTACGTCACGAACGCGTTTGCGTTTCCCTTATAATTTGTAATCGCGTAAGTGATAATAACATTATCATTTACGCGTGATAATAACATTATCATTTACGCGTGATAATAACATTATCATTTACGCGTCCGTAAACGTTTTTTTTACTACAAAAGAAACTTACACTAGAGCCTCTGCAGTAAATACAGGCTCACCTAGAATCAGCCTAGAATCCTGTAGATACTTAGTATATTTGTGTTGTATTGACAAGTTTTTAACTGTCATCTTCCTCGCATTGTCCCGGCATTTTGCCACGGCTCATAGGAGCCTGGCGTTCGCTTGGCGACTAATCCCAGGATTTGGCGTAGGCACGAGTTTTGCGAAAATGGCTGCCATACTATGAGGATCTTAATTGGTTTTTTTACAATGTTTTCTTGCTTGGCCTTCTGTCATAAGAATAATGTGAAAAGGGACATTAGTTTCGGTTTCGCGTCATCCATCCAAATCCGAGTGCTTCACTATTGTTCTATGAGCGGGAGACGTGAAGTAGGAATAAAATTTAAGTCGATATTTAAATCGAAAGAAAAAATGTAAAAATTTGACTTATAGCGGGACTCGAATCCACAACCACTGGATCACAAGCCCAGTAGGTACACTACCAATTGTGCCATACGAGTACCGCTTGGACTTGTAAATTTTTTCTACTTTATCCTTCCTGGTATACGTCATTACGGGTGACGTGTAGCGACATCTACCCAAAGAGTATTGAACTCTTTATATTTATTTTTCTTTCGTTTTAAATATCGATGATATGCTAGCAGACGTTTCTGCTTAATATAAAAAAAAATAAGTCGTTTGTAGTCGGTCGCACTTGTGTGCGCGTGTCCCCTTGCGCCTCGGCCTCGGCGCCTGCGCAGCCTCGCCGCATTCACCGCCGCCATTGGCTAAATACTGCAATCGCCTCCAAATATAGATTTTTTTACTAACCGTGTCACGACAACACTACAGATATTTCTTTTTAATACGGTTTCAACACCGGTAATGCGTGACTGACTTTTTCAATCAAGTTTTGGCGTTTGAACCACTTTGTTACTGTCGAAATGTATTCAAAATAACCATTCAAGTACCTCCATAGATATCAATTATTTAACGTAATTAATCTCGTAAAATATTTTCTTGAATTCTATGGGACTTTATACAATGCAATAATTACTCATCATGTATGAAAAACATGTCTCCTGCGCATCGAAGTCTTTTGATTAAGTTCAGATTAAATAAATAATAAATAATAGTAGTTTTATAACTTTGTTATCTATCTATTACTTTCTTAATTATTGTTTCTAATGCATGTTAATTTTGTAGCATATTTGTAAGTTCTATTTTTTGACATTTGTATTATGATCTTTTTTGTACTTAATAAAAAATTATTTACATAATTAATAAATATGTTGGGACAATTTTACACAAATCGAACTAGTCCTACGGTAAGCTCAGTAAGGCTTGTGTTGTAGGTACTAGACGACGATATATATAATAGATAGATATAGTTTCAGACCAAGGTACTCAAAAAATTCTGAACATGAACTTTATCGCCTTGACAAAAGACGCGTTGTTCAGATATATGTGATCACCTTTCCGCTCTGATAAATAGATAACTCTTTATTGCACTAAATGATAGAAAGGTTAAAAAATAAATAAGGTACAAAGGCGAACGTGTTCCTTTAACGGAGCCCTGAGTGTAAGTTTTTAACGTAACTTTACGTCACGAACGCGTTTGCGTTTCCCGTATAAATAACATTATCACTTACGCATTCGTAAACGTTTTTGTACGTCAAAAGTAAATTACACTAGAGCCTCAGATCTCTTCTAGCTAAATATGCTAATAATTCTTCTAGCTGCATCTGTAATAATTCTTCTAGCTATGGCGACTGAACAAGCTCAATTATTATAAAACACAACAAAATATCGCTTAAGATAAGATATATATCAATAGCCCATTAGATCTCAACTTAAGGCATTATCAACTTATAAGTATAGTTTTGGTGTATTAAGTGCCTTAGTAGTTATTAAGCCATTACCAGTAAACGTCTACCACTTTATTGAGATTCACTTTCGAGTGGTTTTTAATTACCGTCTAAATTACCTGTTAACAATACTTGTGTTAAGTAATATATAGCTCAGGTAACTATTGTATATAACAATAGGAATACATTTAATATGGGAATGGCCTCCAAATAAATATATTGCTTACAAAATGTATTATAAACTTGCCACGTTTAGATAAAATTTAAGTCCTTGACGTAAATTATAATTATAATTGTGTTTTTTAACAGGTATTGTTTATATCTTTTATTAATAGCTAAGTGCACATATCATTTGTTTCATTAGAATAACACCTGAATAATTAATTTGAATATAAATAACAAACTACTTGTGTTTATATTAAGCAGAAACGTCTGCTAGCATATCATCGATATTTTAAATAGAAAGAAAAAATAGCTTTTTTTTCTATTTTTTTCTTTCTATTTAAAATATCAAACTACTTATTAATTATTACGCTACTAATATTACAAACGCGGAACTTTGTGAAAGTATGAACTATGGATGTTTTGTTACTCTTTCCCGCAAAAACTACTGCATGTATTTTAATGAAATTTTACAATAATGTAGCTATTGCATCAGAATAATCCATAGGTTATAATTTATAACGATATTGTTTAAACTTGCCATATTGAAAATACGCTACTCGAAGTAATACCAATAAATAAATATTCTGGGATAATTTTACACAAATCGACCTAAATCGTCCTACAGTAAGCTCAATAGGGCTTATGTTGTATGTAATGGATGAGGAATTACAGCCTATACCATAACATTAGTTTAGTGTTAAGTACTCGTATGTTAATACTTGACAGATTTTATCTTATACTATATAGTATCTTGAATCAAATCGTCCACATAACGGATAGTTTTAGAAGTTTTCGGAAGTATTACTGTACCCTTACCATGAGTTGTGACTTAGAGGTTTTTGATAGCGAGTATCGAGTTTACTATCTGTGCATCTCGTTCGCATGTAAATAGTACAAGCGAGATGCACAGATAGTAAACTCGATACTCGTTATCGAAAACCTTAATGTCACAACTCATGGTAAGGGTACTGATTGGGAGATGATATGACAAGTCGCAACCTGTCCTCGTGGTAACGGTCATGATGACCGGATGCAAGATGGTAATGTATTAATGAAGCTCAGTAAAACATGTTGTAATATGTTTACTATGACGCTTTTTAATATGTTTTCATTAAAAAAATCTTAGTTGGTCTAAATATTTTTGAATAATTAAATAAATTTTCATACTTAATTAAGTAACTAATATTTTTCAGATAAATATGTACTTACTCAATTTGCGTCACTTGTAGATTGTCTTGTGTTTATCCTCATAAATTATGTCAGTTTTGTGAGGATAATTAAGCATTCAATAATTCTATAAGTAAGTACTTAGATTTGGCGCTCGTTACGTAAACTATAAGCTATATTACAATGCAAAAAAAAAAACAAAAAAAAATCGGTACAGATTTCAAGTCACGGTAATTACGTAGATACAGTTTATTCTTAAAAACTTCTAACTACAATGATATTCTGTGAGCATTTTCACATTGATAATATTTTTTAATTCGTACCACGCATAAAACGAATTTTGCATCAAGTTCATTGCGATATCGGGTCGATTCGACCCCATGCAAGTATTATTAATTAGTGCCATAAAAATATTGCCGTACTCTTTAACTAGAATATGCTAAGTAGATACCTACATCATCAACTAACAAAAAGCTCATAAAAAAATCTTGTTTACTCAAATGCACAGCAAATCTTTAAGATTTTTTTAACAATTTAGAGCGACCTTAAAAGGTTGAAGAAGCTCGCTCTAAAATCATTGCCTTCTTGCAAAGATGGTTGACTGAGTGTTCCAAATTGCCTGTTCAATACAGAGTTAAGCCCCATTTAAACCATGCAAGAACTTGTATACGATTTTCATTACATTGCGGGGTTATATAAAGCAACCGAATTTGCCGTACGCCGATAGCCCGCAATATAATGAAAATCGTATACAAGTTCTTGCCTGGTCTAAATGGGGCTTTATAGGAGAACTTGCCGAGTGCCTATTGTTGTTGGCTATTACCAGCTATTACTTAGCTCTAATTGATTTTGCCAGTAACTGTTAGAATAGAAAGTGGTAAAAGAGGCAAATGAACTTTGAACTATAGTATACATCTGTCAAGGCATGACATTAAAAACTACATACGCGTAAAAAAATGTTTAACCTAGACAAAGCGAATGAATAGCAAATTATGAATACAAAAGAAAATGTATTTGTGTATAAATCAAACATTACATAAACTATTGTAATATAATTATTTACTTTTTCATATGTATTTCGGAAATGAAAATCGTTATGTAACATATGATATGAGTACCTAAATATTTGTTTAAATTATATAATTAAATGGTAATAATTAAACGGTGAGTAAAGCCCGTGGCCTCAATAACTGAATTCAGTTTAAGCTATAAATAATATTTTTAAATCCTAATTTATATAATGGCACCAGAGTTATTTGACTACTCACGATCATATTTACATTTAAAACAATTTTCTTGAAATGTCATATAAACTCTTCCTTTCAGGTTACATTTTTAATAACGAGTTTGCGTAAGCGCAGTAAGCGAGATGTCGGAGTCATTTAAAACCTGCATAAGGTTATCTAAAACGCACAGTTAAACGTTCATATGCCCTTATTGCAACATTGAAATGCTCATAAAATGCGCGATGTTCGTCGTGAAACTTTCTTCCACTCTCTCGAGCAAAAGTAAGACTTACTTGGTTATCTATTCCAAGGACCGTCGTCGGAGTTTGAAACATTCTTTGTATTCAAGGACTGAGGCTGTTTAAGTATTGCTTAGTTTGAAATTCCTAGGTCGATGTGAAACTGGATTAGCATTAGGTACTTATTACATAAAAATATTTTCTTGCTTACTCATGTATTGTAGATTCTTGATCAAAAAGAAAAAGAGTCGCAAACGAAATATTGTTTCTGTCATTGTAGTTACGTGAAGTGAAAAAGACAGACAGATGGCCGAAATTTTCGAACATTGATTTTCGCTGTAGGCCTGTAGGTATCGCCGTGATATCTACCATGTATTTCTCATGTTATAACTAAGGACATTGCGCACAAAATTTTCCAAAAAATTTTTTTTGACTTATGACTTTTATCAGTCTCAGATGTCCATTGCTGAACATGGGCTTCCTACATAAACCTCATAAGCATCGGAGGTTTAATGCCATAATCGCACGATTGGCAGGTCTACAAATAATAGTTAGACTAAACAATAAATCGTCTTTAAAACTGCCTTCGTGAAATTAGTAATTTATTTTTACTGCGCGTGCTAAGGTGCTGTATTTTCAGCAGGCTCTAAAAATAGGGAAATATCGTGACAAATGAAACTTGGTAAGCCGTGAATCTAAAGCCCCAGTACTTGAGTGTGACACTGCAGTTAAAATCAATCTTCTGGAAGAACAGTGAAACAGAAAATGTCAAAAGGCACTTGCGGTCAATTTATTCATTGCCATAATTCCATATTAATTCAAGTAAATGGCAAACCTGGTACGTTCGTGACTAAGCCGGTGATGCAACCTGTACATTTTAAACTTTTCGGTCTCGACGTTGCGTAGGTTCCCGTGGTCTCAATCTGTTTACTTTTTGTTTAGTATTAAGTATGCCCTGATTGGGTTAAGGCCACAAGTCATCGTGCTTCTTGCAGTTACAGCTAAACTGTATAATTTACGAATCTTAATTTAAAGTGATACGTTCTATGAGAAAGGATTCGTATATGATATTCAGTTCATTTAATTCCATTTTATATTATACATTCAGTAGCAATTAAAAATGTAAATGAATTTATAACGATAACATAAAACAATTCAAGTATATTGTATAGTGTGTGCAACAATTGTTTAATTATTTACACGACTAAATTATACTAAACGTTCCATTTCATTTCTTTATAGGAGAAACAAACCAGAATAAGTATAAGTACATAAAACATTTTAAGTAGATATACCAAACATGCATCTATTCCCTAGACAGTTCTAACTAAAACGTATCAATTATAAAGATCTTAATGCTACACTAACATTAACAGTTTTATGTCATGGTCATTTAGTTTATATAATTTGGTTTTTGGTTTATACTGTAAACCTTAAAAACTGATACATTTTATTATGGGATAAATGCATGTCTCTATTTTTTTCATCGTCATCCTACGAGTATTCTCTGCGGCAATCATTTTACATGGCAATTAAGCAAACATGTATGAGGTCGAATCGACCCGATGCCGCAGTGAATGTGTAAAATAATAATACAGATAATTATATATTTTTTTAATAAGTGTGGAATCAATATTCCTTCAATATATTTTAAAAGTAAATAGAGAAATTGTTTGTCTTTTAAAATAAATGAATGTCTTTGTTATGCTGCATCTTACATCACTCATTTAATAGTTACATAAGATCGGTTTGGATAGTTATGTTGACAAGTCTGCATGTGCATATTCGAGAACTTTTACGGCCTATCACCTAAGTTCAGCAACAAGACAATGGTGCGAAATCTTCCATTTAGAAAGTGACCGTTTGTATGGTAATTGTCGAAACTTACGTGAGTCGCCGTAGACCTGTACCACGAGTTGGCAAATACCTACTCACTAGCGTCTACGTACAGTATTTGTATAGAGAAATTGCACAGATCCTAATAAATCGACGTAAGAAGCGAGACGTATGTCAACAGTCGCACCTCGTGGTAGAGGCAATGTGCGTTAACATTTGTACTCACATTGTTTTAAGTTTTTCGTAACTACGTGTAAATTAAAATTGATTGATTACGACTGAATTGCGCAACTAAGCATTTAACAGTGGTAAATGTTGTTTTGTAAAGTGAACTCTAATACATATCCAAGTACAAATGTAGAATAAGCATTTCTAAGTTTTTTTATCAAAACATAAATGAGTTTTTTTTTTTATAGAAATTATATTCTTAAGCTATCAATGTGTTTAAATTTTGGTGAGTTCTTCTAAAATGAAAAAAGACGTTTCACTCATGATTAGTCTCTTACTGGCCATGTTTCGGAAAGCATAGGTCGCCCCTTGTCAAGCACTTGTCGAGAGCTAGTAACGAATGACGACGCGAATGGTTTTTTTTTTCATAAAAAGTAAGGGTGTACCGTGTGATGTCGGCTGACTAGAATAGCACCACCCCATCCTCCCGTGGGTGTCGTAAGAGGCGACAAAGGGAAAATCCCACGGACGGGCAACAGCGTCCGTCGACACCAAATCTACAGCTACTGCGGTCGCCAACCTGCCTGCCAAGCGTGGCGACTATGGCAACTCCCCAAGACGATACAAGCCATATTTGTGGGAGGCCTATGTCCAGCAGTGGACTGCATACGGCTGAAATAATGATGATGAAGGGAAACAAGGTCAGATTTAAGTGTAGTTCTATAAATATGTAACTATTATAATAAAGCTCATTATTTACTATGTATCAAAATGAAGCCTCGCCAATATACTATAGGTATAAGGTAAACGTACTAGTGCTCGACACGCTTATGCCAATACAATACTGTCACCTTTATTAAGAATGACATAAGTTTCGATGACATCTATAGGTAGCAACACTGTCGATTTTTCATACTTTAACCATATGTGTATAATCATGAACTAAGCTAAATCGGATAGTCATTAATGTAATTTGCATTTAATAAACGCTTGTAAAACGTTCTCAACGTAAACACCAATGGTATATAATGAATGTTAAGTTCACATTACTAGTTATGACTATTTCTCTCATAAAACGAAACGGCCATCAAATGAAAGTTGTACTAGTAAGCAGTAGCTTAATTGCAGACAACTTGTTTCTCTGTTAGCCATTATTTAACTTAACACCTTTAAGTATAAACATGTTAAACCTACACATTGAATACGTAAGTTTTATTTTGAATAATGTAATTTTTATTAATATGGTAATAACGTTTAAGTTTTTATAATGGTTGTAAAATGTTGTAATGCAATTACCAGTTTGTTAGTTTAGTATTTAAACTTTTGTATTGTGAGGCTACACATTATAAAATAATGTATAAATGATGTAGCTAATTCAGAGGTTTACTTTAAGTCAAAAGTAGGACTTACTACGTCACGAAACTGACAGTGATTGAATTTTTTTTTAGCAACTTTCGCTAATTGGGTGTACCAAATTTTGATAACTCCCTTATACTTAGGAGCCTAGCCAGTACCTATGCCAATCTATTGTAAAAAAGCATTATTTATAAAAGAAAAATTGTGTATTGAAAAAAAACACGTGATTTGTCGTTCGCTCCCTCATTCCAATACATTATTTTATCGTCTTGATTGCGTTTCTATACAAAAAACACCATTGAAAGGTATTGAGAGATAAAATAATAACTCAACGATTATTCGTTTGTCATCTTATTAGCTAGGCTACAATTTATATGTCATTTCAGTCATTTGCCATTACCTGCTAGCCTAATTTTTATATTTTATCACTGTCACGCTCCAACAAATATGTAAAAAACGGATAGCGTGATAGACGATAAAATGGCAACCATGCTATTCGTACTTACTTATTCGTAATTTCGTACGTACTTGACAAGGCGCGACCTATGCTTTCCGACGAGAGATTCATCGTGAGTGAGACGTCTTTTTTCATTTTAGAAGAACTCACCAAAATTTTAACACAATCACATTGATAGCGTACGAATATAATTTCTAATAAAAAAACTCATTTATGTTTTGATAATTAACTTAGGAATGCTTATTCTACATTTGTACTTTCATATATATATATATATATATATATATATATATATATATATATATGTATAACTACAATTTATTCGGAACTTACAAAATGTCTCAGTATGTTTTTATCTCTAAATTATTTCAAGTACACCGCAGGAAGGCGTGTTTCAACTGGTTTTTATTAGATGCATGCACTGGCCGTGAAATCGGCCAGTCAAGTGTGCATAATGTAATATACCATTATATTCCGTGTTTTGGTTATTCAAATGGTTAGGCAAGAGCAATTGCGTTGTAAATGTATAGCTAATTAAATTGTACAGTCACAGGCAATAATACCTTACGATATCAAGACGTAATTAACATAGTTAAATAAATATTACAGGTCATTCTTACACAAATTGGCTGAGCCCCACGATAAGCGAACGCTCCAGCTGTGGAATGAACTCTCCCTGCCGAGGTTTTCCCTAGGGAACTCCCAGTATGAGGTTCTTCAAAAAAGGAGTGTATAGGTTCTTAAATGGTAGGCAACGCGCATGTGAATCCTGTGGAGTTGCAGGCGTACATAGGCTACGGTAACTGCTTACCATCAGGCTATGCTTGTTTGCCACCGTCGTTGCATAATAAAAAGCTCAAGAAGGCTTGTGTTGTGAGTACTCAGCCAAAGAAATATATTATTAAAAATAAATACATGAACGCAACTCAGGAACATTCTCTGCTCATAACAGAAATAAATGCTCCAACTACTGAGATTTTGACCCAGGACCATCGGCTTCATACGCAGGATCACTACCCACTAGGCCAAAGAAATAAACGATTTACCTATTTTGGTCGGTGACTGTACACGTAGGTTCTGATTTTTTCATTTGGACTACAAACTCTTGTTAAAGTTTTGACAACCTTGACATTTCAAGTAAGTAAAATGCCGAGGATATAAATGTGTTGTATGTCTTATCTTCTAGATCTTGATAACATTTATACGACATTAGCTATGACATCAACTCTATAAGCTTGACAGTTAACAAACCGAAGAAACAGAATTGCTATTTTCATAACATATGTATGAAAACGTAAATTTGGTTGTGAACGGTAGCAATTTTCGTGTTTACTCGTCAAATTGCCCACGCAAACCGCGATGTCACGTTGCGTTTACGATTTAATTCACATCATTCAACAACACACATTTCAGTCATTAAACAACACTGTAAAAGTGGTCAGGAAAAGGTTATTATGACTTTTTAAGATGCTACTTTTAAGACTTTAAGTAAAATACTAGACACTTCTGGTACAGCGTTGTTATAGTTTAGATCAATCATAAAATCGTGAAGAATAAACAATTAATTTTGATGACAGATGCCACTGAAACCGAAGAGTTGTACTAGCAAGTTCCTCACACGACTGCCTAAAATCAAGCATAATTTTCTACGTATTGTACCCTGTTGGACATTTGTAGAATTTAATTAGTGAATATCTTAAATTATTAGGTTCTTTCAGTATATTTAATGTCACTATGGTTAACTTAAGTGCGAACCCGGGTATATCCTTAAACTACGTCCAAAAATGAGAGGTAGGGCACAGCGATGACCATCACGCTTGAATTTGAGGCAGCCCAACTGGGGAAGTACCTCCTCCTTACAGAAGACCATAGCCATAATAGCACTGCTACCTTTCAGGTATGTAGTGTTGTGTTCCTGATGGTTAGTAAAGTTCCCAGAGCTCCAACCCCCCTTAAAGTCCGGCAACGCGCTTGTGACTCCCCTGGTGTTGCGGATGCCCACCGGATGTAATTGCTTACCACCAGGCAATCCGTCTGCTCGTTTGCCGCCTATGTCATAAAAAAAAGAAGGTTCAAAAACCTTAAAGGTTAGTTGCTAGTTACACACGTTTTTTTAAATAAAACAACTGGTTAACACGTAATAGTGAAATTTGAAAGTGTGTGTGCATACGAAAGGCTTTCTATGGCGTGAGTTTTATGTTGGTAATTATTATTTTTGACGCATAATTGTCAATAATTGAATAGACCATGGGAATGAAGCGTGACTGGCGAGCCCAGCGTGACGAGTTTGTTTTTAAATTATCTTTACCGTGAGATTTACAAAATTGTTACATGTTTTATAGCGTGCCGAATGAAACCATAGAAGCCTTCTTAACAGAACTTGTAAATAAGAAAAAACTTCCAATACCGACAAGATATTTAAGGAATATGCCGAGGCTGAGAATAGGACCATACCATCTCCTCTCACGGGTGTCGTATGAGGCCACAAGAAACCGATGGGATGGGCAGCGTCCGTCGAAACCGAATCAACAGCTATTGCGGTAGCCTACCCGTCTGCAAAACGTGGCGACTATGGCAACACCCCCAAGATGACAGTAGTCATATTTGGTGGAGGCCTATGTCCAAGTGTCGTCGTCTTACGGCTGAAATAATGATGATTTGAGGATTTTAGATGTTTGTTCAGCGGTTTTATCTGAGCCCTTAGTGTAAGTTTTTAACGTAACTATACGTCACGAACGCGTTTGCGTTTTCCACATAAATAACATTATCACTTACGCGTTCGTAAACGTTTTTTTACGTCAAAAGAAACTTACACTAGCGTCTGTGTACGTTGGCTGCCTGTCGGTCTCTATTAGGTACCAAGACTTTGAAAAATCAGAATAATTGTAATGTAAATAATAAACTCAGGTTAGTTTAGTAATTAGGTAAAAAAAGTATTAATTTATTTCTGATTACGTTTTATTAATAAGTTATTTTTAAAACTAAGAACAAATCAAATTATTTTTTATGAAATATTTTGATTTGCTTTGATTTTTAAGTAGTATATATTCGGTGTTCGAGACGACCGGAGGTCCTCGTCGTTTTTTCTTAAGTATATGTTATCTATTTCAACTTTTAAGTGATTTTTAATCATAACTCCACTATGATTCGATTTTTGAAAATATTACCTACTATTTATATTAGTTATTCTTACTTTTCAAAATAAAGACAGTCGTTACGTAGTTTCTGTTAACTACTGGGTATGTCAGATGAATAAAATGCATTACCCTACCCACGTTGACAGTGTTTTGTTAGTGCAGCCAACGTAACCTGGGATTAGGTTCTAAGCAGGTATCCGGATCCGGACACGCCCTCTAATCCATCTTAGTCTAACTTTCCCATCACATAATTGCGATTACGTTTTATAAAAGGCAGAGTATGTCTGTTATTATATTTGTTTACTGCACGTAGGCGAGTCGAACCTAGGCAAACGAACATTTATAATCTTAATTTCTAAGTCAGTTAGTCTAAGTTAGTTAAAAGTTGATCAATCTCATTTGTTACTGTTGACTTGAAGTGATGATGACTGTTATTAAAATAAGAAATGATTACTAAGTAGTAATGAAAACTATTTATACTCTTAGTGCAGATTTAGTACGGCTTCTTTGCTTAGTCTGTAGTAACCCTACCTATAAAGCTGGAATTCCCGGATAAAAATCGAAGCTAGTTTGTACGTTTCTCACGAATATTACTATGACTTTTTTGTACATTTTGCTACTTTAACGCTAATTATTGTAAATACTATTGAGTAGTAAATACAACACAAGTCTAATTTAGTTCAACTACTAATACAGTTCGTATGTTTCTCTTATACTCCAATCGTTCAAAATTTACGCCTATAGTTTTTCTCGGTAGCGCTGCAGGACACACCGCTAGGGGTGAAGGTGCGTCACTTACTACATTTCACTGCCTTGGACGGAGTTCAGCTCGTCCCGCCCACTGATAAATTAGTAATGAGTATGAATTATTTCTCACTGATTTGTTTAGGGTTGCCTTAAATCTTTAAACGAGCAACTTATTCATAGTTTGTAATTTTAAAACATACGAATTGATGGTTGTTACAAGTGTTCGCTTCGCACTTGGCAATCATTAAGATGTCGCAGAGCAAACTAGAAATACTCGTACGTACTGAGGTAAAAAGCTGGCGGAGTATGTGAAAACGTCGCGTGTCGGCGAGATTTCTTCGAGCCAAGGAGACAGCGCTTGCGAGTTAGTGACGCGAGGACAAGGCATTTTAATCATAGGCAGAACTAATAATAACTTAATGTTGTTTTAATTTTTCTTCAGTTAACTAAAATATATCAAGTGTTGATTAATCAAATTGTGTTTTTATGTTGAACTGAGCCCTGAGTGAGTTTTTAACGTAACAAAACGTCACCATCGCGTTAGAGTTACCCATATAAATAACATTATCACTTAGGCGTTTGAGACGTTTTTTTTACGTCAAAAGAAACTTACACTGGAGCCTCTGTATTCGCAATAGGGTGCTGGACCTATTGTTAACAAAGTTATGAAGTATATAAATAAATATTACTAGACATCCTTAAACGAACTGACTGAGCCCCACAGTATGTTAAACACACATTACCAAGCTAATAAATAGGTATACTGTGTGTGGTAATTTTATCTAGGAATTTTATTTAAGAAATTATGTTCAGTATTAACTTTTATGTTAATGAAACTATTGACCCGCGTATTCAAAACGAAAGAAATCGTCAACATTTAATTAGAATGCTGATTCATTCAACTCATAAATAAACGTAATTGATACATAATCACGCTTCATTCACTAACGTAACGTGTTAAGGTTAAATCAATTATGTTATGCACTTCAGCGGTTTGCACACGCGCGTTTTGTAAGTTTTTTTTAAATTTTCATCATTACCATTTCAGCCGTAAGGCGCCCACTGCTGGACATACTCCACCAATACGATACAATTACAAATCGCTGTGGGGATGATATCGCTTAGTTTTCAATGGGACTAAGCATTATTATGTACTTTAAGATTTGATGTATACTATACTACTACTGTACTATTTTGAAAAAATAAGTCCTGCAGAGGTGCAGGGTTAGAACCGGTGTAGATTTTTCTTTGACGTTCATAAGTGCATGTAATGTGCCTAAATTGAAAAATAAAGATAATTTTTTTTTAATCTTTCATCTCGACATTTCGTAACGTTTCCTGGAGCTGCTAAAGGGCGAATAATTGGCAGTCAATTATTTTTTAGCTTCTATAGAAAGGGATGTAAATAGTTTAAGTTAATATGATTACTGCTGATAATACGTGTATAATATTATAATGCCTTCTCCAGACATGACACTCTGTCACCTTCGCGCCCAATTAGCTTATAATCGCGTGTGCTGTCTATGGGAAAGACACATAATATACTACTAGCCTTGTTATATTGCGCAAGCGATAATCGACCATGGCACCATTCTAGCTTTATCCTCGCATACCAGCGTAACATGGACTACTTCTTCATGAAAGAAAGGGAAAATTATAACCATCAAAGAGTTCATATTAATCTAGCCTAATTTTCTTTAATGTCATTATTAACATGTTATATTAGTTATGTAGACAAGCCGTCAGCCATTTTAGTAATGATACGGTTTTCGGTTTCCTTAAATACATTCTAAGTGAGGTGATATTAATAATGAATTAAGGGTGTAACGTGGTAAAACATCATTAAGTTATTATGTTGTCATTATTGCGTAGTTTGATTATGTCGCGGTTGAAAGAGACAAGTAATAAAAAGTGAAGGGATTAGCGACAGCTGCAGATGTTGATGAGGTTTTGAATTCTTGATATTTGAAAAGCAGATATGGGCCTGTACAGTCAGCGACTGAAGTAGAAGAGCACGTAGTGTTAAAAGCGCTGACAGAGTGAGAGAAGTAAGTGCGCGAGTGTACATGGTAATTTTGACGAAGGTCTAATATTTCTCTAATGTATAAAATAACTTGCTGGAATTTATTGCAGGAGCAAAGTATTGAATGAAAGTAAGACTATCATTAATACTTATTAGTTTCCTCTTTTGGTTGGTTTTTGTAATACTCATATCTGTTCGTTGGATATAGTTTTTATGATGTGAATTTAGTAAAAATCAAATAACATATGTACAGAGCCCTGAGTGTATAAATTTTCCCATATAAATAACATTATTACTTACGCGTTCGTAAACGTTTTTTACGTCAAAAGTAACTTACACAAGAGCCTCTGATTTGTACGAGCCGAAGTCCGAATCCATTACCTACCTCAAGTTTGTAAACTTTACGTAGTATGTGTTATCTTATTATAAATTAATTACTCGAGACAATTTGGTTTGACTTTCCTATCCAAAGAACTGCAACAGATGTAAATACTGTAAACGCAAATTACATAAATTTCTATACCGTATTATTTCTCAAGATACCGCAAATTGTGCAAAAAGTTTCAAAGGTCGTTGCGAAATCTCTGTCGTTGCAAAGTTAATACAAAAACTGGTAGCCTTTTTTAAGTGTTCAAATCAGAGATAGGTATAAAGTAAAGACAATAATATCTACTTATACCAAATTGCGGTACTCGTACTCATTGTTCTTTTGCCTTCGAAAAATGCCAACGGGTTAACCAATGCATGACGTACACATATTTTTTTTACGATACATGATTTTTTAATTGAACTTTAACACGCCATCAACAGAGTAAAAAAATAAAACTATCAAATATGATACTGTATGCAGCTAAGGATACTCTCCAGTACAGATTATGGTATTAAAGTGTTGTTTTTTCCTATATTAGGGCGTCTTGTTTTATATTTTGAACTGTCACAAATCGTGTGTAGACATGTTGTTGTTAAATTGCATTAAAAACATACTATCGAAGACTTCGCGTCTTTACAAAATCGAGGAGTGAGACTTAGAAATTATCAGTTTATCTTTATGTGGTCTCTGGTGTGAATAATAAAGCAGTTATGTTGACATATAAGAATTTATCACCGTTTTATAAACTATAGTAGATTTCACTTGACGCTTAATTAATCTAGAATGGATTGAGTGTTTATGTATGAGTGGTATTATTCCTTATCAGGAGAAATTATACTTTTAATGCAAAAGCTGGTTAAAACTACAGTGTAGTATAAAAAATGTTTGTAATTGTGGCAAAATGATGCAAGTGGAATGTTCAGGTGTTCGACACTGTCCTAGTATACCTATGTCACCTTACACTTAATATAAATGTGAGAGCATGGTGTGTCAATAGGGCATTAGTATTTCGAGTAAATAAATACTAAATAAATGCACAATATAAAAACTACATCTTAATAAACTAGTTGCATTTTAGCGTTAACTTGCCCTGAGATGATTATTATTACCAACACGAGTCTCTTATGTGGTTAGGAGGTTGATGTGTAATTTTTTTTTATTTCCTTTTATTTGGTTGAAAATATATAAAGTATCCTTACGATAAGAATACCTAGCGCGTAAGTTTTTGGTAAGTTCATTATAAATCAATTCAAATAACGATTCCAATATTTCAAATAAGTATTAACTAATAACATTGATGTAACTGGTGACCGAAGAGCTGGCGGCTTCCTCGCACAACGGCATTTCCTCGTTGTATCGCAATGCTGATAAGCATTGCGATACAACGAGGAAATGCCGCCAGCATCCTTGGTACAATGCCTCAAGGGCCTTTTTTAGATTTTATACTGCAACTAGTTAAGTACTTGTAGTTATCATAATACGATTGTAATAACATTGTATTGTTGAAATTCGTATCATTCGTTACGCGGTAACACTCTCCGACAATTGGTTCCAACAGAGATACACAACTAACTGTATTCCAAACAGTTAAAACCTATCGATCCGCGGAATTAAACTTATGTACCTACTTACAAATTTATTTTTTCATCTTTACGCCCATAAAAGCAATTCTACTGCGTTACGATAAGGTTTACCGCAACTTTATTGACTTTAGAAACATTCGTGAAGATTGGGTTCTGTGTTGTATGGGTCATTGTCCGAGGATCCATCATATTCTTAGAGAATCTTTGAGTTTAGACACGACCCGTTAGATGGTATGCAAGAAACGTGCAATCTTGGAAACAATGGTGTTAAGCATCTTAAGTTATTACCAGACGTAAGTAAATGACGAAGGCTGGTTAACTAATTTATGAAATGGCCCTCTCCATAAATGTTAGAGTCCGGTTCACATATATTTGGTACCAGGTGTGCCCTGCGGTGTTACCCGCGGTTTGTTAGGAAAAAACGTAGCCTATGTGTTAATACAGGGTGTCAGCTAACTCTATACCAAATTTTATTAAAATTGGTCCAGCCGTTTAGACGTGAAGAAGTACCAAACGTACACACTTACAAACTTTCGCCTTTATAATATTAGTGTAGAAGTAGATAATGTTTTATCCTGCATTAGCGTACCAAGTGAGTTTTGATCCACTTGCAGTATGCGAATGTCAGTTAACGTACTATAGAGACAGTTTTGTCATTTTGATCATACAATTATTATGTTTATGTTCATCGTCAAGCAATATTTGTGAACAAACCCGGTGGTCTAACGCTTACCACTTCTATTTGGGTCTTTATCGCTCGTGTACGAATGAGAAAAAGATAGGAAGAAACAATTGTCGAATTTCTATATTCGCGGCAGGCCTTCTAGAAACGCGTAAAGAAGCGTTTGGTCCTTCAGAGACACGATCTCGTACGCTGTAGGTCGTGACCGCACGAAACCGAGTTATCTGCAGGAACAGAGATAGCATCATTAGGAAGAGAGCAATTGCGAACACGCTTCCTTTTCGCTGGAAACGGCCGTGAGGTCTCTGACTCGTAGGCTCTACTTAAGTGGATACTTATAATGTTACCATTAAAAAGTATAGTCAACTAATTTGATTTCTGAGCTACTTCGTCTTCGTGTTAACCTAGCCTTCATAAACTGTCTAATATGAGTATTAAGATATGAATTAAGTATTGTAAGTTTGTATTTACATATTTTGTTTCACGTAAAAAATTGCACCCCCCAATGTTTATTTATATGTAAACTGTAGCGTAATTAACGACAAATGTGTCCCTTGAGCTAACTTCTGTCAAATATTTCAATATTTTTTACCAACTAAGAAAACATTGATTGCCACATAAACATTTGTATTTACAAATAGTCATTAAAAACATACCATTAACAATTACTCAGATCCCACAGTCAAACTGTGCAAACAGTTTTGTGGGACTCATGTCACCCTTAAATTGTACCTTTTTGTGTAATAAACTAATAAAAATAAAAAAAAATATATAAAAAAAAAAAATTAATAAAAAAATTTGTCTGCGACAAAATGAGCGAACTCAGCATATGTCGCGTCAGCTGCAAAAAGTTAAACTTAAGCAATATATGGAGTAGTCCTAGATGTTATTAAACTAGATATCACTGATGAAATAAAACAACTAAAACGGATTAAATCGCGTATACTAATTTAAACTTCATCCCGACGTTTCGAACCCTTTAGCAGCGTTCGTGGTAATAATTTATATGTGGGTAGGTTTGCATTTTGTAATTTTTTGAGGATGGAGGTAAATTAATATTTTCCCTCAGTCCACCCGATGACCACGAACGCTGCTAAAGGGTTCGAAACGTCGGGATGAAGTTTAAATTAGTATACGCGATTTAATCCGTTTTAGTTGTTTTATTTCATGAGTAATTATCGCGGCAACCGAAGACAATATTAGATATCACTGCCTAGCCTGCTTGGCAGGGCCATTCTAAACAATGTTGATAACACAAATCATATTTATATGGCTTTCTAAAGACCTCGGCCTGACAATGAGATGTTGGAACTGATAACGCAGGGGACCAGTTTGCAGATCCGGCTGCGGTGTAGGTGTCAATGTCGCGGTTTCGACCCCGGCTACTCGGTTGTTTTGGCCTATTTAACACTTGTTATTTGTAACAAGAGAACAAAGTACCATTTTTAAAACTAGCTTTAATATTACTCAGGGTCCCTAAGTCAGGTCAGGGTTTAATATTATTCAGGCATTTTCTTCAAGAATAACTAAGGTATTGGGATTTATTCGGAAATATGCTAAATATTTTCAATATCATGTTGTTTGTGAATAGTAAAGTATATTTCGTGTACTATATAAAATTAAAAGCTATTCTATATACATAGAATAGCTTTTAAATTTTGGTTTTGTTTTAAATCATAACGAACGTATTAACTTAGTGATATATGAAACTTTAGGCCTTATCTTTACGAATGTATGTGTAGATTCTTTGTAGATGGTTGTTTGTTTTTCTAAATATAATAAAAATGCTAGTAGTGTTGGTGTTAGTGTTAGTTTAGGAATAAGTTACTCGTAAGTTGTAATTTATTTTAGTAGGTAATTTGGCTAAATCTAAGTTGATGATGCTTTTCAACGAATTGAAATATTCGATTTTGTATAAAGGGATACCTTCTACTCGCAATACACCATAAAGTCCTATTCTGCAATTCTGAAATTTCTATTTGTTAGAAAAGGATACTAGCGAACGATTACAAGGTTTTATGAATCGAAAATACTTTGACATTGGTTTTAAAAAGGCTATGATGATACGTTTTGAGAATAACACCCCAAGTCGTGTTTTTCCCCTAGTTCGTCACGGCTCAATGCTCGCTGTAACGAGTTCTCGATACAATCGGCTTTGCAAGTCTTTGCGTCCTGACTAGACCCTGATTTATGTATTCCAGATCTTAAATCCACAGCAGACCCAGACGGTAGACTTTATTTGCCGACCGTATTGTATATTTTCATGTTAAGAACATACGAGTCCAATTAGGAGTTTTGCTACAGGACAACGATATACAATACATGATACACAATGTAACGGGGACTATAAATATGGCTGACAATTTTGAAAATAGAATACAGGCGAAAATTATCAATTTTTGAAATTTACCGCCACTTTATTACATTTGGAATTGCCCGAATAAACCATACTAATTTTATGGGTTGTACCATCTTCTTGAGTTCGCGATTTTGACAAAGTTGCATGCGCCATCATCAAAGACTAACTGAGGTTCTGACAAATTTTAGCACACCACTCAGATTCGATTTAGACCGCCTCAACCAAAATCGCTAGAAACGTAAACTCAGTAAGAATAATCCAGTAGTACAAATCAAGGTTGGTGCGGAAGGGTCCAGGATTTTCCACAGGCTTCCTTCCTTTCCAACAGTCCGATAGCTCTAATAAGCCGAGCGGTTTATAGAGCCTAACTAAGGTTCAATAAACACGAAAAGTAGTTTTGTATTGGAACATAGGTGCCGAAGATGTTTATTAATCTTATAAAAAGGTAAACAATAAGTAGAGTAAACACATTATCTATACACTCAACGACTAAGGGTCGATACAGACGGCCTGCAACCCAACTGCAATTCGTATTGAAACGGTGTAGTTACCGTGTCGTCAGAATGCAGTTCACTTGCAGTTCCCATACAAATAGCAGTAATTATTCATTTTAATTATTCGTTTTGTATTTAGTCTGTACAAAAGTTTGATGAAACACCCCATTAATATTAGCTGTAATGTCTGTGAGCATGTCAGCTTAAAATGATATGTCCATAAAATAAAAATAATCGAAAGCAAGAAATAATTACAAAATGGGGGAAACGAAACAGTTTTAACGACTACCATAGTACTGGTAGTACTACCATCACCATTATGATTTTTAAAATCAAAATTCATCTACGTATAGTTTCTCCAGCTCATAACGAAAGATCCTATGTGTTTTCATAAATTTCCATGCGTAAACAAATTAAGTAGCATTCTTGCTCATCATAATGCTTTATGTAACCAACATATTACATTTCAAATGATATTGACAAACACGTGTCAAGAGGGCCGGAATGCATTTACTGTAGTCGAGTTCATAAATATGTAAACTACGGTCGTCTTAATCCATTGAAATAAGGCGTATATTTGTATATATCTTTATGATGTCGGCTGCACAAGTCGCTGTGTACTGAGTGATATGTTTGTTTTATTTTAACCCAAGTGACAGCCCGTTATGGTAATATTTGCCGTTTCTTATATTATTTAATTACCTAATGGTGCTTACAAAGGATTCTTTGTTCAGTAATTGTGTACGGAGAAAATATGTTATTCAATCTTTGGCGAAATTTATTTGGTGGAATTATATTCGTTCACTCGCGTGATATTTGATATTTTCTATTATACTATGTTATTTGTTTAAAAAAAATTATCAGCCTGCTTTTATTTTTGATCGAAACATCTTGAAAAGACTAAAATTGTGTTTTGTTTCTTTTTCCGACAACGTATCAGCATTGCGATACAATAACAAGGAATTACCTCCAACATCTTTGGTGTAATACCTCAATTGCCTTTTTTAGATATTTGCCAGCTTAGTATTTGTACAGCTAAAAGTATATTTTGTATATCATTAGAAAATAATAGTTTCTTTTAATTAAAATAGTGCTGTTGCCGTCATAATTCCAAACTGAGTTTACATTATAACTATAGTTTACTTACCTTACCTTATACCAATTTTTTTTTTCTACTTTTAAGAAAATTAATATGCATTTATTTCCAAACAATACATGGTACATTGATAACTTTTGCAATAATATAAAAATATACAAAAATGGGTGTCGACCCATTTTTATATATTTGCTAATAGGGTTGCAAAATATTGCTTAGTACAGAGTTCTTGCGCCATCTTCGTTTTCAAAATTCGTCTTCTGTAGACTCTCACACTCATGGAGACTGCTCGTATGACTGATAATTTGAAATTTAACTTTTTGCCAGGAAACTATTCGTGAGTATGGTTTTTCCTAATTGGATGATAAATTAGATGCTGTTCTGCTCGCTAATACTGTAATTAGAAGTATATTCTACATATTAAAATTTCAAATCATCTATAAACATAAATGGGCCATTATTTGAGGTGTAAGATAAATGTTACAGAAATAAAAACATACATTTTGACGTGGTCTGTTTTATTTTGAACATAAGGGTATATACCGATAACATACTTTATATTATAAGAGATCGATAAAGTTTATTTTGGTTAAAAAAAGCAAAATTCAAATTTTAACGGTAACGAAAATGAGCACCATGACCACGAAAAAGAACATTTTGTTTATTTTTAAATGTTATAATTGTACTATTTGAATGAAAATCCGATGATAATGAGAAAACGAATAAGCATTATTTAATTAATCAGGTATCAACAGAAATAGACAATCGATATCTATATATTAAAAAAATTAAAACTTGACCACGAAAATGACGACTTCAAATTGTCATTTTTGTAACCTTTTAAATACTATCTAGAAATTATTTGATTAAAGTAAGATTAATAACTTCAACTCACAAACAAAAACAGCTTTCAATACCTCTCTATCTTCAAGAATTATTTCACACGTACATTGTGTGAAATGTATATATCTAAATATTAAAAAAACTACGTCATTTAGAGGAACATTTTGTTGTGTTGTTTCGGTGTAACAAAAAACGAAAATGACGCTCGATCTTTGACGCAAATCTAACTTGAACCTTTATTACATTAATTATAGATAAATAATTATGGCTTGCGATAAACATTACACGTCATATTGATGCAGTCTTATTTTCAAAGTTGCTTATAGTTAAAAAATGATTAACAGGAGGTTTGTCCTCTTTTTTTGTTTAAAATATTACTTAATAAGTGTGGCAACGAAAATGATGGTGTATTTTGAAACAACGGGAAATGTAGAAAAAAATAGTCTTATCAATGTCCTAATTTTTTTATGTTTGCATGCATGGTATATCATATTATGAACATTCAATCCATGTTTTAAACAGCAAGTATTTCTATACCTTGTATTTTTTATAATACTACAAAGTAGTCAGGGATAATCCGAACCTGACCACGTAACTGACTTATGTGCAGAATATTTAAGTTATTGTGGAAAAAAAGATAAAATAGAATAAAATGTATTTACCACAAGTTTCAGTGATAATATTCTAAGCAACCTAAAAACAATAAACGATATATTTCTAATTTTATAACTGAAAATTTGAGTCTGAACACAATTGAACCTCTCGAAATAATAACCCAAATCCATTCAACCCACTGTAGGCAAATAAAATGACTAAAAAGGCGTAAACAACATTCTGTCATTTCAGCAAGTATCATACCTACTTCCTACGAAGTTAAAGGTGAATGTAAATTTAAAATGCACTATTGCCACATGCATAAAAGAAAAACGACACCGAGGCCGTTGTTGTATTAGATATTGTTTTATCACGATATGCCATAAAACCTGGGTCGAATCAAGGTAAACTTAGCACGGATGTGGCATAAATGGCAATAGGACACTAAACATTTCACAAGTCTAATAGGACGACTGTATTTATCTTTTTTGTTTGTAGTCTACGAAAAAATATGTGTTCGATTGGTTGTTTGGGCTTGTTTTAATAACATTTGATCTTTGGAAAACCCTATCAAGTTTTAGTTCTTGCAAAATGTTGCAGCACCAACGTAACTAAAATTGCATCTAAACAACGTAACTAAAATTGCATCTAAACAATTTACTGTGTTCGAAATACATTTATTAGCATATTATAAAAAGAAAAACTAAAAATATTATAAAAATATTTATTTATTTACTATTATTTTCTCAGAATTTGAATTAGTATTTATTCATACGTCTGCTGGTATTATTCTGTTGTCTTTTTACCTTAAACTCCCAACCCAACTACAGTTCGATACACTCTGTCTCTTTGTGTAAAAAAAAATGCACATCTTGAATCATTCTAGGTTTTTATTTGCCCTTTATAAACATAGTAAATTCGTTGTTCTAAGATTAGTTTGGACCATCGATGTCGGTACCTATATTAATTTGAATAAATGAGATTTAAAGTTACCATACCGTCTGTGGGTGTAAGAGAAAAGTTAGGAGTTTCATACACCTTCTATGAATCTTTTACCGTTCCTTGGACCAAACTTCATAAATAAAGTTAAAAATGACTTAATGAATCGTAAAATAGTATTTTAATTATGACGAAATTCTGAGATGTATCAGCATAATATCAAAAAAAAAAAAAGTTAAAATAAAAATTAAAAAAAAGTAAACCTTTTGTTAGCAGGTCTCTCGATCCTTTCGGTTCTCGCGTAGTGTGGTATGGAACGTCAAACATTGTTATATTTAATCATGATAAGCGCCTAAACTCATCTTGTGGCAACATTCCGCAACAAAAACATGCTCGCTACATAATTGCTAGATTTCTTAAAGATATATTTACAACAAAATTAGCAAAGCATGCTTGGAGTTATCTTTACTGTTTCCGTGCCTTCAATCATCGCCGTGAGAATAGGAAGAACTTTCTCTTACGTTTTTGTCGCGAGGTTTGTTTAGCTTTGTCATTGCTTGAAGTAAGGAAATTTGGGTCGTGGTACGAATCCACCATAGAAATTCCTGAGATGGAGACATGTGTTAGGTTTTGTGATAATCCTTTGCACGTAGATGATTTATGGCTTCTTTCATACACGTATATAGAAGAGTATTGTGTATTCAATCCAAGACCGGGTATGTGACATTAATAAATGACGGAAAATAAATAATTCAGAAGACAGCAATCATGAACACGGCGCGCATAGTCCGGCGGTTCTTCTCCACTCGGCCCTTATCTCCGGTAGCCTGGGCCCTGACCCTAGGTTACATTTTTTTACTGTTTAACACGAGAATGTCTAATGAAGTATACCTAACATTTTCTTAACGTTTAAATTTATTTTACTGTAAAGTATAAACCCAAACTGCGTACCTACATATACATTGAATTCATAATTACGTAATATTGTATGAAAGCATATTTCTGGCCTTTATTTTAATATGTATGCATAAAAAGTGAGGAAATAGCGAAGCAGGAATGCCTACTTGTTTGGGCAGGTGCTCCTCGAAATGAAAGGCCGAATTTATGTTGATGCCTCTAGCCTACTTTTGTTTTCAATTGGGTTGAAGGTTTTAAAATTTCTTCTTTGCTTCAAATGTTTGTATTTCGTAGTCAGCTTATTTTTTTTCGTTTCTACACATTTTTTTTAAATATTTAAATGCCTTTTTGCATTAGTACCATGTGTATTTGTATTTGTAATTAAAACTTGACTCAATTTCAGTTTCTCCGTGTAGAAATATTGGTAACTCATAAACAAACTTAAAAATATCTCGTTAATAATAGTTGTTATAATATCAGTGACCGTGTTAGCTTAAATTATAATCTGCGAATGTCTTTGCACATCCTACTTCCCGCTTTATAGTTGTTCCGCTATTATAATGTACGAAAGTAATTAAATTTAAATAATCTTCGCACATGTATAATAAGTATGCGAGATATTCCTCCTTATGTGTGTTTACGCAACACTTAATGACGAAACATTTTCTCACTTGAACTTCTGACACTAAGCCAATTTATTTGACATTAAATCGTTTCTTTTTACATTATTTAAATACACGCTTATTATTTTCATTTAGCACCTAAATGAAACTTAGCGTGCAATAATCTAATGTCAGTAAGATTTTGTGAAGAAATTATACCTTTCCGGTATAATTATGTAGCTAATATGTTTTTTAAATGTCATGTGATGTTGTAAGACCATTAAGATGAATATGGACTACTTATATCTGAGAGGCAAGTCTGTGCTTTATAGGCGTCAGGTAGGTCATTAGTTCAAGTTCGTACGAGTCCATTTTTTGCAACTATGTTACGAAATAACTATGTTTCGGAACATTAACTCACTAATTTAATGCTAATATAAAAGCAAAGTTCCGCAACTATGTAGCATTAGTGATGATAACAAATCATTAAATGAGTTCCTTTACGATTGATTTATTCTCAAAAATTGACATAAAAGTGTAATTTTACAACACTTTACAAATCGTAATAAACTGAGATGAGTGGGAGTCTAGAGTGTTCAACTACTAAATAAATATACCATAGTGATTGTAGCGCTATTCATTTTCCCGCTGTAATTTCGCTAGATTAACACCATGTTTGTAAGTGTTAAATTGGAATATTGTGATTTAGTTCACTTATTTCAATAATGAAAGTAGTAACAAGTTGATATCTATTAATTAATTAGGAAATAAATTATAGTTGTGTAGTTCTCTGCACAACTGTCTTCACGAGGGCACGTTTTACATACACCATGTTATCGGTTTTGTTGTAAAGGTGTGTCCAGATTAGGCACACAGTTATTACAAAACAATTTCAAAGTGTGCAATGTAAAACAGGCTACATACGGATTCGAGATACGCTGACCTAATGGTTAAAATCGGGTATAAGGGTATGTCTCGGTAAAAAATCTATCAGATCCTTTTAATGTTATGTTTTTTCATAAAATCATAAAGTAAACTACATTTTTAAACTATTTTATGAATAAAGAATTAACACAGTATTGCTTCAAAGGTCACTTAGTAGTTGGCAGACAAAACCATATTTCAAGAAAGTATAATATTTAATAGAATACCTATGGTATTTTTTTTTGCCGGAATATACCTTTTTGCTTTGCTGTTTTAACCGTAAGCTTATCCTTATGTATTCTGTTTTACACCGCACACTTTGAATCTAGTGTTTGTCGTATTTTCTATCTTTTTGCTGTAGGTACTGACCTTTTATTTTTCTGAATTACTCATGGATGCACTAACAATCAGCGTCGCAACACCATGTGCTGCGACACATGCTGAGTGTCATCCTTTTCTAAAACCACCTGCAGTCATAACATTTTTAACCTTCTTGCTCCGTTTTGAAGCATAGCTAGGTACAATTTATTGTTACCGTTTTTCCGTGTCTGTGTTTCGAATAAATCGTTCATTCATTCATTCAATTCATTTCTTTTTTTTTATGACAAAAGGTGGCAAACGAGCAGACGGATTGCCTGATGGTAAGCAATTACCGTCGCCCATGGGCACACGTAACACCAGGGGAGTCACAAGCGCGTTGCCGACCATTAAGGGGGTGGGAGCTCTGGGAACCTTACTCACCATCAGGAACACAACACTACAGACCTGAAAGGTAGCAGTGCTATCATGGCTGTGGTCTTCTGTAAGGAGGAGGTACTTCCCCAGTTGGGCTTCTCCGGACTCGAGCGTGATGGTACTTCGCTGTGCCCTACCTCTCATTGTTAGACGTAGTTTAAGGACATACCCGGGTCCAAAACTACAACTACTATTATGGTACTTATATCAGACTAGACAAGCTGACAATCAGCGCACGTGCAGCTGTGTATTCGGGCAGTCTGTGCACACCTTTACATACAGCATTTAGAACTAAAGTCGCCATCGCGCGCGCAACGCATGTGCGATTAGAAAGCACGTGAAAACGACATTATGTTCCGATTAAATTTGGTTAAATCGCAGACGAAAGTCGACTCACAGGTGCTATACCGATTCAATTTTGATGATACCATAACGTAACTACCTACCTAATTGAAATGTCTGAACTTAACTCATAAGGATAATTAGACCTTTCCACCAGTTATATTCATGTGCAATTAAATATATTTATTTGCGTATTTCCGAATACCATTGAGAGAAAAATTATTAAGTTTTTTTCTGCGCCTATTCCGTGTTTCTTAGGGTCGGCTCTCCTAGACCGAACATGACACTAAAATTACAAAACATTTCTTTTTACATTAATGCGTTTTATATGACAATTTTTGTAAAGATGTAGAATGTGAGTAAACAGTACAGTTAAATAACTTATTTCTAGACGCTGAATCAACGTGAAGTTCCGTGTTTCTTTACGAGGTTAAACATAGACAAAAATAATTCGACCCACGTCTAATAATTAGCCACAAATGGCCAATAAATTATTTTAATAGAGCAATGTTGTCAAAAACTTAGTCAGTTTAATCGTTAGCAGACGACTCCAATTTAAATATTCATTCATTATTATATTAAACATCGATAAAAGAAAACCGACACCCGTGGATATGTAATATTAATCCGATATTTCCTGTTTGCAACGCGAAACGCAACTAACTGGTCCATATATGTCGATATGAAAGGCATTAGATTCTAAGGCGCCTTGTTGAGATTATTAGGTTATTATTTCTTGAAAATGGTGTTTAGAGAGTTATTAATACTGCCCCAGTGAGTTATTAATAGCTGGATAAAATTAGATTTATAGGAGGACATTTTAAAAACTTTATAATACTATGCTACAAGGTATCACGCTTTTTTATCTTTATATATGGTAGGGTATATTACGCAATTGATATACTTACTGAATATTGAAAGATTTATCCCACATTCATCTCTGATAAGTAAATTAAATATTTATTTAAATATTCGTTCTTCTTATCTGTCACTTTGACTCTGTGTTAGAAAAAGACAAAACATAAATTAACTAAATAGGCTTCATTTAGTTAATTTATGTTTTGTCTTTTGTTAAACCTTAATGGATTAGGGGATTATAATAGAATTTGGATGGTGTTAGATTTGAAGACGATACTTTAGGTATAAGGATGAGATTTTGTAAGCACTCGAGAGAAGTCATACCTTTAAGCGCTCGTTAGAGTAGGCAGAAGTATTATGACTTAATAACGTGCTATAGACTTAAAAACATGATGATAATGATAAAAGCTAATCGGATACCACTTGAGTTGTGCAACACACCACGGAAACATGATCAATGATCATATTTGTGCAGCGCGAAAAAGTTTTAGTTTAATTAGAAGAACAAGAATCCTACATCGACGTCCTAGATGATGGAAAATTTTCAAAAAAGTTACATAATCACTCTTTTAAAATACACACGCATATACACACAAATTTAAAAATAAGACCAGTAAACTGTGTAGAATCGAGCCTTGATTAAAGCTCCATAGTCCGAGACACACTGTATGTTGTAATGTAGCATTTAAAGTACACTGTCATATCTCCAATAATTAATATTGATAACGATAAAATGAACAAATGAATCACTAACAAATTAACAAAATACATAACATCGATCGCAACTATCGATTAACCACGTCCAGATACATGTTAAATCGAGTAAATCGCATATCGTATCTAACGAAACGGCCCAATCATGCACCTACGTGCTGGCACGCAGAAAACGTTTCCGTCAATAGAGAAACGTACGGCCCCTGTACTCTCTTGTTGCGCGAGAGCAGATAAAATTAACCAGTGTAACATGAGCTTAAGTCCCTTACAAACTATGAGCAGTCAGAGAGTTCTCCTAAACTGGAGACGCCAAGAGGACATTCAAACGCCACCCTGCAATCTAGCAAAATTGTTGCAATAACAGTTCTTAATGCAATGTAATAAGGGATAAATTCGACAATATTAATTCTGTTGCAAGATTACAAGATGTTTGGTGCTCAGCGGTCAAAGTCCGAGTAATAAATCGATTGTTTGTGTTCTAGGTTTCCGTTTTGAATAAACTGCGAGAATGCCTATTTGGGTACTTTATGGAATAGGAAATGGACTTCCTTCTAGAAAGGTTCGAGTATAATTTATAGTGCGTAAATTTAAACAAGAAATGCTTGCCTTTACTAGGAGCCGCTTCTGCTTGTAGAAATGTGAAACTGTAAAATATTACCTGCGAATACGATATTTCTTAAGTCAGGTGCGTATTACTACTGAATCAGCGTCATGGTAGACTTTAAGAGTTTCATACAGGCCCTACAAATCAAACTAGGCTTTAAGGCTAAGCTTAACAGTGTTTAGGTTTCTACGCGTTAAGATATTAAGCTCACAGAGAGCTAAAAGGCTGAATGGTTAATTATTGGTAGTAAAAAGTTTAAAAATATACAAGCTTGTTTTTTTGTTGTTGCGTTTTTACATATGTAAATATGTGTTTATTCATACTCGTATTGTAAATAAGACTTACTAACTTAACTCTTATTGTCTGTTAATGAATGAAAGCATACACAAACATTCCTCGCGTTGTTCCGGCATTTTGCCACGGTTCTCAGTCGTGTGTCTCAGCGTAGGCACTACTTTTAAGAAAGTGACTGCCATCTGATCTTCCAACCCAGAGGGTAAACTTGACTGAGAATGTAAAAGCGACTGGTAAATATCAAAAGATATTTCGTATATATAAGTTCCGAAAAACTCATTGGTACAAGCAGGGGTTTGAACCTGAGACCTCCGGATTGCAAGTCGCACGCTCTTACCACTAGGCCGCCGGTATTTAATCAAATCGAAGAAAGCATAGTTTTGAAATAATGTTGACACAAGTGTAAGTTCTTATATCAGTTGATCAAATATTTCAAAACATACAATATTTATTTTGTTTGGAAGTGACAAATGCCCTACAATTTCAAAACTATCACACTTAAATCATGTGGCTGTTACTGTTTCCTTACTGCTACCTACATTTGGTAGCAACTAATGAAATACAATCATAATTTCAGCCATAGCTACGTCCACTGATGGAAATAGGCCTCCCCAAAATATGACTTGTATCATCTTGATGGGGTGTTTTCAAAGTTCAATATGCCGATGCCTACGCGGACTTGGCTGAAACTGGCTTGTAAAAAAAAACTCTATACTTCACGAAGTAAGAGTAAAAACCATTTGCTGCCGTCGAGTTTCGTTGACCGAGCTGAAGGGATTGCAAACTTCGCAAAATTGCTTCAGTGAGAGCGTATTAGGATGTAAGTGTACACTTCAAGTTGATATCTTGTATTATATAACATACTGTATCTATTGTCGCTTAATTATGTTGTTTCTTCAATGAAAAAAACTTAATGATATTAGAGATCATACAGGATTTTGTCGGAACAAGACAGACCTACAACTTTAATTCATAGTACGCGGAGTACGCGGTTATATACTCCACGTGTGTAGTCAAGATGCCGAAAAACAAAGAATGCGTAACAATGTACTCATATGTTGCGACGTGTTACAGCACCTTGATAACAGTTACCTCAGCTTACTGTTGCTGGATTGTTTCCCGCACAACTGGTCATTAGGTTTAACAAAATCCCTTTCTAGTGGTTTTCACACGGCGCTTCCCACCATCCTATAATTGTCGACTCCACAACGTCGCTCGTAAACACAAGGTAATCGATTTGTTCTAAGAGTTCCGTAGCTTAATATAAAATTATTACTTACTTGAAACGTATCGTGTCTTTGACGTTCAAGATATTTTGCGTGTCTCTTACAAATAAATATGGTGAAAGAGAATATTTAATGAATGACTTGTAAGTTTAATTATAATTTGAAATGTTTCTACCAGTTTGGCTGATGCGGGAAAGGAATTGGTCTAATACGAGTATCTTAATCCTCACATGGTGTATCTGCTAGGTACATGTACGAGTATGCAGGCTTAACAAGCTCAATTATTCCGACAATCAATTTCTTATAACAATCATTACTTAAAGAATCGACAATAGATCTCAAGTTATTTTACTTTATTGTTTCTCATACATCATGTTTGCGCTTTCGAACATACATACAAGATGACGAGCGAGAAAGTGACAGCACCTAGTGAACAATGATTAAACGTTTTTTGTCCATCTATCACAGGTAGCACAGTACAATCGATTACGTGTTCTGATCATATTTGCTGATAAAACGATGATAGAGGCGGAGAGAAATTTACATGATATCTATCAGAGGGCATGGAATCCAAGAGATCAGATAACTTTGATGGAGACGTGTGAGAACTGTTTTATTATATTTATTTGTGAGGAAAAACAAATTTCAGTAAGGACCTGAATGGTATGACGTAAGAGGGCAAGGATTTGTCAGACATAGACTGCCGACGTATTAAAAACAATCAGTATTTTATTACTTTCACAGTTTTAGAATTTCTTTTATCCATAAAGTTTTCTTGCAGTTTATTGTTGTGGAAAATGTATGTAATGTAGGCAATAGAAAATTTATTTACGGAACCCATTCCCATTGAACCTTAATCGGCATTAAAAAAATAACCATTGAATATTAAGCAAGATGGTCCCAACTCGACGCCTCAGACTATTAAAATTATAATCATGTTTTTGCAGAAATGAATATTACAAGGTAGAAAGCTTGTTCCCATGTCACAATGGAGCCATGAGCCCGGTTCACAAGCTTACATAACCTTAAACATAATCCAAACAAGAGCACTGGCGATGGATATGGCATTTATGATTAGCTATTTTAATTCGGAAGAAAGTGGCTTAGTACAAATTGCTTTGTTGCCAGTAATTGACCTTCGTATGATGGACGAGGAAAAGTGGCTCATGGAGAGTTTAAGAGTTATTTGGGTAATTTAACTATAACACCGTCTTTTACTATTTTTGACATTTCATCTGACCAATTTTCTTATGGTTAACATTTCTCCATTTCCCTTTGACTTTTTGCCCAATTTTATTTATTCTTGTTACCTACCTAATAATATATGTTATTATTTTTAATCTTCATTGCACCATATAAAAAGGTACATTTGGAGGACTTAATGACATAAGGCGTTCTCTCCCAGTCAACCAACACGCTAAACGGAAAGATTGAATAGGTGCAGGGGCTTTTTAACTTTATAACTAAAGGCTATATGATTATTACTAATACGTGGTGGTGACATATTATTGAAAGACATTATTTTTATTTTTTGTGAAACAGTTTATTTTTTATCATGACCTATATTATGGTATACCGTGACAATACCGAAATCGATTTCAATCTTTCGTCGACACTCAATAACTGGCTGGTATTCCATGGTATAAAAGCAATAATTCAACCAGCCAGCGTTCCATTTTCAAATACCGTTTGAAAATAGAACGCACGTTTGAATTCAGTGCTAACAACTCTAACAAGGCCTGTCTCAGCTTCGTTACCAGACAATGCAAGTAATGTGCTACAAGTGGCAGAGGTTAGAACAGACAACTGTGGCATAATGAGGCAGACACAATGTATACGGGATGTTGTGCTTGGGTGTCTTAGAATACTAGGATGTCCTGTATAAGTACATGCACACGGGTTTAAAGTCAGTCAGTGTGAGGTATATTTTAATACAGTATATGTAAGTTTGTAAAAGTAATCTACACTATTATTATAAAGGCGAAAGTTTGTGAGTGTGTATATTTGTTACTTCTTCACGTCTAAACGGCGGGAGCGATTTTAATACAATTTGGTAGAGAGTTAGCTGACACCCTGGAATAACACATAGGTTACGTTTTATCCTTAATAAACTGCGGGTAACACCGCGGGGAACAGATTTAGAATAAAATCGAGAAATACAGTAAATTACTCATATTTTTTCTATCTAGCGAATGTCATAAAGTCATAATGGCTATATTTACTTTTTTCGTGTTATTTGACGACAGGTTTGGCCTACTGGATAGTTACTCTTCCTATGAAGTCGATGGTCCCAGTTTCAAAACCCAGTAAAGGCATTTATTTATGTCATGAGCACAGATTTGTTCCTGAGTCATGAGTGTTTCATATACTTAAGTATGTGTTTATTATATATATCGTTCGCCGAGTTCCCCCAACACGAGCCCGCTTAAGTCTCCGCGGTATTCAGTCAAGTTGTGTAAGGATGTACTGTAATATTTATTTATTTAGAATAAGTAAGGTCTTAGCTGTGTAGATGTTGTTGGAAGAATCATTGGTCCGTTACTAATGTAAAAGGCGACCCAGTTATCATTAAATATAGAATGTTCGTCTCTAAGGTCATGCCTGTTCTGCGTAGTATTGGAATAGCGATCATCAATATTAAAATTGCTACTATCTGACCCATGACTCAAGGCTGACCGCTGTCTTGACCTAGTATTCGCGATCACAATAATATTTGGTAACTCTTGCATTTAACCTTTAGCGATAACATTGATCTTATTAATAAAAATCCCATTCTGATTTGCTTTTTGTTACAGCCTTTTTTGGCACTAAGCATTAGTTAAGCATGATTCACAAATTTAATTTAGGTGAATGACGATACACGAAGGTATATATGTAAGGTGTTCAAGTCTACCAAATACACGAAATAAGCAATTGTTATTGTTAGTCAATCAATCGATTGTCGTCAGAAAAAAAACTTCTCTAATATCTTAACTTTACTTAACGGCAGTAAACGATTATTCGTAAATGTCAAACCATCTTGCTTGTACTATTTTAGCGCGAACGAGATGCACAGATAGTAAACTCGATACTCGTTAACGAAAACTTCAAAGTCACAACTCATGGTAAGGGATCATACGAATTTGGGTTGAGTCAATGGATTTCAAGGGCTGTCTCAAGATCGAAGGCTGTTGAGACGAAATCACAGAGAAGTTGTTTTTGCGATTTTCTTGCAATCATCATCATTTCATCGGTAACATAGGCCTCCCCTGAATATGCGTAGATATAGGGAGTTTTGTTATGATTAATGCTGCTTGCATAAAACATGCTTTTGTTTTCAACGTAACATCTATTTGAAACGCTTCATTCTGTGATCTACATGCGGTAACCAAAGATATTTTTACAACTTTAACTGGAGCAGATTTGACAGTTGTAAAAATAGTTTTTACAGCCTTTCGTAACACATCGTTATTCTTTCATTTGTACTGTCGACATAACACGCTCTTTTATTTTCAAATACATCCATCACGTACAAAGGTCCCATCACTCAAACGTTTACGTAAGCGCTAAAGATAAACCGTAATAGTTACAGGTTATAGTTAATCGTTTGTTATATCAATAGTTCGAATCCATCAGAGCTAGGATTTAAATTTTATTATTTAATTCAGCTTAGTTACATCCTGCTCTGCTTGCGTAAGCTGTCAATGTTAACTAGTCACGATTTACAAAAATGTCCGTCTTAAGAATGCAGACTAACAGACCTCAAACACTGACAAAAGAGGTAAAACATGTTCGAAAATTTCCTTATTCCACAAACAAAGCACTTGCATCCATAATTTGTTGGAGTATTACTTTCTTGTCCTCGCCAACGTCACAAAAGCTAACACTGCCTTATTAAAATTCAATAAAGGTGACGTCGAGTTCACAGCCAGATGCCTCGTCACGCCCGCGGCTAGCCATCTGTCGAGAAATTCTGGTACAATAACACACAAGGCTGCACGCAAACATGCTGGTCGACACCTTCTATATGGCTATTGTTGATTAGCCATTGTTTTGACAGCTGCCTAAATTCTTAATCTCAATGTCTTAGCAATAAGCAGCTTTAAAAAAATAAATAAAAAAAATACTTTTCTATTCCGATTTTAGTCTTGCTTCATTGCATCTGAAATAACAAAACGTATTACAGAATGTTTCTCAGTTTGAGAAAATCTCATGTTTTTTTTTGTTGTCTTCTGCTTTGAGTTTGGAGTCATTGTCCCCGCGGAGTCATAAAAAATCTTGACTTGCGTAACAATTAGATTATTTCTTTCCGCTACTAGTGTAGAGTTTGGAATTGACGTGTTACCTCATTCTGGGTTAATATTGCTTAAAAAAATAATTATGCGAGCCTTTGGTTGATTAAACCAATTAAAATTAATGATGGAGATGTCACGCTCGTCAATACCAATGAATGCATGTTAGAAATCACGGTAATTATATGCGTAAAGTGAACTCGCGATGATAAATTTTAACTAGATGCGCGTGTCTACATAAATTAGGGATGATTTATCTCAACCATTTTCCTCGCGAGTATCGAGACCAGTTACTTGTAAGAGCTTCTCAATCAGGTTGTCTATTATATTAGTTACGTCTATTGCAAAATCTGAAGTATGATTCAATATACATTTTATAATACCAAACATCATCCATACAAATCTTGACCACACCTACACTAAGAACAGGTTTGGCGCACACAGACGCATCATTTATTTTGTCAAAATGGCCGCCTATCGACTCGTTGGATCACCTCTTACTTTCGTTATTTTCACTTTCGATTCCAGTAATATATTGTGTATACGTTACTTAATTTGTCCGTCACCGGCGTAACTTCCGTAGGGGGCGTTACTGTTTACATTTAATCACATTTATCATTTACACAGCATCTTGCATTAATGATTTTCTTCTACATTTTCTAATCACGTTTTTTCTTAATTACAGATAGCGCGCGGTTTTATAGCGTTCTCTTCTCATTCAAGGTAAGCTGTTTAAATTATTTTTAAATTAACTTTCATAAATCTGAAAAACATAAAAGGTCACATTAAATTACATGTGACCTTTTATGTTTTTGTAAATAAAAATCTTACAATTTTGCTTGTTCACTTAATTTATATTTCTTTTAGCTTTGAACTTATAACAGTCTAGACAAATTAAAAATAATGTTATGATCTATTGAAAAAGCTATTAAAGATCTTGAACAACTATATCTCTTCATCATACTGCACGATTTAACAAAAAAAAATAGCCTGCAAACACGCACCGATATCCTTTTTATTCATTTTAAATAAAATAATACACTGAATAGCATTTAAAAAATTAAAAACGAAACGACGTGTTAATTACGTATACAATGTGCGTAAAGGAAGTCGTATCTTGTAAAAACTCTGTGGAAGTGGCGTCCTTGGCACTACCGGGTTCCGTCGGAAATGACAGAGGCTTCTGTAGTCGTAATCATAAGTGCCAGTAGGTATGTGCAATGAGTGCTGGCGAGGAATCAAAACAAATTGACAGGCCAACTTTTAAGTTAATTTGAATTTTTATCCTATATTTACAATTTGTCCAAAAATCTGCTGCTGCTCTATATATATGCATGAATAGGAAATCTTGATTCGGACACCGGTGAGCTTTGTTTTTTTTTTTAAGTAGTAATATAGCATACATACAAAAAAATCTTCTCAAACTTCTAGCCCTTAGGATCAATGAACCTAATTCAGCTGCTCGGTACGCGTAAAACTGTGAAATAGTCCGTAATTACAGGCTTGGAAGGTGGTCATTGGTCACAGTACAATAATTAGAGCCCAATAATCAAACCAGATGTACTTCAGGAGAGCTCATATTTAACTGGTCATAAAGCCTTTTATAATGTGCTTGAAGTTCAACGAACTATGGAAAGAAATGAAGATCTCATCTGTTTCGACAACATTGTAACGAGATTCTCCCGGCCTGGATTGTTTTGTTATAGATAAAGATAAACTTATATTGTGTAATGATTAAAGTAATTAAGTTTCATTTAATTTACATTGAATAATAATACAACACAGAGTTACGACGTAACTGCAGTAATACTCAGCGGTTAGTATTAACAAGTAAGTATAAACATTTGGTTGAACTGAATTCCAAGTGTCGAGATATAAGATTTCATAAAGAATTCAAAAACAAAATTAAAGTTTTGATAGTTAAGATAGTTTTCATAATATTGTAATTATTTTAAATAAAGATTATAGCAATAAAAAAAATTCAAACACATTACTAAACCATAAGTAAAAACGTGTTAAAACAACCGTCATATTAGAAAAGTTGATAAATGTAAAAATACTATCTTACAAGATTATTCTTATGTTAATAGTTTCTGTTGTGACGGAAATAAAACACAATCGCTACATTATAAATTTCACGACTAAAACCGGTACGGGTATATCACGGAGAAAATCGAAATTCAAACCGAAGGCACCTGGCGCTTTCGCCGATCTAAGTCGCACTTATATTCTTATATAAGACCTTATAACTTGGGGGTCTCGGTCAGCGTCTGACCCTTATGACAGGTTTCTTGTTGGAGGTTATGCTTTATCTATATCTTTATCTTTGTCTTTCAGATTATAGGGTTTGACAAGGAGTTTGATTTCTTGTTCCCCGTTATCGTCTTCAAACTTCACGTGTAATTTAGCAATTAAATTGAGATTGCATAGCCCAATATTTTGAATCGTCTGTAGTCACTTCAGCATATCTGCAGTCAGTCGCATATAAAAATTTGTTCGAACAAACTCTAAATCGCAAAGATTTACGTAAGAACGTTTATACATATAAATGTTCACAACCACACTATAATTTTGTGTGTATACTTATATAGCTTGTCCGTTGATAGTTTTAAGCTTATGAATGATTTGATTACTCTAATAGCTGTTACATAAAATAACATCTACAGCCTTGATGTCCATTTATTTTTATTGGGCATCACTATTACGAATAAGATCACTTTCAATATCATTGTAGCGTAAATTTTTGCGGCACTTTCTTACGAGGTAAACGTGTTTGGGTAAAATTAATCTGATATAACAGATTCAGTTTATTTGTTTTATATATGAAGTAGTGTTTTTCATTGATTTAGACTGGAAAATCTAAACGATTTAAAAATATAATTATGCCAACATCAGACAAATCTTCCAAAATAAGTCAAATAATAGGTCAACGGGTCGTAGTTAGCATAAACAAACACCAAACAATAGAAAAACATTTTCAAACTCGACTTGAAAAACCAAACTATAACCATGACCATTGTCAATTTAAAATTTTATTGATTTGTCATCTATAAGGCGAATGACCAGAATACGGGTCAGAAATGGATGACCAAAGCAATCTAGTCCCTACTTACTATCGAATACGGTATGTTAATGCTTGAAATCTATTTCAAAACCCTACCATCAGATAAACCTATGTCAACTTGTCATTGTAACTTCACGCATCGTGTACCTTAGGATTTACAAGCATTAAGTAAACCCGCAATTTTATATCGACATTGAATAACTACAGGGCTCAATGTAACCTGGGGTCAGGAGAGACTGGTTGTAGATACAAGTCAATCCTGTTCCAGCCAGCATTTCAGATGTCAGCGTTTAGAAGATTATACGTTATGACAGCTGTCAAATTATAGCCTTAGATAATCGATTGGCGGCGTAATCGATTATTCGTTTCTATAATGTAATCGATAAGATTTCTCTTGGAGATGTGACTTTCTGCACTCTTTGTTTTTGCTGCAAATTGAATAACTACAAGTCGTAATAACAAGTTTTGGTATGGGTGCTTATTGATTTATAAAATTGATTACGCTTGTTACGCTCACGCTTAGAGTTAAATTTTTAGTTTATTTACGGTGTGACTTTTAGTTCTTATGGAACGCACACTCACATTTAGCGTTAGCACTCACATTTCAACACCGGAAATTACTTAAAAGCTATTATATATTTAATACTAGCTTCGCATGCAAACTACTATCGACTAGCTATAAGTATTAATATGTTCTATATTATATTTTATTTATTTATTTCAATAGTTAATATTCTGCTGTTGGGCTGAGATAATTCCAACAAATCAAAATCGATCGAATCGATACTGTTATATAACTTTTAATAAGTTAATAAAAGGTATTCATACAAATATATACTTCAATTAATGTACATAACTAACATAAACCATTTTTTTATTTACTCTTCGTTAATTATCAACGAGCATTGTCTGCAAAATCTGAATCGAAAAAACAAAACTCAATACATATTATCAATATCAATTCATGATATACTCGTAAATATTTATATTTTGGTTCATGTGTTATATGTTAGTGTCAATAAATGCTCTCGATTATATCATGCTAGAGCCAAGAACGTAAAGCAATTAGGTGTACGTATTTGGCAAGAATATCAAAATGGTGTTATTCAACATTTGCATGTAGACAATAATAAACAGCCTCTGCATCGCGTGTCGGTTTCATTCTGCAATTTTACTGTCAATCCTTTTGAAGCCTTCAAATTACACTTGCAGTTAAAACCAGGTTTAACAGGTCGCTTCAGAATACAAAAATAAACGGTTAATTACTTGCGAATAATATCACCTCTTTACCACGCGACAGGTTTGGCCTAGTGGGTCTTGGGTTCAAATCCCAGTATGGACAGGAATTTGTTCTTGAGTTATTTCTGTGGATTTAAGAATGTTCTGTAATATTAATTATATTTTTTCAACTAATAACTCACAACTGTTTAAAATGTCAATATATCTTATCTTAATAACTCGTTTAACATAAATTTATTTTGTCCATGCATTGATTCTAGCACAAAATTTGCCAATATTAATCTTTCAATTATTAAGAGACAAAATAAAGTTCTTATGTCGTCTGTCAATTTTCAATTATTAATTAATCAATCAAAAACTCAGTACAAAAAAAAAATACCCTGTTAACAATACGTCATTATGTAAAGCATGGACCATTAAAAATAATTTACAGAACTGCTAACAAAAGATATTTCGAAATCAAATGCAATCGATCATCGTAATCGGCCCTTTTAGAATCGAGACAAGCCCCCTGAGCGTAATTCCTGCCTTACATAGGTTATCCCAAAAATATGTGCTGTTGCTAAACTTGAACATGTTTCTTAAGTCAACAGTAATAAGTGCTATGTTTTTGTCTAGGAAGCGCAAAGTTATATTGGTGGTGTACGTGTATACTAGTAATTTGGATTGGGCCTTTACCATCGATGATGAAAACGCGATACGTGGGCTGTAAGGTTTGAATAATTTTCTCATTACCGAGTTAATGGTGGATCTCGAAATTGGCTCGAAATTCGCGCCCCGAGTAATTGTAGGGTATGTCTTCAATTCTTCTGAGCTGCATTATAAGTCTGTGGGGTCTGGTCCATTTATGTTAATCCATCTTTAAAAGTAACAGCAATCGTTTGAGTGGCATAGAAATCATTCTCGGATGAGCGCAATTCAAATGCTGATAACGGAAGCTTTACGGTAAAAATCAGTGATGATGCTCGATGTTCTTTAGTTTATAATGACTACGATGACCTAGCTTTTACAAGGATAGCGGTATCAATGAAGTTCAATCAAATGGTGGGCAGTGAGATGACCGAGTAATCAACGGGAAGGTGAGGTTGCCTTTATTATACATGAACACTTGTTGATTCATAACTTATTTAGATGGTATCTTGTTAATTACGTATGTAAAATTAATTTCCATTAGATAAAACTATGAATCTGTAATGAAATTCACAACTAAAAAAAAATATGATTTCCGTAAACCTGACCTCAAACAGATTGGGATTTCCTCAAATGAAACAAGAAATTTGTACTTATTATGTGTATTTCTTGACAGGATGTAAGTTTATTATCAAAATTTTTCGTTTTGATCTTAAAAGTAAAATATGAAAAATAAAAATTGCTTTAAGTTCTTAAACAGAAGTAAAAAAAAATAAAAAAATACCAATCTATTACGTTTCCTCTCAGAACTTCATTATATTAGCTATCGTTAATAACCATGAATAAATTAAAATTGTAGAACAGAAACAATAACCGTGTAATGACTTCATCCACCATTCAAGGAAAAGTCCTTGTCAAAAAAATCGGAAGTTCTTACATTTCGTATCAAGTGTTCCCATAAATATGATCGATGAAGAACGGACATCCTCCGGTATCTGCATTGGGCCTTGAACGGCAAATAAAAATATTTAGACATATTTGAACCTTACCAACTTGGAAATAAGTCACAAAACAACAATTTGTTGCTGTATAGATGAGAGCACCGGACCGTGGTTCCGCGGCGGCATTGTCCCCGCTGTTGTCCAGTTGTTGTGTAGCATCGAGTTTGTTTATCTAACAATACAGTTGTTTAATGATGCTATTATAGTGAGTTATTGAATACATGTCAATCTCACATGTAAACGCAAGAAAATTTTGTTTCTGATTTTCTTGTTGTATTTCTAACAGTGTAAGTCTAGTAAATCCGCATAACTCGCTTCTAACGGCCCACTCGCTTCATACTTCAATCGTCATGTTTTGATGGTACAGAGATCTTAGACTGGAGCTCCACGATGCCCATGTAAATATTTTATGGTTTTTATACTGAACTTTTTCTGAACTGAATGTTTACACGTGATCGTGTCTCTAGCTCTGTGGTATTCTTTACTTTCACACATGAATGGAGCTGCTATATTGGATGACAATTTAGAAAGTGGGAAATTATACCAAGGAATGCACTTCCAGGGTTATTCATCTGGTTCTTGCTATGCAGTGTGAATTGACAGAGTGCGATCATTTTGTTCAATGAGCAGAAAATGCCCGATTAGTTCTAGTAATGGGCAATTTGCGTGGTATAGCGCTAATTAAAGTGTAATTTCGTAATACTGTTCAAATCAAATCACAATTTGCAAAATAATTAATAAATCTTATTGTAAAGACCCTGAAAATGCCACATTCTTATATCGTCAAACCAGATCGAAATTGACTGTGCAATGTCACCAACCAAAGGCTTAAACAGCCGACGTCTCATCTAAAAGTCGTTGAAAACTTCCATCTCGCTTCTCACTCCCTATGCAGTTAAATTCCAACCCTCTATTTCGATTTAACAAAACTTTTATCTTAATTCACGGTCAGAATGATGTGGTTATTATAATTTTCTGCCACAGTGAGTTACCGAGATCACAAAAGGTTCTGTACTTTCATCGCGTCAATGGGTACATAGAAAGCGTTTCACCCCGCTTCATCGCTCGCCACTTTTCAATTTAATGGCAATTTTTTTCAATTTATCCTGTACTTTTTTCAGTATTTTTATACGGTCGTCGCCTTATACCTTATAAAATAATTCTGCAATTGCAAAGGCATAGCATTATACACAGCGCAGTGTGAAGCGCTAGGCATTAAGCTAATCAAAGTAAGCAAGCTGGTAATGGCATCACGAGATTCTGAAGGTTGTAGGAAATATTTTTTAAGGTCACGTTTGTATTCGCTTTAATCAGGACTGGTACAAGTGGAGTACTCAAAGAAACAAAGTAGCCGATTTATAACGATCGTAATTTATTAAAAAGCTAAAAATGGTTATAACGATTTCTATACCGAAGTAAAATAAGTCAAACCAATCGTAAAAATCCGTCCATAAAATTCGAGAACACGCATTGGTAATTTGACGACTGACGATCGGTTATTGAGTTAAGTGTATCATTATACAATAAATTGATCAAAAAGAAAAAATCGACCCAAGGTTAAGACAAGAAGCTCGCGTGCCATTTTTTCTGTAGCCACCATTTGTTTCCATATAAAGGGCTAGTTTTGACAGTAATATATGTAGAGGAATGACTAAGAATCTAGGGTTGATTTAGAATACTAGGCATGTTGTCAGAATAAATAACGTAACGAGTATTAATATTTTATTGGTTATTGTTCTCTTAAAAAAGGTTAGCTATTTATTTGAATGGACAAAATATAATCGTTCACATCACATTAATAATATCTTACAGTAGGGCCATTTCGGTGAATATTGTACATGCTTTGTGATTGATTTTCATTTTACTAGTTTCGATTTTTGTTGGGCACCTCATGGTCACAAATTTTAATAATAAAAGGATAATGTAAAAAATTATACGCTAATTATATTTACCTATAGATGCGAATGACTACTCAGAAAATCAACTTCTTTAGTAACAAATTTTGAAGTTTGTGTTAAATATTCCTAATAAAGCAATTGGCATCATGTTTCTCACATATCACCTACAACTATGGCTCACTGTATCTATTTAAAGATCTGATCGAACAAAGCTTACATTTATGTTACAAATTACGACTATTACAGTAATCGGCCATGTTCTATATTTAACAAAGGAGTAACTCTTAACCGTATCGTTTGGAAAGTTAAATGTCCACATCCAATTGCTAAAAATAAGGTACCAAGGTTACATGTGACATTAAAGTTAGTCTTTTTATTTCGTGACTTCGCGATTTAAGGCAATTCGGTCACAAATAACGTTTTATTCTGGTTTGCGTACAATGCAAATTTGGTTTATGTACTTATACAATTTTGGGGTGGACCGTTACGGAAAATTTAGCTCAACTTTGAGACTTGAGACATACAAACACAAATTTACCTTTATTGTATACCGTTACAAAATTTCAAGAATATGTTTGTTTTAATAATCCACATTGTACGATCTTGCAAGTGTACATTAAGGACAAGACTAGTTTATATGAGAGGCGTCAGATTACATTCACTTTGTCAAGGATTGCCTTATTTGAATGATTAAATCTCGACCAACTTGTATATTTATGGAAACTGCCAAGTTATTCATGTATTAATAATACAGTTCATGGTTAAATACAATTCAACAGAACCCAGAAAAATTCTCTCTTTACATACTCTCTATGTCTTTATGTACAGTAAGTTATGCAGGCAGAGAAGACAATCAAAATTCTGAAAACAATATTATTCTTATATGACATATGTACAGTTTAATCTTTGTTGATTACACCAAACCATTATTTGCCATCCATCAAGCATTGAACATTGTATCATTATTTGGGACATTTTGTATGCTCTAATCATTCGATTAAAAAATGTATCGATACTGTAATTATTATTGTAGTTTGAAATTATTTTCTTGTTGCATGCCAGCTGCTGGTGAAATATGCATGTGCTTCTGTACCAACTCTTCCATCTTTTGTACCATATTTTATGCAAAATAAGATATTTGATATCCAAGCGTCATATATTCTGGTATTGTGAAATAAGTCAAATCATGGAATCAATCATCAAACAATTTCGTGATTTGATTTAAGTAATTACTTACAAGTCATTATTTCATTTAAGTATTAAACTATACTGTATATTTGAATTATTAGGATAATTATAAGTGAAATAATTTGCTAAAGCTGGCCTCTGTAGTAGGTAGCGAGTCTGTACACGCATGTCAGCGTTCTATATTCAAAATTTGGCATAATTTCCATATTTCATATTAATTATCTTCACAACCACATAGACATGGTGCTTCAGTTAAGTTTTTCACATATACCTCGTATGCTAGGAAAATGGCCTAACATACGACTTAGGTAATAAAACGAAGGTTTTCGGTAAATAGTATCTGCAATAATGAACACTCAATAAATCTGTGGAAAATTAAAACAATATTTAAAATTGATTTAGAAACCGGAGGAGAAATAACCACGTTGATACTTCCACTCGCATAGTTTCGATATCCTTTGTGCTCGCGTCGTGACTGACTCATTTAGACCAGATCGCTAATCATTTTGTTTTTGCAGACTTGTACAGTCAGTACATTATGTTATCATACTTTTACTTGCACTAAGCTGAATGTGATATATACAAATACAATTTGTTGACTGTATATGTATTGTAACGGTAAAGGACTTACTGCACCCGCTTTTTAATATCACAACTTAATGAGTCCTTTAAATGTAAATACGAATAAAAATAAGTAAAACATGAAATAAAACGTTTAATGGCTATCAAAGTTAAAGAAACAAAAGAAGTAATTGGACCTTGTCATTGTTACCTTTCTTCCGCAATTCGAGGTCAACCATGACCGATCGAAATACTCGATCCAAATATTTTTATCACGCTGACCAGTTACCAAAACCCTTGGGTCCGACAGAAATATGCAAAATCATGGACCTTTATAAAATGGATATCTGCAAATATGTAAAAGACCTTCCATTTGTAATGGCAGTAATTTCTGAAGTGGCTCATCATAAATTGGTGCGCTTTCTGGACCATGAAACTGCTTCAATGGCATTAAATTGAAGATTACAGTGTCTCCTCCGACGAATTCAATTTTTACCGCCATTCTGTTATTACTATTAAGTGTATTGTTATGAATTAATGGGCGTTATCAAATCTTGGCTGATGGGTAGAAAATACAGGTCAACATATTATGAGAAGAGATTAAATATCGGTCATCTTATTATGCTCTGTCATCAAATCATCGGAATCAGCAACTTTACTAGAATATTTAGCAATATGTGATATACTCGTAATTATAAACTAGTTTTCATTGGTAACTGTTAGATTTTTTTTTTATCTCATTGAACTTAGTCTGGAATCCGTATAAATTGGCAATAAATGGTATAATATCAATGGCAGGCCAATGTGGAAGAATTATAAGCATATAGAAATACTGTCATTTGCTTTTAACGAACTATTTAAATCGTATATTTTAAATAAGAAACAGTGATAAGAAACCAATTTAGATTTACCCAGTAAATCAATATTTTGGATAGCATTTAGAACAATTCTCACCATTATTGACATTTTTAACTTTTGTTCTGGTTTTAATGGTTTCATCTGCTTTCTCCAGGAATCAGAATATAATGTGATCATTATAAGCACATTACTTTGATACACGGGACAATGTTGTTTCTACTCGTGAAGTACGACCGTTGACACTGTTTACCGGACATCTGCAATCCTTACTCTGATGATATGATATTTCAATGGTCAGTCAAATATAATTATTTTTAATTTACGCACATTACAATACACGTCAAGAAAAGTTCTGGTTAACTTGGGCATTGATTAACTTTTAGCAACATTGATTCAAACGATTGACATCACAAAATCGAATCTTACATCTATTCCTTGATAGGACCTGCAAAGTGTCATTACTTCTGGAATTACGTGATTCATTATCATTTTATCGACTATCTGGAATGTAAGGTATTAGGTTTCATATATTGCACATGGTTTGCGAAACATTTCTCGACAAAAATCACGATTTTGACATTTCAAATATCGTTACGGGTGGAGTAGAGCATGGCATTTGTACCCGGGTGCATGCCATGCCAAGTCTTTTGAGGATGCAAGTACATAGTTGCTCTTTGTATAAGAATTTAAACTTTATCTCGCAGCTGTTAGATTCAAAAGACAAAGTCTCAAGCAGAGGTTTTGCAATGTTATTGTTGCTAGCACATTGTTCGGAAACACTCTATTTCAAGCTTTCTGGCCAATATCTTAAGGTTGACTACAAAATTTGTAATTAGTTTTAGAACTACGAAAGATGGGCCCTTCTCTGCTGTCCTTGAGTTATACGTAGGCCTAGAAATATTTTTATTGTTTGGAGTATTAATTAATTTAGTTGGCATGCACTGCAAATTTTGCGGTGAACGCCGTAGAATTTATATGGATTTAGCAAATGTCGAAACCACCGGCGTACAGGCATATCAAGATAGTGTTTGGTAATAGCGCTACACGCATTGCTCAGAAATTATTGTTAAGCTGAAAATATGAACCAAGTTTCGATATGAGGTCTAAGGCGCTGGTCCCACCGTGAGCCAGTAAGCTATAAGCTATCAGCTATTTCAAGGGGCAAAAGATAATCGCTCCCGTGTAAATAAAACAGAGATATATATTTATAGCTCATCGCTCAGATCGATTATCTTTTGTCCATTGAAATAGCTTACTAGCTTGCGGTGGGACCAGTGCCTTAAGGCTTATAATTAATTTGTATTCTCAATCTAATTATTTTTAGTATTGTCTGCTTAATTTCCGTTACTTATTAAATATTTATTTAAAATCGAGTCTGATAGCAATACAATATAGTATCAGCGGGAGTGATGACCGCCATTTAACAACATAAATCTAACACAAGAATACAACATTTGTATTCTATTGTAGGCCCCCTGTGAAACAAGTGACGGTACCCGAAGTACCTGTTATTGTCGACTTAAAAGAATATAGCTGCTTCGTCATACCCGTATTAGTTAATGCGATACCTTAATTGGTATCGGCGCGTAAATCTTTATGTCTATTTAGTGGCACACGTTTCAATCTTCGTTTGCCAACAATGCACCAATCATTTATATTTTTAATTGCCACGGGCGTACGTAGTCTATTATAATTTGCATTCAGTGCAATTATCAATTAATCTAATGTGAACAAAGCAATCTCTAAAGGTCGCGTTTCAAAACTGAGTCTGTTATTAAATATTTAACTGCTCTATTGTAACGAAATCGGTTATTTATCTATCGTTAATGTTGCTTTTGGTAAAGTTACCGGTGACCTTATAATTATGAGATTGGTTAAACAAAATACAAACAGAGATCTTTTAAAAACAGAACACTGCAATTACTTCATCTTTCTGTTAAACCAATTGGTAGACTTAAAGATGGTTTTATGTTTAAGTTTACGGAATGAATATCGTCATTGTCTATGATACCATGTTGTGTTGCGTATTTATCATAAACGGTTAGCATTACGGAAGTCTATTGGTATAAGACGAATTTAGAATTTGATACTTCCGTTTTGTTCATTTATACTAACCTACATTTAATCATACGTCATAATCACTAGCAATATTTTTTTGCAAAAAGCCTATTCATAAGAGCAGAATCTAATTCTAAGAGGAAATGAAGTCATATTGTGTTACTTTGCCTAACTTCACAGTAATCTTCTTTAAATATACCCTGTTTTACCTATAGATAACAAAAACATGAAGAGAGAGATCTTTGTAAAGTCTTAAATATATGTTTAACTTCACAGTTCCATTTTAGTCGGTTAGGAAATAGAGTTTCAGAACCAAGAATGATAAAAATCTTACGCATTGTGCATTGGGTCGCAATCATGACCTTTATGATTTCGTGACAACATATTTTGACTTCAGATTTATTGCCAGCCGTGGTATTTCCAATATTACTACTTAGCCTAGATTAGACGGTCTATTCAGTCCCACTTATCATTTAGTTCCAGTACTTTCTCGGGCGAGCGAAAAGTATGTTAGGGTTGTTAAATGGAACGTTATATTATAACTATTATAAGCTATTTTATTTATTTAACCTTTATCATTCATAAGAAATTATGAATGCTATAAAACCATACTCTACCAGTTCAACTTTAAGCAAAGCAGATATATTGCCGGCGGTAACGTCTAAAGCAGATGTTCTAAGAATCTTTTTTATACTACGTACGCAAACAATACGGTCCGTCTGAGGGTAAGCAGTTACCGCAGCCTATTATCCTATCTATTAGACACTAGCATTTTGTGTTTATAGGAGCCTAGGACCGTCCGTAGGCTCCTGCATAAATAAAGCGAATAAAGGATTTTTACTAGAATATAATGAGGTGGTAAATTTACCTAAAGACTTCGTTTTATAAGATAATGCAGGTCTTTAAGCTGAACCAACTTAACTGTCGACGCGTCAAAACACTTCTATACATTGAGCTAAGGTAGGTACTAGGTACTTTTTTAAAAACACGACACAAATTAGAAATAATCGAGACACGAGGATGTATTTGTCTTCACGCAAACGACATTTCGCGCATGTCTTAATTAATAACCACGATTAATGAGCACTCAGGTAGAAAGTGATTATGAGCCGATGAATCCGCAGTGAAACGAAATGTAACGAAGTCTTGAAGACACATATGTTTTATCATTATTCTAGTTAAAAGGAATAGGGAACTGGACCAGTGGGTGTGTTATAGTATCTATTAATAAAGCTTCTTAGAAAATAGTGACGGAAGTTCAAAGATTATACCATTGTTGCATCGCTATTTTTTTGCTTAAAAATCAAAAATTATATTTAATTCTTGTTAACTAGGTGTATTTCATAAAACTTTAGTTGCAACTTCATTGTCCAAATATTTTTTTAGGCCTCGTTTATGCTTTTACAAACCTGCCGATGAATAAAAATAGAAAGCGCGCATTCTTCGTAATTTTAAAGAAATTGTATCAAATTGAGTGCACTTTACGCCAATGAATGGCCCTCATTATTACGAAGCAACACTTTTACGCCTAATACTTGCGTCAAACCGTTCGAGTCACGGAAACAAAAGTCACGAAACGTAAAAACCGCATCACAAAGGGGGCTTTGTGCGAAAAACAAATGAAAAGCAAAAGCGAGATGAAAGCGGGATCGGTTTTTGCGAGCGCAGACTTCTGAACTTTCCCAGACCTTCACAATGGTTCGTTGTAAATAAATGAGATTATAACCTGTCGTAATGCGTGTAACAATCGTAAGCTTGAAGAAAGTCTGACGCCATTGCTCGACGCTTAAATAATAATTTAAGGTGACAAGCTCAATTAAAAGTTGAGCAAAAACGCTTTCGCTTTCGTTTGATAATGTTCGTGAGACAAATGAAGGCTGATGATTCCGCAACGGCGCACCTAAGCGGATACGGTTTTATATGAAGTACCTCTTGACGGTTTTAAGCATTTACTCGTATTACCTAGGCGATGTTTTATTAACTTTCATATTGGCCAAGAGTTTTACAACACACAAAATCATTGTTCCCTTCCGTGCTCCCTAGCGAATCGGCTTTATGTTAAGTACCTACCTATAAACGATAATTTTAAGTAACCAGTTGCCATAAAAATTATAACTATTAAATATATGCTTAGCCAAAAACTGAACCTAATAAGTTCTCTAGGAATATCTATTTTAAATCAAAATTTTCTACCCAAACTATAAGAAATGAAAGCCTTCATATAAATAAGAGAAATGAGCTGAGTATATCAAAATTTGCTGTATTACCTAGAAAAATATATAAAATATAATAAACATATTGTAATGGCATAAATAATAGCACTGCTACCTTTCAGGTCTGTAGTGTTGTGTTCCAGATGGTGAGTAAGGTTCCCAGAGCTCCAATCCCCCTTAAAGGCTGGCAACGCGCTTGTTACCCCCTGGTGTTGCGGGTGCCCATGGGCGACGGTAATTGATTATCATCAGGCAATCCGTCTGCTCGTTTGCCACATTTGTAATTAAATTTTTTTTTTTGCCACAAGTGCCACGTTATTCCACTTGTGTGGCAGGCTATAAAAGTGACAATGTGTACTGGCGCATGGTAGATAGGCTAGCTTCCATTGACTAATCATAATTATGCTAAACACTAGGTACAAATTGACCCGTTTCCATCTATCGTTCCTCGAAGCCTCCATCATCTGCTCATAATAGTAAAGCCTGTCCCCTCATTCTCATGGTGGCTTATCCCATAAAATTCTATAATATTCTATAATGGCCACTAATTGCGCTGGAACCTGGTCACTATGCTGCCCGGGAAAGTTTACAACAATGTAGTTGATGAATGATGTTTAACATTGTATGCAATTTTGTGCCTTATTCCAATGGGTTAGAGTTACAACATGTATTTTTGGATAGTAATAAAGTCGTGGTTTTATAGAAAAACTTAAGGGGTTTAGTAGTTTTTAAGCGCGGGTACTACAAACTGTTGCGGAAAAACCGGGTTAGGGTTTTAAGGTTATATTATAAGCAGTGATCGGCACTAACATGCAAAACTTTAACAAAACTTGTTGAACTGAGGTATAAAAAATACAAATAAATTTGGAAAATTTGTGTCCAATTTAATTGTATATCGGAACTTCGATATGCCAATATTTGTGTGTAAGAATATAATTGTTTTTATGGCTCTATATACTTTTTGATGTACGCTTAAAGAGTTTTGTTAAAGTTTTGCACCCGCATTGCCGATCATTGATTATAAGCCGAATATAACTCACTCTCGTGCGCGAAAATACGGCAAACAACGGGAGAAAAATTCCACTGGCTTGTACGGTTTGTGCGTGTTTTGGGGATATTACATATTAAACTAAGATTCTTGTGATTTTTCCATTTTATTATGACAGTTTCTCATTACGTATAGGTGAAAAACTTAACTAAATGACCATGTTTACTTGTATGTAGTTGTACAAAGATATAATATGGAACATACGTCAACATTTGAATTTAAAACGCTGACATGCGTGTACAGACACTTTACTACTACATTAGGTGCTTTAGCTAAGTTTTTCTCTTCTACTAAAGAAGGTTTTGGTGTAATATTTGCTTCTGCTGATTCTGCTTTATGCTGGCTCATCTTGCGGAGAGTTAGTTACCGTATGCCGGAGATAAAATCAAATAAGTACCATTTTATAAGGTAGGCATTCGGTTATATATACAATAGCTTAGTATATTTTAGAGTCTATTATTTTCAATCATCCTTACGTTACAGTGGTGTCTCGGCGTATACCCCATGTCTCATGACACGTATATGTGTCCGTATAATAATAAATAATAATCCAATAGCCCAGTAGCTAGTCCATCCTTTCCACCCAATAGCCTGGTACGTTCTAGATTACATTAAAACTCAATAGTCCTTACACCATGGCTGGTGCTGCGGACAGAGGCAACATCCGCTTAGTGTACCCCTTACTTTTCATTGTCGAAAGGGCCTATGCGCGTTGGCTCGATCTGGCTCCGCGTACGCCTTCCAAATGTCATTGTACCGTGTACAGAAAAGACATACAAATATTAATCCGTTGAAGATACTTCTCACAATGCAATAAATTTCATTAAAACAAATATCCCAAGCGTTAATGCATACAATTTGTAAAAATATTTACTAATGTCATTAACTAAGCATTTTTGTTTACAGGTAATTGAAGAGTTTTTTCTGCAATACAATCTTACTTAGAAAACATGTAGTGAGTATACTCGTATTAAATGGCTGATAAATTAGTACATTTCGATACTAGTGAAAAAATTTTTTTTTAGACGAGGGTGAACTTTGGAGCCCGAGTGAAACGAGGGTGACAATCACCCGAGTCTTAAAGAAGTTTTTACACGAGTATCGAACCTAATTTTTCATAGCAAGTGCCTTAAAAAGTGAAATTTACGCACGCGAAGCGTTCGAAAAGTGCACTTTTTACGCACTAGTTAGGAAAAAACCTTTTTAGGTAACGTTTTCTATATAATAATACATTTAAGAAGAATAAACTTGGACTGTTAGGTTTTCAAGAAATCATTAGTACCATAAATCATACATTTCTGCCTTAAGAAGTACTAGTAAGGGCAGCATTGCCTTATATAAACAAAGGCTATACTCATACATGTCAATCTAGTCTGCGTTTATAATGAAATGTCTGCGATGTTACATACAACCTGCAATAAGCGGTTGAACTGGATCCATTAACCTGAGAACGTGAACTTAGTTCAGTTGTGATTTTATTCAGATAGAATCGACAAGGGACAAAGAAGACTACTTACTTAAATAGTATTTATGTTTAGATATAAGGCATAAGTGAATTCTTGAAAACTGGTATTGAATGTGCATGAGAACGTCATTCAGTACAAATTTGGTGAACTTTCCACAGTAACGCTGTAAATATATCTCACTGCACTCATTCATAAATTTCATAAACATCTCTATTTTAATATAAGACGTAATTATACAACAGTACAAATACTTAAATCTGGAAGAAGTGGTTACACAATTTGACGAAATAGATCAAGAAGAAGCTGATGTTACCTTAAAAGAATTTCCTCGAAAATGAAGTTATTAAGAATCATACAGCAATGTTCATACAGCGTACATAAATGGTATAATAGTAAGCATAGAGCGGTCATTAGCGCATGCCAGCATTTCTATCCAATTATGTTATGCATACGAGACATGTGAAGATGCTCGCGAATGAGATCGGAATGTGTTGTCCCTGTATATAATTATGAACCACCTACTGTTAAGACATTGTTGATGCATGTTGTTGTTGCTTGAAATGAATAAAATAATACAATATTGCGGAAATTGGGTCCAATATATGCAAACTAAGCATTTGATCACGTTCTCGCCTGAAGGAAAGTACTGTTGGTAAGAATAGTATCGTATGAAATAACGCACCAAAAGTAACTAATATTCTCAAATTGTCTTACAAGAGAAACATCTCTGTATGGCTTATAGGATATAATATTTTTTATAATAAGAGATAGTTGAATAAACAAAAATATGAATATAAGTAAGTGATGAACTTACAGTCTCCCAAATTCAAATTCTATTGCAAATAAGTAACTGATTCATTACTAATTAAAAAGCAATCCCAAAACAAATTCAAATATCATTACAGTTTTCAACCTCTTTGTCAAACAATGTGATTACACACACATGCAATGCATGCACAGCGGTTAATAGACTGCATATCAACTCTATTATAATAGCAGTGTTGTTAGACAGAAGGAAGTGAGTTAAATATCAGCTCCAAGGCTGGCAGCCTCTCACTCAGGTAAAAAAGCACTCGTTTTAAATACAATACCTTGGCTTAGGATTCAAAGACAGATAAGATTAATAGGATAACAAGTACAGGTTTGCTTGGTATGTTTATAAACAATAGGTGTTATTTGAAATGGTATTATACGAAACAAGAATATATATAATGATTATTTTCCAAATGAAATCTTATATATAATGAGAATAAAATGTCATAATAAAATGGAAAAATCGCAATACTTTCGATTCTTTCTTGAATTTGTAATTTACCGTGTACAAGCTGTAAAAGCCATTGCATTTATTTCCATTTTTTTGTCGTATTTTCGCATAAATTGATTCCCAGTTAAAATAATTTTGCAATGAATCTACGGCTCATAATTGCGGAAGGGCGATACGATATAGTTTTAAAGAATCTTGATTACAAAAAATAAAAAAAAAACATTTATACGAGTCAACATAATATCTTATAATATTTCAATTAGCTTCTTGACGAGTACATGCTTTTAAACGGTTTATATTAGTATAAATAAAATAATTAAATGAGTTATGTTTAGTACAAGTACAAATAGGTAGGTACGAGTAGGTAACAAAACAATATATGAATATGCACCAGCTAATTGCGCGAAACCAGTCGAAAATACAGAGATCTAGCATGTATAAAATAACGTTTGTCTATGATATCCTCTGCGTAGAATTAGTAATGGAGGATATGCTAGACAACAATCTATCCCTCAGCCCTCATTTAATTGGGTCCCAAACTATCCCTACTAAAAATCAGGTTCTGTTTTAAGTGTAGCTAAACAGACTTTTGCATGAGTAACAATGAATGATGATAAACGAATTATGATCAATCAAATTTATTTCGGAGCAACTTTTCCTGTCATGTTTTTGGAAGTTAGTCTCATAAATCATTTTCTCCAAAATGTGGGCCAAGTGCATTCTATCATACAGAAAGCATGCATCTCATTGTTATCGTCCTCATTGATATGGTAAATTGGCTGAACTGGGCCGTACTGGGGTCTGAGTCAATAATATCTGAACAGTTTTGCATCTTATTCCAACGTAATAAGGAAAAAAAATGTATAGATATGTGTGACGCGAGCGTGTATGTGGAGCGCGTAACGGTTTTCTAGGTTCTTGGTACAATCAGTGGGATTTTCTTATCTAGTTCTTTCCGTGACACATTTGTGCCTTATTTTATTATTGTTTATAATATCTGTTTCTTTTTTATTATCTTTTCTTATATTCTACCTATCGACCTTCAATTGGAATGGGAATACATATATACGTACATTTAAAATTCTACCAAACCAAATTATATTCGCTCAGCTCTTGACACTGCCGTCCAAGGGGCTTTGGTAATAGATAGAAAGAGATAGTGATAAAATATTAAAGTAAAACTGTTCCCTTGATATTACCACAACCTTCAGTGACGAGGAAACAGATGCAGGGATTTTAGTGCACGCCATAACATCAGCAAAAGACAACGTGTTGTTTCCTAAGACTGCATTATATCGACAACATAAAATATTTGCAGGCCGTTAACTATTGACCACATTAGATACAAATACAAACAAAATTTTATTAAAAAGCAAAACAATTTATTAGCTTAATACTTTCTAAAGTTTAAAGCTATATTATGTATTATGAAATCGATTATGTTATTCTCCATTTTACTTTAACTAAAATACTATTTAAAATGAACTGGGTAATGTTACAGAACAAGTGTCAATTCATATTACCTTTGAAAAGGTAATAATGTATAATAATGATTACCAATAAACAGGTCTAGAATGTATAAACTAGCATGAAAACTATGAATGTAAACTAGTGACTTTACGGCAGGAACTAAAACAAACAGCCGAACACCGTGTTATTAATATCAATTGCACCGCTATCCTCCATCTTACCCATAGCTCTTAGCTATTATTCAGTGCAGCTGGATATTCACTTAACCACCTACACCTATTATCTCATTTATCATAATCATTTAAAACACAACCTTCTGCAGTTATACATAAAGCTTAAAATATAATCTTACGGCTAAATTAGATATGAGGTTGGAATATTAAGCCTGAATTGAATCTTGGTTGGGTTTCTAAACGCTTGGAGCTAATAGTGAGATTCCCGATTGTCCAATAACGGTATTTACTGCTTTTACGATTATTTTGCAATAGGGCCCAAGTCTGCATAGTTTAACGGTGATTTTATTAATTACTAGATGATGCCCGCGGCTTCGCTCGCATGGTTAAAGGAAAATGTATCATATTGAGTCTTCCCGTGGGAATGAGATGTTTTCCCGCTGGAAAAATTAGCCTATGTCACTCTCCTTCCTTTCAACTACCTCCACTTAAAAAATCACGTTAATTCGTTCCTACGTTTTGCCGTGAAAGACGGACAAACAAACGGACACACTGTCGCATTTATAATATTATAGTATGGATTAATTCTTCAAGTACGCAATTTTTGATTACGATTGAATAAACATAATAGGTACCTTGTAACTCAGGAGGACTTTATCATTATAGTAGGAGAAATATGTTTTAATCATTGGTTTAATTGGTGTCAATCTTTCATAAATCTTTCCTGTTCCGAGATTTTGGAGAGTATGAAAGAAGACTGCCCTCAATGTTGGAACTACCCAATATTCATCGGTCATCTTTAGAATTACCCAAGATTTTAAGATACAAAAAACATGAGGCCTCGATGTCCTTAAAAGTTTGGAAACGAAACATAAAATTGGTAAATGTGTTCCTTTTGGTATGAACTTAGTCACTAGAGGAAACTCGCCGTGGTACATTTTCTCTTGTTCTCGTAAATGCATTATCAGAAGCTAGAAATCTTAATGTAAACTATTATTTACAGCGGGAAACATAAATAACATTCATATTTCTACTACACTGAATACATAATATTCTCGTTTAATAATATTATAAATCTAAAGACATACATCGGAGTAGGTAACGAGGTAACGTACCGCCGCGCCGTTTTAATGTTGAAATAATTCATCTTCTACTCGAGTATAGGATATTTTATATATTAAGGACATTATTTTATTGTTTGTTATTATTTTGACAATGAATATAATTATTTTTGACTTGTTCTTATAATATTATGTAAAGCATTAAAAAAACTAATACAGTAATCAAACTTAACACAGTGGTAGCGCTCTAGACTGAGGGATGTAGGTAAGCGATTTCGCACCAAGTAAAGAAAGACTGCCTTAATTACTTGCACTCAGACCTTGGACTTCTGTGGCTGCTAGATACGTAGATCTCGAATAAAGAGCCGAACTGAAACTACAGAATACAATCCCAACGTCTTGTCTTCAGAAATGTTCCAAGACAACGCGGAAACTTCTCATAACCTGACAATAAGAGGCATCGGCCACAGGCCAACAATGTACCAATTATTGCAATCTCAGCGTCGCCAGCCATCTTTCGCCTGCACCACAATACCAGACCTATCTCCTTGAGCAATATTTCACAATAGAAAGCAGGGAAGTGCCGATGCACCGTCACATTACCATTCCAAAAGGGTATAACTTTGCAAATATTGAAACAAAATACGACTTTTTCACTAAGGAAGCCGCAAGTCTCGGTTCAATAAATTGAACTACTTTAGTTCCGACGGCAATGTTTTGAGACAATTTTCACACTATAATTTATGGTTGAATGTATTTTTATCTATAATGGAATGGTATGAAATTGTACGTTTGCATAGAAGAAGGAAATTACTTTTAAAATAACGGGAAAATGGCTTACTTGAGGTGATATTTTAAATAAAATACAATGCTCCAGTTAAGTTTTTAGTTTGGCGCTTCTGCTGTAGTTAACTGTAGCCAAACCTAACAACGCGCGTAAAGTGTTTACTTCTTATTATCAATTAGTTTATTCTAGCTTCAGCATGTATTGTGATGTCGTTCGCGTAAGATAAGTCCTTCGAGCAGCCTATAACTAAGCAACAAATATGGATCCATCCATACAAACTTTCGCGTTTATAAAATTAGTAAGCTGCTAATGACATCACATCACATGATAATTTGACATATCTATTAATTGAGTAAGGTTAAAATAAATATGCATTTACTATTGTAGTGAGTTTAAATTCACGCAGTCAATGGGCAGAAAATGCAATAACCTTTAATAATATTGTTTAAGAGACTACTAGACATACTTAATAGAACTCCTTTCCATTTCGTTATGATTTCATTTCCTACCCACAACCTGTCTAAACAAAAGAACTCATTCAATTTGTTTTTAATTTAATTCAGTGTAGCATAAACATTACCATAATCATAGCTAAAACTATTCTTCTTCCAAATCTGTGATAATAACACTTTTAACTTTAGATCATAGTTCAAATTTTAACTATTTTTGTTATACTCTGTTGTGATATCTTAAGACGAATGGCTTTGTATCTCGTGCCCGAGCAAGATAGTAAATAATGCGACGGACCTCCACACGCTAGGTTAACAAAGATAGTTTCAAAGACAGGTTATTACCAGAATAGTTAAATCAGAAATTAACTTAAGGATAAATAATATATATAATTACACAACATTAAAAGCTAATTTAAGGATATATAAAGTTAAAGTTTTCAGGTCTTGCATTTCGCTAAAGACAACTAGACACCAGACATGTTTGTCGGAATGACAAATTAATTGAACGAAAACTTACGTAATCTTTTCCATATATTATTTTCGATTTAATTTACAATTTTACCCGCATCTTGACTACAGTTTTGAAACCATAAAGTGTCTATTAACTAGAGCATTCAATTGTTCTCCAAAATTGAAAATACGATGTTTCAACATGACGCAACACGTGAACAAATATTGTTTCAATAAGAATTGGTTATTTCGAAACACATATGTCATTCCTCACCGAGAGCACCTGACATGTTTTAATTAATTTCGTTATTCTATTCCAGGCCCTTCACTTAATCAAACTTACATGTAATAAGTAACTATTCACTTTTGTAATTATGCGGTTGGTTGCGCAATTCTATATTTTCTTCTTGCGTGTTTTTACTGACGGAAATAAGTAGGTATTTCTATATGTCGTATATGTAATAAGGTAATAACTGACATTACAATTTGTGCAGATGGATTGTCTAAGTTACGTTCAGTGTAAGGTCTAGTTACGGTTAAAATGAACATTTCAATTTTTGAACCATAAAAGCATAAATAGAAAAGATGGGCTTTAAAGAAAATTTAGTTTTAAAACGCAAGATAGAAAATGTTTATTTGCGGTTTGCTGCAACAAAATTAATATGCACACTTAATAGAACTCCTTTCCATTTCGTTATGATTTCATTTCCTACCCACAACCTGTCTAAACAAAAGAACTCATTCAATTTGTTTTTAATTTAATTCAGTGTAGCATAAAAACGTTCATTCACAAACACCAAATTACATGTTGCAATGCTTCAGCGGGTCGACGAACAATGAGAGGGAAAACGGTAAAGGCAGAACCTGATGTAGCCAGAGTTATCCTATTTAACATGTCTTATTTTATTATTTATTTATTAAGTTGTCCTTATAAACCCGTATTGTTTTTTTTTTTGAGTTTTACAACAGTTTTGTGTATAGTACACGAACACCACTAAGTTATTGCACATTAGTAGTAATTTTGTGGACATCTATCATTGGCTTTATGTTCTGTATATGTGCACTGTAATATTCATTGTATTGCTGTTGATGCCCCGAATAAAATAAAATAAAATAAAAATAAATAAAGACATTTTTACAATTGAAGTTACAAAAAATCTCCGCGTAATATTTTTTCCCTTATGTGCGCTACAAATAACGACAGATCTACAATTCATATAAGTAATAAGAACATTAAAACATCACAGAATAATATAGCAGCTTTAAAAAATCATTCATGTTACAAACAACTTATCTTGCAATAAAGAAAGAAGAAAGTATTAAACAGTAACCGATGATGTTTTGATTTGACCTTGTTAAACCTTCATAGGAGGTAATTTTTACTATTTCCGTATTTTGTTCAATTTGTGTCTTGATTCCACGGTCTGACTTTAATCTTAACCTACCTTACAATTAGTTTAAGAACCGTGAAAATCAATACCACACGGAACCCCAAAAATAAAGAAACCAGTTCACTAAAACGATATGGCACTGCGGATACCAAACAATGGGAGGTTGCTTTCGTCTATTTGTAACCTGTCATTAGTGAATGGGCCGTTTGATGCTTCGCTGGCTGTTCTGGCGCTTTCCACTCCAATGACGATTCCGCGAATTGTATTAAGTTCTAATCCGAGTGTTATAATATAAGACGGTAATGTACGGAAGGAAATGGGATTTTGTGTTGTGATTTGTGACTGTCTTGGTGTTATGTGGTACGTTGGTTAAGAATGTTATGATGTTGATGACCCTTGATTGGTCATGAGAGAAGATGTTTTGTGGGTACTAATCATACATCTTCACTAGTTAAGTCATTAAACTTAGATTAACTACTCGCAATTTAAGTATAGCAACTTATTTCACTACTTATATAGTCAATGCAGTTTCTTATGTGATATTGAATTAGAATAACTTTTATTATACTGCTTACAGTGTTATCATAATTTTACGTCATGATCTAGGATATAGGTACACTGGTTTATTAACAACAATATTCAATGTATTTGTCATTATTCTCTATTATTTATAATACTTATTTGCTTTCAGCAATGGTGAATTGTAAATAGTAATAATATATGCATGTCATATTTTCTCATAAAACAGAAATTTATGAGTAATGGGAATGGGACATAAATGGAATCGTTTTAACTAGATTTGTAGCGATGTTACTATGTACTCTGTTTCATACGTGTGATCAGTATATTAGAACCATTACTATTCAGTTATATACACGTCTATTCAAGACTGGTTGTTTACTTAGAAACTAACCCCCGGCCGTAACACTTATATGGCGACCCTGCCAGGATAGGCTAAATAGGACCAAAATTGTAAGACTAAGTACTTCATTGCAGGCTTATTGATCGTTGTGATATTACATCTCATCAACTCTTCACTCTAGTCGTTTGAGTAAAACGTATAGTTTTACTCCAGAGCACAACTGAGAAATCATTAACAATGGTTGTAGGTGTAAATTGCTTGTACAGAAGCGGCCGTGTTTTAAGGAGAAAGTGATGGGAACTTAGAAATCGGATCGATTGTTTTAGAGCACTCCGTCTTCGGTAAAAATTGAAATGGTCGGAATTCAGAGTGGTAAGTGTGCCGTGAAATTTCCAACCATTTTGTGGCTTGAGTGGTTTTCAAACAACGGCGCTATTGAAACTAGGTTGCGAGTTCATAGAATTTGGTTGTCATATGTACTTGTATACCAGGGTATGAAATGCTAATGGGGTATAGATGAAATACTCGAAACTAGAGCAGATAAGAAGTAAAAAAAATACTTTAACATCCCCTAGCCTTGTCGGTTGAAACGAATCCTTTTCTTTAAGAATGTTTACGTATCCATCTATTACATGTTATTTTACGTACGATACAATCCTTACTGAGCTCACTATAGGACAAGGTTCACTTGTGTAGTGATGAAAATTATATAATTATTGCATAAAACTTAGTAACGAAATAAAGATGATCATTATAATTCACATTTCTGCAAAGTAAGGAGAAGTTTACTTTTTGCTGCCATCATCAAACCCCAACAGTTTCTCTGCAGGTTTAAATTTGTGATGTGTGCCTCGTATATACATACATACTGTTGGCTAGAATTATGCTGGCAGTGCATAATTATTATCCTTCTTCTAAGCCAACTAATTTTGTATCATTGTACCTTAACTCGTACATTTCAGCCGTATGCAGTCCGCTGCTGGACATAGGCCTCCCACAAATATGACTTGTATCATCTTGGGGGGTAGTTGCCATAGTCGCCACGCTTGGCAGGCGGGTTGGCGACCGCAGTAGCTGTAGATTGGGTTTCGGCGGACGCTGCTGCCCGTCCATAGAATTTTTCCCTTTGTCGCCTCTAACGACACCTGCGGGAGGAGATGAGGTGGTGCTACCCGTTCATTCTAGGGGTTAGTCCACCTAGTTATACTGCTAGTTTTTTAACAGCCGAAAAACATAATAACATGCCGTAGACAATGCCGAAAGAAGCCTTTATTGACTTTTCGTAACTCTTAAGACATACCTTAAGGCCTATTTTTATAGTCGTAGGATGATAACTCGTGTAGGCGATATGACTTAACTAATTGATAATGCAACGTAACATCTACAGCCTTATCTTGTAACCGAGGCATAAATATTAATTACATAATGTGTCATACGATAGTGTTTAACGACCGTGCGATCTTTATAACGATCTTTATAGGTAGGTAATAATATAAGTAGAGTAGATAATTGTAAGTATTGGTAATATAAATAATGACTTGCTTCATTTCACAATACACGTTAGCCACCCATGTAAATTACAACTTAAACGCATTACAGATATTATCTAACTTTATATTTTATATTCCACTGCTCTCTTTACGCGTAAGTTGGGCTGAATGTCTGCATTAAGCAATCGACAGCCCGCCTGACTCCGGCCGGGCGTCCCTACACTACAGCTACATTACCTACATATATGTATTTAAAAAATAAGTTAGATGAAAACTGCAACCACGATGCTAAGCATTAGAAGATTTCCAGTGCATTTAAGAGGTTATATAGGTCCCAGAAAATTGCGAAAGATGGCTCTGTATTCTTTCTTATTCACTTCAATACTGTGAAGTACTATACTATCTGTATAATGCGTCCATTTACTTACCACATTAGAGCTTGCTACTTAATTTAACTTATCAAACTTTACTTGTTTTGAACGTTCCGTCTCAAGTCAATTTTTATATGCCAGTAAAAACATTGCCACTATGAAATAAATTACAACCAAAAAGTAAACCATGGTTGCTTTGCGGTGAGAGATTTTTACGGATTTCGACGTAATGTTGTATAGAAATAAAAGTGTTTGGTATTCTAATACTGAAGTCACGATTCTTATCATGTTTGGTTTTATAGCTACTACGGGTAAAGGTCACATAGTATACGGGTTGGCGTTGTTACGTTCAAATAGAACAGCTGTTGGTAAACAAAATATTTGAATCCTAAAGAGCCTTTTGTGACCTTAACATAACTAATTGGTGACATTAATCTTGTATTTAAAAAACTGATTATTAGTGTTAAAACAATTGTATATACACTTATACCCTAATACATATTTTCCGTTATATTTTTAATAGGTATCCGCCGAAAAAGTCTATGTTGTGTGTCAAATCTTCAATCCGAATTGGGCCAGGTGGAATACTATAAGTATAACCCGAACCCGCTCATGGCTGACCCTGTGCCCAGAAGTACTTGTAAATAAATGTATTTGCATTAAAAAAATATTTTAGAATGTAGGTATAACAGATAATAAAATTTCATTGACTTTAAAATCTATTTTTACTATTAAAACACAAACTGGAGGTAGAATCTCAAGTGTAGAAAGTTCTTGAAATGAAAATGTCATCTGTATTACCGAAGCCCAAAAACTCGTGTATATGAACCAATGTACTAATTTTTGCGGTACATGAAAGAGATTGACCTTTATCACTATGCAGTAAAGACTAAAACAGATTACATACACGTTTTATCTAAAACGTGGATCGCACAGACTGCGTTTTCCTAGAACTTTTTCTAATTGAAGGTCAGAGCCATATTGTGCTAAAACCGCAACCTTAAATTTTTTTAACGTCTGTTCTTCTGGTTCTTGCTAGCCTAATATGGTCGGGTTTTTATCATTTCTCACAATATCTGTCACGCTCTAACAAGTATGTGAGTACGAAAGTGACGGATAGCGCGATAGCCGATAAAATGTCAACCATGGTAGGCATTCTGATCATGACCGTCTTATCTAAGTTTTGTCGATTTTCTTTCTCGATGTTCGTCTTATCAGTCTTTGAATTTAGAGTCGGTCGTTCCAAAATATGTCATTCAGCCAGTACGTCGGCGTCTGGGCAGTACAGAGGTCGGAAGCCACGACAAAATAGAAACGTTATCTTCAACTCTATCGCTCCCACATGCAAGAGCCATAAACAGGCATACAAAATTTCCATTATTGACGTTCGTGGTATATTGAGGTTCTCATAGCTTGTAAGCGATACTCAAGCGCCACCTCAACCGGAAAAGATAACATTTCAGTGTTCACCTTGACATATCGATTTAGTTACCTTTATAGCTAGATAAACTAAGCCTATTTTCAACCTTTTAACAAAGGAATATCTACCTTTTTTCGATCGATTTTTTTACTTCATGAATGCAAGACAAAAGTGAAAAAATAAATGCATGGAAAATGAAAAACTAATGCTTCTCAAATATTTATTAATTTTATTTCTTGTATGACCTTACGGATTTTAAGGTGAGATTCTGTAATTTTAATCCTGCTGCACCTAATCTGCTTATGTTTAAATTATTTTTACTGATATTTGTTCTAGCATAAGGATATCAATTTAATCATTAAATAGCAACAGGCGAACCCCGGTAAATTTGTAATTAACGGCAGTAAATTTGATCGTCTTTTGTTTTCTTATTTGACTAAAAATATTGTAGCAATTCCTCAAAAAATGTTGACAGCTTTGTTCAAGATTTTATCCATTTAGTGTATACAAATATGAGCTCTAAGGCGTTATGATAGGTTTCAGTTTGGTTAATCGTGTAGATGATTTAATCACGATTGGGTTGCTTGAACGCTTGCGCAGATTTCGACCCACATCCAGTTTGCACAACGGTCTTGGCCACTGCGTTTATTTACAACACTCTTCCAGCGCATTTGAGATAAACCAGTTGACGTGTGATCTGCTTTTATTCGTGTAGTAACTTATTGCAGGATCAAGTTATACTGGAAATTATCGATAGTCTGTTATCTGTTATTTGCAATATGTAACTTGCACGCCCCTAGCCCAATTATCATTTTTGTATCTGGAACGATCCCTGCAGAGATAAATTAAAATTAACCGTCTCGATTGCGGGTTCCGTTATTGCGCGTTCGTCTTGTTAAAGTTCGGTTCAAAATATTTAATATAATTATGAACTTACACAGAAGGTCTGATTGGTTCTCTCGGTTCTCACTTCTAACTTATGTATTTCAACAATAATTAAACTATATGCAAGTACTTTAAATGCATGATTTCTATTCAAGGGAATTAGTTTAAGTGAAGGACGATGTTTATTTTGTACAAACGTTATATGTGTACATAGTAGATATTCATACCAAAAATACTCCACTTACAAATTAAAGTGGAGAATTTTTGGTATATTTTTTTTTGTAAATTTTGCTATATACGTTAATAATAAGTTTCTTATTATTATTAGGTAGCTACCTTCATGGTCTATTAATATCAAATAATGTATGCATATTAGACAGGTAGTGGCAACAACCCCCAAAATGATACAAGTCATATTTGTCGGAGGCCTATGTCCAGCAGTGGACTGCATACGGCTGATATGTATGGATGTATGTATTTATTAGACAAGCAAATTTCCAATTACAGGCTAGTCCTAGGCAACAATGTTTACAATACTAGCCCGGCGAGTTTCGCGTGCCTCTAAATATATAAACAACTTCAAAAATAGACCACAATTTAGCGTGCAATTCAGTATAATATTCAAATAAAATCAATGTACGCCATGGTTTTGTTCTACACGATGTTATTGAATCTTTTTTGCGTGGACTGTCACAGTTACTTTGAAATAACGCTTTCGATGTCTCCTGGGTTATTGCTTTTTTATGGGTTTCTGTTTTTTGAATAGGAATAGGTTATTTTGGGAGTTGAATAATTTAAAGTAAGCTTCAGGTTGTTACATGTTTTTTTCTTTGTGACCTTGATAATGAACAGTTTTTAAGAAGATATTGCTTTTTTTGTACACTAGACTTAAATATTAGGAACGAAACATTTAATACATTGCTGTTTTTATATATTTACCTTGTATATTATTTCTAAATAAGAAAGTCTGTGACCGTCGATTTTAGTAGGAATTGACGCTCGATGTTCGAATTCTAGCTCCGATGCTCTCCCATTATCCCTTGTTGTATGTTATTATTTATCTCTTGTTTTATGTTACATTATTCAAGAGAAACTATTGCTGTCTTTACCTGGTTGGTGGCTGGTCTTTACAAATTTCGTTACCTTAACTACATCATCTAGGTACTATGTTAATATTACGAGAAATCGAAAGAAGTTTAATACCATTCTAGTCCACGTCAAAGATATATTTACAATTTTGCACCTTATTACAAAGGATTAAGGTGTAAAAGTGTAAACATAGCTTTGACGTCGACTGTATTTTGTTACAACTAGTTGGCAGAAAGGTACTCGCTAGCGTCTGCTCAAAATATTTATATGGAGAAATTGTACAAGGCTGAACAAACTGACGTAAAAATCGTGATGTATATGAAGTGTGTCAATAACTGGTACCTAATAAATAGTCACGTCTAATAATATGTATACATTTGACAACGTATGTCTGAGGCATAAGGATCGAAATCGTTGACATATTTTTGGAGCAGACCGGACAGACACAGGATCGAACTGGCATTCACCTTCACTTAATCAGCTTCGTTTAATAAGTACACGTTATTAACGAACACGACGACTGTTACTATTTGTTATTAAACCGTGCCATCCCGTTTTCACTTTGCTAACTAATGTGCTGTTTGAAGACGTTTTACATCAGTCTTTACTGACGTTACTAAATGATACCCATCATTATTATTACGCAACTTTAACTTAGCAAAAGATTCAACATACACTAGCAGAATACTGACGAAATATTAATTATAAAAGAGTTTTGTCGTATAATTATTTTGTCACGTTTTGATAATTTATTTTAACCAGTGGTTTCTATGATACCTACCACTAATATTATTTAATGAAATTAAGTTCATCAACTGAATATTTTTAGACATAATAAACGCTCTGGAAGTTAAAAAATCCTTCCCTTCCCCCTCTACCTTTTGTACGTATCGTAAAACTACGGGACCTTACATTGAGCATGGACCGACATGCACTTGTCTGGTTTTTGTCGTAGTTTAATTTCATAACAGGTTTAAAAAACAAGAAAAATCTATAGCTTTTGACGGCTCTTGTAGGTCCATTTTTATCTATTGTATTTTTATGACATTATTGACGTTCTAAATATTTATAACACGTAACAACAAAATATTATACGCCGGCCTAATCTTATGAGTATCTTATCAATAATCTTGGCAATTGTTAAATATTACTACCAAAGATTTTGTCATAATTTATTGTAAAATGCAACCAATGGTTGCGTATGTCTGGTTGAAATATTAAATAATACTGATGGCTAATGCTTTAGATAGTTATCCATGAGTTATGAGTATCGGAAGTAATTGATGATACGTAATTTCCTCCGGACATATTACGCGACGGCATTGGCAATGCTGATCTGTTATTCTGTACTTACCTGTACCACGAGATGGCTAAAATGTACACGCTATCGTCTACGTAAAATGTTTGTATGGAGAAATTGTACAGAAGCTAACAAGTCAACGTGAAAAACGTGGTTTATGCCAACTGAGGCAACTCGTGGTACAGGGTTGGTCAGGGAGTATACACATTGGCCCATTTAGATAGGTCAGTATGGGAAAGTTTGAAACTATAAGATATATTTTACTAAAATCTGTTCATACGAACCATTTAACGCTTTGCGGTATATTATGTAAAAGATTATGATTTCATTAAATAATGGTTTGTGTTTGTTTACAGGTAATTACCACATGTGGATGTTCTACTGAATTGATGAGGTAAAACTATACCAACAAAAATCTTTAAGTCTTGACCAGATTGATCTAGTCTTGATCTACATAATTTGATATTTTATGAAATTCTACAAAGAAAAGATAATTTGAGTAGCCATTTTATTTACGTAAGTGATCTACGCGAAAGTATTACATGTATTAGATTAAAGGCCTAAGGTGCGTTTATAAAGTTTACAATAGTAAAATTATTAAGAAAATAGTGGTTATGTCAACAATCGTTTGGTGGTGTGTGAGCGCTGTTTTTAATATTTACATTAAATATTCTAATGACATAATGAATCTGCTTTATTTATAATATTATATTTATTACTAAACAGCATATGTATAGTTGTATTCCATGTAATGTATTAACTTTCTACTAGAGTATTAAATAAGATAAAGCCTAGTTACATAATTTTATTACTGACGTCACAAATTACTACCGTTTAAAACAACAAGCAAAATTAGTGCAGATAGTCGCATAATTCTGATTTGACTATTTGGTTTATTGCAATATATGCCTTATATCATTTAATTAAGACTTTCATTGCTACTTTTGCTCATAATGAGATAGATCATTTTATACTTAACAGACGAAATGGTACAAACCAGAGACGAGTTAGCGATAAAGATAGTAGACCATAAACGTGACACTTTGACTGGAACTTAAAGTGATATTGACCTTGAGTGTAAATACAAGAATACTAGTTACAATGGTGTATGTTTCGGTATTGTGCAACTCTAACGTTCGCCATCCAAAACCAAAACAAACATATTTTTGAGGACGTGCAACTGTCATCAACTTTTTTTACTTAGTTGTTCCGCCATGCTGTTCAGTTTTTGTCACAGTTTTGTGTTGTAGCCTAAAAGTGTCATTAATTGTCATTATTGTGTGTTTAATTATTTAACCTTCATTACGATGAATGGCGTATACGTCGTTACCTTCCCCATGTCACATTCACCAAGCATTAACCAGCTTTATGTAAAATTTCGATTTTGTATATCAGCTTTCTTAAATGTTTTACGGTCCATGGTTCTCGTTCTCAGTATGTTTTGATTGATACAGGCCGTATTATATACTCGTCTCCGGTACAAACCAGACGAGACACGGCGCGTACGGGCGCCATGCTCTGTTTCGCATCTGTGCTGAGAGAAACAATGGCTAATTACGTCCCACACATGCAGCATAACTTATGTATTGTTAACATATAAAAAACGTATGTACCGCCATATGCATATGGGGTTGGGAAATCGTGAAGTTAAGGATGGAATGCACCGGATGTTTGCGTAGTAGCAGTCATTCATGCTAACTTCAACTTTTTTTAATAACAGACTGCGGTGATTGACTATCGCAACTGATGGAATGTGAACACAGAGCCTAAGATGGAGTTCACCGGTTCAGTAATAGCCTATTCACTATTTCTTTGAAGAGACCGAGTTCGTAAGTTAGGTAGTACATACAGTACCATGAGTTGTGACATTGAAGTTTTCGATAACGTGTATCGAGTTTACTATCTGTTCATTTCGCTTGTACTATTTTAGTGCGAACGAGATGCACAGATAGTAAACAAATAGTAAAGTTCCTGCTGATGTAGTTAATTTGCCACAAAATAAATTCAAGTCATACGTCAAACACTATTTGTTAAGTAAGGAATACTATACTCTGAAAGATTTCATTGAGGATAAGGATGCCTTTAAGCCTGTAGCTTGATACTGTAGTACAGATTATTCCATTACTATATGGTCTTTACCTACTAGTGTCCAGTTTGTTTGACACGAGACATGTTGTTCTCTTCTTTTTTTATTTTATTTGTTATAATGTTTTATTTTACTCTTTAGACACTTAGGGACATTATACATCCCTAATTATTGTATTTATATTATTATTCATGAATATTTATTTGCATAAATAAATATTTATAGCTTCTGACGCATAGAGACATTTCTCTATATGCCTTTCATAACTAAAGTGTTATTTAAGTATGTAATGGACAAGCACAGAATGTGGCTTCTCACCAGGATGTACATGTGACTAAATTTGTTAATTGATAGAGCCTGCCAGCCTGAACATGTCATGCTCACTTAAAAGTCTTTGCTTATGGTGGCGTCGTTGATCGGGTCGCCACTTTCCCGAAGAAAGGTTGAGGGAGGCGATGGCTGAGATACGCGTCATACTCGTGAACGGGTGCTGTTTGTGGAGACCGGTCTGTTTTGGCTATTTGGGGCTATGTTTTAGGTAGTTTTCTTCTTGTTTATTTACGTGATACACTTCATTCGGTGCTTGTTTATCTTTAAAAAACAAAAAGTGTTAGTATATTGAAATTATGACACCTGGAGACCTTATACATCTCTGAGGTTTATTTGTATAAGCATGTATTTCTATTTTTGTGTATATTTTGAAAACAAAATAACTATACATATAATATTTTTTGAAAATTTTGATTACTAATTTTGTAATTTCTAAATTAGAATAAAGGACACAATTCAGATAAGAAAGCATATCGAACGTTTTGTTAACTTCGTTCTTAGCAGTCAGATTTGGACTTTTAAGTAATTAATAATTATTTTCATTTTTTCCTTTGGCAGAATTTTTTTGTAATTGTTGGATATGTTTTCTTAAAGAATAACGCATTTTTATGTAATTTGTATAAGATATCTTTTGTAATACTGTTTTGAAAAAATAAGTCCCGCCGAGTTTCTTGCCGGTCATAAAAGTCAAAATACTTCTCGGGTCAGAGGTGTAGGGTTAGAACCGGTGTAGTTTTTATTTTTCTCTTTTACTTTTGTATACTCGACGTGTAAAAGTGCCCTTGTGGCCTACTTACTGAATAAACGTTTGAGTTTGAGTTTGAGTTTGAGTTTGAGTTTGAGTTTGAGTTTGATACTCGTTATCGAAAACTTCAAAGTCACAACTCATGGTAAGGGTACTGGTAGCGGGAGAGCATTCCATTTAGCTGTCCGTATAAGAAACTTGGTGATGTCATCCTTGTCCCTCCAATAGGGTTTCTTCTTTAGCAGATCTTTCGGGTTCGCTATCCCACGTCTGGGGTCTTCTTGACGTCATTTCCGGGACTTGGGGCTGATTTCTGGCATGTTAAATGTTTCTAGCGTAATCGTGGAACGGTGACGTTTTTAAAATAGCATTTGTGACACTGGATGTCAAGCGAAGCGAGCGTAGATACAGCTCGTATGGGGCGCTTTTCGTTGCCCGTGTGAAGGACAGTAAATTTAATACAATATTCATAAATAGGTATTCATGTTCTCTTCGGATATAATGTGTCAAATATATCTTGACGGGTCATTGAATGAGATAACTATCAACATATTGAATAAAATAGAGAGAGTTTAATTCGCGACAGAGAAATTAAAATATGTGAATGTGTATATGAACCTTATTAGGTACCTACGTATATCTTATAAATAACTAATAAGGTCTCTTTAAGAAACCGCGATTCAAAAACCATAGGCAATCAATAGTTAGACTACATACTACCAGAGACACCGATTGTAAGTAGGTGCTCTCTCCAAGTGAAGTATAGCACTCAAACACGTACTTGAACAAAACCTGCGATAAAAACTACACAGTTAAAATGCTTGTTCTTATTTGTACTTTTTAAACATCTTCCATTCTATTATAGCTCTTAACACTTTATCTTAAAGGTCAGATGGCTATTTTTATAATTAATACGGGATTTAAGAGTCCATTTCTTATTGTAAGTTCTAAATGTACCGATCATTCAAATATAGCCCTTCATGCAACATATTAAGGTTCAACTTATTGTTATTAATTTATACGGTTAATTCGCGGCGGGATCCGTCGATACGTCAACGCCCTACAAGTCAGTCACATTAATTAAGGACGTGGTTTTAGCTGCGCAGGAGTGTAGGCCCGTGTAATAAGCGATTGTTACCTATCCGTCTGTATTATGAAATGTATAAAACAAAAAAAATTACAAATACCTCATAATATACAAAGCAGACACGTAGAGAAATACTCGTAATAAACATATTTTAAAATTGTTCTATTAACATTTTAGTACTAAAAAATAACAAACTTTTCAATTTTGTCACAATACAGTGCAGTTATGAACGACAACTAACCTAAGTTCGGGGGGGGGGGAGACTAGTTTACCCCCCAAGAAACAAATAAAACAATTTAATTAAATACTAATATAATTAAATAATGTGATGTGTTTTTATTCGAATATACGTGATACATCAAAGATTAACACTCGTCTATAATGCTTCGGTATGCAGAAAATATTTCATCTTATCTCTCGTAAAAGTTATTCAATTGCCGCCTTTACTTAAATGATTTCCGCTACCGCTTATGAACTGGATGCCAATAGCGATTTTATGCACGTCTACCGGTCTCGGTAACCGTTACCGAAGTCTACGGGTACGGTTTAATACACTGACCTATAATTATTTCGCGGAACAATGATGCTTAGCTATTTATTGGCACTTACTCCGATGAACTAAGGTAAAAATTTGCACAGAAAGGTAGAAAGAGGTTCACTAGGAAGTTTACACTATAGTGCCGCACTTTTCAAACATTATATAAACGGAAAACACAATATCGTGGATTCCCGTGGCGGCGTCCTTTCTTAAAATAGATTTATTATCTTTTAATTTACATTCTCTTTTTACCAACAAGAACAGACTGCATTAACTGGACTATCTTTATAGTAGCGCCAAACTCAATATGTCGATAGGGCAATAAAAACAAAGCGAGACCGTTGCGACGCGCATTACTAGAGACAGTGAGCGCAAGCGAGACGACTAGTTCAAAGGATTACCACTCAATTGGAACGTTCAAGTTAGCCTCGCTATAGTCGATAAGCGTGGGCTTGTTGAATGTCACGCTATTAAATATCGGTGATTGATTGTCTTTTGTTTAATGACAGCGCCTTATTAAGACTGAACCGGTCCGGTTCCGGATTAATGGAAGCAGAAAAAAACGGAAGTGTTTGTAAGACAGTTATTGTTTTAAATTGAGCCTTAGTCATGGATTTACACTGTTGGACGTAGGTCTTCCCCATAGGGAGCTATGTCTAGCAGTGTTAGGACAGTGAATATAGGTGCAGTATACGAGATCGCCGAATCAAATTAAGTCCTTCTCAGCATTTTTTTTATATATAGGCGTCAAAATATTCGTGATCGCGTATTTTACAACAGCGACTGCCAATCGACCTTCTAGTATTAGGTCTAGTTTCTTCATCATATTTGCATACTTTTTTGTCCGAGCATGGATTGCTTTTACCGTCACACCCGGACTACGGAAAGGCCATAAGTTTCAAGAAACTTAGTGGTGGCTGGTCAGGCCTCTTACCGCGAACATCGAAGTTCGTATATTTCGGGCATATTTTTCTTTTACTCAAATTAAGGCAAATTGAAGAGTGACAGAGACAATCGTCCGTTTTTGAATATCGTTTTTCGCGGTTGCGCCGCAGAGCGTAATGCTATAAACAACACACCGGTGAATGATACAGTTGACTTCAAATTAAAATTGTTACGTTGATCAACAAGGTCAATGAACCGCAGTTTATTGTAATAATCTAGATTTCTCCGATAAGCCCCGTTCATATTTCGATGATTTCTCTTCGAGTGAATAAATTTGTACGTTACGGCAATGTTTTGTTTTTATCAGCCAAATCTAATTATGATCTCTTGAAAATGAAATTATAAAGAAAGAGGTCAAACAGCAGTTACAATCTGTGGTGGCCAAAAAAAAGGGTTTTTAAATCTGCTAATTTTATAAATAAATATTACAGGACTTAAGTAGCAGGATTAAAGTAACGTGATGGTGGCAAACAAGCACATGCCCCACCCGATGGTAAGCGGTCAATGTACCTAACCAATGGACACAGAAATGTACATATGTTGGGAAACGCGACAATTGTCGGCGTGGTGGAATAGGGGCCAGGACTTTTAAAATTGCAAATATTTAAGTCATTTCGACAAATTTCACTATTGAGGTTTAGAGGTCAAAGGCTTTGAGGTTTAAAATGGTATCCGATTTCGGGCATTCATAGGATTTGTCCTTTTTTTTTAGTTTATCATTTATACATACATGATTGTGTATCAACGTAAAATGTACTCGTGTCGTGCCTATTAAAAATTTTAAAACCACCTGACCTCCACTAACCTCCAAATTCAAAACAACTATTAAAATAGCAGCCTTCCCATATAAATGAGGTAAAATTGTCGTAAAGCCTAATTTATGCACATGAAAAAAACCGTAATAAGACATAATGTTTGTTTTAATATTTAGAGGCAGATTACATGCCGCTTAGACGCCGCATCTCGCGAATCTAAATCCTGTAAACATTCTAACAAAATTTGAGTTTTAGTGGTAAACATTATTTGATAGGTTATAATTAAGTTATGTGCTGCGCTACGCGCTGGGATATATTTTACGAATTAAAAGTCGCTTTATGCATTGACAACAAGTCATGTGTTATTGATGACCGGTCTGGCCTAGTGGCCTATGAAGCCGATGGTCCTGGGTTCAAATCCCAGTCAGGGCATTTATTTGTGTGATGTTTAAGTATTTAGATGTACATATCTACTACAGAACGCTGAGGCACATTGTACCAGGGAAAAGCAATCCAGCCAACACGCGAAATATATTAAATGAAATATATATGTCCCTGGTCCACTCTGTCCTATTGTATTGTATCTGCGTCTGGGGTAGATCTGCAAAAACACGCTTTATTCACCTCGAACGTGCTCAACGGGCCTTAATAAAAGTAATATATTTTAAAATAGCAATAGCCGGTTTCCAACTGAACAATTATATGGGCTGAGTGATCTTTTAACAGTTCGAAAGTTATACATCCTATTCATCACTTTAAAAAAACATCGAGTATTACCCTATAATATGAATTACAAAAACAAAAGAAAAAGAACTGCTGTAGCAAAGCCTATAAAAACAGGGTCATCATTTGCCCGCAGACAGTTCATGTTTAAATCCTCAGATATCTACAACAAAATAAACAAAAAAAAATAGACATTTACTCAAAACACTACTTATTATGACTGCAAGAGAGATCCTACAAATTGGCTTAAGACTATAACGTATGATGAGACAGAGAATTTACTACCCCTTTGTTAAAACACACACACACACGCGCGCGTGATATTGGCCAATGAGGTTAATTTATTTTCTCAAACATGCAATGAAATGTCTTCGTTACGTGCGTCATAATAGGCTTCGAAGTATCACGTTTAGGGCGGATCGACTCCAGAGGACAGGTAACGAATTTCATATAAAATTGAAGGCCTAGGCCGGGAAGTAATTTTTTTTTAATTTTTATGTGTACCTGGCGTCTGTGTTCATGAAGCCTGTTCAAACAGCTGAGTTATATTTTTTTATCATTTTTAGTGACTAAATGATTAGCGGGCTAAAAAATAATCTCGCTTATTTCAGACGAAATGGTATGAAGAGATTTATTTTATTTATCATGTAATTGAATATTCATATCATCAGGTTATTACATTATTATATTTATTATTCATGCTCTCAATTTTAAAATTGTATTGGCAACACCAAACACTACTCCACGCATGCGCGTTTTTGAACGCATTTTTGACATCAACCAATCACAGGACACTTTTACTTGTTGTTTTAATAATGGCGGAATGGAAAAGTTTCTCCGCGTGTAAAACTCTGTTTATTAAGACTAAATAGTGGTAAATGGTGTGATTCAATGCTTTTGTGACTTAGATATAGTGTTACGGGTGTATAAAAATTGAATAATCTAACCGGGCCCGGTTTTATCTATATTTTGTTATTGTGTACCGCCAAAGGCAGATGCCGTAGCGCCATCATTTAAAAGGTAAGTGCATTCTTTTTTGGTGGTTTTTCTAAATGTTGTATATAGTAATTATAGCCAGACTATTTATTTAATTATTACATCGAAGGCAAAAATACTACAAAGCGGGATTGGAGGGAAAATTAAAAAACTTATGTCGTGAAGCTGTTTTGTTCAGTGGTATTTTTTTATTTATTTCATTGCATTAGTTTGAGAAAAGCACTATACATGCCTAGCCGTGAAAGGGTCTTGAAGGCTTCGTATACTATCCGGCCTCCTTACAGTCGGCCGTATATACAACTCAGCCTTCAACCCCCTTTTTCCCGGCGGCTGCAGTAATGTACTATTTGTTCAGTTTAATTGTTAAGCTTTTAGAATGTAAGTAAATATTATTACGTAAGCATTAGTTATTATTGTAACGCTAAGGAAGAGCGGCGCCACCCAACACAGGCATTTCTTGCTTACCGGGTGCTTTCATCGCCTTACATCATAAATAATGTACCTATGTCTTGAAAATACATTTTTTTTGTTTTTTTTTTGTTGACCTAGTTTTCCAAGTATAAAAAGTCCCTTCTTCTGTTTACGGCAAGTCAAAGATGCATTGTTCGGAGTCTAAGGAAGCTAGTCTATGATATTAAAACACAGTGTGTGAACGTTTTAGTATGTTTGGGCCGAAAGTAATTAAGTAGTTGCGTAATGGGCTTGCGTGACTATGATGAGTGTCAGAAATTAGACTTTTTGGCTTAAGAGGTCTAGGCAAGGACGGGTTTATCTTTGACTTAAACTGAACCATAATATAGCAAAATAGGAAATGGACAAAAAATATTGTAATATAAGCTTAAACAATTGCACAGATTATCTTGTGTTACCTAAATGATCTTGACTGTACCTGTATACATAAGTACAGTCGACTCGACTACAAAGATATGTGAACACTTTTTCACCTTATTACAAAGGATTAAGGAGAAAAAATGTATACATATCTTTGTAGTCGACTGTACTATAATTGCATCAATGAACGTTATCAGAGATCGTCAACCTTCGCAGGATTACATTTCGATACAAATACGGTCCGTAATCGTTCGATGTGACCGTTACATGGAGGTATGTAAATGAGGTAAAGGCGGTTCACACGTGCGAGTCGGCGGGAAGAGGAAATGATAACGGTCTTGTTTGGATTACGACTGTAGTCCTAATTATGAGAGAAGAACTTTAGTCCCAAAAAAAGCAATTTGTAAATAATATTGTCTTCGGTTGCCGCGATAATTACTCATGAAATAAAACAACTAAAACGGATTAAATCGCGTATACTAATTTAAACTTCATCCCGACGTTTCGAACCCTTTAGCAGCGTTTGTGGTCATCGGGTGGACTGAGGAAAAATATTAATATACCTCCATCCTCAAAAAATTACAAAATGCAAACCTACCCACATATACATTTTTTGAGGATGGAGGTAAATTAATATTTTTCCTCAGTCCACCCGATGACCACGAACGCTGCTAAAGGGTTCGTAACGTCGGGATGAAGTTTAAATTAGTATACGCGATTTAATCCGTTTTAGTTGTTTTATTTCAATTTGTAAATCTAAATAAAAGTTATGTTTACATACTTGCGACGTTTATGTAATCAATGTATACTTTCCAGGCACACTAAACAAAGTCTGCTTTTCAGGCCGAAATGGACTGTAAACTTGTGCAAATATCCATTATCCCTTTGGTTTGCCGCTTTTAAACCGGTTAAACAAAACGTTATTAAACATTTACCGAAATCATAATTGTACTATATAATTTACCGAAATTGTATCACAGGTTTTCTGTACAACTGAATAGCTGTATACAAACTTACATTTGTATATACCTCTTATGGCTATTTTAAAAATGTTACATTACATTTTCGATACAGCTAGTCTAAGATGGTGAGAATTCAGAAAGTAGCTGTCATGTGTTAAGAAGTAGGTATCTAAGTGCGAAAGTGACAAGGGATGCGATAGGCAATAAAATGGCAACAACCCTATCCATTCTGAATATGTTTAATTACCAGGGAGTAGTAAAACTAGTACATACAAGTACTAATGTATACACGCCCTAACTCTATACATGCCTGTCTGCCCTCGTTTTCAACAAAAGACGATAAATCACTTGCGTAATTCCCGTGTCTTTGTTTGAGAGATGAGCATTTACGAAACGGTTCGAGATTCACTTGTTCATTAATTAGTCCAGTTAAACGTAATGATGTATTGTCCTGAGGAAGTGGTGATATTGTTGATTGTGATGGCCTGTTGTTCTTTGTGTACAGCATACCCTCATTATGCTCTTAAATGAGTTGATTACCCCAAATTCGATACCGTATCTAAATAACTAACGAATATATTAATTGTATTTGCCGTGTGATGCCGGCTGACTAGAATAGCACCATCCCATCTCCTCCCGCGGGTGTCGTAAGAGGCGACAAAGGGAAAAATCCTACGGATGGGCAGCAGCGTCCGTTGAAACCCAATCTACAGCTACTGCGGTCGCCAACCCGCCGGCCAAGCGTGGCGACTATGGCAAATACCCCCAAAGATGATACAAGTCATATTTGTGGGAGGCCTATGTCCAGCAGTGGACTGCATCCGGCTAAAATGTATATTAATTGTATAAAAGCGGGTAACTCACGTTTTATAAGTCGGATATTGCTCGACATGTTTCACTTATATTTGCGTTGGCTAACCGACGCAGACTGCGTCAGTCAGTCAGTTCGACTTATAAAACGTGAGTTACCCGCTTTTATACAATTAATATGTTTCAATCTCACGATAGTTTTGTGTTTAAAACTAACGAATATATCAATAAGATTTGGCATCTGTGTGTTATTTCTTCTGATTTTACATAGTTTCATGTAATAAATATTTAATGAAGAGAACAAATAGGTACTACACTGACTAAAGTATTGTTTGTTTAATAGTATAATATGAAATAACTGCAGTTTGTCGAAGTGAGCAAGCTCATTAATTCGTAATAACTGTTTATCTTAATCTTTAATTATACATTCGCTTTTAAGTCTAGACATTTGCCTAAATAACAATGAATACAATGGAGTGTTTTTTTTTATAACTTTTTATAACAGTTATTAAGCATGTACACGTACAGTCGCGATCAGATATTTCAGAGCTGTGGAGGTGGTCACAAATATCGGAACAACGGCTCTATTATTAAGGCGATAAAGTGCATGCTTCGATATTTTTGAACACCTTGGCTCCTCCGATATATTTGATGGAAACTGTACAAAAACTTAGTCAACATGTACTGTCGAAATCGTAAAGCATAAAAAATTTAAATGTATAAAACGTGCTATGTTAATTTTAAGTAAACTTCGTAATCCAAAATTTTAAACAAGTAAAAAAAAAGTTATGCAATTAAAATGATTTAAAAAAGGAATGTTACTAAGGATACAAATTCTGTTAAAAAGGTATAATTTTTTTCTTGTTTTTAAAATACTCTATATTATAATTTCGTCATAATATCTTAATAATTTAGTTAAAATATAACATAATATTATAGAAAGACATATCCATTACTAGATTGACAATAACTTTTTTTTTTGACGTAATAAGTATTAAAATATCTATCACAAAGTTACCTATATCTAAAGTTAATTGATACCATGTTTGACAGACTAGAGCTGGTTAACAGGGTTTCTCCACGAACTATGGTTAAGTAATTTAAACTGGAATATTACGATCATTTATGAATGTATTAAAATTCAAATTCTTGCGCGTTTATAGATAAGCTGCATGGAGATAAGGTAACGTCAAGAAAACCAGAAAAGTAAAACTGTCTAGTGGTTAAATTAAAATTATGATTCCATTTCATTTCTCACACCATATTTCATTTGTAACGGTTCAGAAAAGCGTGCACAGGTAAGTGGCAAAAATATACACTTGCGCATTTATATTATTACTATTAATTAATCCGGATAAATGTTGTACATGAAAAGAGTATAGATTCAAAGATATATTCTCTAGACAATAACATTAAAATGAACGTTTCGAATATATACTAATTATTATATTTTTTATTTCAGTCACAGTTTTGAAAATAACAAAATTAACCTGCTGTCCTTAAAGGCGGTCTAGCGAAAAAAAACTTGATTACATAAACTACTTGGTTATTACGAAAACTATGAAAATACTCTAAAATTATATTGGATGGAAATAAAACAACTGAAAACGAATAAGGTGTCGCATATTCTAATTTAAATTTCATCCCGGCTTTCACAAGACGGTAGTACCATCTTCTCTGCTTGATATTTCTTAATCTCAATAGTTTCTCACAATATTTTGGGAACATATTGTTTCTTCGTGGCGAGGAATTGTTTAATTTCATGAATAATCGCGCCAACCAAAGACAATATTAATTGTATTAATACCTCCTTGTTAGATAAAGTTGCTTTTACCCTTAGAACTCGTATATGTATATATTGTATATGTATATGTCTATATTGTCGTTATTAATGTTATTATCCAAAACATGCCCTGCGGGCTGCGCACACAACTGCGGATGGCAAGTACACAAACAAGCTAATAAACCTAATTGTTTGTAATTTCTCGATGAACAAATAAAGGGCTTTCTAATATTAATCATAATTACTTTGACCGGAAAACGATGTGAAAGCATCATAAAATTTTCGTTTTTATTACTTGATTTCCAACATTTCGATGACAACATCACCAATCATGTTCCTCAAGTGAAACGGTATAAGTTTCATACTAGTTGCTCGTCGCTTATACCCTTTTTCACTAGGATCATAGAAATGTTGTTTTATTTTAACGTGTGTCAAATGTAAAGTGCCGTTGATAAAGAAGTCCTTTTGCATCTATTCCATTCTGTCTATGTCCAGTTTTAAATACATTATAAGTTTTTTTAAGTATTAGTAATTTTTCTAAAAACAGGCCCATGTTAAATCAGCTTTGAAGTCATACAATATGATACTATTTTGTAACTATAGTGTTTATTGTTTACATTAATCTCAATGAAATAGACGTGAGAAAACTACGGGAAGGTCATCGCACATTCTAAATGAATTGTGTCGAGTATGTTGACAACACCTGAACCTGTACCACGTGTTTGCGAAAACGTACTCGCTATCGTCTTAATATAAAATGTGTATAGAAAAATTATACAGAGCCTAACAAAACATCGTAAAAACGTGACGTATGTCAACTCGTGGTAGAGGTTACGCTACGTGAGATATTTGTTAATATCCTGATAGTAAGTTTTGGACATGATGAAATTGTAATATGAAACATTAAAGTTCCGTTACAGTATGTGAAATGCGTTATGCAAGGGCCGGGTTATTTGACCAAATATAGCTCGGACATTACAAAGAGGTTTATTTCAATTACGATTATGTAAGAAGCGCCATGGGACCTACCAAAAAAAATGTTATATTGTTTAATTATGCTACGGTAACAAATGAAAAATTGAAAGGCAATAAAGGTATTATGTTCTATTTGTATTACCAATTTTTTTATTTAATTTTCAATTTTGTAGGTATACATTTTGTATATTATTTTTAAATTTCATACCAACGCTCACATGACTTGCGAAAATATTTACCCTTTTTTAATTTTGAATATTGCCTCGGCAACTTTTTTTTTATACCACAAAGGTGGCAAACAAGCATGCGGCCCGCTTGACGGTAGGCGGTCACCGCAGCCTATGGACGTTTACAATATCGAGGCATTATTCACGCGTTGCCGACACCGTAAAAACCTCTTTACACCCTTTTAGAAGAACCCCCAACTTGTGAAAAGCTCTCCCTAACTTGTCGTACATTATTGGTCATAAAATGCCTCATAGGTTCTACGAGTGACTAGAGGGCTGGCATCTTCCTCGCATAGTACATCGACACCTCTCAGCCTTCTGGGTTCGTCTGGCTCAAAGTTCAAGCCGGTTTTTTATGTGTGAGTTTGAGATAAGAGATGTATCGTTACCGATTTTCCATTATTACTATGAAGAATTTTACCGGCAACAATACATGATGAGGTATCTTAGTTTAGTTTTAACTACCAATACATATACCTTCTTGAATACGGATTGGATTGCACTAGAAACATCAAATACTATGTAATTACCGCAATTGCGTAGGACGTTCGCTTATGACAACTTTCTATCTTCAAATGTCCCATTTGTAACAATTTCCGGCTCATTAGGTTCTTCATTAGGCTCACGCGATGTACGAATCAAGACGTAACTAGGGGTCAGACTGAGGTTTCCTCAAAAGTGATGTATGGGGTTATGTAACAGTGCAAAGTGACCATTTTCGGAATTAGGAGCACGGTGACCCAAGCCGTGGTTTTCAAATGTAACCGCGGCTCTCTCTCGGATCATTCATTTTGGTATTGTTGATCAGTTTTTGCATCAGTTCAGTCTTTTTCTAGAAACCTGACATTCTTGTGTTTATAATACTGTAAAAAATATCAGATGTCTGTTTAACTACATTTATTTAACTTATTACCTACTAAATAATAAACATTAACTAAAAATAAGTAAAATGTACTTAAGTATTTGTGATTTAATGGAGCGTTCTAGCAAATTACGAATTCTAAACGTTATGAATTACTGTTAAAAATATGTCAATAATCAAACATTCACAAAATGCAAAAGTGGATGTTGAGGTTAAACATGTATATTCCTACTGAAGCATTTTTAGAAAAAAATAATTTCTTGCAAGATAAATATCATGATCATGTGATTCTATTCTTCTTCTTTACCATATAGTGCCGGTGGACTAGCACCACCCCATCTCCTCCCGCGGGTGGAAAAATGGATAGGCATTAGGCAGCAGCTTGAATAAATGGGTAGCACCACCCCATCTCCTTCCGCAGCGGCGCTACCGCGAAAAATGATATTCGTATATTTCGGGCATCTTTCTCTTTTACTTTTACTCCAATTAAGGCGCCATGAGAGTGACAGAGACCATCGTCCGAAATTTACGAATATCGTTTTTTGCGGTAGGCGCGCTGGTATCGTAAGAGCCGACAAAGGGAACAAACTTATGGACGGGCAGCAGCGTCCGCCGAAACCCAATCTACAGCTACTGCGGTCGCATACCCGCTTACCAAGCGTAGTGACTATGGCCACGTCCCCCCAAGGTGATACAAGTCATATTTGGGGGAGGCCAGGTCCAACAGTGGACGATTTGCGGCTAAATGATGCTGATTCATCTTCTTTCATTCCAACTCACACAGATATACTATTAAACAACCTAGCCAAAAACGAAGCCAAAGTTATATATACCAACTAATTCAATTACAGCATATAGGTCACGCTACAGGCGACTGTAACATACTAGTACTTTCAAAACTCAAGGCAAATGACATAAGTTAGGGTCTCGATTAACTCTGACCTTTATTTTTCGTCCCCAGCGACATAATAGTTTGCATCACAGACCATTTACGATAATCCATAGACAGTTAAATGTATTACACGATGACATTAAGTTAGAACAGCTCATCTAGGATAATGAATGCCTTATCTAGTTAAACCATCAACTTTGTTACCAAACAGATGTTTAAGATCTTGTTTGACAGTTGACTACCAAATAGGATTGACGTGATTGGTTGAGGTCGATAGTACTAAAAAGGTGAGATTAATAAATAGACTGGTGATAATGATAGACTTACTCCCAAAGTAAGCTGCGCTTATAAGCAACAAGACGTAAATAATGTTGGGTCTCCTTGCCTTCCATATAATGAATCTATTGCTGAATGACGGTGGTAACTATAGTTAGAATCGTTCTGCCTTGGGAATTGGAAGTAAGAAGCAGTGTCTAACTGGTATTGTGTTTGCTACCAAGCTGAAAGTAATGTCCAACGTATTCGACACCTTCGAAATTACCGGAAAACGCTGTAGCTACAAGTGTTGTGTTGTGTAAAAAACAAAGTGTAGAACTTCCTTTAGGTAGTTATATGGATCGGCGTCATACTTAGGGTAACTGGCAGAGAATAGATATAGAAAACTCAAGACCGAGCTCAGTGGCATGCTGTAGGAGACTATATCTCTAGCAGCGACGATGATGATGATGATGATTTTTTTGGAAAATGGAAACAGTTTTTCTCATTTACATAGTAGACACAACATTATACATCTTGCATTTGCTTCCAAGATATTATTACTTTGTAGTGATACTTAACTTGCCAATGAATTGACAGTTTAATTGCCACTAAGTACATAGTAATCAAATACAGCGGACGGCGACACCGCGTCGCCGACTGTCAACTTGCGCCTGCGCTGAAACAAATGACAGTCGCGCAATAACAGCCGATGCAACTGCAACAGTTGTGATATAACCAAATTTTCCGGCGGAAAAAATCCATTTGTGAACGCCTAAGATAGTGATAACTTTTATAAGCATACGCAATAAAAATAATCGTCATAGCAAATAATGTGATCACATTATTGTATCAGAATGATGCAAATAATAATATTTTAAACATAAAACTATCGTGAGATTGAAACATATTAATTGTATAAAAGCGGGTAATTCACGTATTTATAAGTCGAATATTGCTCGACATGTTCCACTCCGTAACGAGGAGCATAATCATGAGTCATTCGCGTTGGCTAACCGACGCAGACTGCGGGCCGCAGCTCTCCGCGACCCTGCACTCGACGCCAGCAACAGCTAAGGGCGAATGGCTCATGATTATGCTCCTTGTTATGGAGTGAAACATGTCGAGCAATATTCGACTTATAAATACGTGAGTTACCCGCTTTTATACAATTAATAATAATATTATTTGAAATTGATAAGTTGCTTGGTTACGAATTATATTGTTTACGAATTATTTTGGCTGTGTCCTTTAAAGTTGAATCCATTCACGAATCTCGTGTTCTGATGTCCTTTGTCTTGTAAAAATTCTAAAAGATAATTTAGTAGGTCGTTAGAACAGCCTTTAAAATAATCCGAATAGCCCCTTGATTGGTTTAATTTACCCCCAGTCACGAGTCACATACGAATTCAGGTTGTTTGCAAACAATAAAACACAATACCCACATTTCGGGTCGCGGCCAACTGCACCACGAAATGAAACTGTCTAGTCACTCTATTATAGACTTTAGTGTACAACTTTTAAGAGCTTTATCGAATGCAATATTTTAGTACCTATGTACATGTTCGTATTTTTACGCTGGCCTCGAATCTAATGAGCTTGTTGTAATGTATTTTGTATGTATTCAAATGTAATTGACAACTTTCGCAATACTATTGTCGCTCGACGTATTACCGTGAAATTTTCTTATGACTTAAGGCGCGGCCTAAGTGTTTTTTGCCCAGCAGATTTGACAATTTAAAAAAATACTTGGGTAGTATTTGAGGTACCAGTTTGAAACCTTTAATAGAGGTTTCCGACTAAAGTCTAGAAATATCCACATTAAATCATCACATTTTTTGTAAAAAATACATGAATAAAAATAATTTTCAAAGTTTAGGTTACTTAGTAAAACTGATATTTATAAAAATTGTATAATAAACATTTCTGGTATTTCACAGCTTCAATTGCAATATCCAATTTAATCCAATTCCCATTTTATTAAACAGTTATCCGTAATCTACGCAAACATTCTACGTTTATCATTACACTCTACTGCTACGTGAAAAAAAAAAACAAATCGATATAAAACCGTGACATAATGAAATTCCTATTAGAAAACAGTATACGTTTTCAATTTTGCGTTTCATTTCCAATCTTATTACTGTTGTACGATTCAGTAATCGATCACTACTGGCACAGATCTAGAGATTTCAAGTTTTTACTTCTCTATTGCAAGGCTATAAGGTCGCAAATAGCAACATTTTTGTTACATGCTCAATGAAGCGTCACCAGAGCGCGCGCGCAACGCAATGCTGATTTCTCATTGGTTGAGTAAGCACGGGTAGATTTTCCTACCAGTGTAATATAAGCTCAAGATATGGAACTATGCGTACTCTGAGAGCGCAAGCTTTACTGGTTTTTTGAGAGTTGTTAAGTGGCAGAATGTCAACGATGTTGTGAATCAATTTCTCTGACACCTTATTTTCGCGTCACGAATCGTTTTACAGTATTAAAATCTATATGAAACTAAATATAGTAACACTATATATGTTATGAGCGATGCGTGTTATGCATTTAATGTACCTATTCTTATCAACTGTAAAATAATCTTGTAAATAACAATTTTTCGACATTGGCAATGCGAAAAAATAAATGTGAACGAAAAATTATTAATACTACAATATTAATTTCTAGGTAATTAACTGGACATAGGTTAAAGAAAAGGATCGATTCCTTAAATTGTTTCAAATGAATTTGAACTGGCTGTCAAAATCTTAAGTCATTAATGCGATTAAAAATATTTGAGTATTACATTTTTCTCGTTAAACTACATCTAACTAATACGTGTAGGTATTAGTTAGATGCACCAGCTTCATATCATTTTTATATATTTATATATTTATATTTACCTCTTGGTACCTACTTGTCCACCTCCCAAAAAATGGCCTCACTGGCCTGGCTCGCACTTAAAAAAAACTTAAGGCTGTAGCTAACGTCATACAGTTAATAACAATAAAATTGCCTTCCACTCATTCATCGGCTATTAGTTCGACGACTTCCGGAATTGAAACGAAATTGATTTTCGATTAACGCATTTATATCGCTGTTACCATCGTAATTGTGATACGGAATACACACGTTCAGTTATGTAATACACCATGTGGGCTACAATTTGAAATGAGCTTAAGCGTGCTCAAAACAAGGTCGTTTTTTAAATATATTCGTGGAGAAAATGAAAATAGTTGATGTTTCAACGGCGTGAGACTTTGCGAGTTGCATGAACGTACGCAACATTGCGGTCGAATAAACCGTGTATACTCGTTGTATAAATACGTGACAAATATAGCTATAGAATCGGACGTGAGATAATTCTATGTACCTTTTTGATAACAAAAGACAATATTGATATAAAAAAATAAAACTAATTTCGCTTCAACTCGCCAATGTTAAAACATGTACTATTTTGCAAACGCTTTTAGTGTTCTGTCGACGAATAAAATAGTCTAGCATAAATCGGTCTAGTCCTATATATAGTCAGTTTAATAAAGCTTGTGTTGTAGATACTAGTACTAAAACATTCGCAACCTAGGAATAAATATTTATAATAAAAACACAAGTAAATTGCACTGGTCAGGATTCCAACTGGGGACTTTGAGTTTCTTCCATGGAAACTTAAAAACACTGGTGTATTCTATTATATTTTAATTGTAACGGACAAATGTGATGTTATATTCACCGGGGGAATAAAAGCTTTCTTATTGCTAAAATGTTATCAAAATCTGCTTACCTTACGACTAAAAAGGTATAAGTACTTATATTTTGAATGTAAAGAACCGACATTCAAATAAATAAAACTCCAATGACCGCCAACTAAGCAGACAAGGCTTATTCCTCTGTACCGCTTTTCCGATGTGCTCAATTTCAAAAATATGTGTCTAACTGTAGACCTTATTTCAACGGATTAAGGTGAAGATACAAGTATGTATATGTGAACGAACCGTATGTTTATGTACTATATGTGATGTTTTGCGTTCACTGTCGTCGCTTCGTTTTTTGCAGCGTTAAGAAGCAAATGGGCCAATGAGCCTACTTATCGCTCCTTACTCGGAAGAGCTGATGGCTGTGTTTGGAACGGTCGAGTAGCTTGCTTGCAAGATAAACAAATGCATTTTGCTTATGGTGACGTGTTGTTCTACACTTAACATGCTAAAATACAACGAGGAAAAAAATAATACTAAATATAGCTAAATTTATGTCAATATAACATGTCTTCAACCACAAATCAGTATAATACTAAGAAAGTGAAATGTTTATATCCATATAGTTCATTATACAGAATTGTTTATCGGGTTATGAATTATATACAGCATAGTTTATTATATTATGATGTGATATTAATTTAATAGCCAAATATAAATAGGAAGTAGAGAAGTAAAGTTTTATATTTTATTTTAATAACAAACTTCATTGTCAAACAGTATTTTTAAATAAGTTGCACTTACCTACCCCTACCCTAGTTTCGGAGAATAAGCACAATATACGAGTAGAAATATGTTAAATTTAATGGTCAATTCACTGTTGACTTGATATAATCAACTAAACTATAACTTTAATTTTGTTAAATTCTGTAGTTACTAGTTAGTATAAATCTACTCTTAGCTGAGTTATTTCACTTGCAGTAGTGCTAGGAGTGCGCACTGAGACAATTATAAATGTGTAAGCCTGATTCAAGCAAATTCACCAATACTTAGTATTCGAATCTTACTATTCCGTAACAAACATTGCCCATAAACCTACATTTTTCACCATACACAAGGGCATAGCTGGAAAGAGTGGAAAGCCAGCAACTTGCCCCTACAACGAGGCACGTGAATATTGCCTAATAGCCGTTCGCGTCAACACGTCGAACGCAGCATTAACATGTTCGTTTCTCCGCTAGAAAGTGGCGCTGTACGGTGACTGTCAATGCAGTTTTTAGTGAAAATTGTCTATGCACGTGGTCTATGGTCTCCCTATAAGTTGACCTGGTTAACGGCGGAATATTGATGGTGCTTGACGAGTATGGTTTTGTGCATTCGTCATTTACTTGTGAATATTTAATGTCTTTGACGTACCTACTCTGTATATTTACGAATTTATATTTTTGTAGTAAAATTTCTAGTCATGTGTCTTTCGTGGAGTTAGATTTGTTTCTATACTTTTGTTTTATGTCTAATCTTTTATTCAGGCAACTTGTTTATCTACTATTCTAATATTAAAACGCAAAACCTTGTCATTTTAGTTGGAAAATATAGCATTTAAGTGAACCCACTTTTTCAAAAATTCTAGTAGTTAAATCCAAGTGCTTATTATCAAAAATACGGTTTGTGTTATAGGACCACTTGCACTACGCATTTAAAATTAATCAAAGGCACAGTAGTCGTACATGACTTTTCATGGTCACGAGGCGGGTATCGGTAACAGATACAATAATAGCTAACGAGCCTACTTGTCTTGTCTGAGTGCATTATATGGCCATATAAAAGCTATCCTGTATAAGGACACTACAGCGTTATTAATAGCACGTAATTAGTTAGTCCGTCTAAGTTATGTTTGCAGTGTAAATGTATGGAAATACCATACTAGACTTAGCGTTTGGCGTACTGTGTTATCGTGGTTGGATTGGAGTCTAAGTATGTGCTATAGCGGCGTTTGACCCGTGATTAAAATAAGTCCTCACAGAAAATTGTTCTAAACTGTGGTAGCAAGCTAGTACTAGGCGACAAGATTTCATAACTAATACCTAATATGCTAAGTTGCGAACAGTGCGCAAAAAGCGGCATATTCAACGATTTAAAAAGTTAAATATAACCTATCAGCCAGTAAGATCCACTACTGAAAATAGGCCTTCCCATACCCACAGGGAGTTGTATCTGAGCATTGGGGGTACAATGCCATAATCGCTAATAGGACACAGATCGCATTTTATGTTCCATCGCTCTAAAGAGACGCTGCCCGTTCTTCCTGGTTTCTGATTGTATATCAGGGATAACACCCTGGTCCGTATAAATAAATAGAATAAAATCGACACTAATATCTACACTAATCTACACTTCTACACTATAATCTACATCAACACTAATATTATAAAGGCGAAAGTTTGTGAGTGTGTATGTCTTTTACTTCTTCACGTCTAAACGGCTGGAGCGAATTTAATAAAATGTGATAGCTGGCACCCTGGATTAACACATAGGCTACGTTTTATCCCTAATAAACCGCGGGTAACAGCGCGGGGCACAGTCAGTATGATAAAGGCGAAAGTTAGTGAGTGTGTGAGTGTGTATGTTTGTTACTTCTTCACGTTTATTTAGACGTGAAGATGTAACAAATCGCTAAGCCATGAGCGATTTTAATAAAATTTGGCATGGAGTTAGCTGACATCCTGGATTAACACATAAGCTACGTTTTTTCCTAATAAACCGCGGGTAACACCGCTGGGCATAGCTAGTAAGACTATTCGTGGGAACACATTATTTACATAAAACACGAAACAGACGATCCTACAACATTACAAGAAGTGCCACGAATAGCTAGCTCAGCATATTGCTAGCATGTTGCCAACGCTGGTCTTCCGATGAGGCCAATTACTATTTAGTCAGACTAATTATCCGATATCTGTTTTTTATAACGCTCGAGAGTCAAAATCAGTTTGGTGTACTGACGGGATCTTAATACAATTCGATCGATTCTTATTACAGTGCAAAATATGTATTCTTACAAATGTACCCATAGGTGCAGTTGTTTGTGTGTTTACATTTCTCCAGTGGGCGCGCCCACTTGGCCGATCTGTTTATCGCTCGCTCAATGGAGTGTTTAATATGTATATGATAAATTAGTTAGGTATACGAGTTTTGATTTCAACATGTGTAAGTATGCGTGATTGTATAGCATACCTTACAGATCACACCCGTAATATGTGTCATTATCTAGGAAAAGGGACCTTATTGTCGACGGCACTTACGTCGAATCGCGTTGCGTTTGTATTGTATCGTCTTGAACAACGACATAAGCGCCATCGACAATAAGGTCCCTTTTCATAGATAATGTCACATATAGTCAAGGTAAATATCGATACGTGTACAATGCAAAATATATTAGATATATAACATGATAGAGTAGGATTATATTGTACTTTGTTTTTATGACAAAGTGGCACACGAGCAGACGGATTGCCTGATGGTAAGCAATTACCGTCGCCCATGGGCCCCCATAAGTACGCTACTGTACACTACCACCAATGGAGTCACAAGCGCGTTGCTGGCCTTTATGGGGGTTTGGAGCTCTGGGAACCAAAAACTTATATATTATGTTTTGAGACTTTGGCGGTATGGATTATCTTAGACTTTGAATGGACAATGTTGAATGTTGCTGTTTTCTTGGATGTCGTTATCGTATAGTTTCAGTACCCTTACCATGAGTTGTCTTTGAGGTTTTCGATAGCGAGTCTTAATTTTACTATCTGTGCATCTCGCTTGTATTATTTTAGTGCGAACGAGAAGCACAGATAGTAAACTCTATACTCGTTATCGCTATCACAACTCTTGGTAAGGGTAAAACTGTACCCTAGTAGTTTCAGTAGTAGTTTCAGTAGTAGTTTTGTAGTAGAGCGACATGTCTATAGTAAGCATTGTGACACTTAAGGCGGCCGATAGAGTACCTACGAGTTCTGTACGGAAACTGGTTACAAATAACAAGTTTGATAACGCTCTAAGTATATAACCTAAAATACTATTATGTAAGACCGTATAATATTTCTTGTTTTTAACCAATAATTCTTACTACGACTTCAATTATCCAATAAACGATTTTTAACTCGATTTCCGACCGTTTATCAGTATTTACCATGAAACCAATACGCACCCAATTAAGATGAAAAATGACACGCTAAAGTCACTGAATGCATAACTTACGGTGCATAACCGGGGTTGCATAACGAAATGCATAAATCGTCCTCGATTACGTGCGACTAAATTATGTCCCGGGTGTGTCGAGTTATGTCGTAATAAGTAATTTAAGTTGAAGGATCTGAGGTCTTAATATATATTGGATTTTTCCGTAAATGAAATACGATTTTTTTTTTATAAATAAATGGAAAACTACCACTCTCTTAACCCCTTCCTGCATATATAGACATATACTCGTATGACAGTTATAATTTTCACTGTTCTAATAAATTTGGTAATGTCGAATTCTAGTTTCATCTTCAAGCGGTAACCGTCATAATTTTGGCATCTGGATTCTGCCTAACAGCTGTCTATTTCATTATGCATAATGTACAGCTAAGAGCATAAAAATGTATAAACTTTTTAAAAAGTTAATTTTTTGAAACACTACGCACTTAAAAAAAGTGTCCTTAACTGTTATAGTGTGAGGCAGAAGTAACTTGAAATGTACTGCAACTGAAACACAACATGATTGTAATAACAATGTCTACTTCGGGTGTGCAATAAAGATTATTTATGTTATGTTGTGTTATACAAACACTTCCAAATGTCGACTAATTCCAATATCGGATGTTACATCTAGATTAGTGATTCCGTAAGCTCAAAATGTATTTATCTTTACGTATTGCATCTACCCACATTACATACCGTATGTAAACAATAATATTATTCCTCTCAACATTTTTGATCATATGCTTATCTCATTGCTTTACAGCGGTCATAAAATAGCGGGCGGGTCATTCTTGCCCATCTGGACCTCGAGTGGGCAAAACAACATTTATTACTGTAACCTACGCGTTTCGCACCTTTGTTGGTACATTTATTGCCCTCTCTGAAATAATAACTTCATTTGACAATATGTATTTTATGCGTCATAAAAGTTTTGATGTGTTTTTTTTTGTTTGTTGTCGATTTAACTGTTTCAACCACCGGCTGCATACATAATGGTTCTATAAGATGCCTGTATGACTTCATATCGATTAGTTTAGCTTTGATTTTGATAAGATCAATTAAAACTTTCGGTATCGGATTGTAATAACAGTCGTACAATCAACAACATATCTAATTATGGTAGTATTGAAAGTGGCTAAATATATCGTAACACATCTTTACCGCTAAATGTACTTATAACTGGACTATACAGACAGCGTACCTTTATAAACAAGGTAATCAATATCTCTACGGATAGACGACCAACTGACGTCTCGGCAAATGTCAAACCATAAATACGGGTTCAACTATAGCGGACGAATACATGCGTTTGATTTTCATGTCAGTGAGGGTGATTAACATTTTCAGCTCCGTGTATTCAAAGGGTGATTTAAAGCTTTTTGCCATTAAATGTCTAGTTCTCATGTAAACTGATGAACCATGACGGCCAGTTTCTAGTCCACTAACTCCTACCTAGAGAGCCTTGCACCTGCCAAGTACTAAGTAATTATGTTTTTATACCTATTAAATGCTTACATCGCAGTTTCCTCGTGTTGTCTGACCTTACGGAAGGTAACATTATTATAATAATGTGTTATTATAAAAGAAGCCACTTTTATAGTGGTTATGTGCGAACGTGCCCTAATAAGTGAAATGAGTGTTATTTTTAAATTCTCATCCCACTTATAGCAGGATGATATAAGAATTATGTATTAGGTACTGGACCACAATACATAATTATACCTAGCAGATAGATGAACATAAATACTTAATTACGTAGATAACGATATGTTACCAAGGAAAAGATACTATATACGTGATACATACGAATAAAGCCCTTATCAAGATTCAAACTCGGGAACTCCTGCTCCGTAAGCCACTATACCGATCGACTAAGCTAGGAGACTTAAGTCTATATTGCACGATACATTATTTTTAAAATAACAACTGGTAAATAAAGTAGATAGTTAATTACTTAAAATTACTTATATTTAAGATGTTAAACATTTCATATAAAAAGTTCTTTGTTTTGTACGAATATATAAAAAACCAGCGTGCTACACCCTCGGCCTCGCCGTTACTTTCCATCAGGTGTGACTGAGGTCAAACGCTGGTCAGTCTTTTATAAAAATAAAAATATATAAATATAATAAATGTGGGCATTCCGTGTTTGAGATATGATATAAAGAGTTATTGTATTGTAGTTTAACTTTGCGATTTGTATTATAAATACACTATGTTACTATTTAGTATAGTAGTGTACTTATGTACCGTCAGCAGCACAAGTTGCTAAGCGTTTGAAGTGTTCAAAATGACCTACACGCGCTCTTATTCTCTTGACAATAGAGACGTGTTGACCTCATTTTGAACACCTCAAATGTTAAGCTACTTCTCCTGCTGACTGTACGCCCTTACAGTTCGCAACGAACAAAGGCTACTCAACAACCTTTCTAACCTTTATTGGTATAGTTTCATTGCGTGGGTTTAAAGGTCCAAAGATACCAATCCCTACTTTATGTCACAAACTCACAATATACAGAATGTACACCTAATCTGTAATCCTAGAGCTCAGTTGCCCACGTATATAAAACCTTATTTGTTGCTAATAAGTCCCGCCGTAGTTTCTTGCCGGTATCTTCTCGGGTCAGAGGTGTAGGGTTCGAACCGGTGTAGAATTTTCTTTGATGTTCATAAGTACATGGAATTTGCCTAAATTGAAAAATAGAGATCTTTTATCTTTATTTTTTATAATTATGCGGGTGAATCATAATATTCATAATATAAACTACAGTAGTACGTTTTCCATTAACTAGTATCAATGCCCCGACTCTAATTAAAAACAAATAATTTTATTGATTTTGTCACTTATTTTACTTTTTACTATGATATGGAAAAAAGCTTTAAAAGATATTTAATATGAAATTTTGATAACTGGGCGGCCTCATCCCATGTATCCGCATACATGTACTTATTAAATTAATAAAGTATTTAGATTTTTTAAATGATGAGTATCGGAACAGGTTCGTCCGGCTTGTATAATAAGTACCTATTGTAAAGTTGAGAGAATATGATCGGACCTCAAATCTTCATCGACTAAATAAAAAATTGAATATTTGATTTGAAATAGCATTTATCGTAATGATCTAATGATATAAACTCACGATATTGCATTCATACATCGAACATTTTCGTCAACACGGCCGATGTAGGCTTACAAAAGTGTAGGTATTTGTGAAAAGAGCACAGTCAGAAGTGGCGACTCCATACAAGCAGACAGAAGACATTTAACGCGTATTGTACTTATATGTTGTCTTACATATTGTTAGAGGTTTTAAATAATAATTAGAGCTTATTAATATGGGTTGATGACTTGCGCTGTACTGGGTTCTAAGTCACCTCCCTACACTAACCTTTCCACCTGTTTTTGTCTCACCTTACCTAGCCACCGGAAGCCGCACAATAAGATCAAACCCTAGCAGGCTTGTGGGAACCCGAGGTCAATGACCCTGAGTGCATCGCCTGCGTCTGCGCATGGCACGGTAATAGTCAACCTTTACACAAAACGGCTGCACCGCATTACAAATCTGAGGCGCTTGCGACCTTTCTAATTATACTGGTTAATAGGATTGCACTAGTTTAGAAAGACTTATGTGTGCTAAAGTTATTTATTATTTATGATCTTTCGGAATAAGTGAGTAGTATGCCGTGATTCAGCGAGGCAGGATTGTACACTTTAATTGCCAAGGAAGGAAGCTATTTACATATTTTAATAACTGTTCTGTCGCATCGTCGGTTCAATGAAAAGGCTTGTTAGTAAATTAGACATAGTATAGTGACTGATGGCAGACGTCCATGCGTATCTATAATTTGAAGTAATTTAATAAGACCATATTTTATACAATAAATTAAATAAGTTAATAATGAGTGACTACGGTAAGCAGCAGAAGTGGCTAAGCGGTTGAGGTGTTCAAAATGAGGTCAAAACATCTCTATTGTCAAGAGAATAAGAGCGCGTGTAGGTCATTTTGAGCACTTCATCCGCTCAGCCACTTTTGCTAATGATTGTACCTATGCAGCGGGAGGCTCTTAAAAAGTTACATGCATGCTGCACCCTTACTATGAGTTGTGACTTTGAGGTTTTTGATAACGAGTATCGAGTTTACTATCTGTGCATCTCATTCGCACTAAAATAGTACAAGCGAGAGGAGACTCGTTATCGAAAATCTGAATGTCACAACTCATGGTAAGGGTACTGAACCCTTTGGCGTCGTGTGATGCCATGCCGATCGCGCCACCGACATCTATAGTTAATTGTTTTGGCAGACCCTAACAAAGCATTCTACCTTCTGACAGATAAGCTTAAATAATCTTCACTAGTTGACACGGTAGCCGTAAGACGGGTAGCATGGTTGTCATTTTATCGTCTATCGCGCTATCCGTCACTTTCACACTCATTTACTTGGAGCGTGAAGGATATTGTGACAAGTGATAAAAAGCCGACCATATTAGCAGTGGGACACCATATTTTGGAACAACACGAGCATTTAAAAAGTTAAAAATGTTTTTAAATATTGTATAGAAACCTTGTTGCTTTATTCATACTGTTTGTTAAAAAACGAAAACTATTCATGTCCGCACAATAATTCTTATTCCACGGAAATAAATGTAATAAGATAGAAAAACTGATTAACCGGTTCCGATCCACGTGTTTTATTATACCTAATTAGACGTACGGTTAGGTAAACACCAATATCCGAAACTGATAAAATAAATTGTTTTACAATAACGGAATAATCGGCTCTAACTTTCTCAAACTCCTATCATTCCACATACATCAATTGAATATCAACTTTATGATTAAAGAATAAAACACACATTCCTGTGGCATTTTCATTGTTAGACTCGTTCAATTAATATACGAATAAAAGTGGAAAATGTGAATAAGGAAATAGACTTGGCGCTTCCTTAGAACGAGTAACTCGTTTGTTCTCGTTTACTGTCAAGTAGAAAGACACTTAATTATATGCGTCTAGTTGAATCTAGAACATTCTAGCAGCGATATATAGGTGAAAAATTTCGCTAAAGCACCTATGTAGTAGTCGGCCTTCTATATTCAAACTTTGACTTAGGTTCCATATTCATTGCCAGCACAACTACATAGACATGATCCTTCAATTAAGTTTTTCACATTTACGTATCTATTTTCGAGCTACCTAATACCTAGGTACATGTTATGAGCTGTTGTTACATGCTTAATTAATAATTAATTTAGGCTTGTATTCAATTGACCTCCATCATAATTACTTACATAGTTTTCAAATAATTTTCGCAAAGCAATAGGTCTTATACCTATATATTGCTTTATATTAGATATGAAAAAAAAAGCTTCTAAAGTCTTAAGTATTACAAAGCTGGTAAAATAAAATATAATCTTAGGTTTACATTCGTAACTTTGAATAGCTTTCTTGTACCTATTTAGTAGGCCGTATTTATGAAGATTGCTTGAAACAATATTACAAACAATATTTTATTAAGAAAATTATGGTATCTATCAGTTATGTTTATGGTTCTTAGGTTTACCCTACACCTCACTTGCGTTATTTTTCAAAAATATTGTAAATTTATATTTATTTGCCGCCATTTTAATGACACAATACGAACCTCCTAGTGACCTCTTTTAACCCTTTTTTCATTGTTCCAGAGCGATGCCTCGGTGGAAAGGCAAACTGAGGTAGCCGGCAGATGGCAGCAGCGCCGGCGATGTTCCGGCCGGGGCCACTGGACCCCTCGTGCTACGCTCAAAGGGTATGTAGTTCAGTGTGATGACGGCAGATGGCACTGTTCTAAATAGTTATTAAATACTTTAAATCTCGCCATAATGTAGAATAATGATTATTTAATCCGATAAAAAAAATAACAATGTAAATAACCTAAAACGTGATTTAATGAGTTATTAAGGAGTGAAGGGCCACACAAAATGTTATTTAACTGACAGAAAATGTCGGACTAATATATATAAAAAAAAACATGAAATGTTAAAATAAATAATATAAAAGTAAAAGACAAGGTAATAAGGTAATAATTGATAGACCTATTTATTCCAAGTTGAAATAAGTCTGACTTTTTGATTTTGAAAATAAGCACCTACAATATACTATATTCCATTAGTCCATTTTGTAGTTAATACACCTTTATTGCCAAAAGTATAGGAGCGCGTGTAGGTAATTCTAAACATCTCGCCCACTTCTGTTGCTGAATATATTAATTACTTATATATATTACTTTTGCGAGAGCAGGTATGTATTAAATTCCAGTAGTCATTGATTGCATGAAAACTCATAAAGAACTCCGAATTAGGGTAACCACGAGTTCATGAAAAATTGTAACATCCTCGAGATAAAAAAGCGAAACACATCCTTTTATATTTCCACGCGTTACATGAGCCGTGGAATACATGAATAGCAATTTCGGGGCCACTTAATTTTCCCTGTGGGAGTTACGGGGTGCTGTGACCACACTGGGCGGGACAGTGCCGATCGTACCAAAGGTTTTAGTTTCGCTTTATTGTTTTTGAAATCTCCTGACTTTGGGATGCGTAAGCGAAAGTGAATGGGTTAAAGTGTGGGATGTGGTCTGTTTTGTTTATCGTTTATTTTAGCTATATAAGGGTTGTTTTCTACATGCGATACTTTTGGGCCTTGATTGTAGGATCTTTGTAAACGATTAAAGGATTTGCTGTAACGGGCCGTTAATCAAGTACTTACAAGAACGCCTAATATAATTTTAGACTAACTGTTATTCGCTTTATAAAGGGATGCAATGATGTGCAATTTTGTCTGGCGATGGTGAAAATAAGCCATGGTGTTCATGCAAGCTGGGCCGACAATTTTCAGATAAACTGTCGCATATTTGCTACATTATGCCCAATAAACCTAATAACGGAGTAAGTAAACATCCGACCTGAGCAAATTATTCCATAAATCTTGTCCCGTCGAGACATATATTTACTCTGGGAAAACATGTCAGATTCGGATTTATTTTGAGTCTTCCTAATAATCATATAATAAATGTCTCAAGTACCTAGCATGTAACGTTTTAATTTGTGAATGCATATAGATTTACATGGAATGCTAAATATAAATTTTACAACTAAATCAACAAACTAGTTTTTAATTGAATGTAAAAAATGTTGTGGAAATTTAATATTAATAAATTTCCGTCCAGTTCAATTTTGTCAAGAAAAATGTATTTCAGCAACATGAAGTTTAATTTAATCTGTAAATAACCGTCTTTAAAATTAAATAGAGCTATTCTGTACTTTCGGTTTGTAATGATTTCTTTGTAATGGTTTGTTTATCACTTATAATAGGTAAGTTTAGATGTAAGATTTGTGTAAGACATTTTATTTTCTCAGTCAGTGGCGCCACATTGCTTGACAGTATTTTTGTCTCATCGACCGCGACTTTTATTTCCGCACCACAACATTTGCACATGGCCGACACTTGACAGAAATATAATATATATATTATGCAAATATATTACTCAATAACAATTCATACATAGCTTGCTCTCATCTTGAACGGTCAACAAGTGTATACCGGATATAATATACCAATGACAAGATCTAACGTATATTGTTCCAGTGACAATATTATGGTTTTAGGTCAAGTGTCTTGAGCGGATCCAATATTGTAGGTAAATTGAAATTGCATAAAAGCCCTGCCTGTGAGGCAGTATAAGCGGTACTCCACGTCAACATTGAATAATATATAGTATGAAAGAGATGGCAATTCCAGTAGCTTCTGTTAAATTATCTATTTATTTAGGCATGTACTTAATAAGTAATGAGGAATAAACTCATTTACTCATACAAATATAGTCTTGAAAACTGCCGGGAAATGTAGTGGTGCTAATAGTGAAAAGCTGTTCGAAACTAGAATTTGTATATAACAATAGTTTAGTTTATTATTTCATTGTTTTTTCGAGACTGTGTCCTTCAAGTAAATATAAAGGGTTGTTAACCTACTAATTATAAAGAACGTTTGATATTCTGTAATCAAAATATATATTTATTAAAGGAAGAACCTACGGTCTATTGCAATGACCTTTTAAATTAGAAACGTGACTTTGTTGTGTGGAAGGAACTTTTACTGAAAATTAGTACCTAAAGTGTAGGTATACAGAATACCTAATGAACTATAAAAAGGTGTGCAAGGTAGGGTAGGTAACCAAAAATTATCCATGATGAGTGATTGATGGTTTTATAAGTAGTAGGTACTATTGGGAGGTAATCTACAACATTAAATTTTGTCAATATTAACTTTACGTCACGAACGCGTTTGCGTTTCCCACATAAATAACATTATCACTTACGCGTTCGTAAACGTTTTTTTACGTCAAAAGAAACTTACACTAGAGCCTCAGGTACTTTTTAACAATACTTATAGTAAATAGTAGCAGCGGATAAGACAACAAGTGTCTTATTTACTCTAAATACTGGAACTTCTGACGAAAATTTATGACACAAAGGTACAAAAGACAAATATATCATCCCTAGATAAGAAAAATGACAACATGTTGCGCGAAAAGAAACGGCAATCATGATTCATGAGTCTCCTGACATATAATTACCAGTTTAGATCGAAAGATGCACTAAAAGTAAGATGAATAGCATAATACCGTGTGAAGATCTTAGTACTTTTTCATATTAAGAAAGCCTGCGTTAAAACAGAGGAAAAGTGAAAATTTTCTTACGATATACTGTGACAAGAGTGTAATTACATTCTCAGTATCGCTTTCACGTTCTTAGTACCTACGAGTATACGTGCTTGATTAGAGAGGACGTTTAAAGGGATTTAGCCATGATCTTAATTGATAAATATGCTTGTTACTGGTAATTAAAATATCTGCACTAACTAGTTTCAAGATTATATGTCACCCGGCTAAGAGAAATGCCTGTAAGCGAATCTAACTACTTATTAAATCATTTATTATCTATTAAATCATTACCTATCAATATGGACGTGCATTAGATGTGTCAAATTTCAAAATAGCTGTAAATTATGCAATTGCTTTCTTGGAAATCTTATAAGCAGTTAATATAATACTTATTTGTAGTCTATAGGTACAGTCATAATACTACCTAATATACTCGTACTAACGTTACAAAACGAATATACCATACTGGTACATTTGGTATGGACATTTTTGTCACTAGAACTTGCTTGAAGCTGATATTACGATCCATACTAATATTATAAATGCCAAAGTAACTCTCTCTGTCTGTCTGTCTGTTACCTCTTTACCATTAAACCGCTGAACCAATTATGATGAAATTTGATATGGAGACAGTTTGAGCTACGAGAAAGGACATGGGATAATTTTTATCCCGCAACCATACTTTAAAGACGGGCTGGCCGACGGAGTCGCGAGGAAAAGCTATGCTATCCTAATAATGCTAATGCTATCCATATATTTACAAGATGAGTTTTTATATTTGTCTACATATTCCGAGTGTGACGATACTATCCAGCAAGAAAATTCTTAAAAAAAAAACATTACTCCCTAAACCAGTAAACCAGAATCGATACTAGTCCATACTAATATTATTAATGCGAAAGTAAATCTCTTTGTCTGTTCGTCTATCTGTTACCTCTTCAAGCTTGAACCAACTGAGATGAAATTTAGTATGGAGAGAATTTGAGCTACGAGAAAGGACAGGATATTTTTTATCCCGCAACCATACTTCGTTAGGAAACCGGACTAATCCCAATAAGGTCCTATCCCAATATAGTATACCCTCTGGGTTGGAAGGTTAGATGGCAGTCGCTTTCGTAAACCTAGTGCCAACGCCAAATTCTGGGATTATTTGCCAAGCGGACCCCAGGCTCCCATGAGCCGTGGCAAATGCCGGGACAACGCGAGGAAGATGATGAACCATACTTTAAAAACGGGCATGGCTGGCCGACAAAGTCGCGAGGAAAAACTAGTATATTTATATACATAGTCACAAAGGGACGGCCTTGTACCACCAAGCCCACGGTGACCTTACTTTCGTCTCTTACACAATTGTACTGTATTGTGCTCCAAATCTCTAATCAACCCATCACGATTCGATAAATATGGATGTGGTCCATTGATTGCAAGGCTACATTCTAAAACCTTAAGTCAAAGTAGTAAGGATTATTATCGAATGACAAGAAGATAGGAATCGTTTGCAGTTTTTGATCTGCTTGCAACAATTGAGTTTATTGAATTGAATTATATAAAAGAAGCTTTGTAATTTGCATTCCTTATATGGTTTGATTCGTTATTCAATAGCCAGGTAATCCCTACAATGCAATAAGAGCCTGTAGTTGATTTAAAATATATCATGTCTGTTAATTTAAATAAATGTGTGAGATACGGATAAAAACCAAATAATTAATACACAAAATTACATAATATTTTCTTTGGTTGCCGTGATAATTATTAATTCAGGCTGGTAACACCGAACTCTGCTAAAAGGTTCGAAAAGTTGCGATGATATTTAAATTCAGTATTCGCGATAATATATTCTTTTTCAGTACTTTTAACCCTACAGTGCATGACATAAAAACATATTTGGTTGAATTTGAACTTTGAATCACTTGCAATATAGTTGAAAAATATTCGTAGACAGTAAAGAGTTAAGACAAATTTTCCTTAAACCCAACCAAAATATTAACACAATCAAACTTTATGTTCACGGGAAAATGACAACTAAATAGTGTAGATTGCCTTTAATTTGAAAACCGTTAAAGAAAACAAAGAAGTGCGGTTAAAATTATGTTAAACAATAGTAGATTGGGCTCGGCATAGAAAGCAGAGTTAATTAAGCAATTAAATAATTAAAAAAAATTGATTGTTTTTGAATTCGATAGAACCTTAAAATTATCGTAATTAATAAATGCTGAGTGTTGTTTATTAACATTGCCTTTACTACTGTTTGTTTAGTTTGGGTAGGAATGTAGCTTTTGTAATGTTTTTTTTTATGTAGTTACTTGAGTAATTCCTTACACAAAATTATGAAAACAGACATGACAAAAATTACTATGTAAGTAAGAGACAGGTGTCATGTGATATTAATTGTAAAGAAGCGGGTAACTTACGATTCATGAGTCGAGGCGAGTTGGGAGTCTTAGTCGGTCAGCTAACGCGAACAGCTGATGATTATGCTCCTCGTTACAGGCTGAAAGATGTCGAGTAATATTCGACTTATAAATATATATATAATAAATATTTCGGGACAATCTTACAAAAACTGACCTAGTCGTACATTAAACTCAGTAAGGCTTTGTTGTAGGTACTAGACGACGATATATATAATAGATAGATAGATATATATATAAATACTTAAATAGATAGAAAACACCCATGACTCAAGAACAAATATCTGTGCTCATCACACAAATAATGCCCAGACTGGTTCGAACCCAGGACCATTGGCTTCATAGGCAAGGTCACTATCTACTAGGCCAGACCGGTCGTCAAACTTATAAAAGGTGAGTTACCCGCTTTTATACAATTACTATAGTTGAATCTCACGATAGTTTTGTGTTTAATTAAAACAGTGTCATGTCTATACAAAACGATATGATATGATATAAAGGTTGTCTGGATGTGATCACTTGTTGGCACTAAGATTTGTTGCTGACCTCTACTTTTACTTATTGCAGTCTCTATGTATCTGCTGTTGTTGTTTGAGATGTGCAATTAAGAGTTATTGTATTATATTTGTATTGTATTTTTTTTATGACATAAGGTGGCAAACGAGCAGACGGATTGCCTGATGGTAAGCAATTACCGTCGCCCATGGGCACCCGCAACACCAGGGGAGTCACAAGCGCGTTGCCGACCTTTAAGGGGGGTTGGAGCTCTGGGAACCTTACTCACCATCAGGAACACAACACTACATACCTGAAAGGTAGCAGTGCTATTATGGCTGTGGTTTTCTGTAAGGAGGAGGTACTTCCCCAGTTGGGCTTCTCCAGGCTCGAGCGTGATGGTACTTCGCTGTGCCCTACCTCTCATTGTCGGACGTAGTTTAAGGACATACCCGGGTCCGGAAATTGTATGATGTATTTAGTTTTATTGTGCGGACCTACTAGTGGTGGAGGTCAGTTTTTCTTACACAAGACTGAGCTAATATGGCTCTGCCTTTTCTTAGTGCGCCTAAGAAAAACTTGTAAACCGGGGAAAAGAGTCAAGCAGGCGGGAATAATGTGTTTTTTTTTATACCAGACTGACCTGCGTTTGACCTCATTCACACCCGATGGTACTCGTAACTGTCAACGACGTCAAGGGTCTAACACGCTGGTTCAGTAAAAAAAAAAAAATTACGGGACAATCTTACACAAATCGACCTATTCCTACGGTAAGCTCAGTAAGGCTTGTGTTGTAGGTACTAGACGACGATACATATAATAGATAGATACATATAAATACTTACATACATAGAAAACACCCATGACTCAGGAACAAATATCTGTGCTCATCACACAAATAACTGCCCTGACTAGGAATCGAACCCAGGACCTTCGGTTTCATAGGCAGGGTCACTACCCACTAGGCTAGGCCGGTCGTCAAACAGAGCCTATTCACTTGAAAATACCCAAATTATATCTTTCCGGGAATACAGACAAAAGGAGCGAATTACATTCCTTAGCAGTTCAGATTATTATTCATTTATTTATAAACACTTGTCAAACCGAACTGCTGTTGATAAACGTTTCACTTTTTGCAATTTACAGATTTTTGGTTACAAAGACACAAAAATGAAGGCAACTTTGTAGATGAAAGTTTATATACAATTTACTGTGCTCCTGTTTCTCTCGAAGGCCTGAGGTACATCTTCTTCCTATGTCAAGCATCTGCAGTTAACTTTCCAGCGATTTATATTGAAGTGAATTGAAGGAGTCTCCTCCTTGCTTTCCGATATTTGCTATTTTCTTTTTATACGAGTTGCATTCATTTTATTTAGTGCTGCATGTTGTATCGTAACTTGGTATAATACGTACAGTTAGCAGCAAAAGTGGCTGAGCGGGTGAAGTGTTCAAAATAACCTACACGCGCTCTTATTCTCTTGACAATAGAGATGTGTTGAGTCTCATTTTGAACACCTCAACCGCTTAGCCACTTTTGCTGCTGAATGTACCTAAAAGTTTAAAGGAGAAAATTGAAATTTTAAGCTAAATTATATTCTAGAAATGACATCGAGTTTTCAGTAAGAAACTAATTTTAGAAATTTAACTCATACGAGTTCAAAGATTTCAACGACCTTTACGTTTCAAGCGGAGTTGTGGGTGACGCTAGTGTAGAATATAAATAACTATACAATGTAAACAAACAATAAATTTTCCTCTTTATAATAGTAAAGTATACAGCGTGGGCAAACACCCCACAAAGTGGATCGACGACCTGGTAAAGATCGTGGTAATCCATGTCGCTGCGGGAGGCGCAAAACCGTTTTTGTATCTCTTTGGGGGAGGCCTATGTCCAGCAGTGAACATCCTTCGGCTGATATGATTATTGTTTATGTAACATTATATTTATTAAATGTTTGTATTGATATTAAAGTAGCTTGTGGACTTGGTGACGCAAATGCATACTTGCATAATGCAGCATGTTCACTTTCGTTCAGGAATGTCGAATGAACGTGTTTAGCAAACTGTTGCTATATAATAATATAATACTTGAACATGCCTTCAGGGTTTAGAACATACATATAATAGACACATAATAATCGTACCCGTTTCCTAGACCAGGGGGCAAATATTGTCTGATTTTCACTTGCAAATTACTATTTATCGTTAACTTAACAGTGTAATAAAATAATTTAAATTACAAACCTAAAATTCTAAATAAATCTAACGTAGCCTCTTTGGCAAGTGTGGTATGGTGCCAAAGAGGGAGAGGAGTGCTGGCAGCATTTCTTAGCCGTGTCGCAATAGTAAAGCGTTGGGCGACGGGGGTGGTCGAGAAACTTTTAGGTTGCTATTTTATTATGCTTCTATAAATTATTTCCAATTCGCTATATCCGGTCCGTATATCCGATCTTTAATTTTAGACTTTTGCTCTAAAGTGTTATAATGCACTCGCCTCTTCTAGCTATGATTACTTTCATACATTTTTTACTTGCAATATAACTCACAACTATGAGTGACTATAGTAAAATTTATAAGATATATGACAGCAAATTTTATAAAAATAATCGCAGGTCATTCTATATCTCACGTTAGCTTTTACAGATACGTTTATATAACATGAGAATTCTTATCGCTTACTTTTACTTTTTGTTATTTGTTAGACTCAAGGTTGTATCATAAAATAAACATTTTACTTCTATTTAACAATAAATCAATAATAAACAAGTGTTAACAGTTGCATAAGCGAGAAAGGCAACAGGTGCGCCCGAGTCGATACCGAACGCCCACCGGTGGCTTTCCAATTTTAAAATACTGCCGCCATTGTAAAACGACTGTCATTTGTTAATTGAGCTTAAACGCGATGGGCGAGATTAGCACAGATTTTGGATAAATGGTCCGTTTATGTAAGTGTTGATTGTGATAAAGTTTCATTTGTCATTGTTATAAATAAACCGTTTATCATACCATCGTTACTTTCTGTTGTCATAATATTAAGACACTTACAAGACTTAAATATAATCAAATTTGTATACTATTTGATGTAGTAGCCGATAAGTAGATTGTATAAACTGACTTTTGTATAAACTCGTCTCAGTCTACGTATAGTATTTGTCGGTAGATATTGAAATACCGATAAATATATAAGTACGCTTAGCTTTGTTGGCAGCAGGTAAGTAATAGTAACCCTGCCAAGTAGGAGGCTTTTGCGATCACGAATATGTTTTTATCACGAATATTTGTTTCTGGGTTATGGACGTTTTCTAAGTATTTACACGTATGTATCTGTATCTAGATATTACAACACAATAAATAAATATACATAAACATTGACTTGTATAAGAGTCAATGTTTATGTATATTTATTTATTACAATATGCGTTCAAAAGTATCTATACAAAACTTTATTAAATCACTAATTTCTACCCTAATATTTTTATACAACTTACTAGTGGTAAAAAAGATTTAAGCAAACAGAAAGGATGCCAAGCTTGACTATTGCGAATTACCAGATACGATATATTTTGTACTTTCAAGATCAGAGATATCTATGCGAACAAACTGCCAAAATGTACATCATGTATAACTACATATTTTGGATCTTATTACTTATCTTCTACCTTGACTGTGCTTCGGAATATTCAGTAGTGAAACTGGAATTCATTAATGTCCAATTTGTAATAGAAATGTATAAATCGTATTAGTGACATCCTTCACACGCAAAAACTATTAATGTTGACGTACTTACCTCAACTGTGCGTTTTTCTAGAAACTTCCTGCCTCGCACAGCAAAACTATTTCATTTCGTATTTCCGGATCGATATGACATCCAAACCTTCAAGAAAAGAGCGTATCGTAGGGATCTTAAAGGCCGGCAACGTACTTGTGACTCCTCTGGTGTTGCGAGTGTCCATGGGCGGCGGTAGTTGCTTACCATCAGGTAATCCGTCTGCTCGTTTGCCTCCTATATCATAAAAAAAAAACATAATAATAGTACCAAATGGTGATTGGTGATAACTCATCCGACCTCGCTCAACGAAGTAGTTAACGCCGTTATGTTTCCGTTAGAAAGTAACGTGTTTCCTGTTGTTATCATAAATGTATCAATATTTCATAATTTCTACCAAATCGCACCAAAGTATAGGGCCCGAGCTCATGAGAAAATTTTGACTTTTTTCCCTCAGGGAAGCCGATAAATAATATATGGTCTTTGCATTTACGATGTTTTGTTTGTCAATTTTTGTCTTTGTGCGTGTAAAAAAACGTTCATGTTTGTTCAATTTGGTAATGTAGTTTTTGGGAAACGTCAGATGATAGATACACTGGGGGTTTGAAAAAATGATATATTAAGTAAATCATGTACCGAAAACAAGGTTAGTACAAAACATAGTACAAAACTCTATAACTCGAAATTTTTGGCGTCTCCCTTGATGTTCAACTTATAGAGGTTCGACTGTATAGAAATTTTGTTGCACGCATAACGTTTACCAAATCGTGTTTTGTATTATTTTCATAGTTATTGATACTTGATCAAGCGAAAAATATAAAATTAAACTATCAAGATATAAAATTAAAATATCTATATCGAAAATGTTTAACGTTCTGTAGGTCTAAGAAAGGTGCTGCTAAGACATTTTTTAATACTTCTCAAAAAGTTACTTTGCAATCTAATCGAAATGCGACTCTCCAGTTTTTTGAGATTAACCTACACTTTTGCAAGTGTTATTTTTTCGTGTCTAAAGCTTACTTCAATGTATCATTTCAAATAAACCATGCGCGACCTATTCGTTCGTCGAACATCTCCCTGTAGGGATAGAACATTCGCTTGGCTTTATCCAAAACCTCAACCTCATATAACCATAACCGTGAGTCAAGCTATCTAGTGCGAGTATCTAAACACCTATTGGGGAAACAAAGCACTTAACACGTTCGCCGCTGCCATTACGCCACGTGAGCCTCCCAGGCTGCGTATTGGTTGTATTGGCTTGGCGAGCGGAGGAGACATTGGAACAATAATTTTGAATTTATCTTAATCTCTCTAGCTTTAAGCAATTTATATGCCAATGCCAAAGGCGCTGGCCCAAATCCTAGCTCGGACGCTGGTGGGCTTTGTCACTTTACTTGAGTATTCGTCACCTATTTCAATTTATAACGACTGGACGAATTTTTGAGGACAGGGTACTCCAGGGGCGCTCAGGTAGGTACGTGGAGTTGCTACTCTCCAACAGCTCGCCACAAGCTGCCCTGCGTTGAATGCTGGCACTGGTGAAAACCAGTGCGCAATTGATTCGTCACATCTCTACGGCTATTGACATTGATTATTATTATTTATTTATTAATATGTTCACGTGCATTCATTTGTAACCTATTTTGCAAAAAAATGCTTTGAACTTTAATACAGTTTGACAGGACTGTCAATCTTAGGTTACAAATAAACGCGACCTTACAAATACTCGTAGTCTTATGTACCTATATGACATAAATAATCTACTGTTTATAGTAAGTTCTGAGTTAGACATACTGAAGCGTTATAGCGTCTTCTTTTGAGCCCTAACTCTTTAAGACATTCGTAGCAAAAATCAAGGAAATAGGTCTTTTGTTTTTGACAGTTAATCTTTAAGGTTGGTTAAGAAAAATAACCTCCGTATAACGACGCATTACAGCCGACCTTTCATTTTATCCCTCGTAAAAAAACATTTGATCTTCTCCAATTTACTTTAACTCTGTTTTCTTACGAACTTTATGTACTTAGTACATTAAATACATTCGCCTACTCTCTGTAAGTGATTAGAATTATCCTAGTATCATTGTATCTCATTTGGGCGTCCATTACTACTAAGATTTAGTGTTTTCTTTAAACATTTTAGGGGATTGTAGGAATGAAGATATTTTTATTATGGAAACTTTTTTTGTTTTCATCATGAACTGGGGTCTGTGTGTATACGCATTTATTATCATATTTTGTAGTATTTACTTTCTAAAATTCAACCTGCATTAAATGTTATTTGCATTTTCGTTAAGAATTTTACGGTACCCGAGCTAATAATAAGAAACAAGCTCAGAATGATTCATTTATATGTAGCTATAAACTTAGCATTAGCACCTTTTCTGAGTAGGGGGTCCCATCGGCTCCCAATAAGTATGGATTAGCAAGAATGAATTGCGCTATTACCGACTGCCGTTGCTACAATTAAACCATGATTAAATAAAGCTTACTTAGTTTTAATTTATAAAATATATATTTTAGTACACCTTTCATAACATAATAGAAATCAAACGGGAGTACAGAAATATTTACTTACATGGTACTGTGGTCGCTTCGATCGCTAGAAATTGATAAGGTTAACGAAAACAACCCCGTTACACTTAAAATACTATATTAAGAACATTCATCAAACGTAACCCTTCATCGGCTTGCGTGTTATCCCAATTGCAAGTTGTTTTATCCTAATGATGTGAAATTGCCAAGTCAGAGTCGCGTGACTAGCCGGCTGCTTAGCATATTCTTTTTGAAAAAGTCATTATAATAATTGATATATTGTAGGCAAGATAAGCGATAAACTACTGTTTAGTATTAATAGCAGCGGGTAAATTCGGTGGTTGATAATTATAGTTTATCAACAAAGCAATTTTTAATTATAGATTTCGGTACACATCGTGTTTTTTCAACTTCGTTAACTTTGAGGAAATGTTTTATAGGTCAGCTAGAGTATTTGCTTAAGGAATGTTTTAACTCTTCCTACTTTATATTTAAGATCGCATTATATAAATGTCAATTGTTGCGGCTTTACGAGTACACTGGTAAAAAAAAATCATTAAATCTCAATGTCACTCATTCTCTTAAATTTTATCAGTAGGGGGATATCCATACACAATTGGTTATATGAATTGTATAAAAGCGGTTTACTCAAGTGGTTTAGAAGCTCGTAATATTGCTCGACACTCATTCACTTTCAGCATAATCATGAGCAGTTTGCGTTGGCTAACCGACGAAGCAATATTCGCCTTATAATACGTGAGTTACCCGCTTCTACACAATTAATATTGTTGAATCTCGCGAAAGTTTTGTGTTTAAACGATTGATAATGTTTGGTTAATTTCGAAAAGGTATATTACACTATACATGTATGAAAAATATTTTTGAATATAACAAATAGGTACCTGTACACAATTAGACGTTGCGTCGAATTGAATGGTGGTGGAGATCGTGAATTTAAGATGAAAATTACTGACAGGTAAAATAACAAAATACTTGAAAATAACAAATATGTGCAAAACCGTTTTGATCAATGGTAATCTCACTTTCAATTCAAAACTCCACATATGACATTCAAAATTACTTCCATATCTCAGTACCTCTACCACGATTTGACTTCGTCGCGTGTTTACAACGATTTGTTAAGCTCTGTACAAAATATTTCATACAAATATTTACGCAAACGCTAGCGAGATAAGTTTTTGCCAACTCGTGGTAGAGGTATTGAATCCCTCCGGCAGGTACTCGTATCGTCCGTAAAATACAAAGAACTGACTACAGCATACCCGAGTCCCTTGCGGCGCCATATTGGCTCGCAGCGTAAAACTTGCTTCCTATTCCGACTTACAAATAGACTCAGATGTTAACATTGTTGTTTGTTTTATTTCACAGGTACAGTAGTAGAATGAAAAGTTAAAATGTGTTTAAATCGCACAGTGCGATGCAATTCTGACTTATGTGAACAACGGGGAAGGGATGAATGATGTATTGGTGCCGAGCGAAGTTTTACTACCAATCTTGAATTTGTTAAGTCGACTTGGAGGTATAGAATCTCATAGAAATATTTACTTAAATACGATTTTATAATATATGTTTTGAGTCTAAATAGATAAGTCTTATCTATTTCCTATCAGACAATTCCAGTAGGTTTGTAATGAAAATTGACTATATAAGTATATGATTGAAATAAAATATAATTACGGATGTAAGCTAGTTAAATAGATTCGTTTGAGTACATATATTGATATATTTAAAATTAAAAATAACAATTAAAACAAATTCCCAAATTGTATTCGCGCTATGGTATGTGAATGGTATTTAATTTGACGACTTCTTAAACTAAATAAATACATATCCTTCGCCAAAAAACATTCTCATTCTCTATGCTAACAAAGAACATAGAAACAATCTTAGAAGTATCAATATTTTCTATAGATCCAAGTTATTTTATATAAATAAGGTTTAAACAACCTTAAATCCAAAGGTCACCGTCATAGGAATTCCATCAACTAGTGAGTTGTATACCTAATTTTCACATCAATACCCCGTCAATGTCGCGTTAGCGATCAATCAAAACTGACTGGTTCTTAATTTATTACAAAATTAATTAGGTACTCATGAATAGCCGAAGCTATAAATCATTCAATAAAATCACTGGTTCGAGACCAATTAGACACTTTGCATCGTTAAATTACTTTAATATTAAAAACGGGAAATGTGTTTTTTTTTTAGCGAGGGTCAAGCGATTTAGCGGCCATATAATATAAGTAAAATAACTTATTATATGGGTCTTAGATTCATTATAATAAGGTTAAAAATCATTTGTGTTTATTGGAACTATAGAACGTACCTACCATTCACGTGGCACCTACCTAATTGGGCCCTACATCTTAAGGGTTAACTGTGTTTAAATAAATAAATATTACAGGACATGCTTATACAAATTAACAGAATCCCCACGGGCTTGTGTTGTGGTACTAAGCCAACGATATATATAATATAAAAATGCTTAAATACATAGAAAACGCTGTAACAAATTCCTGTGCTCATCACACAAATAAATGCCTTTACTGGGATTTGAACCAACGACCGTCGGCCGCATAGGCAGGTCACTACCCACTAGGCCAGACTTAGGGTTGAATAGATGCATCAACAAAGCAACGAATAGCGATACGCCATTTCCTTTATAATAAGGTTCAAAATCCCTTGCATTTATTGAATAAAATAATTACTTTCAATGTATTCTCCAGTGTAACTGTGTACTTTCAATGTAATTACAAAGTCGAGAGCATATTTTACTTTAACCTTTAAATATTTCGTGTCATTTTAAATTTTTTATTTGTACAATCTATAAAATTGTTTATTTTATTCTTATTAGAACACTGTCTACAATTTATGTTCCAATGAAATTTATTATTATTAAAAGATGAAATAGATAACACATACTTAAGAAAAAAACGACGAGGACCTCCGGTGTTCGAGACGGGATTCGAACCCGCATCTCCAGCTATTCGGCCACCCGTACACGGCGGAACCCGTCGGAATTAATCAAGTATATGTGATCTTGTTTATTTTAACGGTTTTAGGCACCGTTTTAAGGCGAATTGGTTAAGGCGTCAGCCGCGATAGCTGGAGATGCGGGTTCGAATCCCGTCTCGAACACCGGAGGTCCTCGTCGTTTTTTTCTTAAGTATGTGTTATCTATTTCATCTTTTAATTTATGTAGTAGCATTACTACTTTAAAAAATCAAAGCAAATCATAATGTTTCATAAAAAAATAATTTGATTTGTTCTTAGTTTCTTATTATTGTTATAGGTTATGATTTTGATTATTTTTTCGTCTAATATTTACCGATAATTTGAAGTAACTGGAATAGTTTAATTATATTAATTAAAAGCTAAAATAAGTAGTAGGAAATTTTCATTCATTAACAAAAAACGAATAAACTTACATAATATAATAAAATCTTTGTCTGAAATACTTATGTGTGTGAGAAATAAAACATTATTAAATATACATGTTTCCGTGTAAGTTCATTTTTCTCTAGTCTTCTAATAAATGTATCTTTATTATATAATAACATACCTTAAAAAAACTTAAATACGTAAACGAACATACACTAACTAAATATATTTTTATTCTTTTATGTCCTATATTTATAATTTTATGTACAATAATCGATTTTTTTTCTTTTGAATCCAAAAAAATATGTATGCGTTTCGACCTAATTGGATATCAGCACACTACTATTTGTATTTTTAATATAAAATACATATTATGAACTAATACGAACATATAAACATTGCAACATTACATTCCTATACTAACAAACCTCATAATCTTACATAGGACAAAATTAATAGACAACACGTATATCGATATATAAAAATGGTTTTTATTATCATGCGACAAACATCGTTGCTGCATGTAAGTTTTTATTTGAAAGACTTGATAAAACTCAATAATGACAGTTTTTTATTAGTTTCCCAGCAGAAAAGTGTGGAACAGACGATAAAAGACTCTCCATTTTGTTTTATTTTTAAGTTCTTGCTATGAATTTTATCACTTTGAAGTTTTGTACCGAAACTTTAAAATGTACAGGGTGAGATTTTGAAGTCGTGTAGCAATAACGCAAAATATTTCTGAATCGCTTTTTTGAATAGAAACATCAAGTGCATTCATGGGTTTACCGAATATTTAAAATTCTGATAGTCTAGCCTAGCCGACACGGTCTTAGGGACGAAAGCTCCTAATCAAAACAAATAAAAAAACTAACCTAACCTACGTACTGTTAGGTACATATATAATAATAGTAGGTAAATATTTAAAATGAATTTTTGACCTTCAACTAGTAAATACTTTATTAAAGTAGGTATAATAAAGACAGTACAGACGTCTTTGTTTTTTCAATTCTGATTGTTTTTTATTATTTTAATGTACTGCAAATGAGATTTCAAACAATGAAGTTTTTTATCTCTCTTTTTCTTCTAGATACTCATAGATATTGTCTTGTTAATGTTATTTAATTGTCATTTTTTAGCGCGCGGAAAACTTTACAGCACTTAACTTGCAATAATTATATTGTTCTGTAATAAAATTTTCCAAGATATATTTTCCTAAATTGTCCAAAATATCTTGGGGCCCGTTACGTATATACATTATACAATTTTAAGCTAAACATGGTCACTCACATTACAACTATTACTTAAAACGGGATAGTTACCATGTATATAATTTTGAATGAGTTTCCGATATTTCGGCACTGTTGCAAGCGCCATCCTTACGGAATAACGTAATTATGGCAAACATTATACATTATATTTATGTATATTTTTATGTCAACACATATTATTGTCCGGCATCCTGTATATACATAACTCGAACATTCGAATGCCGTGATACTTAAGGTGTTTATAATAATTATTTAAACATAATATATTAAGTGGCAATTATGTTGAGACGGTTGTTAAAGGTCTCGAGAAACAAACCAGCTCCAGTTAAATACGTACAATTAAGACTAAAACCGGCGTACTGATTCATTAAGGTAATTTAAGTAGATGAATGTACGCAAGGGAAACTACTTTATAGCCTTATGTATAACTACGCACCGCCAGATATAACTAGAAACTTTTTTAACAAAAATCACATCTCGGGCTACTGTATCAAAGTTTTCATGCGGATCCCTTACTATTTTGATACTATTATAACGCCTATGTTCATTAGGGATCAAAAATGTTATGGTAAAAGAATTGTTAAATGGTAAAAGAAAAACGTTTCTGAGCCTAGATTGCACACAAACTAACAAGCAATAAAATCTTTTCTCATTATAATAGATATAATAGTGTATGATATGAGTACAGTCGCCATCTGATATCGGGGCTGTGGAGGTCACAAATATCTGAACAACGCCTATTCGCCTATTCTCAAGGCGATAAAGTGCATGTTCAGATATTTGTGACCACGTCTACAGTACATACACGTATTGGCTATGTGTGTGAAAGTTGCACACGTTTAGTATACCTAAACAGTGAATGCTGTAGCTTATAGACCGAGATTTTGTGAGGGCACAATATGTATATTATGTTTTCATATATTTTTCAAGTATTCCTTCAGAAGAGTATCAACAACTTATTTCCAGAACAAACCTACGTACATCAAAACCCTATCACAGGTAAAAAACTATAAAAGAAAAATACGGAGCGCTTCATCACAAAACGCTAATAAAAAAACGAGTAAATAACAGAATCGCATCAAAGATTCGGGAAGTAATCCACGGAATCTGTTGAAACAAAAGTCGAAACATAAACAACAATAAGACAAGACCGTGGCTATGAAGCGCAAAAATCCGAGGGTGCAATCTCGGTAGTATGGCACCAGTAAAATTTATAGTGCCAATAAAATGTGGCTCCCGTGCGCTAAGAGCGCCGGAGCGGCATTCGAGGTATAAAAAACTGGTAATGAGTAAATATTTTTCGCTTTTATTTCATTTATTTATTGCATAAAATATATACAAATGTCGGAATTTTACCGAATGTCATTCTTTATCAATCAAACATTGGATCAAACACATGGTGTAACGTAAAAGGCTGTTAAAAACATCAAAGAAAACAATGAACTGAGTACGTTTTCTAATGTTTAACCCCCTTATTCATGAATGTATATCAAATATACGTTAGTTTTTTTTAGACAAGACTGATCAGCATTTGACATCAGTCACGCCTGATGGTAAGTGTCGACGAGGTAAAAGGTGTAGCACGCTGGTTCAGTGACAAGAGCCTATTCAATCTAGCCCTGAAAAGATCTAAATTATATCTTTTCGGGAATACAGACGAAGGGAGCGAATTCCATTCCTTAGCAGTCCGCATTAGGAACGTAGAAGTGAATCGCTTCGTGCAAATGAATGGAGTATTCACAATGTAAAGATGAAACCGCTCCCCTCCTCGCGTGGACGAGTTAATTTATTTTTTGTCTTTATAATACACAAACAATTGTCAAAGTGACAGTTAAGGACAAAATATGAATGAACTAATACGTTTGATATACCTTTATGAATGAGGGTATTTGATTGACTTCTGTATCATATGTATCTTCTAGTAGTACATAATTCGTTGTTTGATGATCGAAAACTGATATAACTCTCTTGTCGACCACTGTAGTCACTGTAGTGTAATAGTGTAAACTCATCATTTGGTATGTCCTGCAAGTAATGTTAAATAAAAAAGTTTAAATGCCACTTCGGAATTGTGATACCTGAACTACGATTGTAAAAAAATATATAAAAACGCTTGTTGAATGTCTAATCAGATGACGTTAATTGAAAGAAGTATATAAACATAGTTTATACTTTTTGACGACCGATCTGGCCTAGTGGGTAGTGACCCTGCCTATGAAGCCGATGGTCCTGGGTTCGATTCCCAGTCGGGGCATTTATTTGTGTGATGAGCACAGATATTTGTTCCTGAGTCATGGGTGTTTTCTATGTATTTAAGTAATTATATGTATTTATCTATTATATATATCGTCTAGTAGGTACCTACAACACAAGTCTTACTGAGCTTACCGTAGGACTAGGTCGATTTGTGTAAGATTGTCCCGAAATATTTGTTATTATTATTTATTTATTATTATAGTACAGTCGCCATCAGACATATCGGAGCTGTGGAGGTGGTCACAAATATCGGAACAACGTCTCTATTGTCAAGGCGATAAAGTGCATGTTCCGATATTTATGACTACCTCCACAGCTCCGATATATCTGACGGCGACTGTACTCAATTTATAAACAAAAAAAAATTACAAGAACAATAAAAACGCAGTTTTTACTTTATCGATAAATCTTGAATTAAAGACGTACGTATCAGGTACATGCATTTACTTCCAAAGGGGACGCCGATACATTTTGTCCCTATTCAACAAATATAAATTACAAAAGGGCGTAAAGGGATAAACAATAATCAACAGCATGTCAGGATTGGTAGGTTTGACAAGCGTTAACATAAACATTGAACACTTAAACTGATACGTAAAGTTTGTTTTATTGTATCAATTTTCATAAATAAAATGTTTTTCGTAGCGTAACTTAATCGTACCTCCTAATGGAGTAACATGCGTTTCGCATGTAACTTAGTCAGGCTTCATTTAGTCCATCTTATGCTTTTAGCAAGCCCCAGACTAGAACGCATTATCTATTGTTAAGCCGGGGTCGTTGGCCGGTTCACTTTCAAATCGGTTTCACTCTCCATCGACTTAATCTAGGCTGATACAATACCGCCGTGTCACTCGATTTTGCTTCGTGCCTAGATAGACGCAAGATTAATTAAATGGCATAGGAATTTAAGAGTTAAGAATATATGATAATCTAAAACATGACATTTGGATTTGTAGCTTAAATATATATGATAAAGTTATGCATAATATTTGACAAAAAATAAGTACTATCTTTCGCAATAGTTCGCAATAGTACACGTGTACAGCTCGGGAAATATCCGGTAGAATTTATGGTTATATATAAACAAATATATTATGTACATACATACATATATAGTAACTCAAGAGGGCGTGTGTTGTGGGTATTTTTTTATATAATTATCTATGTAATAATGTTTTCATTCTTAATTTTACTAATAAGGTATTTTTAATTGTTACAGGTACGTACATATAGCTGGGTTGGAAATTAAAAGGTCACATGCCAGTCCTTTTTATAGGTGTACAACACGTTTAGAAATTATTGACTCAAGTTTTTAGAATGATCCCAATTATTTAGGAAAGTCGTTACCTAAAAGTAAGTATTTTGTAATGATCTTGTAAGTCTCCTCGTATGATTTTTTTATGACTGCATAACCAAAAAATTACAAAGTCACACGCAGGGATTGATAAGCAGTCAATTCATTTAGATTTTTGGCTTGATTTGACTCGTTAGTGATTTTGACTTTGAAGTAAAAAAAAACATGTTTCTACTTCTCAAATTTCATTAATCGGCTTTTCGAATTATTACAATTTAACACAATACTTTTCTATGGAGGTCTGGCCTAACTCATTAAATGCTCTTAGGAGATATTGATGTATTGTTTTAGTTATGATTAATTTGACCGAATACGTCACTTGGACTAAAGACCTAGGCTAAGTACAAATGGTCTGTTAGGCAGTTTGGAATATGTAGAGGCCTTTACTATTCGATGTCACAGTATAACTATGTCAAATATGTAGAAACTATGTAGGTATTTGATATAATCAGTTATCAGTATCAAATGTGTAGGGGTATATGTCTGTAGTGCCGTAGAATATTATATGTGTAAACCCAATAATATAACTAAATGATTACTTCTTAATGTTGAAATAATCAACATTTACCTTCCTACTATTCTTACCTGTAGTTATAATGACAATTGTTCATTCAAAATAAGTTAATTGGTAAAACATATCGAACGAAAACTAGCTTGAACTTTTTCATACATTATTTTTGTTTCGATTGTAATTTCTACAAACGATTGTCATCTCCGCTACAACATACAAAATATAGTAAAAAGGCGACCAAGCTGAATACACTGACATAGGCTGTAGTCTTACAAACGGGAAGCCTTTATTTATTTAACCTCTTATTCCAACCACGTACAGACTCAGGCTAAAGGGACAACGTGCTAACCCACAAAAGTACGCTCACGTAGATATGGGAACGTAATTATCGCCAAATTATAGCCTTTTAAATAATCCTTGCCTCGGGCCATGATCGGCATTTGTTTTTAGGGTATAATGCGATTGTATCGTCCCTTTTTCCCAGATTAGCCGCGACAAATGTCCAATATGTTTGTGTTTGGGTGATACTTAATTAGGAACTTCAGATAGGCGTGACTTTTGAGGTTTTTTACATGCTAACAGATTTTTGTCTTTTGGAGTGCAAATTCCCATCGTTATTTCTTTAATCGGTGACATGATAAGTGTAATTTGCTTATACACGAGCTTCCAAAAAATCGCCGCTTGTAAAACTAATAGTTCCCTTATCATATACAGTTTTTCTAAAGTTCTTCGTCGTGTCGCAGAATTTAATTTACCACACTAATGTTCAACAAAGACATCTAAACATAATTATTCACGTCTCGTTACAAAGTTATATTCAGATTTCAAATTTAAAGGCGCATTGCAGACGAAGTTATAAAATAATTTTCCTTCAATGTAGAAACATCGCAGTTTTATGCACATTTATGAATGCAAATGTTTGTGTCAGGGACTTCGAGATAACACAACTGTCTCTTCGTCATACCGGTTGTATATAATCTTGTTGTGTAATATGGGGTAAATGAAAAATACTGGTTTTAATATAGCTTTGACCTTGTAAGTCTCCGCGTTTTACGATAGCTGTTTAAGTACACACAGAAGCTCTAAAAATGTGTATAAACCTCCATACAAATAGGTACTATTTTTTTTTCAAACATACAATTGATGGTAGCAGTTTAGGTTACAGCTTATGAGTATGGGGAACATTCTCAGTGTCAATTGCCGTATTTTTTTATCTTATTAAAAAAGTACTTAATATTACCATCGTATGGTCTGAAACACAAGAAGGGTCATCAAGAGATTTAGTCTCGCATGTTTTCTTTAAGCATTGTAAAAGTTATTGGTTTTAAAGCTAATTTTTTTATACGACTTATTTAAAAATATACTGTGCTTCCTATTACTCTTCGCGATGAAAATATTATATACTTACTATCACATGAACAGGTAAATATTACAGGTAACATATTTCTGTTTTGATTAGCCTGTGAAAACTTCCAATAATATTAATAAATTATTATTAATAAAATTAAGAAAAGTATTTGTCAAATATTTATGGGGTGGACACGGGTATTGTACCTCAACTGAGACCAGAAACCGCTGTAAAAGGCGAGCAACGTCCTTTAGAACAATGGAGCCAGCGACTGAATACAGTGTGTAAATCTTATACGGGCGAATCTCTTAACGGAGGGTAGAATAGGACATAAGAAATATATTTAGATAACTTTTGCTTAGAAGTACAATTAAAATATTATCCATATAAAAAAATTCGACCCGCAATGTAATGCAACACACTCGAGTTAAACACTCGTTGACAGTTAGTTTCAAAAGGTCATATCGCGTAATGTTCGCAGTTCATTACTGCTCAGAAATTTTTCAAAAATTAATTTCATATCTATAGTCGGTATAATTAAAGAAAAACCTTTTGGTTAATGTTTATACTGGTAAATCCTATGTCTGGTTTAATTCTTCGCTCGTATTAGACTTACACACAGTATATCGTTTCCAATACAAAATGGCTCCCAAAAATGACCCCAATATTTTACTAACAATTCCTTTCCCCCTACCTTCCCCTTTCCTTTTACCCCTTCGCTTTAAATATTATCCAATACACACATTCCAGCTATTTAAAAAAAGTTGTGTGCCTACAATAAAATGTCCATACGTTAAACCTCATGCGTGTTCATACAATATTAGCCTATGTCAAAATAGAGTTTAAAGGACAATTTTCTGAGGAAACATTTTTGTGAGGTCATTATGCAGACTTAATTCGTTATCTATGTATATTAGCGCTCGGAACGTGCTGCGATTGCCAACCCGCTTGCTAAGCATTGCGTGGCGATTAGGGCGATGGCATTGAACCTCCCATGTTACTCGTCGTCTATGGGGGAGGCTCATGTCCAGCTGTGGACGTCTTAACTTCGCTCTTTCTACACTTCGCCTTTAACTTGCATTTCACTCGGCCTTCCTTTTTCACCCGTTAAAACGGTTAAAACCATGTGCTTAAAATTTGAAACGATCTTCGACAGTTGAAAAGACTTTGTGAGTCAGTGTGGTCTCTTTTTGACATGAACGATGGTATGATCAGTCTGACCCGTTCTCTTGATATAAAACAGTCATGCCCTATATAGCTAATGACATTGGCATGTCAATAGGTCTGGGGTCTTGTGAATTAAGCGATCCATTCCATATTTATAAAGCGAACTAGCCTAACGGCTGTCCTATAGATTACACTGAACCGGAGCCAGTGTGGGAAGTTGATATTTACTGCACTCGACGGGCTAAATTCGATATGTTTTAATGACTGACGGGGCGTCGATAAGGTCAATGTTGTAAAAAATTAGAATCATTTTCAATCTTACTTGGAAACATCACACGTTATAGGTATATTCGATTTCTCATGATAAAAGTATAATAAGCGTCATCCTGAATATGACGCATAGTTGTGCGACAATTGTGTTGGTACAACAATAGGAAAAAAAACGGTTATTTATAGGATATTATTGAATTCAAATTGGAGTATAAAAACATTTTTTTTTATAAATATTTATTTATTCTGTGCCAACGTCTTTAACCCGTCAGGGTAATAGTGAAATCGCAGATTGTTACTTTTAATAGATTAACTAAGGTTCATAACTAACCGAAACTAACCAGTAAAGCTGCCCGGCTGCTGGCGCGAAATTTAATCAGTAAAGAGGTTGCACTTACCTCGAACTTTGGCCTACGGGGCGTTACAGATTGAAAAGCAACAGAGAGGACACAGGAGATTGATGTTATCTTTAGCACTCTCGCTTGAAAAGACGCTCTTTATCTTTTGCGATCAGTTTGGAAAATTACGTTTAATCTGAGTGGAAAATAATTTAATTTTAATTCTCATTGCTCAATTGTTTCTTCCTGCTGTTAGGATGGAATCATCATCATCATCATCATATCAGCCAAAGGACCTCCACTGCTAGACATAGGCGCCATAGGGACCCATAGATTTATTATATTATGCTAATAATCATTTAATGTCGTTGTTTTTATTACAAGTGTTACTGAACCAGCGTGCTACACCCTCGACCTCGTCGTCACTTTCCATCAGGTGCGACTGAGGTCAAACGCTGGTCAGTCTTTTATAAAAAAAAAAAAAAAAGTGTAATATATTACAGTTGGATTGTATTGTGGTATGTAGTGTAAACCTCCCTTGCCTTTAGGCCCTCGCAAGACACGAGATTCTAATTAATTCTAATAACGCTACGCTCCGAATTTGTTTTAAAGATTTTGGAACAACTGACAAAACCTCTAAATACATAGTACAAGAGCAAACAAGCGGTATTCTTCACACATATGCTCCGAAAAGGGATATTAGGTGAATTGAAACTGCTTAAACCATTTGGTCGGCTAATCCATTTGTAGCAAATTACAGGAAGACTAAGTGTTCTTTCTTTTGTCAGTTGTAATAGTGCACCATCTTCGCCTAATTTAAGCCTAAGTCTCGCGATCTTGGTCCGTATACTACTGTTTAATGTTAGTTGTGCGCTTGTACAATAATTAATAACACTTTGCACTTGCTAACCAGCGTGGCAGAAGAAAGCACATCGCTGTACTTGCACGAGAAAGACTTATTACGTCGGTTTTCATGTACCGAGAAGTTTCTGGCTGCAACATTAAATGAAATCGGGGCAAGAAACGAGAAATAATCGCATACACAATGTTACTATCTCTAAAGTTGTAAAGTAAAATTCATGATTGAAAAATCCGTGCAGCTAAGTTCGTAACAGTTTCGTTTACTGAAGCTATTTGATTGTAGTAGTACATAATAGGAGTCATTTATATGAGTTGAAAATAGTTTGTTACGTTCGTTCGTTAAATACCAGGATACTTTGTATTAATGGCTCTGGTCGATATGTTTATTGTACAAGGATCCATTAAAACAATGATTTAATAAAATTACGGCTCTGTTCGTATCTCTGCTCTGTGAATGCTTCTTTAAACATTTCAATAGTGCAGTATCTGTTTTTACAATAGGTATAGTTTTTTGTATGTGCATCTTTGATGGCATCTTATCACAATAAACGAATAACAATATAGGTGAAAAACTTAACAGAAGGACCATGTCTATGTAGTTGTGCAGATAATTAATATGGAACTTACGTCAACATTGAAAAGAACATCGACATGCGTGTACATACACGTTACTACTACATAGGCCAGGTGCTTTAGCTAAGTTTTTCACCCATACTTCTATATTGATCGAATCTTAATTTGATAAGACGTCAATATTTCACTACAATTCATTAGTCACGATCCAATTTCGCATCGCCCGTATAGACCTTGATAGGCTAAGCTAGGTCAACTATACTTTGACTTTCCAGAACATGCAACCAAAAGCGTCTGTCGCTTAGGTCGTTTCATGCTGAATTCGTACTTTAATGTAGTTTATAAAGACGTAAGCGACAACAGTATTAAGATCGGTTTTGTATTGGAAAGTATATTTTAATCTTAATCGCTAAGGTCACATAAACTAGTACAATTAATTGAATTACCTTATTCCACGATCCGCATTCGCTTGTATGTATTATGCAGAAAGAAAACCTATGTAATTGCTTTATTTAAATTAATGGTCGCATAACGGGTTTCTTTAAATGTATCACAGTGCTGAATGCTGTCTCGATGTTAATGGAATTTAATACGTTTTACAAGGATTTAAGGCAAATATGGTACGAGTATAATACAGTTATTATTGACCTACTATTTTATTATTGAAACATGACCATATTCGATAGGCATTGATAAGGGACGGACAGGGGCAACATCCGCTTATTGTACCCCTTACATTTCATTAAATTGTCGAATGGTCCTCTGCGCGTTGGCTCGATCCGGCTCCGCGTATCCCAAATGTCCGGAACACCATTGTTCCGTGTACCGGAAAGACATACAAAAATGCATTGGAATTGTTTTTTATCGGTATTCTTTTTTACCTACCTAAAATTTATGGGGAAATTTCGGTCTCGTCGATAGCAGATGACGGCAAGCAGTTACGTTAGTGAGGGCTCCTGAGTCATGGGTGTTTTCTATGTATTTAAGTATTTGTGTATTATATGTATCGTTGGCTGAACCCACAACACACGCTTTCTTGAGCTTAGCGTGAGACTCAGACAATTTGTGTAAGATTGTACTGTAATATTTATTTAATTTATTTATTTATCATCGAGAAGCAAAGCGGCGCTACCGCGAAAAACGATATTATTTTTTTGTCTCTATCACTCTCATGGTGCCTTAATTGGAATAAAAGAGAAAGATGGTCGAAATATACGATCTTCGACGTTCGCGGTACCAGACAAGGTTTGCCCTATCGCTTTTCTCAGTGTGTATAAAACTGGTCGCGCAATTTTCCGTGTTAGACGTTAACTCATTAAGGATATCTTCAACACTGTAGGTGCAATGGGATTTTATTATTTGTATCACGTACACTAAGGAGAAAAGGTGTATGAAACCAGGGTTTTCACCCTGCTCTTATATAAATTTGGTATACTCGTACCTGGATTCTTTAATAAATTTTATACGATCTATGTTTAATATCACAATTATATTTTCTTACTCTCACGTTTATTTGCAGAAAATTAAATTAACATTATAAGAATAAACATTATTTCGTCTACAACGTAAGAATTATGACCTCTGCGCGTTGGCTCGATCCGGCTCCGCGTACGCCTCCCAAATGTCCGGAATACCATTGTTCCATGTACGGGAGAAACATTAAATAAAATAATTACAAAATATTAAGTCATTGAATCTAATTTTTTTCTGTTTTTCTTAAGTGTATAATTTTGTAAGTAGACCAAAGTCTCTGCTCTAAAACTGTTAGGGGTATTTTATATAAAAAGAAACTGTGTTTTTGAAGTTTATTTCCCAGGAGAGTAGGAAACGGTAAACATTTAGCGACTAGTAGACAGTGATATCTACTGAGCTAGCTACCTACTAGTACAATAAGCTATTGTATATAATTACGTTTTATATGTAAAGGAATATTAAATTACTGATAGGAAATGCATCAATTGCTCTCCAGTCTTTGAATATTTATTTTTTACAATATTACCCTGTCTTGATTTAGATAGAGGTAATTATAATATATTTTGTAAACAGAGATAATTAATTTAAAGTGTTAAATTTTTTAAGTATTTAAGATAATAATCTCAAACAGAAAATACTTGTAATTATAAACTATCCTCAAACCAAATAGAGAACTAGGATCGTAAAACAATTAGCATCGTATTGTCTCTTTCGCACCCGCACGGCCTTATACAGCGTGCCTGTTATCAGCCGGATCACATAGGGCAGGTAGAAAGCACACGGTACAAGGCATGTCGATAAGATAATATGCAAAAATGTATAGCTTAAATTTAAAACAGGCGTTTGGAGTATTGTACCATGTTCGCAACATTACCTCGCGAGCGTTGTGTGAGGAAGCAGCCAGCATCTCGGACACCAGTTACGGCAGCCAAACCGATCGCGATTTTTGACAACCCTAACTACATTGTCCGTGCTATCTCAAACTACTAATTAAAAATAAATCCGTGGCTTATCGGCAAGACGCGAACGTGTAACTTATACTTAAACACAATGAGAAGTTCTGTTCTAAGAAACTTGGAGGCTAGGGTGACTTCGATGGTGCAAAGAAAAAAAAACTAGCGAACTATTCAAGACGTTTACTGCTTTCTTTTTATGGTGTAACAAGTTTTCAACTTTTGTACAAATTTCAGCCTAGTCTATAGTAACCTTGCCTTCGAAGCAGGAGGTTTAGGTTTCTATTCTTGACAATAGCATTTACATATGTGTTAATTACAAATATTTGTTCTAGCATTATGGAGTTTATACCTGTTCTGTTCTAAGAAACTTGGGGGCTAGGGTGACTTCGATGGTGCAAAGAAAAAAAAATCGAGCGAACTATTCAAGACGTTTACTGCTTTCTTTTTATGGTGAAACAAGTTTATTTAAACTTTTGTACTAATTTTAGCCTAGTCTATAGTAACCTTGCCTTCGAAGCAGGAGGTTTAGGTTTCTATTCTTGATAATAGCATTTACATATGTGTTAATTACAAATAGCGTTATGGAGGTTATACCTATTCATAAGCCTTATTTGCTTTACTGTAGGTCGATGTATAAGATTTCCCCAAAAATGAAAAAAATATATTAGTAACTGCTAGTTTTGTTAAGAGGGTACGACAGCCTGTATGATGCAAACCTAAACTCTACCATCTATCACGTCAGAAGTCGTCAGCGCTTTCCCCAAGTGTCAACAGCCTGGTAACTATATTTGCTTTTATAACAATTAAACCAGTCCGACGGGCCCTAGCGATATGGCATAGTAAACTATTGGCCATAGAAAGCCCACTCTCACTGCGCGGGACTACATATCAGATGCTGTATATGGGAAAGTAACTGGATCACTTAACACGGGTCTGTTAAGTTAGTTCAAACTGGAATGCAAGATGGAAGCCTGTAAAAAAACCTTGGGACTTAAGTGCCTTGTGAATAGTACTTACTGTTTTGATGGTTATTAAAACAAAAAATCTGTGTAGCGTCTATAGGCTATAATAGCATAAGAAATACTAACTAGTTTAAAAACTAGCTTTGCTTTTGTGTAACAAAAAAGTATTACGTTTTTGGATATGTTTGCCCGGCTTATTGACATATGTATGTATTGCATCTTATAGATTGTACGAGTACCTACACGAAAATTGACGAGATATGTCGTGGTGCTAATTAGATCAGACAGGCATTTAATTAGGTCAAACTTATCACTAACCTGCTGCATTAGAATATTATCTATCAAGTCAGGACTATGTTTGTTAATAAAGTTTTGCAAGATACTACGCAAGTGTTAATAGTTATAACAATATATAAGATGTCCTGTCATATTTTGTTTTAGCGTACTTTTAAAAAGCATTGAAGTGAAATAAATATTTTACTAATAGTAAAATGTAAACTCGTCGATACTGACGATATACACGAAATAAGTCTTACATTATTATATTAATTAAAGACATAATTTGTTCATTTTTTTTCGAGAATAGGTATATACAGGATTATGCGATATGATCGTCTGGAACTATTTAGGTTAATTAGAAATTCAGTGTTCCTATATGGCCATAGGACAGAGATGGGTAACAGTTTCTTTCTCTTCGGGATCAACGAATCATTTCCATTAGTCCAAACTACTCGTCCAATCTACCCTACATGGTACAAAGCAGGACCAAAAAACCGGCCAAGAGCGTGTCGGGCCACGCTCAGTGTAGGGTTCCGTAGTTTTTCGTCCGTCACAGTAAGTGATCCCACTTAAGAGTTTAAAATGGGCTATTTGATACATTATTGTTGAAATATTAATATTAAGTACGGAACCCTAAAAACGGGCCCACAAAGGACGCTGACAACTATTTAGAAAGAGTTATATACTTCACTCACACTCAGTACTCATCTGAAGTAGTAAGACAACGGAGGGGACGGTCGCATTGGGCGATGAATATTAGTGCAGATTCTTATTTACGGTTAAAAGGTTAAAACTAAACGCGAAATTATACAAAAAACGGCGGCGCTACCGCGAACAACAATATTCGTAAATTTCGGACGATTGTCTCTGTCACTCTTAGCGCCTTAATTGGAGTAAAAGAGAAATGCTCGATATATACGAACTTCGATCTTCGCGGTACCGGGCCTAAAGTGAGGAAGTGTGTCTTGTCATTCAATAGAGATTTTGATAGCCATATCTTAGGGAATAAGGGCTAATTTATTAACAATTTGTAAGAAACTATCGCCTTAACGACTTTAGTGCTGGAATAATATAAAGTACCTATTTTGCTCGCAAAAAAGCCTAAGATATATGCAATCCTGCGGCGCTTCCGTCTTTCTCGAGTGAAAGCAGAGACCATTTTACCAAACACGCGTAAGATGTATGAAATCCTGCGGCGCTTACAGTTTTTTCGAGTTGATAAGTTTGTATGGGGGAACAATATTTTCGTTTTTTAGTATATTACTCGAACTTTTTTCATACTTTCTCACCGTTTAAACCTTCCCTGAGCTACTAAAAATATTTTAAGACCAAAATTAGCCAAATCGGTAAAGCCGTTTGCAAGTTATAGCGTGACCAAGAGAAATAGGGGTTCATTTTTATATATATAGATTTTTTCAAAACCATTGAACATATCAAGTTCAAAATAATTTTCCTAGAAAGTTTATCTAAAGTTCTACTTATGAGATTTTTTCATATTTTTGAAACTTGTGGTTCAAAAGTTAGAGGGGAACGCACTTTTTTTTACTTCTGGGGCGATTATTTCCGAAAATATTGACATTATCAAAAAATGATGTTAGTAAACCCCAATTCATTTTTAAATACCTATCCAACAATATATCACACGTTAGGATTAGAATGAAAAAAAAAATCACTCCCCACTTTACCCTAAGAAAAATTTTTTTTCCACTTTTTATTTTTGCACTTTGTCGGCGTGCTTGATATACATATTACTACGAAATTTCAGCTTTGTAGTGCTAACGGTCACTGAGATTATCCGCGGACGGACGGACGGACGGACGGACAGACATGGCGAAACTATAAGGGTTCCTAGTCGACTACGGAACCCTAAAAATATAGAATGATACTTATTTTTCAATTTAGGCACGCAATGTACTTATGAACGTCAAAAAAACTCCCTAACTATGTAACAGATAAGTATGTGTGCACCGTAGAGAAAAGGAGTGCGATCTCATAATGGCGTACAATCTCTGTATCCTTGGAGGAAACAAATCTGTCTTTAGAGAAATTGCCGTCTTCTATTCCCTTAAATGTATCTACTAGGATAAGTAAGATTTCAATGTAAAGTCACTGACTCCGCTGATTAGAAACTAGTTGGAATAAAAAGCAATATGTCCGTTTTAGTAACGGAAGAGCCCAGCCTACTGTTGCCGGGACAAAAACAAGATTTCTAATCTTAATTTCTTCGTGGTCTGGTAATAAAGACTGTTATGGCATATCTTGTTTGTTTATTGGCGAATGTGCTGTGGGATTGTTGATAGTTATCAATAACATAGATATCACCCGTCCCAAGGGAACGCTGCTGCCCACCGTTCTGGACGTTATTTAAGGACATAGGATAGATTTTGACCCGGTTCAATATTATTGTATTTCATAAGTTTTAATATTATTTACCTAGTAACAGTGGATTAAACAGTAATAGTACTCTGTAATAAATTTTACTAGGTGTTGGTTCGGTACCGGTAGGGGACGTGGTTTTTATCAGGGAGAGGGAAATGCGTTTACGGGAGAGTAGCCTGGACCCTCGGGTTTTTCATGTTGCAAAGGTCGTCTATTGCGGTTCAAAGTTGTAAAATAACGCAGCTGAGAGAAAAGGACACAAAAAGTGTTTTCCATAGACACTTGTGTGAATTTTGAAAGTACTGGGACTTGGCAAAATCCGTGACACCTATTAAAATGAACTCGACTTACCATTTTGATCAGAAAAAATCTGGTTTTTCTTGAAATGCGACCAACACCTGGTTGAACAATGTTCCGTAGAAACGGTTAAAAACCCGTGATCCTGACGAGGACAATCTGGAGGAAATCAAAACAGAAATACGAAATACTGCTTCACATCTATTACCTCAGGTAACAATAACTCCAGTTATAGATGACCTGTACCTGATAGCTATTAAATAATCAAGAGGGTCAAACAGATAATTGTAGATCAGATAGCCTTTGGAACGGCAGGTCAGCGCACCCTTTGGCCGAGTTTGGCTTGAGGGCAACAGGTGTTATAACTTATTCCTGGTTAGAATAGTTAAATGCTCCTGCATATTCTATTGGTTTACAATATGTAACTTGCAATGAAAGTATGTATGTTTGGGTGAAATCTAATCCAATGTTTGGGTAGTAGTTGTTACAACTCAATTAAATATCTTTAACAGATTGACCTGAAGTTTACCACACTTATGTAACTTCAGTGACAATGAATATTACTGACCGGATTTGAAATCATATTATAGTGACTCCTAAAATACACAAGATAAACTCGTAATACTCAAGAAGTTGTGGGCAGAAGGATAGTAGATAGGATAGGATAATTACTATTCGCTTATCTGTAAGATAATATTTGATTTAATTTATTAAGAATTTAATAATAAGTCAGTTATCTTCTATTTCGCTAAAATTAAGAGGATAGCGTGTTCCTACAGCAGGAATTACATATCAATATTTATTGATAACCTCCTGCATTTTTTTTTTCATTCTTGACAGACAAAGTAAGAGGTTAACAGTAAACAACACCGGTAGCATCTCCTATTATGATAAGTACCATATTTGTATGCATATCGCATTTGCATACAAAGTAAATGAAAACAGGCTTTGCTAGAGTAATTTAATTCATATTTTTATAGTTTCCTAGAAACTGTGCGCAGTTATAACCTGAGTCAGTTTTAGTGTAATAGTGGCTTTGTGAGACTCTAAATAGGTTTTATTTAAAGTGATACAGGTAGAAATCCATTAAAACATTTATAAGTATATTTTAGTTTCAGAATAATCGAAATTACGTCTTTGATCAAACTGTTAATAACAATTAGTTCAAACACTTCTACTTGCAAGTGGGTTCTTCTAGCTAAAAGTCGGGACGGCTGACCTAGGTCGGAAATTACTTGTTATTTTAGGCTACTGATTGTTTAATTTTCTATTGATTTTGACCATTTTGTGAAAAATTTTTACTTACTCCTTTACTGAGTCATGAAGTTAAAATTAGAACTGTTACTCTCTAGCGGCCCGAAATATATATTTTTTATACTACAACAGTAAGCTAGCAACTACCAAAGCCCATGGACGTCCGCAATTCCAGTGATATCACACTCACGCTTCCTACCCTTTAAGAATCTATATACTCCTTATGAAGAACCTCATACTGTAGCCTCATAGGAAAATCCCAGCAGGAAGTTGATTCCACAGCCGGAGAGTTAGAGAGGAAATTCCTTCTGAACCCCACAGTGCGTGCCTCTTTAGGCTCCAGAGTGCGAGGGTGAACACCCTGCCGACGGTGAGCGGTGCGGTTTCTAACGAAAGTGGCCGTAGGTATCGTGTCGAACTTCTTCAGAGTACAACCGATTTTACAAGCGATAGAACACAGATAAGGAGGCAAAGTCTCACCTTAAACTGAAATGTTCAATATCACACATCGAAATATAGTGGGAAAAGATTGAATGATTTTTATGAGCGATATGCTACACTTTCACAAACCGACATTTCAAGGCGATTTATCGTCTTTCCTTCGTATCAACATTAAATCCTCTCCTACTTTACTTTTTTTCGTAATTTCTGTCAATAGTAATGAAAAAAGGATTGGATTTGTTGTTTATAAAATTTATTTATTAATTTATTATGCTGTCCCTATACTGTCCCACTGCTGGGCAAAGGCCTCCCCCCACTTTTTCCACTCCTGTCGATCTTGAGCAGTATCTGGCCATTCTTTCAAAAAGGAGTCAAGCTCGTCTTTCCATCGCCGGCGGGATCTGCCGGGTCCTCGATTTGAGCTGTTTATAAAATAAATTGAAAAAAAAAAAAAAATGCGCACTATTCATTTTCCCACCCGAATTAAACATTTTTAAACACAAAACTATCAATGATTCAACATTATCAATTGTAATTCACGTTTTATAAGTTAAATATTGTTCGTCATATTTAACTCCGTAATGAAGAGCAAAATCATGAGCCGTTCGCGTTGACTGACCGACAAAAATCATTATTGTGCTACTCATTAGCGAAACATATCCCCTTATACCCTTTGTCAACGAACTTTTTAAAGTGTTCGATAAGTCGGGATGTAACGAGTAATTTATTTAATTCAGTTAGTCCGATATACGTAATCCGATTTCAGTTCTTTTGTTAAGTCCATATGTTTTGAAATAAAACAACTAAAACGGATTAAATCGCGTATACTAATTTAAACTTCATCCCGACGTTTCGAATCCTTTAGCAGCGTTCGTGGTCATCGGGTGGATACGCAATTTAATCCGTTTTAGTTGTTTTATTTCATGAGTAATTATCGCGGCAACCGAAGACAATATTATCCATATTTTTTCTTTAAATTTATTCGCACTCTGTTTTTACCTGCAGTTTGGTCTCTATTATTATATATCTGGTCTGTTTATTCTTGTATAAGAATAATCATGAATAGCCTAAATAAATGCGATAATTATGATGACAGTTATTTACATTACGTAATTATGTTTTAGTTATTTATGAATGAGCTATTGTAGTTTCTATTTTATTATTATCATTAATTATTTATAATAGTTATAATGAGTTTTACAAACGGCAATACAATTCGTATTCAATTAGTGTCATGTTTATATTTGTATCTTCATTAATTCAGCAGTACTGTCATCAACTTATAATTCAATTACAATCTCATTATAATTACTTTTAATTATTCAGTCATTATGTCAAACCGTCGATTGATAATCTTAATTTTATGCGTACAGACATTATTATGAACTGTCGCCTTGATCAACTTACTATAACTCTACTAGGTTTTTATCGTATCTTAGTGAGTAGTTACTCATACAGCTATCCTAATATGGTCGGGGTTTTATCACTTGTCACAATATCTGTCACGCTCCAACAAATATGTCAGTGCGAAAGTGACGGATAGTGCGATAAAATGCAAACCATGCTATCTGTTTAGCTCTCGATAAGTTTAGCGAGTGTTCGTTAATAACCGACCAAACAGTTATTATTTAAAAAAGTATGTGTCTTCAGAATCAACTTATATCATTACTGATTAATATTTATGTACAATAACAATGTTCTTTTTCTTGTTGCAGGTATGTAAATAACGTATTACAACACACCAAACTATTCTCCTAATCGCTAAAGAATGTAAGTTCTCGATTTTTTGTAATAAAGCCTTACTACTAGTTCAAGGAACAGTAAATATTATTAAAAAAACATAAGCTACACAAAATGCTTTAGGTATGGCATTTAACTATATAAAGCACTTCTTACTTGTTTTTGTGTACAGTTAACAACAACGCGAATACCTTAAAATCTCAGTAGTTTTTACGTCGTTCTAAAAGACATAACGAGGCCAAAAATGGTTAAAAGTTTCCAGATATGACAGAAGTTATTTAGCTTAAGTTAATTGATGCCACTTTTACAATGAAAGCATAACTTCACGTTCATTAATATTTCGTAAAGCTTGACAAGTATTGTTGCTCCTAACAGTTAACCTAATTGGCTGACCTAGTAATAAAAAAAAGGTTTTACGAACTTTTCTCAAGCCCATTTACAGTCACCGCCTCAATAAATAAAAGTATTGACTTTAACGGCCTCTTTAACCCGACATGTCCTTTTTACCATCGCCATTAACTCTCCATGGATCTTCAAAAATACTTAGTTCGTTAAATTCGTTACGCATGGCAATACTGGCTCAAATTTTATGCCTCCAACGTTAAATTGCCAGAATGTATACGAAATTCGAGTACAGTTGTGAAAAGTGGTAGGCAAATAAAAAATCCACTCAAAAGTTACGGTCTTCGGAGGCATAAAAATAGACCGATTTTACACGTCGCTAGAACCCCATGACCGATTTTATTTGCCGACGTAAAGTCGCGTTCCATAAAATTTTAACAGCTCCTGACAACGAGCCGCGGGATTTCCTTACACGCCGAGGTCCAATCTGAAGGGAGAATGTAAGCCAGCTTCCATTTTAAATCTCCAATTTCCACATAATACTCTTTTACTCTATATTCATCATTATTACTATAATGAAGAATTGTAACGTTATGCCTTACTCCTAATAAATTATTACTTTTCTATAATTCATTGCACAAATGTGTATAAATTTGAATGCCACCAAAAATGTAAATACAAGAAAAAATACAAAGAATACCGCTGTAAAAGCAAGTCAGAAGGGATTTGAAAAAATATGCCTTTAATATCGAAAGCTATTTGAAGATTAGAAATTGCTGGCGTCACATATTGATATTTTTATAAAATTCAAAAGTATCGTTTTTCACAGAAATATATTATACGAGTATGACATTAAAGCATATCGATTCTATAGTTTTTTTTTAAATATTAACTACAATCGGCGGCAGCATCATTGTATCTACTTTATATACAGAGCCCTGAGTATACGTTTATAACGTAAATTTACGTCACGAACGCGTTTGCGTTTTCCACATAAATAATATTATCACTTACGCGTTCGTAAACGTTTTTTACATCAAAAAAAAAAAACTTACTCTAGAGCCTCAGATCATTACCATTGCCGCCTCCTGTACTTTACTACAACAGAGCAACTTTGTACAGTTAGATGCAAAAGTTTCAAAGGGGGCGAGGCGTTCATAATGAGCTGGACACTACTTTTTTTAAAGAGAATAATAGCAATATCATTCTGAATGTATGGTCGGCTTAGCTACTTTTGCTGTCTGATTCTGTAAAAATACCTATATGAAATTATATTCCATCACATCCCGCGGGTGTCGTAAGAGGCGACAAAGAGAAAAATCCTACGGACGGGCAGCAGCATCCGTCGAAACCCAATCTGAAACTACTGCGGTCGCCAACCCGCCTGCCAAGCGTGGCGACTATGGCAACTACCTCCAAGATGATACAAGTCATATTTGTGGGAGGCTTATGTCCCGCAGTGGACTGCATACGGCTGAAATGTATGTATGTATGTATGTATGTATGTTATTCAAATGGCATCACAGTGGTAACTTTCATGGAATCTAATTACATATTAGGGTATAAGCAATAGTAAATAGGCTACCTATGGACATAACCACAATCAAACATGAGTCCAAGACTAACCAATGAAATTATTAGACCGCTAACTAAACCGTTTTCCTTTCCAATACTAATCGTGTTAGTTTTTCTACTCGTATACAATTTTCCCGGCTATTCATTTTAACATTAAGCCTAACACTTACTTTCTGCTACGCGACATACCTGCCTATGATGCAATACAGTCATAACAGTCATTAAAAGTAGTGTGATTTTCGACTTAGTTATGAAGTAATAAGGTGAATAGTTAAATGAGCTTAAGTAATGGCTGTTACGCACGGCGGAACAGGTTAACTGAATGCATTACTATCTCTTTCTAGTAAAGTTGCCATCAAATGTATCGGATCGGCCAAAGTACCGTTAAATTTAATTTACACTATCGCTTTGATGCGTGGTTCAGCTATTTTTGACCACCTTGGCTGCCCCGATATATGCAATGGTGACTGTATCAGAGTTTTAATATCTCAAGTTAACTTGTAGAATAGTCTGCTTGACCCGAAGAATTAAGTGAACGGTGTAAAACAGTATTATAGGCGAAAAACTTAGCTAAAACACCTGGCCTATGTAGTAGTAACGCGTGTGTACATGCATGTCAGCGTTCTATATTCAAAACTAATTATCTGCACACCTACATAGACATGGTCCTTCAGTTACGTTTTTCACCTATACTATATTGTTTAGCGCTCCGGATCGCCAAACTTAAGTGGCAGTGAGCGGGGCACATTGCGCGCAGAACCGTTGGCCGTTGGTGTGGAAAGGTTCTGGAGTGGCGACCACGAACTGGAAGACGCAGCGTAGGTAGGCCTCCCACAAGGTGGACCGAAGACCTAGTTAGAGTCGCGGGATACCGCTGGATGTGGAAGGCGCAGGATCGGTCTTCTTGGGTCGTTCTGGGGGAGGCCTATGTCCAGCAGTGGACGTCTTTCGGTTGACATGATGATATTTTATAAAAACTACTCTATTCTGTAAGCTTTTAGCATTACGCGCCATGCGTTTTAATGGTTAGCGATAGTCTTATTAAATCACGTATCGGATATATGCATATTTTACAGCACGTAAATAGCAAGGAATATTTGTAAACAAAACATTAAAATACGTTGTTACATTCCTCCTACTCATAATAAAGAAGTCTTTTTGCAATAATTTAAAAGCAAACGTGCTTACATTATCCGTAAAATATGTGACGCTAACGCTGTCTTCCCTTGATCAGATTTAACAATGATATATTCCCGGAATTATTTCTTAGAATTTGTAATGGGAATATTCGTGATTAAAGTAGTAAACAATATTTTATATAAAGTTGTGTATCAATCGAATCAGGTAAAAATATACGCATCGAATTGAGAACCTCACCCGTTTTTTTCGTCGGTTAAAAAGTGAAATTAATCTAAATATAATTTAGCGTGTCGTACCGACAGAGAATAGCACCACATCATCTCCTCCCGCGGGTGCCGTAAGACAAAGGGAAAAAAACAAATAAGCAGCAGCGTCCGTCAAAACTGAATCAACAGCAAATGCGGTTGCCAACCCGCCTACCAAACGTGGCGTCTATGGCAACACTCTAGATGGTACAAGTTACATTTCGGCGAGCTGAGTCCAGAGCAGTGGATTTCTGAAATGATGTCAATTTGCTTCCTAACGTCAATTTGAAGTAAGATTAGGATGAAGTTCATCTAAGCTTACACAGAAAAGGTCAACATTTTACGCTTTTATTTCATATTATCAGCCTTCGTTAAACCTACTACAGTTGCGTAGTATTGCTGTCATTACATAAATTGTAGCTTGTGACAAGGGTCGCCCGAGGGACGCTTTTGTTTTGCAACTACGACTAGTAGAACAAATATTTGCTTACGATTATTTTCATACTGGACTTAATTTAATATACGCCCAGGAGTTAAATGGATTTTGTTTTATGGAGTTTTCTGAGTAGGTACATACATTCGAGAATTGTTAATACATAACCTATTAGGTTATATGTTCAATATAAATTTGCAGCTTTGTTGTTGATTAAATTAAAGTTTAAAAAATACTATACTTCACACTTCACACTCTGGAACACATGTTATACCTACTCGTGTATTGAGATGTTTTTGCAAGTTGCACTATACACCCTAAGTCTAAAGATTTCAGCCGTATGCAGTCCACTGCTAGACATAGGCCTCCCACAAATATGACTTGTATCATCTTGGGGGTAATTGCCATAGTCGCCACGCTTGGCAGGCGGTTGGCGACCACAGTAGCTGTAGATCGGGTTTTGATCGATGCTGCTAACTGTCCATAGGATTTTTCCCTTTGTCGCCTCTTACGACACCCGCGGGAGGAGATGCGGTGGTGCTATTTTAGTGAGCCGGCATCACATGGCCACTATTCTAGTCAGCCGGCAACTCACGGCCACTGCGAAAAAGGATATTCGTATTGCCTCTGTCACTTTCATGATCATGACGCCTTCATTGGAGAAAAGAGACAGATGCTAGAAATATACGAACTTCGACATTCGTGGTACCAGGCAAGCTCCCAAGACACCGAGTACTTGGAGATGGCGACTAGACTCTGGTGATAGTCATTATAATCCTCTTAAGATGAATTCACAAATCATAACGTGCAAGATCGCGGTGGTTTTAAGGACTAAGAATGGAATGTCCTTGAATATCTCCAAGATACTCCACCAATTTTGAAACCTTTACTTGATATGTCTGAAGTAGCACTCAAGTAGGCACTTGACAAATTCCACCTTTTACAGAATTTTTATTTGTTTTGTTACAGAATCAAATTATCTTTTGTGTAAAATTTGAGAAAACGACTTGTTTGCTGAAGTCAGCAGGACTTTATCTTTGAGTGTTGATGTTGAGTTAGGCACGTAACATAATAGGCAATAAACAATTAACCAAAAAACAGATAATTATGTCAATTTTTGCAAACAGTTAACTAATGTTTTACGAATCTATAGTACACGCATATCTTAGCTTAAATACATATTTTCAGAACAAGCAAGCAAGAAGAGTAAGCGGCAAAAGATTAATACTCGTAGATTATCAAAATATTGTCAGTGCACTTACTATCACTAAAACGACCAACAAATTCCTAAATTTAGGATTATTCAAGAACAAACCTAACCTGACGTAATAAATTTATGGGGTGTTGCCTGCATAGACACACTAATTCCGTCCCAACGAACTATTCGTATGTACTTAAAGTGTGCGCAGAGGCGCAAAGCGCCGACATTTTAAAATGAAACATATAAAAGAGTCTGGGCCGAGAATACGATTTTGTACCGTTTGATGTAGAAACGCTAGGTCCGAGGGATACCGACTTGCACAAACTTTTTGCAAAAATGGCGAAGCGTCTGGTCTACGTAACTGGTGACCGAAGAGCTGGCGGCTTTCTCGCACAACGCTTATACGTCACAGCGTGCCAGATTACGGTACCCCCTAAAATATAAATCGGATAAGCTCTTGCTGCAATAGGTGTAGGTATTAATATTCACGAAACAATTGACTGAAAATTTATAGACATATTACATTGTCAAAATTTGGATTACGACGAACAATGCGCGAACTTCAAGTTTACGTCCATGTTCATATGATAATAATAATAAAGACAAAAGTGCCTCATAACTCGGATATAACAATAAGCCCCACAAATGAGCGGCTGAAACGGAATATCGTATGTACGTGACTAGAAAGTTCTGATGTTTTCCCCCAACTTGATAAGCTGGCTTGCTGCAGTAGATATTCAAACGTGAGAATTTAACTATTACTAACACTAAGATCAATAAAATACGAATTTAAGGAACTGAACATATTTAAATAGATAGAAAACAGCCATGACTCAACAAAAACTTGATTGATGATCATCACACAAATAAATGCCCTTTCTGGAATTTGAATCCAGGACTACCGCTTTCATAGACAAGGTTGTGACCTATTTGATATAGTCAAAGCGCTTTGTCATACGTATACTATATAAAAAGTATTAAAACTTTATATAAGTTACTTACTCGTTGTCGAAACTCCATCAATTTATGTAATTTTAAATGTCTCATACACATCTTTAATGATTATTTCATATTCACTATATATTTTTCTTGATATTGGTTATTTCGACAGTATTTTTATCTATTTTTCTTACTTATCATAATATATTATTATGATAATATACGTGTTCTGATTTCTAAACTTTATAAACTCTTAATTTGAGTTCATGGTTTGTGACAATTATATATAAATTAATTATTTTTTACTCAGCATAATAATTGACATATCTGTTTATATATTTATATACCTTTATAATTTCACTACAGCATACTAGACAACGCAAAACGTTTCAAAATAAACATTTCCATTTATGTAAAATGTTTGCCTTTTCAAGTTAAAGTTTATTGTACAAAAATTTAGGCAGTTTATCATAGCGCTAAAATACAGTGTTTTCAAAATTGGGCCCCAACAAAACGCTTTCGTCGCCAGAGGAATATTATCGGAGTGCACTAAAACATTTATCACTTGAATTCGGGGCACGTGGCAAAAAGCTCCGGTTTGCGAGACAGCTCGATGCGGTGAGTGGGTTCCTTTATATACAAGGCTATAGTGATTTTTAAATTATAGTGGTTGAAGTTTGTTCCGGACCTACGTTTAGTTAGATTTTCCCAATTTGCTAATATTTGTCTCTTTCAAAGAAACTTAAATGATAAAACGGACAAAACTAAGGCATACTAAATTGGATAGATATATATGATATGAATAGCGCCTGAATTTTATAATTTTATGGTATTTAGTAAGTGCTTTAGAGCACTAGTAGCCTAGCGGTAAGAGCGTGCGACTTGCAATCCGGAGGTCGCAAGTTCAAACCCCGGCACGTACCAATGAGTTTGTCGGAACTCATGCGCGAAATATTTTGAAAATATCGTGAGGAAACCGGACTAATTCAAACAAGGCCTAGTTTACCCTTTGGGTTGGAAGGTCAGATGGCAGTCGCTTTCGAAAACTAGTGCCTACGCCAAAATCCCGGGATTAGTTGCCAAGCGGACTCCATAAGGCTCCCATGAGCCGTGGCAAATGCCGGGACAACGCGAGAAAGATGATGGTATTTCGTAAGGGCTTATGAACCTCTTTTATTCCATTTGAGACAAGGCTTTTAGTGTTGACTTAAAAGGAACAAATATTTGAGAAATACAAAATGAAAGCCCTGGTAAGGATTTGAAACCGTCAGCTTAAACTAAGGGACCGATAAACCAATTCATATTTTCATAATTATTTAAAAGAAGAGAAAGAAATAAAATTTTACTAACTGTTGTTGTTTTTCCGCCTAACCGACCGTGAAGTGCGAACCCTGAAAATGCGATTTCATCATGCGAGTGCCCACTTTTTGTTAGACAAAACCACCGGCGGAATTGTACGAAAAATATCAGCGTTCCGGCCAGTCAACCAAAGTTTTACAGTTCAAACGGAAGTATGAAATAAACGAACGCAAATACAGAGAGCACGGAGCAAAAACAATTAGGTGCGCCGGAATATCGGGAGATAAATCTAAACGTTGGCCTTTTGAGACTGAACCTCGATTGTTTTTGCATTTGGCGGCTTGCGCGTAGATAACAATAACAGATTTCGGCTTCGGAAAGATAGCAGGCATTTTCTAGTTTTTATGGGAGGTAGGGCAGAGCGAAGTACCATTACGCTTGAATCTGGAGACGCCCAACTGGAGAAGTACCTCCTTACAGAAAACCACAGCCATAATAACAATTGCTACCTGCCAGGCTAAGGCCAAGGTGGCGAGGCGGCAAATGAGGGGGGGTTAGTGGGTACACCGTGGGTCTCATCAGCCTATACGGAAGTCCCACATAACCCGCACCCGGGTGGTATGCATAACGCATTTTCCCCCCTAAACAAAAAAGGTATCTAGTGTTGTGTTCCTGATGGTAAGTAAGGTTCCCAGAGCTCAAACCCCCTCCCATCCCATCCCAAAACGCCGGCAACGCGCTTGTGACTCCCTTGGTGTTGCGGTGCCCATGGGCGACGGTAATTGCTTAGCATCAGGCAATCCGTCTTCTCGTTTGCCACCTTTGTCAGAAAAAAAAGTTAAACTGTTAAAAGTTTCTGACGCAATCCACCCTAACGCCTATTTCATTAAATCTATATGTGTATATAGTTATTGACTTTTAAAAGGCGGTCACACGTAACAAAAATCGTGTCATGAAACATCGTCGAATTTTTATATCCATTCTAAGCGAGACGAAGAGAGAAATATAATTTGGAGTCACTCTTGTGTAAAAAAAAAACCTCTAAATTCCCTCCGTTTCCCGTTTCTAAATAATTTGCGACTCTGGCTGATTTTTGATGGTTTGTGTAGTCTATCAAACTGTGTACGGTACGGTGGGCGATCCGGTTGGCGTGCATATGGCAAAAGCCGGATGTACCGGGCCGACGAAATTCCGAGTCTGCATGACCTAAAAGCAATATGAAAATAGTATTCGAGCACTGAATTCCGGCCACAGATAGTCGTTTCACGATTAGGTATAGTCATTTTGAACTTTGTAGTAGGTTTTTATCGAAGTAAACATAATTTTTCATACACACACACACTTAAGCCGTAAATCGTCCACTGCTGGACATAGGCCTCTCACAAATATGACTTGTATCATCTTGGGGGTAATTGCCATAGTCGCCACGCTTGGCAGGCGGTTGGCGACCACAGTAGCTGTAGATCGGGTTTTGACGGACGCTGCTAACTGTCCATAGGATTTTTCCCTTTGTCGCCTCTTACGACACCCGCGGGAGGAGATGCGGTAGTGCTATTCTAGTCAGCCGGCATCACACGGTTTTCAAAAGGTTTGACAAAATATTCTAAGTTAAATTACACGTAGGTATGCGATTTGCGAGTATAGCGCCCCACGGAACATCAACTTATATGTAGGACGTAAATTTTATTTAAAAGAATTAATGCAATATTCCGTATTTTCCTTCGCTTATTTTACTTAGTAGCGTAGGAAGCATCTATTTATAACTTTTCACGTTTCTCTAGAAACTTCCTGCCTCGCACATCAAAACTGTGGAATGATTTTTCGTCAGCGGTATTTACGGACCGATACGACCCTCGTACCTTCAAAAAAAGAGCGTACTCCCATCTCAAAGGCCGGCAACGCGCTTGGGACTCCCATGGTGTTGCCCATGAGCGTGTGCTCATAAACAAAATAAATATCACATCACAACAACAGTGAAAAATAAGATAGGCGCAAAGGCGCAGCTTATGCCTAAATGGGATGTCTTTCACTTAACATGGATCGGCACTGGACCTTTTAGAAATGACATTAGGTTTAATTATAGGTACCTAAACTTGTATTCTAGTAACGTTATATATCAATTCAATATCAAATAATAAAGAGAGAAAGGAAAACAAAAACAAAACCTAATCAATTTACTCTAGATTCAGGCGAAGCTATGATAATGTCAGTAACAAAATAATATATAAAATAATAAATAAATAAATAAAATAAATATTTCGGGACAATCTTATACAAATCGACCTAGTCCTACGGTAAGCTCCGTAAGGCTTGTGTTGTAGGTACTAGACGACGATGTATATAATAGATAGATACATATTATATAAGTACTTAAATACATAGAAAACACCCATGACTCAGGAACAAATATGTGTGCTCATCACACAAATGACGTGCGCTGACTGGGAATCGAACCCAGGACCTTCGGCTTCATAGGCAGGGTCACTACCCACTAGGCCAGACCGGTCGTCAAAAAAATAATTATTTTAATTTTCATATGAATATATTAGATTATTTAACGAAACCATAATGTGGCAATGGTTGTTAGAATTAGAATTTGTTTATATTTTAGTTTCGTGAGTTCGAATACCGTTCTAAGTAAAATAGATAGTAAAATTAGTTAATTAAAGAAAATACTATGAAAATATTCTTACCAAGCCAAGCTTGTCTTTAGCAATTGCGCAAACATTCACTATTTTGAAATTACACAGACGTATTTTCTGCACGTTATTACATAATTTAAAACAGTCTCTTTCCGCTTCTGTGTGCTTAGGGTTTTTTTAATTACGATACTGATTTTAATCAAGAGACGTTGATGATTTACGTATAAGATAATAATAGTTATATGTCACGAGTGCAACGCAAGGGCAGGATACTCCTAAAAAGCAAAGATTGTTGCAGAAAAGTGGGTACCGTTTGTTACTACTGTTGTTGGTCTAGGTATTCCATCAAGAGTACGCTATTGATTATGGAAGAGAAAGATATAGACTGTTAATAAAGAGTACCTCAATACAACGTCATTAAACAAACACTAAACAGATTTAAAACTTATAAGAACTACATTCCCAAACGTTCTAGCCGTCAACGAATCACAAACCGAACACCTCAAACCACCACCTCGGGGATTTCGTTTCGGGGAACATTGAGTGCACTCGCGATATGGCGCGGTTGATTTGCGGGTTCCATTAAAATATTTCGCTCGCTAATCTCGAGTGGCGCGGCCTCGCGGATTCAATGCGGCGAGACCGAATCGTGCGCTTACTCTGCTCATGTCACCCATATTTAACTCTATAGTACCTCTTATTTCACCACAATACCGAATGTAGTTGATTACACACCACTAGAAAAAAACTAGAGGGCCTGCTGCGATTGGACTAGCGGGTACTGATGTCATGACAGTTCAACTAGAAATCTTTCGAGCTCCGCGACAACGCAATCTTATAAAGTATAGTAAAGTAAGCACCTATCTAGTACAGCAAACAAAGTCATATTAAACCTTACCTTAGCTCGATACGTGTCTAGATTCTATCAATTTCTCATCAAGCAGTATCAAAGCCAGACCACTCCCAATAATTGTAAAAAAAATCAAAGCTGTGACACAAACCGATGAAAACACGGAAGCGTAAAAAATATCTCGGAGGCGCGAACTCGATATGAAACGCTCTTAGCGTTCACTGGTTCCCATATGTAATAAATCCTGGTACGAACACATGTTTTTATCACCTTCTGGTTTCGTGTGGTGGTGTAGGGTTACCGTAAGGTGCGGGAAAGTGGGAACGGGGTAGGTGCTTTGTTCAATTTATGTAGAAAGGCGTCATTGTTGTGGTGACATACTTGTGCATGTTAGTTAGAGGGGTTTCAGATGTTTCGTGTATGAGGTTTTTGCTGATTTTTGTACTATGTGAGTGATTGGAATGTAAAATATACTAAGTAGCGTAGCCTAATATGAATGCTCGTAAAGATGGAGACTTAATTAAACAAAGATACGGGTAATATAGAAGTTACCTAAGACCTTTGCTATTTGTTTGTGTTGACTTTTGCGTATTGAAATTTCGTATTGTGTATTTTTGGCTGTTATGCACGTGGAGTTTGTAGTTAATATGTTTATCTAGGAAGCGGTTAGCAAGTGACAATTTTTGTTTACGTTTCATAATGTATATTTTATGTATATATACTATAGAGTATATATTAATTTTATCATGATTAATCATTGAGCAAGTGAGAATTCGTTGGGAGCGGCTACTTTGTTTAACAATATATAAATAAATAAATATTTTGAGAGAATCTTACACAAATCGACCTAGTCCTACGGTAAGCTCAGTAAGGCTTGTGTTGTAGGTACTAGACGACGATATATATAATAGATAAATACATATAAATACTTAAATACATAGAAAACACCCATGATTCAGGAACAAATATCTGTGCTCACCACACAAATAAATGCCCTGACTGGGAATCGAACCCAGGATCATCGGCTTCATAGGCAGGGTCACTCACTACCCACTAGGCCAAACCGGTCGTCATATATTACTGTTTACCCACCTGACCATAATTTTGGTTTAGGTACAAACCAGAAATGGTTATATTCAGGTGTTGTAGTCGCCCCAAAAATAAGTATATTACAATTTTGAGAGCATTGAAATTTATTCAGATAGTGGGTATCCTTTTTGTCTCTACATCCGGGTAGATAAATCGATTCTTTTTTTTATAAACATTAGAACCGTGGTAGAGGCGCGTAATGTACTACTCTATATGACTATAAGTCAGTTTAGGCATACCAACACACACACACACACACACACACACACACACACACACACACGCGCGCAAACAAACAAGTAAATCTATGGTTTTTGACCTGGACATCAAACATTAAACTTAGTTTTTAATATTTAAACTTAGAGCCTTAACTGCACCTCGTACTTATATGGATTTTATAACCTTTTGCTAACTGCCATTATGAACCCAAAATGGTAAATAAACAAGTGATTGAACGTACTTACTCGTACATTACATACATTTAGTTGTAATATTACATAATTACGAATGTTACACCAAAACCCGGAAGATTTCATTGAATAACTAATTTCAAAGTAGATAACAATGTCTAGCAAAATTAAATTGTCAATCTAAACAATTACCGACACTCATACCGACATTCATATTATTAAGGTACCTAAGGTGCGGCAAATACAAACCAATAAGAAACAACCATGTCACAAAGTTACCTGATCAATCTATGATACAAGTTATTCTAAGTAGGCCACTTATCCCTCATAACAACGACCTTTCGACGACGTATATAACCTTTTAAGAGTTCCCTCCTAACTATCCACAGAGTTTCCAAAGAAAAATACCGATACATTTCCGTTACTCGATGAATAGGGAAGTTTCCCGGTGCTTGTTATATTGAGAATATGCACAGCGATATTGTACAGCAACACTGCTTCTATAATATCAATCGCAAAAAATGGTCCCTTGGGGTAATAACTCAGGTGATTGTGCCGGGAATGACTTATGAAATAAAGGCTAATGGTGGAATCGGCATTGCAACCAGCCTGTCGCGATGTAGCCAAATTTCAGACTATAAGTAATTTCTTGAGCTTATTATTTAATTCATAATATATAATCGTAATTACTAAATATTATCTATATTGTAAGTATTACTTTGCCGTGTGATGCCCGGCTGACTAGAATAGCATCTCCCCATCTCCTCCCGCGGGTGTCGTAACAGGCGACAAAGGGAAAAATACTACGGATGGGCGGCACCGTCCGTCGAAACTCAATCTACAGCTACTGCGGTCGCCAACCCGCCTGCCAAACGTGGTGACTATGGCAACTACCCCCATGATGATACAAGTCATATTTGTGAGAGGCCGAGGAGGTTATGTTCAGCAGTGGACTTCATACGGCTGAAATGACGTATTAACTAATTTATGTGGGAAAAAGAGGCCACTAAATACTTTTTACATGCTTATGGAATGTTAGGCCCTAAAGTTTTTAGAAGAATGATTTGAGTTTCACCGTTTGAAGGCGTATTCATTCATTACCTAACAAAATATAACAATCATAAATTTTAAAACCGGCTTTTTCTTGTCTATGTCATTATTAAGTGCTGTATTTTATTTGTTATACTTAAGCGATGATCCGTTATTATAGAGATATCGTCATAGACATTAACACTGTGACAGTACGCTGTGATAAGCTGTGACTCGCCAACGGGGTTATTCGAGAGTTATCTACGCGTTTAAATGTTTTAAAACGACCACTCACAAAGGGTTTGTTTGTATGTTACATAGTTTTGTAGTTTGATAAAGTTCGGAAATAGAGGGACCATGAATACTACGATAAAATATAGAAATGTTAAAGGGTTTTGAAACTTGGGTTGCGAAAATTCTAAATTCTATAGCTACTGAGTTCATTATTAGCACAAAAAATAGTTGTAATGTTTACACACATTCGTACATTACTGGTAAGTTTCAGCGCTGAAAAGTCGCAATAATTAACAAGTGTAGGCTGACTGAGGGCTTTCTCCTTATAGCGCTATTTGTGCAGTACCCTTACCATGTGTTGTGACATTGAGGTTTTCGATAACGAGTATCGAGTTAACTATCTGTGCATCTCGCTTGTATTATTTTAGTGCGAACGAGATGCACAGATAGTAAACTCGATACTCGTTATCGAATACCTCAATGTTACAACTCATGGTAAAAGTACAGTTGAGATTTTTGTTGTCCCTGTTTCCAGTCGTACTAAAGGTTTGTACTTAACTAAATGACCTCTTCAACGTCGAAGTGAAATTTTCGCATTAATTGTTTATTCCATCTTTGAAATGTATATAATGTCGTACAACTAGGAAACGCAATCTTTAAAAATTTGATTCTATGTCATTTGGGAAAAACTACTTTGGACTTTAATGTGCATAGACACCATTCTTATTCTACCTTTATGGGTGACAACACATTTTATAACTAATTTGCACAGAAACTGACAAAAACGAACGAATACCTACAATGTTTTGACTCGGGGCCCGGGTACACTAAAAGCGGCCACTCGACGTCTTCCTGGCGATTCTATAGAATTCGGCACTGCGTAAACGCAACGTCTCCGCAGCGTGCTATTTATATGGGAACGCCGAAAAAACGGACAGAAACGCTATTGTGCCCGTGCTCTCATTTCTTTAATCCTGGATGGAAAGCTAATTTTGAACACTGTCTTTACAAATACAACATACCCGGTATGTCCTTAAACTACGTCCAACAATGAGAGGTAGGGCACAGCGAAGTATCACCACGCTTGAGTCTGGAGAAGCCCAACTGGGGAAGTACCTCCTCCTTACAGAAGACCACAGCCATAATAGCACTGCTACCTTTCAGGTATGTAGCGTTGTGTTTCCGATGGTGAGGTTTCCCAGAGCTCTAACAACTTTTAAGGTAGGCAACGAGCATGAGAATTCTCTGGAGTTGCAGGCGTCCTTAGGCTACGTTAACTACTTACCATCATAAGGGCCGCATGCATTTTTGCCACCATCGTTGTTAAAAAAAAATGCAAATACAAAAAATACAGTTTATTCGATTAAAACACCTTCCCTGCGGCAATTTGTGCAACAGATATTTTTGTTGTTCGCGGTAGATAGATAGTTAACTTCGCAATTAACCATACTTGTACGGGGTCGAATCAACCCCGTACCGCAGTGAACCACAACTGCAACGTAACAACTCAACAACATTATTCCCGTTTGGTAACTACTAAGATCAGATCAATGAGCATACGGTGGAGCATTACGCCTAACCTCGTGACCCGCACTGTTACAACTTCCCAAACAATCTAGCCATGCACGAAATTGCTTAATTTAGTTTTCAAACAGTGAATTCTCTTATTTGGCTAATTGCAAATCTCGATTCCCTTTAGTGTCTGATTTAAATTAAGTTAGCTTTCCGACTCGCTAAATTTGCGTCGAATTAACGTTCCGTAACTTTGGCTTGCGTATGAGCAAAATGGTTTCTGAAAACTAATTTATGCTTATTAAAAGCTATATATTTATGGGGTAATTAAATTATCGTGTGCTAAAGTAACAACATGTTAGCTCGTTAACTGGCTAAATGTACTCGGTACATGATTTAAATTTTTCATTACGCGCAGTTACGCACCGAATAAATGAGAATGGTTATTTTATTTTATTATTTACGGTTAGAATTTTTGCTGTATAAATAATTATAAATATTTTGCTGTACTTATAATATTTGCCGCTCGAACTCATTAAATAAATGCTGACATTTTTTATGTTATTTATATTTTGTATATTGCATTAACTTGTAAGTAGTAACATAGTAGTCATACTTTGTATAATTATAAATTTTAAACAGAAAATTAGAAAAATATAATCCCCATTTTCTTTTTTCAAAAAAAGAAAAGCAAGCTTAACGACCGGTCTGGCCTTGTGGTTAGTGGCCTATGAAACCGATGGTCCTGATTTCATATCCCAGTCAGAGCATTTATTTGTGTGATAAGCACAGATATATTTGTTCCTGAGTCATGGGTCTATTCTATGTATTTAAGTATTTATATGTCTACAAGACAAGCAAATAGTTCAGTCGCCATCAGATATATCCGAGCTGTAAAGGTGGTCACAAATATCTGAACATGAACTTTATCGCCTTGACATAGAGACCTTCCGATATTTGTGACCACCAACACTGCTCCGATATATCTGATGGCGACTGTACAGTCATTTTGTAGCTATCGCGTTCTTCTGCTATTCTTGTCATTATGATCCTGTTTATTTTTATAGAACGAGTCATAATGTGCCGATTTTTTTTATAACAAAGGTGGCAATAGAGCAGACGGAGTGCCTGATGGTAAGCAATTACCGTCGCCCATGGGCACCCGTAACCCCAAGGGAGTCACAAGCGCGTTGCCGACCTTTAAGGGGGGTTGGAGCTCTGGGAACCTTACTCACCATCAGAAAGACAACACTAAATACTTGAAACATAGCAGTGCTATTATGGCTGTGGTCTTTTGTAAGGAGGAGATACTTCCCCAGTTGGGCTGCCCCAGATTCAAGCGTGATGGTCGCTGTGCCCTACCTCTCATTGTTGGACGTAGTTTAAGGACATATGTACCCGGGTCCAAAATACATACATAGTAATGAAGTCTCAAAATAAAAATCGGATAGAACTCACAAATACAGTCCGAGTTCTTGTTAAATCAGTCCAGTGTAACCCAACACGTACAAAGTCCCTCAAGTATCGTAGGCTGTATCGAATGGTGCTCGACATTCGAGCGAGGGGTTGGATTACAATTTACAAACCGCGAGCAACGAGAGCGATATATATTTGTGTCAATAACTGTGTCATGACGTAATAATAATGATGCATGTGCGGTTTGATAATGATGCGTTGAACCTTACGGGGTCATCATTTGAGCGAAGTTTATGTGATTATTAAATTTAATTTTTGGACCCGGGTATGTCCTTAAACTACGTCCAACAATAAGAGGTAGGGCACAGCGATGACCATCACGCTTGAATCTGGGGCAGCCCAACTGGGGAAGTACCTCCTCCTTACAGAAGATCACAGCCATAATAGCACTGCTACCTTTCAGGTATGCAGTGTTGTGTTCCTGATGGTGAGTAAGGTTCCCAGAGCTCCAACCCCCCTTAAAGGCCGGCAACGCGCTCGTGACTCCTCTGGTGTTACGGGTGCCCATGGGCGACGGTAATTGCTTACCACCAGGCAATCCGTGTGCTTGTTTGCCGCCTATGTCATAAAAAAAAAATGCATTGCGATACAACGAGGAAATGCCAGCATACTTGGTACAATGTCTCAAGGACCTTTTTTGGATTTAATGCAATGACTAGTTAAGTCATCATCATCATCATCATGTCAGCCGAAAGACGTCCACTGCTGGTCATAAGCCCCCTAGTCCTCGTCCGCACTAGTTACGTACTCGTGGTTTAATTGTTGTAATGAATCTAATTATTGTAAATAAAGATTGAAACGTTATATGTATTTACTATAAACAAACACACGGCTTAACACTTACTTTCGGACAAAACATACACTAAGAAAATATAAAATAAGTAGTTGTGCCCCGCGGTGTTACCCGCGGTTTATTAGGGTAAATAAAAACGTAGTCTATGTATTAATCCAGGGTGTCAGCTAACTCCATAATTAATTTTATTAAAATCGCTCCAGCTGCTTAGATGTGAAGAAGTAACAAACATACACACACTCACACTCACAAACTTTCGTCTTTACAATATTAGTGTCAGATAGTCATAGTAGATAGTCAGTTGAAGCAGTGAAGTAAAGTCTATTAACAAAACCGTTTATTTAGATCTGCTAGCCTAATATGGTCGGGCTTTTATCACTTGTCACAATACCTGTCACGCTTCAACAAGTATGTGAGTGCGAAAGTGATGGATAGAGCTATAAATGAAAAATGACAACCATGCTTCGCGTTCTGATACAGTGAATCAAACCGTGTACGTTATCAATGGAGCTACAACAGTAATTATACTCGTACGTACAGTTTCCTCACAACTTCGGTCCCGCGCGTGACTATCGCTTGCCCAAGCGCAGGCTTTATATCAAAATAGTGGCGCTAAAATGTCGCTGCAACTATGGCCTATTTCACCAGGACAACATTGCGGCGGAACTAGTCGCCCGTCACCAACATTATTGTATGCATCTCTATGAAGAGTAACTGACCTGATGTCTAACTTGGTAGCGCAACCAATTAAGCGATTGGCGACTGGGATTTAATTCGTTTCATTCACATAAGCCTGTGGTGTGGTGTGGGTAGACCCAGATGAGGTTGTCCGACAACGTAGTCAAGGTTTTAGTTCAGCATTTCCAGCAGTGGACGACTGTCGATTGAAATTATCACAATGTGGTTTATATCAAACCACTTTATTATGACAAATACTATTTTTGTTTGAAACCTAAACGAATTTATAAATGACCAGGCCTAGCATAAGAGGGGCGTGACAGTATCTTGAGCAGAGACAGACTACCCGTCCCTCTTTAAATATTATAGTTAGTAAAGGACAGGGTATTTTATCTAGCCGCGAGACATTTCACGCCCCTCTTGTGCTAGGCCTTCTGATCAGCTAAATGTATTTTTTTAATGTAGAAACTTTACATCCGTAAGTTTCAAAATAATTTAATACCAAGACTCGTTAAATCAAGCTACATTTTAGACGCTTCTAATTCTTGCGCCAAGCTGGCACGATTTCGTTCAACATTCAAAGCGAAATTAAATGCACTGCATTTAAAGACTTTTTCTGTTACCACGCAATAAGATTAGTGGTAAGTGGTACATTTAAACCCGTTCCGCCACAGCTGGCCGACAAAGGATTAAATAGTTTAAAATAATGGAAAACTTTTAACTGTCACATATATGTAAATATGATGCGTTGTTTACTTTGTTTACTATGTAGTTAGCAATGAAAATGAATGACTTATTAGTAGTTCATGTTACTGCCACATAATGTAAGGAAAGAAACGAAGCAAAGCTGAGATTCATTATAACATCAAACGAGTATTTTTTATACCTACTTATGAACAGTGACATACACTGCTTCATCTTAACAATATAAGTTCTCAATAAAAAAATGTGGAATCGCAAAAGGAAAGTCGAACGAGCATTCGTAATGGCTGCGATTGAAAAAAAAATTCAAGCGACCGTAGTTTTTTTAAATTCAGAGACAAACTAGAGTCAATCCCAATTCTTATATAAATAAATAATAAATAAATAAATATTCAGGACAATCTTACACAAATCAACCTAGTCCTACGGTAAGCTCAGTAAGGCTTGTGTTGCAGGCACTAGACGACGATATATATAATAGATAGATACATATAAATACTTAAATACATAGAAAACAACCATGACCCAGGAACAAATATCTGTGCTCATCACAAATAAATGCCCTGACTGGGAATCGAACCCAGGACCATCGGCTTCATAGGCAGGGTCATTACCCACTAGGCCAGACCGGTCGTCAAAATCCTATAGTACGTTACCTATTGCTCCGTTTTTCTGACGTTTAATATTAAAATGTCATTATTATATCGATTCTGATATAATAATGAATTAATAATGCAACAAATAACATTTACACAAATAAAAAATTGCTGTTTAAACGCATCATAGACCGACCGGTCTATTACGTTATGTATAGATACAATGTATTAAGTATAATCTTAGAACGTGGTGATATTTAACTTACAAGGTATAACAATTAAGTTACAATTTTTCTGACCTTAGTAACTATAGATGAAGAGCAAGTTTTTTTGTGTAGCATAAACATTGACATTGAATTAGTTGACATGGGTGAATTACTATAGTCAACAGTGATAATATAAACTTGATTAAAAATTAAAATTAAATCGTCTAGTAAAAATATGACAGTGTATCAGGTGTAAAGTATAATTCAAGTTCTTAAATTCCAATTACAATTTTTATCCTATTGTAATTAATTTTTGGATCATATTTGGAATCATGTATTTTATATGTGAAATTTGTAATTTGAAGAAAATAATATGACTAGGGCAGGGCGATTTGTGTAAGACTGCCATGAAATATTTATTTATTATTTATTAAATAATGAAAATGTCTTTTGATACACGCGCGATTATTGATGGAGAGCACGTGGATCAAAATTAAGAAAAATCCTAAAATTTAAGACAGTATTATTTTTTTGTTTAACGCCCTCGAGTGTTCATAAAAATTCTTGAATTTGCCTTTCAAAATTATCCTGTTACATAATCTCATTACCACGCAAATCAACTGTTTCTATCATAAGCAAAATTAATTTATGCTAAGCGCATGTTAGGGTGAACGCTCCAGTGAATGAACCCCCCCCAGTGAATGAACAAAATCTCGTTTTTTGGCTAAAACAAGAAATACAACTATTTCTACCACTTGTCGTATTTTTTTTCTTATTGTCAACTTTGTTTTCTATACAATGGCAGCACTTGGTAAATTTATTTTCGACCGGTTTTAATATGACCGGCGTTTGAAATTCACGTGTATCTAATTTTGAAGTTTTGTATGGAGAAGTTAAATCCCAGGTAAGAACAGTGCATGTTTGGAGCAACATTTAAAATGATTATTTGATACTTATCAGTTAAAACTTTTGTTATTTGGTTGAAATAAGTGTACAACCTTTTATAAATGAACACTTTAGTCATTTATTCTGCGATTAAGTTATTATTTTTTCGTGTTCCATTACTGACTCATCAAATGTTCTAAAACCAGTAAATGAACAATGTGTTCATTTACTGGTGTTGGCTCAATTTATTTTTTTGCCTAAATTTAAATGTTAACGTTATAGTATTAAGCTGGTTTTTTGAAATACTGCTTAGAAAACGATTCTGATACCGTCAGCCAGTATTGGAACACAGGTATTCATACATAGGCATGAAACATTTAGTAGATGGACTATGGAAATCAGGCAGTGTTCATTTACTAGATTTCAACTAATTCTATATATGAACAACGTAACGACGAATGTATTTTCATACAATGTGTAAGTTCCACTCACACACCAAATCATTTGTTTTTCTTTATTTTATTCATCAAGTTTTTGTGTTATTAGAAATAACATTCATGCTTTTGTTTAATCCATTTGTTCTACTTTATGTCAATATGAAGAAGCAAAATTGGTTCAATGGATAATCAACAAAGCAAAACTTGGTTTTCCCAGAAGTTATTGATAGCGTGTTTTTTTAATGCAAATAAACGCGTAAGTAAGTTTACTAAAAATAATCCTGGGCCAAAATGGCCTGAATTGAGTGGCTGAGTGGTAGAGGTGTTACTGAGGTGTGTAGAATACTGTACCTACCTCATTTTTTTATATAAGTAATAATTTCTGAAGAAAAACTCTGTGTATTACGTTCAAAAATGATTTTTAATACCGACTAAACATTTCTAAACAATGTTCATTCACTGGGTTTTACTGTGTTCATTCATTCGATTTTTTTGTTCATTTACTAGGTTTTTGGGTATGTTTTGATAAATTCTCGTATAACTCAAAAACTATTAAAGTAATAAAAAATCACAGAAATTATATTATTGTTTATTAAATGAAGATTTAATAAATTACATTACATTATCACAATTATTAATACATTTTGAAAAATGATTTTTCAAAAGTGAAAAATTTCTTAAGTGTTCATTCACTGGAGCGTTCACCCTACCTTGCGTCACGGCATGACATCGTATTTAGGTTATCCTCCTGACGTATTGTTCCAGTAAATTGAAAACCATATTATATCTTGAACCATCCTATTAAAGACCTAACGTCATGCTTATGACTAAACAATATTATTAACAAGCAATTTTAACCCTTCTTTATAGGGTCTGAAGGTTGGTTTTCTGTTTTTCAAGCGGTTTCAGCTTACTGTTGTCTATCAGGTACTTAACTTAGTTTAATAGCACTTCTGTGTTTTCTATACATACAGCAGGGTGATTTCTGGGTCGTGATCCAGAACCTGTTTTTCTATTTACTTGGTCAAGATACCTTTCCTTATTTTTTATAATTTAAATTAATTAAAATAATCTTAAACTAACCAAATCATGGTCACCCTATGCGTTTTGACATACGCAGTGTGAGAAACGACAAGACGTCACATTGAGTAGGGTGACTAAATTGTAAGAAAACACTTTTTTTTACTAACAATCTGAAAAACCTATTTTTTTGCACAAACACATTAAATGAAAAGAATTACAAAATAAATAAGTACTTATCTTAATACTGAAACATTGTCTGTGTTAAGGCGTCAGCTCTGAATTATCTGTGAAATTTGTTACAAATCTGATTAAACCTTTTAGCTCAACTTTTTAGCCAAAATATCTCAATGGGTTTCAAAACAACGAAAACTATTCAGTACATAGTAAATTGGCTCTTTTCATTGTTCTGATTGGCTCCTGCGATACTCGTATTTCGATGAAAAAAATACATTGTCTAGAGCCAATCCGATCTTTCGTTTGAGCTGTTTCGGATTCAAAAGCGTGTAATCAAACTTCCGTACGTTTTGTCGTCCGGTAGGATCGTGGACAAAAGCCCGTAGCCGGCCAATGCCGGACCAAATTAGAGGCAAACTAGCTATGTACAGGATACACGGTATTCACTACGATTGAGTTACAGATCACGTATGTTTGGTTAAAGGGTTTCTTTTTGTATAGTTAGTTTTGATTAACGTAGTTCACAACCTGCCTGGCAATTTGTATGTATCTATTACAAGGAGAAAAGATTTGTTAATCTATCGTGGCTGACGCCTTAACCAATTCGGCCACCCGAACACAGCGGAACACGTCGGCAAAGTATATGTATTATTGTATTTATTTTTAAAATGTACACCAGGCTCCTATGAGCCGCGGAAAAATGCGGGGACAATGCGAGGAAGGAAAAGAGAGGCAAAGTCTTAAGTTTTTCATGAGCCGCATGTGGTGTAGTGTAATTGGATATCGCTTTAATTGCTTCGTGATCACTAAATGTCGTTGTCAAATTCGCGAGATGATTTTTAAGTTCGCGCCATTCGAACAATATCATAATATTAACATTTAATATTAAATCATAAATGTCAATCACAAAGTGTGTATAACAATTTGTGAATCTGTGACTGACCTATTATTATATTATTAACACTTTCACTTTCCGAATAGCAATATATCTGGTTCTGGAATGATTTTGTATTCAGTTTAGTTATTTTATGTAGTTGTAGGGGTACATAAACTCTATTATAATTGAGACATGTTTATATTTATTAACGGTTTTACTGAGGCTAATCGTATTCTAAATAAATTTGTTGAATGTAGCCATAAATGAAATAGGTATTCAATGATTTTTTTTATTAAAGCGGACGCCAAACGGTGACTTGATATAAATACACGTGCATCAATTTTTACTCCATAGTAATAAATTTCACACACATAACTTCACAAACTTAATACACTATATAAATTTATATAATACAAATAAAATAAACACAGTTACTAACATGATTTTAAATTTAATAATACATTGTTGACACAAATAGTTTAGTTTCAGAAATAAATATAACCTCTAATTAAAGTATTTGCTACCAAAAATCAAAAGCGACTAAAACACATAAGCATAACTTAGAAAAATGTGCCTGAAAAGTCAGTCAAGTCAATTTTGTGTGAACAATTCCTTTGTAGCAACAAGAAATTAACAATAGAAAAAGTTGCAAATGAAAAAATCTGCTTACTTTGACCTATTTGTGTGTCTAGACTGTTATATTATAAGTAATAAGGACAATTTCAGTTAAGAATTTGATAAGCTCTACGTTATTAGTTTCAAGTTCACTCAAGTGTTCTTGTTTGTGAAATTGAGATTATTATTTTATGAATAATTAATCTTTTTCAGATATACGACACACCAGAGAGCGTCAAAACGAAGAAATGGTCTTCAAAATTGAAACTGAATACTTCAGGGAGTCTAAAATCATCAGAAAAGTCACCAGAAAGCCCATATATGTATGGAACCATCAGCGGGCCCAGCGGGTCGGCTTTATCCAAGTCTATGAAGTACGCTGAGACATGGCTGTACGGGTCCGTGAGGACCCAAACCCCACCGATGAGACCTAGCGTGTTTTCAGCGTACCCAGAAGTACCAGGCCCGGTTCTAATAAGTACTCCTCAAAAACCAACGCCTCACAATTACGCTGTAATACTATGTTCCTGTCCTGAGTACCTTAATGGTACAAAGAAAACCAGCTCTACCAAAGTCAGTATATGTAAGAAATGCAAGGGATCTCGTTTACCTTTAACAATAGCCGAAAGCCCACGTTTGCTGGTGGGAGGCACAGTCAGGGGACATCAAGTGAATAGAGATTCTGGTTTGCTTAGAGCTGGGACAGTAAGGGTTCAAGGATCCAAGGCGAGACCTTCTATACTTAAATCGAATGGAGAAAACGATCCTTACGACTTGATGCGACGCAGTCGGTTAGCACCTCCCCATGAAGCTCGTATTGGAAGTCAGTTTTCAACGACTCGTTCACGAGCTAAAAGTATAAGCCCATGTAGGGGAAAGAATAGAAAGCCAAGTCCAGAATCGCAACGTAAAATTAGAAGTAAATCAGTTAGCAGAGTAAATGAAGTCTGGGTAGACGAAGAAAATAATGTTAACGTCAATGATTCTAAAAAGTCTATTTTATCCTGCGACATTAACCCGTATGATCTTGTTAAGTCGAGTGGTCATTCAAAGTCATTAGTCGAAATAGAATTTGACGACGACTATGCTGATATGTTTCAAGATGCAATCAATGGAGGAAATCCCAGACCATTGAGTAAATCAAAATCAGATACTAATGTTAAAGCTATTAGTGGACAACGCATTCGCATATCAGATGAATCAAAGACATATAGTATACAAGACAAAACTTCTTATGACTCATTAAACTGTGATCTCAAAAACTTTGAAATGAAAACTCAGGAAATACCTTCTTTATTACCAAATATTAAAACTGAGAGCAATAAATCGTTGTCTGTAAATAAATCAAATATTAAAAAGACTAATAACTTATCGCCCACAAATCGTACAAAACAGAAAAGTGTCTCTCCAAAACGACCACCAAGGAGAGTACGGAATGCAAGAACTGACGATGATAGTGAAAGTGATAACCAACGTTTACCAGAACGTAACTATATTCGAAAAACAACTAATGATAATGCACGAAATCAAAAATATAAGACGAGTAATTCTGAAAATATTAAATCCATACTAAAAAAACCAAGGAATTACGATATATATATGGCCAATTCAAAATCAGAAACATCTGACGAATCGTTTGAAAAGAAACGTAGCAACGCTTCACAGTTCTATCTTCCTAAGCCCAAGGAGAAAGGCTTATCTACAACACAGAACATGTTGCAACGAAAACGTGTTCAATTTTTAGTAGAAAATGAAGAAACTAAAGTTATTTATACTGCAGAATTCAATCTTCATGAAAATACTGTTAGAGGAATACCAGGAGATTTGCCCGTAGAGGTAGAAGATGACATCGTAGCGGAAGGTGATATTGTCAGCCACAGTTTGACGGAAGTTGATGTTGAGTTGGCTAAGTTAATAACACAAAGTACAGGAAACGATCCTAGCCTTTATGAAAATGTACAAGTGAATACTAGTTTTGAACTTATTGCAGAAGACACAATACCCGTCGAGACCAGCGCCTCACAAACTAATGTATCGAAGTCAACAGTGGATAGTGTGGCGGGTATGTATGATTATTTAATATTCTATATTGGTTTTATATTATTCTATATTATTTAATGGGTGTACGCCACAAAATCTATTTAATTTACGATTAATCTCTTATTACTGCTAATTATATTACTGGTGAAATAAAAAAATAAAAATAAACGTTTTCTGTTTGCAGATAACAACGTACCAAAAATACCAACCGTATTGCGACGCTCGGAATCGGAAAGATTGACATCTATTCTATCAGTCGCACCTCCTAAATTTCTCGATACTATGGCGTTGCGGCCTAAACCTAAACATGGTCATACAAGTCAAATATTTTTGGGTTCTCTCAGTGAACATGAACCTAGTAGTGAAAATAATCTGCGAAATGAATCACCACAAATAAGTAATCCTCAACTGGTGGAGAACAATGTGTCTCAAAACGACGTAGACTCGGGAAACCTAAGTGATAATAGTGACATTACACAAACAATTTTGAAAAATTTACGCCGTGGTATTTCAGAATCTCCAGAGCCCCCTCCTAGGCTCAAGGTAAAGGATCGTAAGCTAAAGAAAAATAATTACGTGAAAACTCGTTTCGTTCGAAATAATTCTACAAGTTCAACGAGTGACGAATGGTCTGACGCCAATGATAATGAACAAAGAACCGTTTTACGGGTTAAACAATTTGATTCAGATGAGGGTGAAGATCCTAATACCTTAATGGAAACAACAGAAAATGAGCCTAGAAAAACATCTATTCAAATAAGTGGTAATGAATGCTATTCAACAATGAACGTTAGCAGCGATACGCCTATTTACCTTTCCTCAGTCGTTGTGAATGATGATTCAGGAAATACGTGTGATACTTACCAGACGGGGACCACCGTAACTATTAGCGTTGGAACTTCTCAAAAAGAAATAAAGAAGTCCAAGAGCCAAATCTATATAGGAACGTCCTTGTCGAATCGCGGAGGAAAGAAAGAAGAGTCAAATACATACGAAGAGTATTATAATGACAATAAGTTAGTTGATTCTAAAAATACAATGAACTCATTTAATGACCTAAGTAACTCCGTCATGTCTACAATTCTAAACGATCCTGTGCAAGCTGTAAAGTTAAACCTAGTTCCACACGTTTGTGGCAAAAATGATAATCTTATGGAGAAAATTGACAGTACTGAATCTTTTGATCAATCTTCCGAAGATAAAACGTCACAAAATGGAAATTTTGTTAGCAAACTTTTTGATGATCCATTCTTTGGGCATTTAGCTGAAGGTCTAGACTCAGGCTTAGTTAAAAAACTTATTGAAAATTCTCTTATAAAATTACAAGAAACTAAACATCAAGATGAATCGGAAATACAAGAAATAACGATTGGGAAATTAATTGAAAGTTCTTTAAAAAATCTTAAAGAAGAAATCATCAAAAAAGAAGAGAACAAATTGGAAAATAATTTTAACGAACGGAATAGCGCCAGAGATGACGAGTCGGACAAAAAAGCAGCCGACACGTCAGCTTGTCCAGAAAACGACGACAACGGCTGCTCTGCTCCCTATGAAAGTATGGAGTACGAAAGCGGTGCTATGGGAGTATTTTCAGACCTTGAACCTATGTCAGACTGTTATAATGCGTCCGCGAGCGAACTTTCTACTGAAGATGATACAACCTCAACAAGATCTAAATTTTATCAAATGTTAGTGGATGCTGCACTCTGTGACATTGAAATAGCAAGTAACACTGATGATGATCATCACTACGAATCAATCCGTCTTAATAGTGATCCTATTTATGAAGAAATTGGTGACATGCCACCCCCATTACCAGTAAATCCTCCACCAACATCATTATCGATATTAGACGAAGAAAAACGTTGTGGTTCGCGGTCGATTTTTGAAGGAGCATCAAAATATGATATTTTATCCTATTTGGTTGATGCTAAAGAAAGAGGTATTGATGACGAAGATACTTATATTACAAGTTTTGGTAATGAAAATGATTCACTTAATCAATCCAAAAATAAACTAATATCTTCAGAAATAAATAATCTAAGCAGTAATACAAGCCAGCTGTCAAATGCATCTGATTCGAGTGAAGACAATTCTTTAATTATAAACCATGACAGTATTGAAAAAACAATTGTATGTAAGAAAACATCCGCTGAAATTGAAAGGAACGATTCTGGTGTTGGATCAGAAACAAGTAAGTCATCAAGAAGTCGACTACAAGGGAAAATATCACCATGCAATACACTGACAGATAAAAACACTCCTATACATCTCTGTGAAGACTGTGATACTACGGTTGAGACTCAAGTTACAGAACAAGGTTTGTACATTTCAAAATATATATATGTCTAACGAATCTTAAAAGTAGTCATATTATCATAATAAAATTATAATCGTTTTCTTCAGGTTCTTTATATGCTCCATTGGTATGCCGAAAATGCGCAAAGAAACGGGCCGAGAGAAAAGAAATCATAACAGAAATAATAGAGACTGAAGAAAAGTATGGACGTGATTTGCAAATTATTCTTGAAGAATTTTACAAACCCATGTTGGTCGCGGGCTTGCTTAATCAAGAACAATTAAGTGCAATTTTCCTTAATGTTGAAGAACTTATTGAGAATAATCAAGTGATGTCTGAAAAGTTAAGAGATGCTCTTGAAATTGCGATTGACCAAGGCGATGAGGTATGACATTTCGACAAATTGAGTCTATTATTTTTTTCGTCATCGATCATATTTAAAATGGATTTTATGTTTTAGGACTTATTAACAGTCAACGTAGGGAAGATACTTCTTGAGTGTTCTGGCATGCTGACGGCATTCCAGTCGTACTGTGTAAAGCAAGCTGGTGCGGCTCTTCTGTTAGCGGGCCTCGAGAAAGACAAGGAACTACTTCGGATATTTTTACGAGTCTCACAAATGGAAAATACTGTTTTAAGGAGAATGAACTTAAACTCCTTCTTAATGGTACTGATCTAATTTCTTTATTTGTCATTTGTTGCTCCAAAATTGATTATTGCTCTAAATTGATTCCAACAATATTTCACCTTTACTAGTTGTTTAACTTTTTGAACGCCAAGCACCACTAAAGTGGTCGTGTGATGTCGTGCCTGCCACGCCACCGACCACTAAAGTGGCTATGGCGGACGCTGTCAAAGCAATTGTCCTGCTGACATATAAGGTTTATATTTGTTCTTCACAAGTCATACCATTGCGTACACGTCACATTTTGATGCGAGAGGAAAAGCGTTCAAAAGGTTAATCACATTCCAGTATTTAATTTAAATACTTACTTCATTGATTATTCCAGGTACCAGTACAACGTGTAACAAAATATCCGCTTTTACTGTCACGCCTTTATCGTTCAACGGCTGCTTGCGCTGCCGAAAGGGATGATGTTCGCAGCGCTCAGCGTTGTGTGGAGTCCCGGCTGGAGGAGATGAACGCAGCAGCGGCAGCGGCGGCGGCTGCGGCTAGAGACGTCCCGTTGTGGAGAAGACTCGCTGCGGCCAGAAGAACAGCACATGACCTCCACGTCGCTGATATTAGGCTTAGAAAAATGGCTGTTGACGTGCTCGACTGGAATCACGATGATGCCAGGTAAATCCCTATTAAATCTTTCAGTGATATTGCTAGAATCTATTGGCACCGGAAAAATAACTATATAATGTATCTACTGAATATATAAAAACTTCACATATTTTTCGCACGTTACAAGTCTGTCCTTGCATGCAGAGTAGTATGTAATATGTAAATGTAAATACTAATTTGGAATTGGATTTTTTTGCACGGGAACCCGTGAAACAATGGAACAATAGTTGTTACGTCTCGTTTATCATGGCTATAACAGTGTTATTATTACTTAAATAATATAATGTTTAAAATTTCTGAATAAGCCCCCACCCTTCAGAAAAGCCCAATTTAATTTCGTTGGAAGCAGATCGACAAAATGCCAAAACAAAAGATTTCCAATTTGTAAAACCAAATAGAGGGAATGAAAACTATTATCCGGTCGAGATTAAAGTCTTCAATCTAATCCCGATTTAATTAAAAAATAAACATTGTCCTTCGGGTCATTCGCGATAATTTCGGCAAATTGTAGTCCTTGCACATTCTCGTGCTATTGGCGGATGGGACAAATGACCCCATTACTGGAACATTGCGGGCCGCAGGTTTATCTACGGGTCAAGTGATAAATGTTATGCGGGAGGAGAGTTTTTAACCCCTCTTTATTTAATGGGTGGCAATTTTTTGGTGTCTTTTGTGTACTTGATTTATAGTGCAGTACACGGTCATTTTTATTTTTAATATTGAATCAAGGCTAACCTAGGCTAGTGTTGAAATTAAAAATTATTAGTTTTGTAATGGAATGGAACGGTCCTATTTTTCTTATGACCTGTTGAGGTATTAGACACTGACATAAATTGAAAAAGACAAGAAGTGCATTGTTATACTATCTGTTTCTGTTTTAATGGAAATAGTTTTTATATAGCACATACGTACACCGATATATTAGGCTTGGAAGAATTATTTATTAGTTTTTCGTCAGAATTTTGTAACAACTGTCGAATTTGTGAAAAACGTGGTCTTTACTAAACTAACTTAACAAAACTATCGTGAGATTCACACACACATATATAAAAAAAAAGAAAAGACTCAGAGAATAGTTACTCGCTACTATACAATTAATATCTGTACTTAAGTAGTCGATTTTATAGATAGTTAAGTAAGTATACAGTTAAATTGTGGAATGAGATTTAGTGTTGACAAGAAGACCGTAGTCTGATACATCATTTGTAATTTCTACGGTGGACATCTCCCGCTGCTTCTTGTTGCTTGCATCGTACTGCTGATAGTCGTCGCTTTAGTGGCAGTAACAGAGGCAAGTGCTATTCCCGAGGGCTCTTTATTGCTGGAGAGCTCCAGAAATACAAGTAATTATACGTGTAAAAAGGAAATAACGTTTCAAGCCGTAATTCGAGACGATTCCGACGCTTAAAAATATATCGCACATAAAAATGTCATTAAGTGAAAATAAAATGCTGTAACTATATCGGTATGCGTGATTTTTATATCTTAAATTTAATTAAATGAACTTTGTATATTTATTATCAGATTTTTATCTTTTCATAAAGATCATAAATTGAAATACAGGCTAAGTAACGAAATCCACTGATCATTGAGGCTGCATTTGAACTGTCGTCTTCAGCTTTCACGGCTGATCATTAGCAGAAATTTACCTAGTCATAACAATTTCACATTAACAATTTATTATTTAAATAGTTTGACTTTAATGTGTACTATTCGAATAACCCTAAAGTCGTCACTTGTTTGCAGAGCATCTAACATTGTTTTCATGATATTAGTACTGAGTGGAGTAGACAGAGGCGAGGTAGGTAATTATTATGTTGGTTTCAATATGCGCTGCCTTACAGGGGCTGCCATGCACATATTTAATGAAATTTCATTTAATGGAGCTGTCTACGTAATTTCCTTTCATTCCGAAGTAATTGTATTGTGTCTGGATTGTGTTCTCAAAGGGCTATTGTAATATATTGATTAAAATGCGTTAAATTTGACTGAATGTTTAATATGTAATATTCGAGACAGTTTCTGCTATGTAGTGCCATACGTATGTGCAGAGGTTCAAATATTTACAAACCGGTTGGTGGTATGATTTAGCATGAATATTCATAATTCTCATGTATTAGTGAAATCATTTATACAAATTAGTTAGAAACACATTAATGTAATAATGAGGTCAAATGCAGATTTGTTAACGACTGGGAAGAGCTGTATTAAAGAAAAATTCACTGAATCAACAGAATTACCTGCACCCGTCTGCAATTGAGATATGTTCACAGTTTAAATAAGAACCTATTTTAGAAACAAAAAGCATTTAAGTCAAAACAATCATTCGCATTAAATGTAACAGAACTGAATCTTGTTTTATGAAGACTCGAATCGACAATCAAAACATTACCAATAATGCCACCGCCTTAATTGTACTAGGCGGCTCCCATCTAATTCTGTTAGCCTATGATTAAAACAATTCGCGTCGTCGTTACTTTTACCACCAAACTTCATCATTCAATAACAGATTCTATGTTGTATGGTTTAAGGTTCGCAATGGAAGGCAAGCTGCTGTTCACCCAGCCGAATGACAACAACTGGCGGAAAGGACGCACAATCAAGCTGACGCCTATCAACGCCCTTTTGGTAACTAACGGAAAGGTGATTTCATGTTTCTATTACAATATTTTTATAGGCAGATACTTTTATACTTCGGAGGCTTTATGGTAGATCACCTTAATAAGAAATAACGTACAATGTTCTTTGTTTAGTGAAGCATAAAAGAAAATGAACTTTGATTATATGTACTTATGTTGTAACGACTATGTGCATTTGAATACTTACTGAAACGATACTTTTTTTTATAAATTAGACCACTGTTTTTAATTTTCAGCCAACGATTACGCACAAAACGAACGAGATCCGCGAAACTAGAGAAGCGAGAGACCGTGAAGCTAGAGAAAGAGAAGGTGATGCACTATTCGCGCGGAGTGGAGTGAGAGAGGCGGCTCTTCTATTAGTGAGAGAAAAAGCCGGAAGATATACATTACAGAGGGAACCACTGTTCTTGGATAGATGCGTTGTGGCCGCAGATCATGAGCCTGAACACTTCTTCGAAGTCCACGAGATTACTACTAAGGATTCGTATATTTTCAAGGTGAGATACGTCCTATTCATAAAGACTAATAAGTTCCTAACTCCTAACTACTTAAATTAAATAGTATAGTCGACGGCACATAGAAAAGTCGTGCGGAAAAAACGGGTCGTGTCAGAGACGACCATGGAAAGGAAAGAACAATGTCGAATGACCATAAATTAAATGTACGGGGTGCTCGCTCTCGTATCGATTATCAAAATCAAAATCAAAAATGTCTATTTTACTTTTACAACTTTCGATCTAAAACATAGTGATTGGTACTTCCTTTTAAGCTTTATTGCAGCCTGTATCAGGACGTACCGCTCTTCCTTAGCTAAGTTATTGCTAACAAATTATAACATATATATTTATGTTTGGAATACATACAAACATATTAATAGTAATAAAGGGGTTAAATATAAATCTTAACCTAGGTTTTAAATAAAGTATTTAGATGTAAAAAAAAAAGCTTCAATAACAGGAACGTATATACAAGAGATCGCTTGCTATGTCCAGTAATGGTCATAAGTACAACATATGACACCTATTTTGCGCCATCTCGTAAAGTTGCCCAGTCTATTTACTCCATTATCTTTGGTAAAAGTTCAATATATTTGTACATATTTGGTAAAGATTATTTATTTTACAGGCTGAAGAAAGCTCTCGCACGCGCACATGGTACAGGCAGCTGCAGTATCACGCGCAGGGCGCCGGCGCCTGGCGCAAGCGCCGCAACGCGCTGGCCAACATCATGATCAACCCGATGCTCACAAGAAACTAATGTTCAATTAACATCAGAGCATGTTACTAAAGCCAAAGAAATTTGAACCTTCTTTAGAGTCATTACATACCATTTTTTAATGACAGCTCCTCGTGCTTGCGGCTGTCTGCGATCAATACTGCTGTCATTTAAATATGGGATATATTAACTGTATAGGTGGTTCAAATTCCTTCGTCTCCTTGTCTGTACGCGCACCTACTGCAGTCGTTTGTTCTGAACTGTAGATGTCTCATACTACATTTTACTTATTGCTATCCTTTAACTCAAATAACTATCAGAAGTATCAGCTAAATATGGTCCTAATTACGAAAGAAGATTTACATAATTTAAATTTCTCTTGTAGTTATTTCATGTGAAATATGACATATTGATATCTGTAACATTTTCGGTAGTGGGAATGAGGATTTATTCAAATTTAATTTTATAAAGAACTTCCATTACAATAATCAGATTACTAGTAGTAGAGGGCGGGAAGGAATATTTTCACGCCGAGATATGTATAGTGCTTTTCTCAAACATGCAATTCAGAATTTAAAAAAAGATTTATTTTTAGCAATACTAAAAGTAACCATCATGTTATTAAAAGGTGTAGTGGCAGAATGTCATAGAACCAACCAGCATATGCAACCAATATTTTTTTAATGGCCAATCGACATGATGCCGTGTCAAAAATTTATGTGAAATGGCAATAAAAAAGAGGACCTTGCCGGCCTTGCCAGTAATGTTAACCTTAAAAACCTCTCGTCTAGCCAAACCTGCAACGACATACTGTCAACATTGTAGTGCATGATTGAGAAAAACAATTTTTCGAAAGCGTAGACGCTCGATTAGCAATTACTCATACAAAAATACGGGTGCCATGGAATGCCACCCGCGCTTGTGGTATTAAAAGGAGTTATTCCTTCACCCATAGACGGGTGCTTTTACTCGTCCACTGAGTTGCCCTAAGTCTTCCCCTCCCCAGACCCCACTACCTCGACTCATCCGGGAGACTCCTGTTAACTTCGATGGATGTCTATTGTCTATTCTCCTCAATGCAGTCGAGATTTTCCTGTGACACTTCAAGGTACTCTCAGAATATTCAAATGTATGTTATATATTTTGAAATAGAAAAACAAGAGAATACATTGAACATTAAACAATAAAATATAGCGTTTAAAGTAAACTGGGGATTGGTTTTAAAACTGTATAATTATTTTATTTTTCCTATATAATTGAAATTGCATTTAAATTAAAATTCTGGTGTTTTAAAATTCTAGCTCTAAAATTAATTAATAAAATGTTATATGCAACATTGCATCGGACGTCGCAATTTATTACGTAGATACTTTTTCTGCTATATTTTTTGCGCGAGTTAAAATAGTATTGCCTGGGAATTTTCAAAAAAATATTCTTATATAGCTCATCGGTTTTTGCCATTTCAAAAAAATGCATTTCACGGTTGCTTTTGATTTAAATGTAATACATTTGTAGAGGTTTGATTAAGTAGGTATTTGCGGAAAATCATAGCTATACAATACTACAATATTTCATAATTATTTATGTAATCGTTTAGTTGACAAAATAATTATTGTTATTTGTAAATAATGTTTATGTCATTTGCCAATAGGTTTAATGTTAGCTTTACACCAAAATATAGTTGTTGAAGCCATGTACCCTATATTTAAATTTAGTTGTATTTGTAAAAACTATAACTCATATTTTTGGAATGTCATAACATTTCAAGCTTACTTTTTTTGGTGGAAATGAATCTAAAACGCAGAAACAATTGAGACCTAATAATTTTATTGTACATAATATACTTAATAGCTGTGATATCCTTTTCTGTAATCAAAAAGTAAGTTGAATAATGCTTGTTTTTGTGGCTTCTTACAGTTATTCCTAAAATATTTTGAATAAATACATAATAACTTCTTAACTAGTCTTAAGAAAAGTGTGTAATACTTAGGTACCTATTTAATGTAAGATAAAGTATAACGGACGAATATAACAGTATGTATTTATAGTATGTATTAAATAAAGATTTAAATATTTTTAATATTATATTATATATGTAGAAGTTAAACAAACGTATCGCCTTTGAAATATATTGTATTTTGTTTTATTAAGTTAGTAGTGCAAACACGAAAAATAAACGATAAAAAATAAAACACATCAGTTTTATTTATTTTACAAGTCTGACGACGTTATTAGAGTACGAGTACGCGTAATTCAATATATCAATAAATATAGAATGTACCAACAGAGAAGTTAAGAGTAATACATAATGTTACTGAACCAGCGTGCTACACCCTCGACCTCGTCGTCACTTTCTATCAGGTGCGACTGAGGTCAAACGCTGGTCAGTCTTTTATTAAAAAAAAAAAGAGTATACAGGGTTACCTAAAATACCGATCTTTGTAGTAATAACGTATTTGAATAAGTAAGCTGGCGTTCTGCTTTCGAATTTTGACGTAAGTTCTATATTAATTATCTACACCAGAGGTTCCCATACTTTTGTTTCTCGTGGACCTCTTTCAAAATTTTACTGGTTTCGGTGGACCCCCTTGCTGCTACATTTCTACCACATACCCAAAAGTCGTCAAAAATGTAAAGATTAGATTTATCAATATATTTGCATCGCGGCTGATTTATTATCTGAATCAGGTAATTATAAAGAAAAATAGTGTATCTTACAGTGTTATACTTATTAAAATAATTGAATTCAATTTACACATTAACACGTAACGTCGCTTCAACAATGCAAATTTACAATAAAAACTGTCATCATTTCAATGGCAGGGATGCACTTGTTGAATTGACAGCAAATAATTAATATTTGGCTTCAGTTTTGTAAGCAGTAACCGCATATCTCCCCGTTCTTTGATGTAATGATGTTCAATTTCGTTACTTTGCACCTGAGCCCTGAGTTTAAATTTTTATCGTAACTTTATGTCACGAACACGTTTGCGTTTCCCATATAAATAACATTATCATTTACTCGTTCGTAAACGTTTTTTTTTACGTCAATAGAAACTTACACTAAAGCCTCTGAACAAGCGTTGCGGGCGGGCGGCATCGGCAGCACTTTTTCAAGTCTCTTCGACACGCATTGTACTTTATAGCAGATATCCAAGTTTTTACTAATTGGTAATAAGAGTTACTGGCCTTATTAAAATATTATCTGCCTTCATTAAACAGGTAAAGCTATGTAATCTTTTTTGCTGTTTACTATTGAAATCAGATACAATTTCGTGGACCCCAACTTACATCTTGTGAACCCCGTATTTTTTTTCACGCCAACGTAGACCCCCATCGAGCGTCAGTGGACCCCTGGGGGTCCACCTGGACCACTTTGGGAATCACTGATCTACACCTATACCAATTTTATACCGGTTTCTATCCAAGCATCCTTTTAATGTTCTTAGCGCTAGTGTGCACAAAGAAAACAATTATGATATTGTGGAGCTCGTTTCGAGGAAAAATGTAATTCAGCCTGCAGCCTCATTTCATCCACATCCCTACATGACGGGCAAATAAAGAAATGTAACATCCTTAGGCACACAAGGCTGGCTGGCACATTTTTATACTACACGATTTTTACGAGGGCGGTTTGATAACTCGGTGACTTTAAGTAAAACAAAAATCATTTTAACATATAAACTTTTTCATTACGATTCTGAACTCCTTGGTATCTGGCAGTTTTTTTTTAAAAGGTGGGAAAATAAAAAAGTTATTGAGGCATATGTCAAATACGGTCGGAAAATTGTTGGAAAATGGAGAAAAGCGAATTTCGTGTGTTAATTAAACGTTACTTTTTACGTGGATAAACTATTAAAGAGACTGAAAACTGTTTAAAAAAATATTATGGGGAATCTGCTCCTTCTCATGGAATGGTACATAAGTGGTTCACAGAATTTCGTTCTGGGCGCAGAACGCTCTGGTAGGCCAATTGAAGTCACCACTGATGATGTCGTGAATAAAGTTCACGATATTGTTTTGGATGACCGTCGAGTTAAGATTCGTGAGATAGCTGAGACTGTACACATTTCATCTGAACGAGTTATTCATATCTTGCATAATATTTTGAATATGAAAAAGCTTTCCGCAAGATGGGTGCCGCGTTTGCTGACAGCCGATCAAAAACGACTTCGTGAAACAACTTCCGAGCAATGCTTAGCCAAATTCAAGCGTAATCCCAATGAATTTTTACGTCGTTTTGTGACGGTAGATGAAACGTGGATCCACCATTATACGCCAGAGACGAAAAATCAGTCAAAACAGTGGACTTCTGCTAACGAACGGGCCCCAAAGAAAGCGAAAACCGTTAATTCGGCAGGAAAGGTAATGGCCACTGTTTTTTGGGACAGCCAAGGGGTTATTTATATAGATTATTTGGAGAAAGGTAAAACAATAAATGGCCCTTATTATGCTACATTGTTGGAAAAATTCAACCCAGAAGTAGTGAAAAAACGGCCACATCTGGCAAAGAAGAAAATCCTTTTTCACCACGACAATGCCCCTGCACACTCGTCGGCAGTCGCAACAGCCAAATTAGTAGAATTGCGTTATGAAATACTGCCCCACCCACCTTATTCTCCAGATTTAGCCCCATGTGATTTTTTTAAATTCCCAAACATGAAGAAATGGCTCGGTGGGAGAAGATTTTCATCAAATGACGAAGTCATAGCTGAAACTGAAGCATATTTTTCAGGGTTTGATAAAAAATATTTTTTGGAGGGGTTGAAAAAGCTGGAACATCGTTGGATGAAGTGTATGGAGTTGAAAGGAGATTATGTAGAGAAATAAAATTATAAAAGGTCAAAAAGATTTTTTTTTCTGCAAAAAGTCACTGACTTATCAAACCACCCTCGTATTATAGGTAATCATACTAATCATAAAGTACATGGTATTATAGTGTACTTTAAAAATGCACGCTTTAGAATAATTAAGACGGTAAACTAAAACAAATCAAATTATATTAAATACCTAATTGTTATTGATTTATACAGTATGTATATGGTTGGTGTATTTCAATAATATATTTACCAAAACCTCATTTATTACATAGACTTTAGCGGATTTAATGCTTTGCCTATCGTATAGATACATACTGTATTATGATAAACAAAAAACCTATAGTTCAAGTTCAAAAAACCTATAGTTTCGTCGTGAGAAACGAAAATTCTTCCAATAATTCCCTCTACCCTGTGAGTTGTTAATTGTTAAAGTGCTTTTAAATAACCAAAAAGGTAAGAAAAAGGTAAAACAGTATGGAAAATAGGTAACTTCTTTTTGTTATTACTTTTGTAAGTTAGGTATTTAATTTTAACTATTCTATTTGTGTTATTATTTATTAATTACGTTTTCACTACAAAAACACCTTGTTGTTAACAGTGTGGATTAGGAAAATCGTGTCGTATAGTATGAGAGCTACACAATCGTAGCGCGTTCGTTACGTAATCGTTCGTCTTATTAACTTTCGTAGACTAATAAAGTGCCAAATCAATAACGTTTTCCGTATTAATATTCGGGGAAAACGGGAGCATGAATGTATCGGTATATTGTGCGAAAGAGACATGTAAAGAATAATTCTCTATTTTTGTCTTTCTATGGACGCGGTATACAATATTGCATCTGGCTTCTGTTTTATATATAACTAGCGGACCCGACAGACGTTGTCCTGTCTGAACTATGTAATAACCGTGACGTGGCACTAAGATATTAATATTTCTACATCCTCTTTGACCGTATTTGCAGCATGCATACTGTCAATGTTATGTCAAACGCCATAAGGTTACATTAAAAAAAGTTTAAATTATCAAAAGCGCTAAGGTTACATTAGACATAATTAACATGGTGGTTAAATATTCTAAAAATTTTTAACTGTCCATGCAATCTTCTTGTTTTATTCTTTCATAAGAACCCTGACCGTATCAAACACAAGAAAAAATAATTAGCGAAATCGGACCAGCCGTCACTGATGCACCAAGGGAAATAGGGATTCATGAAATATTTATAGCTTAGAAAATTATTGATCGTGGGTTGGCACATATTACTTTATCGTTTATTAATTTACTCCGTACAACCTGTGAGTTTGTTCCATGTATACCTATCAAGCGACTTGCAAGTATGCCGTGAGCTGGGTGTCAGGTAATATAATTAAGTCTTTCTATGATTGTCTAGTAGTTGTATATATAATTACACGAAGATCACAAGGAAGTATAAGGTCTGTGTCTTGGCTTGCCTCCTAGACGACCGACGATATTATATAATCGCCTACAATCCAAGAAAAAAGATTCATGATTTACACACAGATAAATGCTTCTGTCACAGGTGCTTCCGAGCCTCTGCTGCGTATTGCGGATCAATTAAACAGTCAAATGTATCTATTCATCTCCATTATTATCATCTTCAGCTGAAAGACTTCTATTGCTTGGAAAATGCCTCCCCCAACGATTTTCATGACCATTTTCAACGACCCTGACTAGATCGTCGATCCACCTAGCTGGGGGCCGTCCAACGCTACGTCTTACGGAATGTAGTAACCACTCAAGAAAACTTAAACCTGTCAAATATTTGAGCTCTGTCGGTAATCTTTATTCACTTTCAGATAAATATCCCTTAAATTCAATGATATTAATAATTAAAAAGAAAATGTATCCACTTAAATACCTCAAGGGAATGGGACTAGTTCTACTTCTAATTGAGTTTACTTAATTAACTTGAAACTTGGAAATTTTAAATTAGACGATGTAACAAACACCCGAAAGTCAAGCGGTCAAATTGGGTCACAATTCAAATAGGCTCACTGCATTTTAAACCGAGTTTAGTAATTTCAAGACGACAGCTGCGGTATGCTTAAATTTTTGTTAATTATAATAATGAGTTTCTTTGTGGAGTTCTATATTTTTCTACCACTTAATTTTGTTAATATAATTTATTAACTAAGAAGAGATCAAATGTAATCTTTTTAAATATTTTGATTTGCATTGATTTTATGTTTGGTTTACCCTGATCTCATCTCAAAATTAGATTCTTTAGTCGTAGAAACTCACACACATCTTCAACATTTCCTTTGATGAGATAATCTGGATCCAAGCTAGCCTGCCTTTTAGGTTCGGCGGCCTCGGTTTACGCAAAATTAACTATGTGGCACTTTCTTGTTGTTGGTACATGGTGCTCGAAACCTTATAGGGAAAATATTAACCTGCCATCGGGGAGGCTGTACACTGCTCGGAGGCCGAGAATATCCGTAACTTGGCCAAGCACGAAACCCTTATACTTTTCTTTTCCGCCAAGCAGCCAGTTTACGATTAGGGGCCAACAAACCACCCACATCATCGTTGAAATTGCAGCGTCACTGTGGACAGTCCAGGTCACTACGGCCTTTCATATGTCCGAAGTGTAAGACGACGACTTAGATGTATAATTAGGGCTATACAACTAAGTTGTGTAACTAATTCCTAAGTCAAAGATAAAAAATAAGCAGTATTACTTATGTAAAACTATTTAGGTGCGAGTAAGTTAACATATTCCAATTTAAATGAATAGTAATGATATTATTGCCAACCCAAAGTTACTTCAAGCTTATTTCAGAAATTCTTAAGTTTCTCTCAAATATCTCTGTAAGGTTAAGGTAAGTTATCAGAATTAATTTTATATAACGTACTAGTTTAAACATAATGCTTATGTAATTAATATCAAAATTATAAATTAACAGAACTGATAACGCTTTTATTTCTCAGGATTTACGTTCGAAACTCGCTTGTGCATTGATATACCAAACTGTAATAGGAGGATTTGTAAAACCAGTATTTTGACACTCAAAAATCTAAAATATTATATGATGAGTCGTTATTCTAATATATTTAAGGGTGACATTTAAGAGCTACAACGCTTCGAAGCCGACATAGGTTAATTTGTATTGTCTGAGAGACGAGACGAGTGTGTTCATACGAGTTTGATATAGTTTCGCAGCGAAAACATCACGTGATTACTTTTAATCTCACGCTTTCCATATGTCATTTATTAAATTCAATCAAAATGTAGCTTCTTAATCCAAAAAAATAATGACAGTACAGAGTAAAGCCTTTCATGGAAAATTATTTGAACTTGATCAGTTGAAAACTACGGAACCTACACTGAGAATGGCCGACATGCCCTTATATGTATTTATCAGTGATAACCTGATGACAGAAGTTAAAATCCCGACGATCTTAGACTTGTAGCACTGACAGCATGTTTGCCATTTTATCATCTATCCGTAATGTTCGCACTCACTTGTTGGAGCGTGATAGATATTATGACAAATGATAAAACCCAACCATATTAGGCTAAAAGGTTATAAATAAGTATTAATATATGAAGACGATCGAACGCATGAAAATTACGCAAATTACATTTCCTTGACCTAAAAAGTATTCGTGCCTGGAAAAAATTAATTATACTTGGACATTTTTTCTGGAACTTATTTTTCTATAAAATCCTTATTATTATTGAGTTTTGTAATTAAGTTTCCTGGCTATTCCGGTAAGGCCCAAGCTTCTTCCTCTCAAGTAAACTTCGATATTGGAAATATTAAAATTTATTCGGGGGAACAAAACAAAATCTTAAACTGAGGTAGTAGAACCAATTGAGGCACTTAAATCAAAGTATACTCCAACAACTCTAAGAAGTTAGAGACTTTAAGATAATACTTCAATGTAAATTAATTCAGTCTTTCATGTAAATTTAAATATTGAACAACTTTGTAATATTACAAATTGGTTGAAATACCTCTTGAAAAGCTATATGGAAGTAATAATGGAATAAACCAGATATATTATTGTGTACGTAAAGAGTAAGGACCCTAGTAGATCCGGACGAATCTATATTTATCTCGATTTTACGCTATAGTCTGTACGAAAGACAACATAAAAATGAGAAAAAATATTTTGCAACCTATGTTTTACTTTCTGTCGACGTGATTTGAGATATTGAGGATATTGCCAGTAGCGGCCAAACAACAAGTAAAATAAAAATGTAAAACTTCCTTAAAACTGTGTCCAAAGAAATGAGATCAAAACTTCTAATATTGATCAAAGTATCTTCCTTATAGAATTCCAATTATTCCTTTTTTCTATATTTTGGAACAAAATAACTTTTCTTTGATGTAGTTTAATATTAATCAGTAAAAATATATATTAAAAACCATTAATTCATTCATCTTAAATGCCTAGAACGCTGTTGCATTACACACTCCACTCAACATCTCTACATTTCTGGTGTTCTTTTAAATAGAGTATGCTTACCCTTGTAATTATAGTTATGTTTTATAATAATCAATAAATAAACAGTAAGTCACGACAACAAACAGATTTTAACTTCATAATTTTGCATTGATTTCTTGATCTTAAGAATATAGAATAATATCTTAAATTTATTCTCCACCATTTAGGTTCTAATGACCTATCCTATTTCTTTACATTGTCTCGTAAAGAAACTGTAATTTGTTGTCCCTATCATGGAGTGTATATGTTTCGCTATATGGCATGTGGCGTACTACTATTCGAAATAATATAGTATAGATCATGTCTAAAAGAAAAGAAAATACGTAATTAAGACATGATCCAATGTTGTACGTAAATACGAGTTCCGAGCATATTGTAAAGAACTCATGAAACTTTCCGTGACGTCGAACCGGATCTGCCCGTCTGCACTGTCGTTAAGGCATAATCTGTCAGACTAACTTAGCACGGCTAACCGCGGCGTTCTTGTTGAAAACTTGCTTATACTGCTGTCTGAACTAAATCTTAGTTCTCGAAACAATCCATGCCGGCTGGAACTTTGAGTTAAGGATCCGGCGTGGCTTAGATATGACTTTTATAAAAGTATAATTGTCAGTGTAACATTATCGTACAGCTAATTTAAGTGCCGTTAGCCAAGTTGGTCAGAGCAAGGAGTTTAGTGACTATATGAGGGTTAAGGGTACATCACTCAGGCGCGCAGGTTAATTTGAGGAGAAAAACCAAAAATCATAGGTCAATTCGAGAAACACATTTGAGTAGGCAATGTGGAGACTACGAAAACCATTAATTATGATAGGAAATATATGGCCATTTTCGTATTTAAAGTCGTTGCCAAGATTTTTTCATGACAACCTAACCATTGAGCGATAGTTCATTTTACGTGCACATAAAATTCAAATTACAACAAGCTCTGTGACCTTTTATCGGGGCAATGAAGAGGGATGCCCGTCGTAAAAATAATTTTATGTCCCCCAAGGGCGGATATGTGCTCTCAGTGAAACAAAACTTTGCTAAGGTAAATATATGGTTCAGTTAAAAACGTATTTCATACCTGGGCCCAATGTTCCGTTCAAATATAAATGACTTTAAAATATCCCTTCGGGTATAAATTATCTTAAAACGACCACAGTTTGCGACGCGGTTTGTTAAACATCTTTAGGGGTTCCATTACAGTAATTCAAAATGCTATTTGGTTGAAAGAATTTTCATATATTTGAATGGGCACCTCCAATCCCTCCATATATATATAAATAAGATCTGGAAATGTGGTAATGAAATATCATGTTTTGAAATTAGAAAGCTATTTAAATGGTTACTAAAAGCTTTTAGAGACATGAAAGCCTCAAAATAAAATATCACAAAAAATATTAACAAAGTTTGCCTGTAATGTGGCTTGAATTGAAACAAGTAGGTAGTAAAGTTACAACAAGTTCAATTAAAATGTGCCGCAAATGTTACTTATTGATATACTGAATAAAATAATAGGATAACTAGCTAAATAGGATAACTCACTTTATATTTTAAGTATTTGATACATTTACAAAGAACATTTTAAGGACTAATTTCAGTCACTAGTACAGTCACCACCACCACACACCTACACAGCTCCGATATATCTGATGGCAACTGTACAGTATTTGATGAGACGTTGATAATTTAATAAACGTGGTGTTTATTTTTTTATCCGTTTAATATCAATGCATAATTTCCAACTCGAATTTTAACCGTATGAATATAAAAAAAATATATATTTAAAAGCACGCCTCAAGGTCGGTCAAAAGCACTTGCTTAATTCATTTTTCATCAGGCTTATGAAACTTTTAGCTCAATCCCCTGTATTTAATCGAAAATACATTCAGCATTAAAAATTCATGATTCCGTAAACCCGGTTGCTTACGATCAAAGTGATTAATTCAATCTGTAATTCAATGTTTTGGGGCAAAATTAAATTATTCTTGTAAGCCTTTGCGTTTCATTTACTACTGGATCTGTTTACCCTGAGCTCCTTCATGAATATTGTAAGTACAAACAGCCTTCCACTGTCTTCATTTTATTAACGATCTGCTTCTTATTTTGGATTCCATGAAGTATCCAACGCTTTTCTAAAAATAAATTTACGTAAGCAAATTTTCGTTTAGTAAATGTCTATTTTTAAACGAAATGGTTGTTTCTGCTATAGTCGGCTCTAGTAAGTCTGCCTATGAAACAATTCCGTTACTCATACAATTATTCTTAAAAATAAAGAAAAATGGAAAATCAACTGCCCCTGGCGATACTCATAATATGTTCCTGTGTTAATCATGGGTATTTATTGCTAACTATCAAGTTATGCACGTTTATGTACTTAAGTGTGTGTTCACAATTATTATTATTATCGTCTATTACTTACAACACAAGCCTTCGAGACTTACTGTGCACTAGGATAATTTCTGTAATTATTTATTGAAAATACGTGTTACTTAGTAATATTTAAATAAATGCTATAAATCTGTCTTCATTAGGTTTAGGTAATAAAATGTTAAGATTATCGTAATATTTTTGCACGAATATAATTGTAAAAAAAATACCGCCCGCCGCTTATTGGTGTTTTCTTATTCTAAAATTTTACTGCATTATTCTTTTTACGAAATAATACATATTCACTCCCACATCTCCTGCCGCGGGTGTCGTAAGAAGCGACAAAAAAAAACCGGCGGATGGGAAGCAGCGTACATTGAAACAATCAACAGCTACTACGGTCGCCATCCCTCCTGCCAAGCATGGCCACCATGGCAACTCCCAAGGCCAAGATGATACAAGTCATATTTAGGAGGGGCCTATGTCCAGCAGTGGACGTTTACGGCTGAAATTATGATAATGATTATATATTCACTAAAGTATTTATTATAATTAAATAAAACTTAACATAGTTACAAACTTAAATGTTACTACAACTAATCTAAATAACGTATAAATAACATACCTTACATAATAATACCAAGCCGCTCCCGATGCAATAGTCGCTGCGTTGCGCGTTGAATCGCAATGGACAACCTTTGCAGCAGAAACGACTTAGGTGACTCTAAGTCCCTTCTCCTACAGTCGACGATCCAAATTGCTCCTTAGCGCACCAGTACCCCGACGTCTTCACTGCTATTTGGATAAGCAGGTATAATGAGTGGGCTGAATATTTGTCCTTTTTAAAGGCCGCCGCATGTTCAGCGGGATTTTTGCGTATATTATATGAACAACAGAATTTGTGCTTATGCGATTGCCCGGCACTCTTGTTATTACAAAAATACTTGATCACTTAAGCTAATGTACACGTTACTATTTAAATTCCCAAACGGTTTTGTTCATCATTTGATAAACAATTTTATGACAGAGTGACACTGACACGCATTGTTAAATCTGCATATTGTCTGTGGTCATTGGACGAACCTTTTAAAAATGTATCCCGGATCTATGATAAAATATGGCCGACTGATGCCCGGGTTGATAATTTTTATTGTTCCAATTTTACGGCTGCTATTTTTATATTCAGATTGGTAATTTATTGAAGGACGACTGAATCCGAATTTATGGCTTGTTTTATGACCGGCAATATTGCTTGAAGTGCTGTTTAAAGAAGCTTACTTGCAATGAATCAGTAATTCTTTATAACTAACCATGTTTTGACACGAAAGAACTAAAGACATATATTTTTTACTTAATTAAGCAGCTTTGTCGCTATTGCATTTCTGAATCTTATTCTAAATAATAAGCAATTAAGTTATCTGTCTCAAGCGACACTTAACTAGGCCTAGAATCTTTCCGACTTCATCTGGATTAGGATAGCACAGGTACGTATTACAATCCAACTGAACTGTCTCTGTCTATCTCATATCGATTACACATTAATATAAGCTAAACGTCTTCTACATGTACTAAGGTGTATTTACTGTGCGTATGAGATCTGCGAGTTTGTTTTAAAAGAATGCGCCAAGCACGTAATCTCAGCAATAAGCCCAGATCTTGCCTACTCAAGACGCTGAATCCAAGGAAAAGTTATTTTAAATTATTTACACAACAATAATGACAATAATTAGTTTATAATACAGAAGTTACCGCAGCTTTATAATAACTGTACGATAACTACTCTATTCAGATCAAAGATTTGCTTTTATTACAATTTACTCCTTAAATCTAAAAAAGGCTCTTAAGGCATTGTATCTACCAAGCATGCTAGCGGCATTTCCTAGTTGTATTGTAATATAGTAAGTCTGGATGGGATTTGAAGTGTTATGAGCGTGACAGATGTATATAATAGTCATAGATAGTGATAGAGTAGATGACGAATGAGATCTACAAAATGGCTCCACAAAAACTGGTGCATATAGACGGAGTCTTAAGGGGGCGTCGAGTTTTTCGCGCTACTCGATTCAATCTAATCACCCAAGTAGCATTGCAAGCTGTATAAGAGTTGTATATCAGTTTATTTGAATACTATAAGCTGTATATTTAGGCTGTACTACAGCTGTTTAAGCGCTTATACAGCCCTTATAAGTTAAAAAAGGGCCCAAATTATAGAGCTTTTCGCTTTATTAGAGCTGTATAGTAGCTGTACTGTAGCTGTACAAGCAATAGATAAGCTGTACTATTGCTGTAATTTGGTGTAAAAGGAAACCTTAGTACTACAAATTATTCCTTATAAGTGGAATTTAAACTTATATGTTTTAAATAGGTTTTTAAGAAGAATTACAAAAGATAAAAAAATATTTAAGTCTAAAATGTCTTCTATTCATTCGTTAAATTTGTAATGGCGACAATATTACAAACAAATAATGAAATGCAGTTATGACACAGGATTTTGAGAGCAGTAATATTACTATTGGGAAGTGCCGATTATTATTTATTGTGAACATGTGTATCTTTTCTGGCAAAATATTCATGCGCCTGCTCAATAATCAAGAAAAACATAACAAAAATATCAAAAACTGGTACAAAAGTGAGTGTTTGTTTTTAAGGTTAAGTTTTTTTTATCCTTTTATATCAATTCTAAGGCTAAAGTCAATTTATTTTAGCTGGTTATCATAATACGACTTAAGTTTTTGTTAAATATTTGCAAGTATATCTTTAATTATATTTCCGAATATGTTTATATTCATACTAAAATGGCGACAGATTTTAAACAGCCTATAGGACATTTGGAGAGTATTATAATCTTAGTAGCTGTATTATGTAATTAAATTAGTCACTTCTACAGCTTCGTCAGATAAAGAGAAAAACTGTACTACAGCTATCATTTATTTTTTTGGTTTTATAATAAACTTACAGACAGAAGGTTTAACACTATTTTACTTATAGTAGTGTAAAGTTACGCCATAAGAATTAGTCTTAAATCGGAGTTGACTAACACTTTTGTACAGCAACAAGTGCCAGGTGAATCTACTTTAAGACTCTATACAGCTTTAATGATAGAATAAGCTTGCAGCGTCACCCAATACTTAAAGTTTTATAACGGAGTTTACAGATACTTTTGTACAGCAACAAACGCCAGTTGATACTACAATACAGCCTGTATACAGCTTTAACATCAGAATTAGCTCGAAGTGTCACACAACTCTTGAAGTTTTATAGTCGATTTTTTATATTCTGATATATCACCCCATTCGTACGCAGATTCCTTTATAATGATTTTATACAGCTTTAGCTCAGGTTAGTTTTCTCTAACACTATTAAAAGTCCCTTAAAATACTCTAAGTTCTGAATTGGCGGGTATATTGATGTTACCGACACTTAAATGTTACTTGGGCATGGCGGCTCAGGTAAGGATGGGCGAACCGCTTGCGAATTTAGGAATTTTCGTTCGCATTATTAAAAAACAAAAATTTTACAAATGTAAGACGTATACGGCATAGAAAATAAGTAGTTTTGTTATTATTTAAAAACTTATGACCTTCTGTTGAGTATTTGCAACGTATTAAGGGAATCCTATCTTTTTAGAAGTCACTTTGGATGTAATTCAGACACTACGTAATTTTAAAACGAAAAAGCAAATGCCCATCTGCCAATTTATAATAGACTTATAAAACTACTAAGTAACTTCTTAAACAAAAGATATTGCTCTGAATAAAAAGTAGCAAGCAGGATATTCAGCCAAACGCTGATGCGGCCACAGAACAAACGAGCAGTGAATAATTTGCGAACAGTAAGCGGTAGAAACAAATGGCGTGGGTTAATGACTACCCTAAGGAGGATTCGTTTAATTAATGCCTCGTGTGAGCCTCCACTAATCTGTTTGAATGTTACTACACTAATAGCTGAAGAATGTATCCATTAGGGCGGAGCACTGTTAATAGTTTCTTTGTCAACGTTACGAGTTAATTCGGTTCAACATATTATGTGTATCTGTATGTAGGTATATATAATATGTCGGCAGCCGATCATAATATCTATCATATCATGAAATTCCTAGGTATATTGTTAATCGCGAAAATCATTTAGTCATTCCAAGAGTCTGCAGATTCCACTGCGCGCGAGTTTTATTTCTGGTCAGTGTGCCCTTTGGGCATCTGAAGAAACCTAAAGCACCTAACCTAAACTTAAATTAATAATTTTAGTGTGAGTATAGTCCAAATATTACACAGGTACACTTTGATCGGGCGCATCTTGCGGTTAGTCGCCGACAAACTCGCCGAAAAGTGGTTACCTTTAATTAAAAGATAATATGGAAAGTCATATATTTATTGTATTATAGTATTTGCATGGTAATATTGGTAATACACCTATCATCCAGGGACGTCTACTGCTGGTCATGGTTCTCCCTTATAGACCGCTACTGGGAGCGCTCTTTAGTATTCCAGCATGGCAGACACAATGCTTAATCATCACGCTTCACAGGCGGGTTTGCGATCTCGGTATTTTCCACCGCTCTACGACGCAGCCGCTGACGCTCTGAAACGCTGTTGCCCGCACTCAGTGGGTTCTAGTGGCATTTTACGGACTAATCCCGTATGTATTTAAACTGTAATACTATAAATAAAAATAAACATAAAAAATAAAATAAACAATGTACAAAATATTCTAGAAGAGCTCACCAAATACTATGAATTATGAATTAAAATGTTCGAAATGAATGATTTTGAATTTTAATTTTTAAAACCATTCTGAATGGAAAAGTGTTTTTATATTTCGGGAATCAAATCCGTATAATATTATTTTACCGAGCTATTTCTCGGAAATTATCAGATACGCTATTAATAACTATAAATTATTTCAGCCTTAAAACTTGTTCATTATACAACGTTTATTTTTTATTCAAACTTATATTTTTATTTTAAGATATAAATATAACGTGCCTACTCAAAGCGGTGTTTATTACTCGTTGATTAACTGGTTTCAAAGAAAGAAAAACCTGAGATATGATAGTGTAACTTGAGATCTAATATCTAACATTGCATTAATCAACCCCAACGTTTCAGGCGATAAGAGGCCATATTTTGAGATAGAAAATTGAAACCAGATAACCGCGGCTGGAGGCTAAGATAGAGACGCTGAGCTATAATCAATACGGTCTTGCTTATAGAAAATTGCGTATTATGGTTTGTATAAGCCACAATATATGTGCAGACAAATTATAATTTTCGTTGGTTGTCTTTAATAGAATAACACTAATCATAAGATAAATAAATACATATTTCGGGACATTCTTACACAAATCGACCAAGTCCTACGGTAAGCTCAGGGTTGTAGGTACTAGACGACGATATATATAACAGATAAATACATGTAAATACACAGAAAACACCTGAACTATCACTAGAATGCTTAATACTGCATAAATATTCCTTACCATAAGAGCGAGCCATTAGAGTATTTACAATACTTAACAAGTTTGTAATAACAAAATTGTGTCAAGTTTTTAAAATTATTGTCTGCAATAAAATTATCTTTTGTACAACTACACATTTCTTAATTATATTTTTTATATTTTCACGGCTTAAAACACGATATAGGAAACGTAATTAAACGCATATAACTAAAACTGTAAAAACACTATGTTAAAGAAAAAAATATTGGAACATAATATCAATACTTATAATATTTCAATATCCTACGAAAATTGCTTTAAACTGTCGTAAAAACTATACAAAATGACATATTTAGTTTTAAGTCTGGAATATTAAAAAACTTACTAAGTATTTCCACTAAATCTCTGCACTAGCAGAAGATTTAAAAATTTAATCAGTGCTGTTTTATTTTACTCCGTTCCATATGAGACATAAGCCGGTATATGGCTTCACTATTGAGGGACACCATTTGGCGCTGAGAGCGAAAAACTATCTTACAGGAATATAAGGATAACTTCTATAAAAATCCTATGACGTTACGGCCTTTTGGATATTAAAGATATCTAGGGTAACACGAAGGGGAAAAGTAATAAGTTTACACTTAATAAAAAGCCAGCTTGATTGTGTTTTGTTTGTATATATTGGATGACGTTGTTATCTGTCATGTTTACGTAGACGGATGCATAGCCTATTTTTATGGCGCCATTTTACACATAATATCTTTATATAAATTACTCCCATATTATAATATTTATTTTGCTATACGCTTATTTTTTATATTTAGCCTATGTTCTTCAGATATATGAACTACTAGCTGCGCCCCGCGGTGTTACCCGCGGTTATTTTCCCGCAGTAAAACGTAGCCTATGTGTTAATCCCGGGTGTCAGCTAACTTCATACCAGATTTTATTAAAATCACTCCAGCGGTTTAGACGTGAAGAAGTAACAAACATACACACTAACACACTCACAAACTTTCGCCTTTATAATATTAGTGTCGATATTATTGTAGTCTCATTAAAATCTATTAAAGAGGCCGATTTTTTAAGAGTCGTGCTCTAAAATTCAAATAACTTTGAGGACGAAAATAATCGCACACAAAAGGTTTTCACCATTATTTTAGCACAAAATATAAGGTTTCGATAGCCGCGATTATTAATATCTATCATTCATGTTTCTAAAAAAACAATTTTCTTCGATTCTGACATAGTTTAAAATGTCACGGTCCGAGTACTCGACGCTCAATAATCAGCCCGTTTGTACGCTTAGTTTTCGCGTGAAACAGAAACAAAGATCAATCCATACAAAATTTGCTTTTATAATAATACTAGCTATGCCTCGCGGCGTTACCCGCGGTTTATTAGGGAACAAATGTAGACTATGTGTTAATCCAAGCTAACTCCATACTAAATTTTATTAAATTTGCTCCACCCGTTTAGACGTGAAGAATTAACAAACATACACACTCACAAACTTTCGCCTTTATAATATTAGTGTAGATAAATATAGTAGGGTTGTTGCATGTATAAATTTATATGTATTACCAGAAGTCACGTACTTTCTACTTGTCACTCTTCGGGGCTCTTAAGTATATAGCTCCTATTCATCCTTCTTTTGTTAATGTAATTCAATGTGTGATACCCTCTCCGCCATCTCCAGTATCATTTAAATAGGACTGTTATTGCTTTAGCCTAACGAGCGCATCGTCTTTATATGTACGTTTGAAACCAACAAGATGAAGTCTTACGGCCCGGCCACGACTATGCGCGACTTGCGGCGCGGCGAGCGTTTTATCTGTTCGTTGCGCGGTCAAGACGCGCAATGCAAGGTGGTATCACACGCAATGAACAGATAAAACGCTCGCCGCGCCGCAAGTCGCGCATAGTCGTGACCGGGCCGTGAGTGTGGCTACCGCCGAAAAACCTATCTTCGGCTTGTCCCGGAATTTTTTCACGCTTGTCCGCTAGGCAACTAATCCTAGGATTAGTCGTAGGAACTAATTTTATCAAAATGATTGCCATCTGACCTTACCGTTTCACACATTAACTATTTAGTAATTTTACGGTTATTACGTATTGCAATTTAGCTTGTTTATTATTTAAAAATAATATTTAATGACTATTATCACTGAAAATAATAATTTATACGAATTATTTTTTTATTAATATGACGTTTGCTATAATGCCTAAAAAGTATGGCAAAATGAAAGAATATAATGATGAATAAGAACTAAGCGCAACTCAATACGTCGTAACGACTTCACCGTGTTAACTATTTTTACGTATACCTACATAAAAATAGTATACATAAACCACGTATACATAAATGGATTTAAATGATCAAAAACATAAATCTTTATGTCTAGAAAGTTGTTGGTAATTCTCGGGTTTGAATTAGGATTCGATCATTGAACATGAGTCTTGTATTCATATGTATAAAACGAATATGTTTTGATCCCCACGATACAGGCTATGCCTAGTGTGGGAATCACTGGAATGTTTTTCTTGTTTGGGTACTTTTTGTTAATTTTTTTTTTTTTGATTTGATAGGGATTATCTATGTGTTCATGTATTTATACGCATCTGTGATACGTATCTTCTTCTAGAACCTACAAGCCTTACAGTAGGACTAGAGGTCGATATGTGTACGATCGTCCAAAATATTTTATTTATTATCTGAAACATGTTAGTTTCTTTGACTCTTCTTAGGCATTTTTAACTCCGCCATGTTCTTGACAATACAATATAAAAACAGCTGGCAACTACCTTCTACAACAGCTTTGCGATACAACGAGGAAATGTCGCATCGTTGGTACAATGCCTCAAGGGCCTTTATTAGATTTAATGTAGTAAGTAGTTCAATACTCGTAGTTATTATATTATTGTAAATAAAGATGATATATAAATATATCTTCAAATACTGCTTCGCATGAGTGAAAGTACGTAGTTAACGATTGGAACAACATTACAGATCTATTGTCAGTAGGATTCCCGTTTCTATACAATGCTAATCCAGATGTTGTCTTTGGTATCTCGTTAATCTGAGTTAAGCCGGGTGCTGCGGCTTCTTATCCCTATTAAAGTCACTCGAAAATTCAGATCGTTTGTTTTTGGTCGAAAGTTGACAGTTTCTGGGGAATTTATCGATTTGTAAAGTAACTTGTTGGCGGATTTGTTACTGGAAACAGACGGGTTTAGATGTTAATCATATTTGAATACTGGAATATCTGGATGATACGATGCACTGATGTGATAATAGAACAGTCTAACATCTGCACCGCCCCGAAATAGCAATTTCACCCAGCTTGTATAAGTAATTTTAGGTAATCACTTATAGCGTACTTAGGTTTATAGTTACTTTTATCAATCTAACATTACCTATAAAACTGTTCAGAAAACATCGAAATGATTCGTTTTCACCAACATTTACAACAATATACAGTGCTTCAAGAACCAGTTTGTATGTTGTCATAGTGAAAAATTAAGAACGTAAATAAACTAACTATATGGGTTACCACTAGCACTACTTAAATAATACGATATAAAAACGAAAAAGTAATTTAGGCTTTTATGTTTACGTCGTAGACTTTAAATGTTTTGGTTTAAGCGATAGATTAACTTGTAAAAATAGTCTCTCGATCCTGGTGAAGTATTTCTTCGACCTGAAATACATGGCCGGCCTTAAAAAGGTTTCGACCATTTGTCATATTTTGGCCACGTTCCAGATCGTTTTAATGGGCCGAAACCGAAAATGTATAAGAAAAGTTTTGACAGCTCGCAAATATTTCTTAAAATAGTTCCTTTGGAATCCGCATAGTGTCGCTTTTGACGTTTTGTGCTGCCACCTATATTTCGTCCACACTCCCTATAAGCGGACACGCACCAACTCGTACGCAGGATTAGTATAGAAAAGTCAATTTGTAATGGCAAATAATCGATGTTATAGTCCAGGTGGTATGTACCTATAAAATATTTCGAGTTCTATGGTATAGTTACGTGAAACTTAAGCTTTCGGTAGAAAACTAAATTAATGCATTAGAATTTGTAACATAAATATTATGCTTAGAATCCAACACATAAATGAATATTGGGTTGAAAGATCTTAACGATCTCAATTACTGTATAAAACATAACCGGGTTAGCTAATATCGCTAATATAAACGACTACATAATTGTACAAATGTACAGCACAAACAAGTCTTGCACAGCTGTCGTTGTATAGCATCCGCTTGGCTCTGTTGTATCAATAATCAAAAGATATGTAAATTCATTGAATGGTAATTGAGCAAGCATGGAAAACCGTTTGTTACAAACAACAAGCGTGAGAAAGGACAGTTATTTAGAAGGAAAACCTTCTAAACGTGGACTGATGAATAATGTATTGAACAAATTGTTACTTTCTTTCGTAATTGAAAAATGCTTAGCATCTTTTTAGTATTCTTCTGATATTTCAACGTAACAAGACAAAAGAAAAAGTGAAATTACCTAAATAAATCAATTATCTATCCCAAAAACACTTTCCCTTTTATAAGTATATTCCAGCTTATGTTTAGTTAGTACCTACCATTACAATAGACATAAATGTTACCTATTTTTTTCTGAATATAAATACTTTTTACTATCCTTTATATATTGTTCGTATCAGCCATATGAAAATTTTAAAATACCCCAATTTGTGAGACATCACGTGTCGGATAAGAACTACGTCATCAATAGGAACAATTTCTGATTAAATTTTCACTTTATGCAATTGACTTGGCCGTCTGTAATGGCAGGGATTTTTCAACTCAAGAATACTAATAAGTACTTTCGTATTTGACTTCTTTTAGTCATTTTCCCGTTAGCCAGTTAGAAGCAAGTGACCCGCAGCGTCGTGAAAAACCAATATCCGCTAAAAGCTATTTAATTATCAAAGCATCGCGATAGATGGCTCTAATTATCCCGTATCATCGCCCCAACCATTTTGCATAACTAACATAAAGAAAATCTTATCTTAGCTATGTTTGTCATTACAAAAGCTATCTTGTTGACTTGCAAATAGACCTCTCATTACAATGTCGCGGCTAGCTAAGACGCGAGGGATGAAAAGGGGGTTTTCGATTTGTCCGGTCTAATCACTCACTCGTCCCTCATCTGTCTATTCGCTCCTAATTTTGGTTTCGTCGCAATTTTACTTTTTGCGAGGTTTTTTACTTAGGTAAAGTTGGACTAATTGAGTTGGTGTCTCTATAACCACTTTTGCAAAAGTGTTTAGTCACGCATTTTAAGTTGTATAGATTCGCCAGTAGAATAGTCAAGCCGAGGCAAACCTAGTTTTAGGCACGCTCCAGAACTGTTACTTACTAACTTACATGTCACCCTTACTAATTAAATCATAAGTTGTATGGAAAACTTGTAAGTAAGTTATACGTATACATAATCACGTTCATTGGTACATTGGCAATTATTAAATTCTGTTTTTTTTTAGCGCGTTGATCCATATACTATACTTATTTAATTGATGCTGATTGCTGACTGTATTTATTATATGTAATCTTAAATTTAAATATTGACGATTTTTTTTCTCTTTTAGTATTTCTGTTGTTACGCTGCTAGTTAAGTAACCATAAATTGAAAGAAGGATCATAACCTAATATAAAACACAGGAAATACTCCTTTAATACTTCGTAAAATCGTCATGTTAAATACATTAAGAGTTCTTTTTGTCAAGCGGTATATGTGTGAAATATAAATTAATTTTATTTTTAAACCCATTTTAACCTATCTCAATCTACATGTTTAAAACTAACACTAACTAATAAAAAATGGATCAGATATTGATTAAAAATAAAACATCCAATGAAATATCACGGAAAATAAACACGTAGTATAAAATATTTTGCTAAATGAAACAGTAAATATAGTGGATTTTTAGAATAATTGATACAGCTGAACTTACATAAAATGTTATCTGTAATTGAATTTCTGTTTTTGACCTTTTAAGGTTTCGTATTCAAATAGGATTAATTGTATGTTATCAAATAAATATTTTGTTATTATTAGGAAAAAAATATATATATTTGAATGTGAAAAGGATTATACTAGTTCCTTGTTTTCGCCTACTATTTTGATCTGCATAGAAAATGGTAAAGTATTTATCCATTTCCTTAAGATAAATTAAAATGATATGAATATGAAATTTTATATAACTTATGGAACTGCAATATTATTTAGTATGGCCAAAGAGTTCATACCGTAGATAATAAATAGAAATAATCATATTACATTTTTCTTGCACTAACATTCCCGTTTTTACTGCCAATAGAATATATTTAAGTTTACCCCACGTAAATACTCTTGTAGCGGAAATTGTTTTTAAAAACTTGCATTTTTGAACAAATTCATGAAAAAAATATAAAATATTATTATTTTTCAGAGAAATATTACCACGTAATCATTAATTTTATATCATGTATTTCTGTGACAGTAAGTTGCTCTCGAACAGTTTTGCAGCGTGTACCTTGGTACCTAGATGTTCTCGTATTGTCACGTTAGCGAATGAAGTAACAAATGTTCAGCGAGCTCGGAACTGAAATCGGTTTAGTAATTGCAACTCGACGCCTTGCAGTTCTGCAGATAAAATCGTATCAGCCATTAGAACTCTTATTCAAATACTTATCTTATTAACACGGAATAAAATCCATGTTCCCACTCGTATTCCACTGTATATACGGCCTTTACGTGAAGCGAATCGGATTTGGTGTACATAGATAACATTATCATATATACTGGATGTGGTTTCTAAGTGCATAAATGTCCCTTGTTGAATTTAACTTGGGAAATTAACGTTTTGGACGGCATGTCATGTCAACGAAAGTTATGTGCCAGATACCGCGACGTCATATGACGCTTCAGCATCATTTGTGAAACAGTGAGATACATAACGAACCATTGTGGTGTGACTCCCTGTGAAACAGTGAGATACATAACGAACGATGTCATGTTGTCTGGGAAACAGTCACTGTCAATGACCTGAACAGTTAAAGAGTTGATGGCGATGATGATGATGATGATGTGTTACTGTTATCCCTCATTAGCAACAGGGCTTGTAGAGGTGTTTTCCACTTCTCATGTTCTTTTGCCGCTGTTCCATCTCTCTCCAATTGACCTCTAAAAATAACTATATTATGCCAGTGGCACAATTTTTTATTTTTATATTTAAATAAATGTTCCTGATTGTTACACATAACTAAATTCCAATGTGTCACTACATGGAACGTCTAGTATAACTTTCCATCATTGTTCTTGTGTGTAGTGCTCATTTAGCACTTGCTCCTTTGACGGCCCTAAAAGGTCGCCTTCATTGGTAGTTTTACTTCCCCAACGTCATATCTCTTCAATCTTTATTTAAAAAAAAATAACTATATTGATCTTGAAATAAGGTTCCTTTTCCAAATGCGGAATGCTTGTAATGCGAGTTAGTAAATGCAACAACATACACCCGCATTGGCGCCTCGAGGAACTATTTAATTAAATTTTAAATTTCTTCTCATTTTTGCCCCTTAAAAATGTGCATCATATTTTGTAAGCCAAATAGCGTTTGATATAAACTTTCTGAGCATCTTGATAATAAACTTACATTGTTCAAGTAGGGATAAAATTTAATTTTGTTAACAATAACAATGGCGGAGAAAAAATAATTACAAGGGATGATACCTTCACACTCTCAGACAACTGTCATGCTGTCAATTGCTAGAATCATGTAATTTTAACGTGTAACGTATAATGCCTTCAGAATACTTCAGAATTACCGCAAATAACTACTACAGCGGATGGCGTTGATCGCCTTCTCATCATGTCTTTTATATATATATCCTGATTATTTGAAGGCGATATTTGGTTGCATCTAATCTCTGTTAACTTAAGTAGCCTACTGACTAAATAGTCTGGTCAGGTCAGGGGTGCTACCGCAAAACAGGATATTTGTAAATTTCGGACTATTGTCTCTGTCATTCTTATGACGCCTTAATTGGAGTAAAAGTGAAATATGCTCGAAATATACGAACTTCGATGTTCGCGGTACCTATTAGTGCCTACGAAGCGGGGGTACTAGCAAAGATGCCATTTGATTGTGGAAACGCAATCGAAACGAAAACTCCTGTAGGGAAAAGATAACTTGACTGTCGTTCGATCTGGGAATTTTAATACTTTATTTTTGGTTTCAGTTTCTACCGTCAAATTATTCATTTGCTTCTGTTATATAACTTGCTAATTTTACACAAGTCCTCCTTCCTTACAATGTGTATACTGACATACAGCATTTTAGTTTAAGACGTTAGCATTTAAGGAGTGAATGAGAATATTCAATGACTGCTATTTACCGCGAGGATGAGATAACGCAGTATCTGAAGTGGAAGCCATTTGCAGTATATTATTTTTGATATTTTATTGCTGAGAATAAAAACAATGATCAGGGTCTTTTCCCACCAAAGTTGAAAATAGTGTTTTGTTTTATAGTTGCAATACATTTTAGCAGTTTAAGATATACGTAGAATTCAGATACGTACCATGAAAAATGGAAAATGTTTTGAATGTATAAAGTTGTTGTTAGTGTTGCCTTCAATATTTTACATACAGTTTATAAATAAACGAATCACCAATCAGTTATTTATGTTTTAAAAACGTACAAATGGAGCCGTATACAGCTACTACTTGTACAAAGTTGGTACGCTTCTCTTTACACGTCAACTGCGCAATATTCAATTGAATATTCTAGAAAATTTCAAAATTACAAGATTATGAAGATACTAAGCAAAATTATGACAGTTAAATTATCTAGTTTTGCGCAGCACAGTTCTGGTTCGTATCTGGAGAGTTCACAGATGGTTCGGTTACAAACACTAAACTACTGTAGCCGGTAAATAGTGCTGAGCTATTTATGCATACGTGGTAACTTTGCCATTGGCAGTATTTCTAATTTTTGCCAATGACTTTTCAATAAGTAAATCCGCCGTCAACATTATCAAAGGGTTATATAGTAAATATTACTTCAAATAATACGAGGAAAGAGAGAGCAACAAACTATGTGACCACCAGTGGCTACATATAACAAGTATATTATTTCGATAATACCAGTAGGTATCTACACACAGAAAGATTTCGCCCTGGTTATTTCAATTTGTCAATAACGAAGAATCAGACATTACATAACAAATGACAAAATCTGACTAACCATGTAAGTAGAACGTAATTATAATTAGGGACTTTCTGGTTAAGCCACAAGATTGCGAAGTTATTTTAGAAATATTTTTATAAATTTTGTTTATCGTCGCATTGTGGCTTTTCGTGAGGTTGAGTTGAGTTCGTAAAGTCATATAGTTGGTAGCATCCAAAGTACTCATAAAGTTCGGTACACCGTAGAATTTGTATGGTGTACCTACCGAACTATTTGACTACTTTGAATGTTGCCAACTATATGACGCTGACTGTACTAAGGCATGCTCTAAGAGTCATATTTATATTTGCTATTTTATTATTTCACTCGTTAGCGAAATTAAGTCGTGGAGAGGAAAAAATGTATTTATAAAAAATAAATTCTTCATATGCTCAAGAAAACCATACATACTCTTGGTTTTAGATTCGATTAAATATTAGAGAAGTCGTCACATCTGAGCAATTAGCATACTCTGAGCAATATTGTCGGCAATGTTTCAGGAAAATAGAAATGATACATCCCTATTAGCTGGAAATGGCTACAGGCTAACTTTTGCGGCATCAACTTGGATAATCTCATCACTAGTCTAATGGTTACGGTAATCCGTCTACACAAGCTGTACCACAGCTTCTAGTCATTTGTACCGGAGTTTGAAATATATACGGGTGGAATAAACGTCCAACAACGTTGTTAAACTATGTCTATCACTTTATGGTTTTGCGATATGGTGGACTTCTATATTGGTAGAGTGCTATCTCTTCGTCTATATCTAGATAAAGTACATGTGACAGATTTTGCAAATTACAAGTTGGGTAGCACTTAATTATTATTATAGATTTTTATTTAAACATGCTATATTTGCGCCTAATTGCTAAAGGGGTGTATAGTTATATCCGCCACTCGTCACAACATAATATTTATATCATGTATACATATTATGAATCTTAGCCGTAGCCAATAATCATCTCAACCTGAAGACAACACGCAGCTCACCTTCTCTACATACTTACCAACCTACCTACTCGTATCTTACGCGGACACTGGTGCCCAAACGCCTTCCCTGACGGCAATCTGTGACGACACAGAGCGATTTCTAGCACAATGTAGCCATCGACTTCCAGCGACTCATACGCGGTCATCCTTCCCTCTAATTTGAGACCATCCTACGACAACGTCTGCACACTGCACTGTTCTGTCTCAATGCAACGGTCTATGTCTATCAACTCTTCGGGCTATGTGGCCATTGTCACTTTAACTCATAGACATACCATTTAACTAGACGGTGCGTGCTAATAATAACTTTCTTAAAAATTATATAACTTTCTATATGTATGGCGGAGACGGCGCTATTTTCGTCCGTCCTTGTCATAGTCTCACAAATTTTTGTTCCCCTCCAAACTGGTCCGTTCAGAACTGTCAAAGTTGGAGGGGAACAAACAAATACAATTGGAGTTTTTTTAGGTTTTCAACCAAAGTTGCGGTAATTAATATAGAATAAGCTAATGTTTTTGTTAAAAAGAATGTCCTGTAAAGCAAAACTATGGTGAATGTTACATTTTGGGCTATTAAAGCCAGAATATCTTTGTCCCTTACTGGCGCACGCGGATGCGTTCACCAGTCATTATTCCTCCTAGCTTTAACTGCATACAATAAACACTAATGCACACAAGTCGACATCCTGCTCTAATGGAAGAGTCTACCTTATTACAGTTATTACGTTCAGAATCCGAATAACGCGGATTATTTCGTTTACCGTGAATATCATGGCAAGATTGACTATTTGGATGCTCTCACGAATCCTATCCAGTATGCTTTTCCCGCAACAGACGGCAAAGTTTAAATCTGCGGAGCCGAGGTCTACCTCACTGATATTTCCCGCGGAATGGAAACGTAATACGATTAACAGCTGCCCTTACTTAATTTACTAACTTAGAGACTGTAATTCGATTGTATGTTATTGATATGAAAGTGAAATAGTTATTTATTAGGTATACAGGAAAACAAAGTTAGTGTTTATGTGCTAGTGCTAATATTGAGACCCGAGCTATAGCGAAAGATTTCAAAATTTAACCAGGGAGTGGTTCAATGATTGGAATATTGAGAGTAAGATAGGTATTCAAGGCACGAAAGGGGAACTAACTTTGTTGCCGTGTGAAACACTTTTTATGTCACACTGGGCGGTAAGAGAGATTTACCGCCCTAGGGCGCGACGGAAAATCCCACTTTACACCCAGATGAAGACGCAAAATTATGTACGCACCACGGGCGGTAATAAAGAAGACCACAGATCGCTTGTTAATTGTCTTCACCTCCGGCTCGGGTCACAAATATATGCGATCTGAGCCAATCTTTGTTTTACCGCCCTGGATACGTAATATGCTATTTCACTTCACTACGGCGAGGAAAATACTAACTCTAAACATTTAAATTTACTGAAAGTTATTATTATTCGTATCAATTATTTATCATTTAAAATTACTTCTAACCCACCTAACGGCAATAAAACATTTAAAAATATTATGAAATTACTCAGCTCCCTTTTGATTAAAGTGCAGTTTTTCTATCTGTATTTAAATAATATAAACGGACTTTCTGAGCTATTAACGTGAAAAAATAAATACCTGATCGACCTGTAATAAAAAAAAATTGGTTTGTTTTGTTTTGAAATGTCTTTTTCCCCGCGTTATAAATACATATTTATCTACGTACATATCATAAGTGCTCTAAAATGCGTCCAGAAACCGTAGGCAATGACCAGTATTACCAACCATCAGAAATGAATGGAGATGTAATGTTATCATTACCTACTGAAATCAGTAGTATCTATAGATATTAAAACAGTCATTGATACGAAACGTCAATTCGTTATGTTTTTTTAACATAAATCGAACGATATTTGAACTCGATTGACAATAGAATAGGGAGCTCATTCTCTTGTGTCTATGGTTTAAAAAAATATTTGACTGAGATACGAAATACGCAACGCCACCATTCCAAGCTGTCATTTGTTTTGTTCGTTGACTTTTTAATGTTTCAAGTAACACTAGAAATAATGCAGGTCATGTCCCTACGGTTCCTGAACCCATCTTAAAACACTTATGATAAGATAAGTGTGTAGATAAAGTAGTGTATGCAACTATACATAATTAGGCATTACAATACTCGTGTGATATTATTAATAAACTCGCCTTTGGCTCGTTTCATAAACCCACACTCTTGTTGTAATGCCCTTCATTATGCACAGATACATAAACTACTATTACTGTATAACAGTCTGTATTTTTTAGAAAAATACAGACCCACTCATGAGAGGACACTCTGAATGACCTCTCATGACCTCTGGGTCTTTATTCTTTTTACATACGTCATCACATTTCAGCCGTATGCGTTCATTGCTGGAAATAGGCAACAAATATGACGAGTATCATCTTGGGGGTAGTTGCCATAGTCGCCACGCCTGGCAGGTGGGTTGGCGACCTTAGTAGCTGTAGGTTGGGTTTCGACGGACGCTGCTGTCCGTCCGGATTTTTCCCCTCTTACGACACCCGCGGGAGGAGATGGCGTGGTGCTATTCTAGTCAGCCGGCATAACACGGCATATATTAATAATAATTATATTTTAATTAATATTTCGCGACAATCTTACACAAATCGACCTAGTCCTACGGTAAGTAGTAAGGCCTGTGTTGTATCGCACGGCATATTATACTTTTTATGATGTAATTTTTTATGAATTATTCGTGGCTATAATTATATTCAATAAAAAATGCAACGAAAAAGCAGCGAAGTAGGGCAAGTCAGGATTTGAAAATCCTGAGTGAAAAGGCTACTGTCTAGAATTCAAGTAGAGCTGGAGTTTATTCTAAAGGCTTTAAAGCGGGAAGACGGGTTCATTAACTTGACGAAAGGAATGCTTTCGTAAAATTCCTTTATGATTAAGGCAAAATATTAAAAATCTGGCGTTTCGTACACATACTTATAAATCTCTGACAGATTACGTTTAACGTTTGTAACTAAGTAGTAGTAACATGGCTCACAACAGTTTTAATTTAAATTGTAAGATTACGTTTATTTACCTAAAAACCATGTAAGTCATAAGGTAAGGTTAAGGTAAAATTAACTGAAGGGCCATGTTTATGTAGTTAAGCGGAGAATAAATATTACACTTACGTTTTAAATTCGTTTAAATTTCAAAATATAACGCCAGCATGCGTATATATACGTTTCTACTACATAGACCAGAGGGGTAATTTTTGAGCGTCTAGTACTTGAATCTTGATATTTTAATAACTGTCAGAAACGAATAATTTGTATTTTAGAAATATTAGAAAATAATAATCGTGGGTATTGAAACTATATATTTTGAACAAGAATAATGGCGAGAAACTTTCCTATGTGATAATTTTCGACCTCAGAGTTTTTTGAAGTCAAGTGCACGACTCAAAAATCGGTGTCCTGAGGTCCTTCAGCTAAGTTTTTCACCTATTTGTTGGTGCCCGATGACAGCGTCAACCAGCGGTTACAATTGCTTGACTTTGAAATGTCAAATGGCTGGTCTCGTAATCAGAAATTGCGAAAAGTAAGTAAAGAAACGGGTTGACGTTTGAACCACAAAATGGCGAAGTCGTCTTGAAAATATATTTTTTGTTTTTTGTCCAAACGTAGTTTAGTGTATAATATTGATAACGTATTATGCAGTGATCTAACGAAGAATTGTGCATCTAATGAAGAATTGATTTCAAAACGTGTTTCACCACTATTATGGTCATCACCCGCCAGTACCGGGGTCACGACCGCCTCTTAGCTTTCTGTAAACTCCAGCTACCACTTTACAAAACGCAAGGCCTGCTACCGAACAACGTCATGCTCTAAGGGAAAATTTACTTGTATGTTATTCTTCTTATTTGTTATTTTACTTGACATTGACGACCGGTCTGGCCTAGTGGGAGTGACCCTGCCTATGAAGCCGAAGGTCCTGGGTTCGATTCCCAGTCAGGGCATTTATTTGTGTGATGAGCACAGATATTTGTTCCTGAGTCATGGGTGTTTTCTATGTATTTAAGTATTTATAAATGTATCTATTAATTATATATATCGTCGTCTAGTACCTGCAACACAAGCCTTATTGAGCTTACCGTGGGACTAGGTCGATTTGTGTAAGAATACCGAAATATTTATTTATTATTTATTTATTTATTATTTATTATTGGCGAAATCATCGACTGTATTATTAATGGAAGCCATATTTTTTAAAAGAAGAAGTAAAGTGAAGTGGCGATAATTACGTTTACCTTTTTATTGGCAAAATCAATAACTGTCAGATAGTTCACACCACGGACCCTTTCTTGGCTGTCTTTGCGAGAAGTAAGCTACAAAATATACTTTAACCGAATAACGCATTTCATGCACATTGCAGCCGATTATTTTATAAATAATCGCGCGGCCTTCCGCGATCGGTATAATTACAAATATTCGGTTGTAATGAATACCCATGACTCCCATGAGTACAAATACAAATAAATCTACTGGCTAGGATTTGTACCCGGGACCTCCAGCTCCGTAGACACGATCACTACCGATTAAGCTAGACTGTTATTATTGACATTTTATAATTAAACAATCATAAATACCCAACTCTGCGAACTGCTGTTTACCGCATAATGTAAGGCAACCAACAAATTGTTATTTTAATAAACAGCAAGGCTCTGGTTAGCTGAGTATCTGGCAACAAACAGAACTGGGTGAGCGGTGGCTTATTCACAAATCCTGCTGACTGCAGCCGGCGGGGTTATTAGTAGGCGATTCGATGTCGATAATACAACGTGATGATGCCGTCCTTCGTAGACCATGAGTTGGCAAAAACGTAATCATATTATATACTTATACAGAAATTTATATACTTATACAGAGCTACTATGGGTCACTAAGGCTAGTTTTAGTTCCACGCTGATGCGTACGGTACGATTGTTACTCCTAAAGATCAAATTAAACTAAAAATAACATTGATCTATAAATGCCCCATGGCATGATACCGAAGAAGCTGGCAGCATTTCCTAGCTGAATTGTGAGACTGATACGTTGAGCGAGGTAGCTGCCAGCTGAGTTGCTAAAACGGGAAAGCGTTTCAAGTGCTAGGGCTCTTCTCATACCTTTTGATCGTGGGTAAGATATAATATATAGGTATATAGTATAGATAGAAGATAGAAACATTTACTCATGTCACACACACACACACACACACACACACACACACACACACACACACACACACACACACACACACACACACACACACACACACACACACACACACACACACACACACACACACACACACACACACACACACACACACACACACACACACACACACACACACACACACACACACACACACACACACACACACACACACACACACACACACACACACACACACACACACACACACACACACACACACACACACACACACACACACACACACACACACACACACAACAAAAAAGAGTCACCGTCTGCCGGAAATAAAATTGGATACCATTTTATTAAGTAGTCCGGTTTTTAGGGTTCCGTAGTTAAGTAGGAACCCTTATAGTTTCGCCATGTCTGTCCGTCCGTCCGTCCGTCCGCGGATAATCTCAGAGACCGTTAGCACTAGAGAGCTGAAATTTGGTAGTAATATGTATATCAATCACGCCGACAAAGTGCAAAAATAAAAAGTGTAATATTTTTTTTTCTTAGGGTACTATTTCAGATGGGTACTGAGTGTGAGTGAAGTAGTAAGACAAATACGAACTTTCCCAGAAAATACGATATGAAAGGATTATTCACTACATCTGAGCCCCGAGTGTATGTTTTTAACGTAACGAAACGTCACCATCGGGTTAGTTACCCATATTATATTAGTATCACTTACGCATTTGAGACATTTTTTACGTCAATAGAAACTTACACTAGAGCCTCTGTACTTTAAGCTCGCGCGCATAGTTTGCTTGATTTTCCGATAGATGTCGCTGTAGGTGGAACGCTCATACGGCGGTTTTAGACTATATAATATTATTAGACTCCACGCTGCCAACAACAAATTGTGATTACAAATGGCGTCGGTCCACTCATACTTACGGGCTTCACACACATACGCAAGGCCTTGATGCGCGGGACTCCCAACAGTCGCCTCCGAACGTCAAAGCACGCCGCAGTGGACCAAAAAATATTAAAATATGCCGTTATATGCTGCAGGATCAAGTAAAAATGCTACTGATCGACACAAAAAAACTCCCCCAATCACTTTTCATCAGTAAATAAACAATTAACCACGTAATTACATTAAAAATTAGTAAAATCGCTAGCTATTTACTTCACGCCATCTGTGTTGCCAGACAATCGGGTCAATCACAATCGGAGAAATTTCCCGAACGTAGGGTAATTGATGTTCCATTTTGTTAACTATTATGTATGAGCGCGGAGCGGGTTTGGTGTAGGTACAGGTTTTTAAGTTTAATTTTAATTAATTTAATTTTTGTTTTTAATTTATTTATATGTTCTTTTATTTATCACAACTGTAAACGAATGGATAATGGAAATTTTATTAAGTAACGTTCTTTACCAAAAAAAAGTACACAGTGTTCTTTTGCAAATTATAACCCTATTTGTATCACCTATGTAATTGCAACCAGCTTTACATTTTAATAAGTTTTTTTAAAGACTACGGTAAACCCCTATACACTACGACCATAAATTGTCACGACAAATCGTCATAATTTAACTATGCAATCTGTTGTTTTGCAATCTTAGTTATGAAATTGCAAATAAAGGCTATGAATATCTTTAAGTAGTGTAGGATACTACTTCTTGGTTTAAAAATTATGGCTTGGCTGTTTCATACTAAGTATTTAAGTCAGAACATTCAATAGACCTCTATGGCCAACTCGTTGTGTTTTAAGTAAATACCTATAATATAGGTATTTACTATTATTACCTATAATTTTAATATTATTAAAATTTAAAATTTGAGAGTTTAGTCAAACAAAAAAAGTATATTTGTTTTTTTGTACATTATATTCCCGTACTAATCACATTTTCTCCTGTAAATGTTTGCTCTGAAGTGTAAACTAAACCTATGAGGATTTGAAATTCAGTAGTTTTTTTTTGTCTTGGCGGGGCCACTGCTGTGCCTCATAATTAATAAATATGTATAGTAAAAGTGCTTGAAATTATAATATCGGGTCGAGAAGAGTGAGAAAACACACACATTTACATCGTGTACTTTTAACAATTTAATATTAGTTGAGTTTTGCTGTTTTTCGTTAAATTCGCCGCTTGGTTTCATTTAACAAATATGTTTTATTTAACAAATATGTATATTCATAACACATTTTTTAATCTAAAATATTTAATCTGAAATTGAGATTTTTTTTTTTGACTGGCACCACACGGAAATACGCACACATGTAAAGCGGCCGCCATTACGCGTCACAACTCGTTGTATCGGTGGATTCCTTCTGTAGGTTTACTACTTCTATGGTTTTAAGATTCTTTCTGAATAATGGGGTCGGAGCATACATGCCCATATATTAGGTTGAAACTGACTGACTTCAAATGACGCTGGCTGGTTATCACTCCATGTTACAACCCCTTCTTACACGTGGTGGGACAGAAATTGACAACATTTTTTCGAATTTTCCATGTATATTTGGGATCTATGACTCTTTCTTTAGTTGTCAGCGTCCTTTGTGGGCCCGTTTTTAGGGTTCTGTACTTAATATTAATATGTCAACAACAATGTATCAAATAACCCATTTTTAACTCTTAAGTGGGAACACTTACTGTGACGGACGAAAAACTACGGAACCCTACAATGAGCGTGGCCCACACGCTCTTGGCAGGTTTTTTTTTATGTAACTTAATCGTCCTTACACCATGGCGGGTGTTGCCTCTGTGCGCATCCCATGATACGGACAGGGCCAACATCGCTTAGTGTACCTCTTACATTTTTCATTAAATTGTCGAAAGGGCCTCTGCGCGTTGGCTCAATCTGGCTCCGCGTACGCCTCCCAAATGTCCGGAACACTATTGTTCCATATACAAAAAAACAATTAGAACATTACACAAACGATGTGTGCCATGAAATGGCCTCATCTCAGCGTAATGCCAGCAATCGCCAGCGCTGGTCTTCCGATGAGACCATGAAGACAAATAACACATACAGACGGTGCATTGAAGGTAATGGTAAGCGATCTTTTGTTGGCTCGCAAGGGATCGCTGACAATTGCTCCTAATCCCCACGTCGGGTGAACCTGCTCTCTAGACGCGGCAGATGAGCGTGGCATCAGATTGAGCTTCGGTCCGCCTGCGTCTTCTATGGGGGCGGGGCTGTCACTGTGGATAGGGTAACGTGTTGTGACGTTTCGTAGTGGGCCACCGCTCAGCTGTCAGCTGCCAGCTGATTGGCGGGGTGAGGGTGGGTCGCTTAGGGGTCCTTGGCTTCCTCGGGGTACAGGTGCGCGAAGGCACGTTGGTTATTTCTACAGCGTGCCTTATTGCGGTAAGGGTTGCCGGTCGTGTGGGCACCGTTGGTCGACCTTACCACGAAGATGTTTATAGTCGAATATGGCTAGTATATCATTTAATATTTTACTCGTTACTCCGAATTTCCCCCTGTACCACCAACTCTGCATTGCAGTTGTACGGATTATAAGAGGACGTTTTTTCAATTAACGTGCCAAATAAGTTTGCTCAAATTTATATCTTAAAATAATGTGGAACTCCATAAATAGAACGAGCAAGTTGAATTTGCGTGCTTAAAATACTTTTTTACGAATTAGTTTAATGTTAGCTTTGTAATTTATGAGATAACATTATCGTTACATTTCATTATGTGTGTATTTTTTAATTTTAATATAACACTGCTAAATCAATACTGTAAAATCGTTATACCAAATTAGATTTTTAGGTTATTTTACAATAGCATAATGCGTTGTCTAACAATATGAAATATATTTGTGCAACAAAAACTAACTATTTGCCGTTTTTAATCGTAACCAGTGCTTTACTAACTCCATAAATAAGTAGCAAATGAACGCTCCGATTCTCACTAAAAACAGGTACATTATTTTTAACAATGTTTTATCATCATCATGTCATCCGAAAAACGTCCTCTGCTGGACATAGGCCTCCCCCAAAACGACATAAAAAGACCGGTACCGCGCCTTCCACATCCAGCGGCATCCCGCGACCTTCGCCAGGTCGTCAGTCCATCTTAAGCCTACCTAAGCTGGGTTAACGTTTACCAACGGCTTATTAAGCTCTTTAAAATTTGGTTAGATCAAGGGTCAGATTCAGAAGGCGATAATCCAGGACACGGCGCGCATAGTTCTGCAGCCCAAACCCTGCCTAAGTTAGGTTTTTCATAATATGTTTATTGTTTGGATATGTTTTGGATGTATTTTTATATTCTCCTTTTATTAAAATATAGTAAAAAAACCTAACGTTAGAAACAGAGTAAATTAACATCCATGAAAATCATCATCATACATTTAATTATATCAATTAAATTAGTAAACTGATTTTCCTGTTTGAATAGTGACTGTCATTACACCCATTACAAAAAAAAAACGAGGTTATCCTGTCTTTTTTTTTTATGATATAGGAGACAAACGAGCAGACGGATTGCCTGATGGTAAGCAACTACCGCCGCCCTTGGACACTCGCAACACCAGAGGAGTCACAAGTACGTGTCTTAACTATGAATTAAGTATCTGTGATGTGCGCTAGACACCCCACCCCAAATTAATATGTATGTTCCTCGTCCGTCGAAACCCAATCTACAGCTACCGCGGTCGCCAACCCGCCTGCCAATATGATACAAGTCATATTTGGGGGATGCATATGTCCAGCAGTGGAGAACTTACGGCTGATATGATGATGATGATGATGTTTTCGTATTCTCCGAATACTGTCTGGGCCTAGATGTCAAGCAATTATGGTCATTCGTCATCATCATTAACCTTGCTACAATTTAGGAAATGATTGCAGTTGAAATGCTCTAACTACTGATTTTCGTTCGTTGTATATAATAAAATGATATGGATTAATTTAGAGAGATAATCAAGGGTCGGACAAAAGTCTGTCATTTTGAAAACATAACCCTGTTCCGCACAATGGAGACTTTCTTGCGATGCTACTATATTATATTTTATATTATTTATTCATTAATGCCGTGTGATGCCGGCTGATATCGTAAGGGTTTCGTAAGAGGCGACAAAGGGAAAAATCGGTTGTACAGTCAGCGTCATATAGTTCGTAGCATTCAAAGTACTCAAATAGTTCGGTACACCATACTAATTCTATAGTATACCGAACTTTTTGACTGTACGTTGTTTTATAGACTACATTTTCGCAGAATATTGGTTCATAGAAAATGTTTCTCATATTTTAATTTCATAGAATTATCATTTTTCAGAGCTTACATTGTAGAATCTGGTCTTGCATATTTTTTTTGTACAGATAAGTAGATTTTAAGAATTTCAGTTCAACGCGTTTTGAATCAAATATTATTAATCCGTATAGTATATCGTTTGTATAACACTTGTTTCGCAGCCTGCATATTCATAGAATGTTGTTTCTCGTTTTATCGAACTTAATATTTTCGTTTCATAAAAGACTCCGTAACTCAATAGGTACTTATTGTAACATACATTAAATCATATATTCAAAGAACTGTAGAATTTTCATATAATTTAATTTCATCTTATTTATAATTTACCCACATATTACTAATTACATATTACAAACGTTTCATTCATGCCATCAACAAAAAGCAACTGTTCTGGCAACCGTTTGTTTTTGTGGGGGTCGCAGTTCTAACCTAACCTAACTAACTGTTCTGGCAACCGTTTGTTTTTGTGGGGGTCGCAGTTCTAACCTAACCTAACCAACTGTTCTGGCAACCGTTTGTTTTTGTGGGGGTCGTAGTTCTAACCTAACCTAACCAACTGTTCTGGCAACCGTTTGTTTTTGTGGGGGTCGCAGTTCTAACCTAACCTAACCAACTGTTCTGGCAATCGTTTGTTTTTGTGGGGGTCGCAGTTCTAACCTAACCTAACCAACTGTTCTGGCAACCGTTTGTTTTTGTGGGGGTCGCAGATCTAACCTAACCTTACCAACTGTTCTGGCAACCGTTTGTTTCTGTGGGGGTTGCATTTATAACCTAACCTCACCAACTGTTCTGGCAACCGTTTGTTTCTGTGGGGGTTGCAGTTCTAACCTAACCAACTGTTTTGGCAACCGTTTGTTTCAGTGGGGGTCGCAGTTCTAACCTTTTTTTTTGTTAACCCAGTGAACTGCGTTACGCATACCACTACGTAACAAGAGACCCTCGGGGTGGAGTCAGTTATTACGTATTGGTTATGTGGGACTCTCCGGTGAATCGCACCGGCCTACCCTCTAAAACACTGGGATGCTGCTGTCACCGTGCCTGAGTGGTAGTGTCGCGGGCTCCACGAAGCTGTCACCGCAACACCACCGGCACCAGCGCCCTAGGGCGCACTTTCACCGTACTGTAGCATAACCAGCGTGCCTTCCCGCACCGGCTTCCCTATTCCCCGAGGAAGCCAGGGACCTCGAAAGGACCCACTCTCCCCTCACCACTGCGACCTAGTTATAAGCAGCACCCTACCAACAAGGATCGGAAATCAAAAGAACGTGCCAGAGGACCGAGGTCCAAATGCACCCTTACCCGCCACTCTGACCTAGTCATCGTGCCAACCAGGATCAGAGTGACCACCACGCCACGGCGCAGGACCCTGGTTTCCCTGCGCGTAGTGCCCCCCAAAGAGACCGCAGGAGGACCGAGGTCCATCCTGCAGCCACCGTCTCCTGCCAACCCGGCGCGGAACCCCCCATCCCCCCACACAGGATATTTGCAGCACCGGTAAGTGATCTCTTGTGAGCCAACAAGAAGATCGCTTACCGTTGCCCCCAGGGTGCACCTTCCAGAACTCTTCGCTTACCTTCGGATCAACCGGATCAAAAGGTATGAGAAGAAATGATTATGATTATGATTATGATTATGAAGAGCCCTGGCACTCGGGGAGGTTTCCTGTCTAGCACCCTGTCGCAGTTCTAACCTAACCTAACCAATTTTTCTGGCAACCATTTGTTTCTGGAATTCTGTTGTGTGTGTAACAGATCTACTATCATTATGTATATTTTTTGCAATAAGTTTGCAATAAATGTAAATGAAGTGCATAAGTACTAAAATAATAATATTTGAAAAAAATACTAGAACTAAATATTATATAAAACAGAAACTATGGAACAACAATCTATGAAATCTGTGTCTACAAAACAAAATTACAGGATATAAGATTCTAGTGTTTGATAACTTTGTATATAAAAAAAAATTATAGCAATATACACGGAACAGAATGTCTGTGACATATTTATGTTTTAACCAATTGAATAGTCTATGAAAAAATAATATTGGAATAGAAAGTTCATGAACCAAATAATCTATGAAATAATTTCTGAGAAACGAAATTCTATTTTCTGTCTATGAAAGAGGGTAACACCTGAAAAATCCTACGGACGGGCAGCAGCGTCCGTCGAAACCCTATATACAGCTACTGCGGTCGCCAACCCGCCTGCCAAGCGTGGCGACTATGGCAACTACCCGACGACTATACAAGTCATATTTGAGGGAGGCCTATGTCCGGCAGTGAACTGAATACGGCTGAAATATATGTTTACATACGGATAATTACAATATTACATTACAATGTACGAGTATGTAATGTAATGTAAGATTTTTTTATTTAATGGAACATCATCTTATAATAAATTCGCTTGTTTATTGGCAATTGTATAATCAAGCAGCATTTTAATCTGATTAAATTTAAGAGTAACTAAAGAAAACTAAAACAAGGTATATACAGATATTTACAAATAAAAAATAGGAGCTAACTCAGCGCCGCATGGAAGGGTACCCAGAAGGCTAGCAGCATTCCCGCGCTGAATAGCGATGCTAATTCTTTGCGCAAGGAATGAGCCAGCCCTCTGGTCACCCGTGGTATCCACGAGGCGCTTAGCTAGCTCCTTAAAAATAATGTGAGCTCCGGATCCCCATGAGCCAAGGGTTTCAACTCCAAAAGGCTCAAATATTCAGCCAGAATCGATAACTGCATATTTGAGCCGCTTGAGTTGTTCTGCTGCCTCAGGTGCTGCAGCAGCATTGACCGAGGTCTTTGAAAGGTGGGAAGGCGCAAAAGTGTCCACACATGTAGCGTCCCAGACAAGAGGTCTTCCCAACTTCCAAGGAACGAGGGTCATGCCGTCCGGCCGCTTGCCATCGTTACTGGCCAGGCCCGCAGGTTCTAGGACTGCTGGTGCTCCGGCACTAGTAAAGGACCGCCGCAGGATATCATTGAGGCTGGCGTGCCGCGAGATGCGGCCAGCGCTCCTGCTGCAAGACAGGCCGTGCAGGCCCTTACCAGTGACGTTCGCACCACAGCAGCATTGGTGTGGGGCAACACAAACCGTGCCGAGACGTAGTGCGAGCGCAAGCCGAAAAGTCTCGTTACTCAGAAGGGTACCCAGATTTTTGGAGGGCCATGCCATTTCCTTCTGAGTAAACGTATTGTTAAGAAATAACTCACATTTTGTAAAATTTAAATCTAGACCCATATCAGCAAATTTTTGTTTCAGTACTTGCAGATCGTTTTAGCACCATATCGACATCACCGCCCAGGGTGTCATCGTCTAAATACCAGACAATTTTGAATTTAGAATTTCGATTTAGAATTTGAATTTAGAATTTCGATTACTGGTCCTTTTATTGTCCGAACTGAATTAAATCGCACCATCCATTGATCACACAAGTAATAAATAAACTTTTAACAAAAAATAAACCCGACTTCAAATATGTACTAAAAAGCAGCAAATAATTGTTTTCTTTATTACTTGATAAGTAATTTTGTACTATTTAGAACAAATCAATTTCTTAAGGCAATTATTATACAATTATATTTGGTTTTGGAGTCGGTGCCAGCCACTCTTTTCGTTCCAGAAGCCTTCTGCAGTCGTGAATAAATTGATTACGTACGTACATATGTACTATATACGTACGTACATACGTGAATCACAACTGTGAATTTTTCACATAACCATATAATTATACCATTTCAACATTGATTAACTGTCTCTGAATGTATACTCATAAATTTTGGTATGAAAATGTTTTAAATGATAATATTGTATAAAATAAGGATGTTTCCGTTGCACGCGGTTTATGGTTTGTTGATGAGCGTTTTTTTCAAGCCTTGGATTGTTTGTATATTACTTGCAACCCGCCCAGGCTTTGCAGGATTGATGCTAAGAATACACTACAATATGTTTTTTATTAAAATATATTACAACTTGTTTTCTTTAGAGGTGACCCTACTATTGGCCGCTCCCGCCGGCCGCTTCAAGCTGGAACGGACATAAGACACAATGGCTGCTCTGTCCCAGAATTTTAAATATCTGATCCCTTTCAGGATATTAATTTGAATTGTACGTTATTTAGTGCAGGTTTAATATATTATAAACTGGGGTGAGTAGATATTGCGAGAGAAGTTGGGCATGCATAGGAAGAGTATGGAGGGCAACGGCGTGAGAAGGTTTTATAGGCTACTATTTACTACCTAATCTAAATAACATTATTTTTATTTCAGATAAAGCTATAGTATAGTCTTTATTACCATTTTTTTTATACAATACTATTTTAGCTACGTTAGTCAAGTTGATCATTAAGAGACCAGTTCGGTGGTTGTTTAAAGAATTGATATTTTTTTCGTGATACTACCACTCTAAACAAGCAAGGTAAACGTTCGAGTGCTGTCCTATTAAGTATGCATCATCAGACTTATAGTGACAGATGGGTGTCCACTATCGGGCATTAAAATGTCGAGCACTAGTACGTTTACCTTATGCCAAGCAATTATATTCTGGCTATATTTTGAAAAGTAATAGAAATATTATGCTCTACTGATCCTTTTAATGAGCATTATTATAATAGCTAGGTATAAAAGGTGTGTTTGCTTGTAATGATTGAGCGACAAAATCGGCAGGCATCATGCCAACTTTGTCAATTTCCATGATACGAACTGCCTAATATAACGTAACTAAAATTTTACGGTTACTAAAGAAAACATGGACAAAGACATAGTATCATTCAGGACAATACATCGTCGCGTCCTTGAGCTACTGTCGGTATTGGTCTGTTTAGGGGTTGTAATCGCAGCCGCTAAGGAACGGGTATGATATTTGTGTAAATTTTTATTTGCCCCGCAGATGGTCACATATTGTTTTATTGTGTTTTACATGCCATCTTTTTCACGGGTTTTAAGAGCCGGATTACAGTTACTTCGTGATGACAGTGCATATACATGTAAAATATACAGATATTTTGACCGTGTTGTTGTTTCTACCCATCTGCAATGTCTGCCCGAGGTAAATATATTTTAGAACAACTTCGAGAACGGCGCCGTGTACCGCGATCGGTTCCGGTAATACATGCTCATTGAACATGACCTTGGTTTTGTCCAAGTTCATCCGTAGGCCGATGCGCACAGAAGAGTCAGCCAGGTCGTTCAGCATCCGTTGAAGGTCCTGTAGCGTCTCTGCCAAGATGACGATGTCGTCAGCAAATCGCAAATGAGAGATGTATTCACCATTAATGTTGATGTCACGTCCTTTCCAGCTCAGCGTCTTGAACATATCCTCCATTGCATTTGTAAACAATTTCGGGGAAATAACGTTCCCTTGTCTGACACCTCGATGCAATGGTATGGGACTTGTTTGCTGATTCTGTACTTGGACGGACATGGTGGCGGCTTCGTACGGATATAAAACAAATAACACGGTCACTGGACCGTGTTAGTTTATATCTACTTTTCTTAATTAAACAAATTCTTACTATTCAATAAGTAGTGTTCTAATTTTATGATAAGCGTTTCACATTTAACACGATTAAAAGCTTTTTAAAGATCACAAAATAGGCCAATTTACATGGAATGAATTTTCCCAAAAAAATATTTGAATATGTTACAAAAAATCCCAAACTGTTAAACTTTACAAATACATTAAAAAAAAATCACAATAGTATCAATAATTAAAGAGAATAAAATAAAAACGACAACATTTGTATTCAGTGCGTGGTACTTATATCTAGTCTAGATAATAGAAAAAAATGCCGCTTTAAACAAATGTGTTTTTTTGTATTGTATTAGATAGATCTAATGATTCTTTAAAAAAAAACAAACAAGGGACATTTTTTTTTTAGAGAAATGCTCTGTTAACAAAAACCTCATTCAGTATTCGAGATCGTTTTGGATCGTTATTCTAATTTTGATTATATTTTTTGTAATTTAATGTTGACTTTTAGATATATTTCATCGAATTCGAACACATAAACGCCACTTTCTGGAGCCGCAAGTATCTTGCTTACGTGAACGTCAGTGCTCGTCGATACAGCCGGCGGGATCCTACCCACTATGTCAGCCTGCACTTCGAAACATTGGTTCCTTTGGGAAACAATGTAACTGTAAGACATTGACCAATTGTACCAGCTTATTTTTAACTCTTAATGAATGACATTGTTTGATATAGGTACTTAAGCTGTAAATCTCTGTAATGTATAATCTACAAGTCCTGACTGACTTGATATCAAGTTGTGGCGTGCGGGGCACGAAATTTACAGACTTCAGATCTATTTACTTATTCTATTTAATATTTTTCAGGTAGACTGGTACGGGTACCAGTTTTTAAGCAACGAGTATAGACGCAGTTTTGTAGAAGCGCATGATATTGATCTCTGCCAAATGGTATTCTCAGACAAACTCATCGGCCCGTATTTTCTGAGTAAATTAGATAATGCTTTCAAAATGTGCCCATTCCCAAAGGTGAGATCAGATGGAAATTATCAAAATGGAATGGTTAAAACGTAACAATGCTCGCCACGTGATGCCCAGTAGATGGCACCCTTATGTCACCTCCATTGGCAATGACTTAACATTGAAAGTGGTGTCTAATGGAACAATGTCGGGCACCTTACGATGTAACCGACCGAAATATCTACAATTTCTTATAAACTTGATATTAATTAACGATTAACACGGTACTACTCACGTTTATTTAGTCACTCGCGCGACATGTTTCAGAGAACATAGGCCTCCATTTTCAAGCACTAAGAGTGCTGAGTGCGCGACGGGCCGGTGACGCGAGCGGCGAACCGATCGGACACTCAGCACTCTTAGTGCTTGAAAATGGAGGCCTATGTTCTCCGAAACATGTCGCGCGAGTGACTAAATAAACGTGAGTAGTACCGTGTTAATCGTTAATTATTAAACATGTCTCATGTAAGTTTAAATACAAAAAACTTGATATTAACGTTATTTTATTATACACATTTCTTTTTGACGTTAGATTTGCTGTCCTCGTGGTTTAAATTTTGAATCATTCGCTAGCTCGAGTCTCAATATTAGCATAAGAAAGTAAACACTAACTTTACTCCCTTATATAGCAAATAAGAACATATTTCGAATTCCAAAATTAATTAACATTGTGTGATTTTTTCCAGGCTGTGTATCATATGGAGAACATATCTGTTCCTAACATGCCTCTTTTAGCCAGTTTTCCCTTTCAAAAAGGCCGTTTATACGCCAATTTGACAGTTACTCGGGCTGACGGTGTTAAGGAGAAACTGGCTAATGGACATGTCGATGCCGTAATAAAATCAAGATATTAAGAGGAATAAGAGAACAAAATTTATATTAAAATAAACAACATTGAAACAAAAACCTTACCTTACTTAAGCTTACCTCTCTGTACAGCAAGAGCAATGCGCTGGGAGGGATACGCGCTAGTTCTATGGTCTCCAGAAATGCAGGACAGCCGTTTCGACAGTTTAGTATAAAGGAATTTATGTCAGCACTCCATAAAATCCTTCATAACAAAACAGTCTTATTGTTTCCACTACAAGCGCCACAAACTCTTAGTAAAACGAGTATTTGGGATTTTTCTAACTTAATATCGATATTTCATGTACTCTTATGTAGTTTTTTTATAAGAAAAAATAATGTTGTGATCACGCTGGGTATGATATCTACAACATTGGTCAAAAGTATTGAGAACACCCTTTTTTCTTTCATTGTAACTCTATAAACCATCTCTTTTTAAAAGCAGTTAAATAATTATCTGATATTTCAAACTTTAACACACAACTAGAGAACATTACATTTACATTTTTTTACATTTACAATCTGTAAAACAATTCTTAACAACTCGTTTAGAGATAAAAAAACGATATTCTTTCTGTAAAGGGATAAAAGAGGTGGAAAGTTTGTAGGGACGCATGACCAGAGCTACTGAATCTAGAAACTTGCATTGCATTGCAATACATTTCTTAAACCAGCAGCATTTGAGGCTTAATTTTCGGTGACAGCAATACACATATTACAGAGATTATTAAATATCCCAGTAGAAGAATTATTTTTTCCCTAAGGGCAGATTGGTTATGCTTACCCGGCTGTGAAAAGGGAGTTGAAGGAAGGTATGTATAATGTACACATTTTTTAAATGAGATACTTAAACAATATTTTTACTTCTCATTAAGATATAAAAAACTAATTAGCATTTTACGGAATTCCTGTCCCGGGAAGGGATAAAAGATGTTGAAAAAGTGTATTAACGCATGACTGAAACTACTGAAACTAGAAGGTTATTTGCAGATTACAATTTATTTGTCTGTTTTTGTTGGTTTTGACTGACAATTAGGTTGACTGTTTAATTTGGTTAAATGACATTCCTAAAGGGGTGAAAAGAGGGTTGATAAATGAAATGGGTAGCGTATGGTATGTTAATTTACACTACAAAAGTAACGTGCAAAAATAAGTGACTATGAAAAAAAAATAGATTGTAGAAAAGATTGTTAGAAACAAAAATTAATTAAAACTAACTAAGCACCATCGAAGCCTAACACTGTCCCCAAATGATGTATTAAGTTGGAAATATACAACAACTCACATAAAATTCCACGCAAACGAAGTTGCGGGTTATAGTTAGTTGGTAACAAAGAGGTATGAGGAAATACGAAAATACGCTGCATGCTGCGCTAACTCAAGATTCATGATTAATGGCAATTAATTATGATGAGTCCAATTCATGAATCTTTTGGTTATCTACGAACACTATAGCTATTTCTGGTAAGAAAGCAATAATTAGGTATCAAAACATTTCTACTTCGTGTGGCCAATTTTATAATTTTAATATTTTAGTATTTTCTGTTATATCTTGCTTTTTATAAAACCGTTTAATATGTTTTCTTGTACACATAATTATGTACTTTATGATTTTAAGTAAGTATTACTGTTTTGAAAAAATAAGTCCCGCCGAGTTTCCTGCCGGTAATAATCTTCTCGAGTCAGACTTTTTATTTGTATTTTTTGACGTTTGTAAGTGCATTTTAATGTGCCTAAATTAAAAAAATAAAGTACTATAATCTCTTTTATCTTTATGGTAAGCAATTACGTTAATTTGACAGGCATGTTTTATTTGGTATAGTAATTGCAGTTTCAATGTTTTGCTCAATTTTGCTAAATGTTTATTATTATAGCAGCTCGGAATAAACAATGTATATGAAACGATTGAGCGACAAATCATTCGCCCGTCAACTCGTTTCAGACTATTTATTAAGAAATATTTGGCTGGTTCCATAAAAGGCAGTTGCCTGCCTATACCGGGTTACGAAGGTTTTGGTGGGCCCTAAAGAAAAAAAATGGACAAAGGCATAACAATATTTACTATAATATGTCGAGGAGTCCCACTGCTTTTGATCGCGTGGGCCTGTTTAGTGGTTGCAACCGTCGCCGCTAGGAATCGGGTATGACATTTGGGTGTATGAAAATTGTTTTGTTATTTTATTTATTTAGGTAAACTGCCATTACAATTTGTGCAAAACTGAGTTATTACAGTTTAGAGTATATATGTCCCACACTAAAAACGTTCATTCAGAGGCGTGGTAAACACTGTCACTCTTTAGGCAAACATAGAAACATACAATATATGTATAAGCTATAAAAGCATTAGTGCTTAGTGTATGTTACCCGTTTTTTATAGTCATAATCTAGAACTGAAGTATCTTTTGTAAATATCAATAAGTTTGCGCAGAGGAGTGCGCTCACCAGCATGCGTGTGCGGCAGTTTCCACAATATTAAAATCAGATATGCATTTTTTTTCCAGATAGAATCTAATCGACTCGATACTTTTTATAATCAATGAAGCACATACGTATTTTATTTTATTGTGATGTTATTCCGTCTCTTTCTAACGGCGAAATTGATTGTGTGTTAAAAAAAGTCGAAAAGATTTATCAAACGCAATTTAAAGCACGAACGCCAATTTATTTGAAGATACATAATCGACATAGGTTATATGTATATTAAAAAAAAAAACGTTTTGGTAGTTCCTACTGAGTCACTTGCACTTATTATAAAAGAGTAAAATAAGATAAGATAAGATAACATAAGATAAGAAATATTTTATTAGCACAAAAGTAGGTAAGTACATATAATGAAGTTTAATATTTACAACACAACAGTATATTGAGCTAATAGGTCCTCACTCAGCTTATTGTCCCGAAGTCTATCCTAGGACACACTGCGAGACGCTGATTTTCAGTGAAGCCTGCTAAAACTAAAAGAATGTCCGAAATATTTATTTATAAAAAAAAAAAAAAAAATCATATAAATGTAAATTGAAGGGATGATCCCAGAAAACGGTGTCCAGGATAAGTTATTTTCATCAAAGGTGGTGTGTGTCACATGGTAGCAAACTTTATAATATTCTACCTCGGGCCTTAACACTTGAATCCCTCACTATGTAATTTTGTTATCTGAATTCCTGTACTATTTGTACATGACATCTCTTCGTGTAGGATTCAAAATACGCCCTCGCCGTAAATATATATTTTTGCTGTTTTATGACACTAGGTACTTACTATTTGCCCAGAAATGGTGCAGTAAACATTTTTTTTTGTATTTATTTATAAAATTGTTTGTCTTGCTCTATTTTTCCTTATTTTCAGTACATTCGCCATCAGATATATCGCAGCTGAGTGAGTTATCATCTTATCACAATTATCTGAACAAGCACTTTATCGCCTTGACGATAGAGGCGTTGTTCAGATATTGGTAACCATCTCTACACCTCTAATATATTTGATGGCGACTGTACATTTCAATAATCTTGTCAGAGTTAACAATAATACATTTCGATACTAGTGAAAAAAATTTTTTTTTCGACGAGGGTGAAAGTTGGCCCGTGAAGGGTGAAAGAAGCCCGAGTGAAACGAGGGTGACAAGCACCCTAGTCTTAAGGAAGTTTTTACACGTGTATGGAACCCAATTTTTCATAACAAGTGCCGTAAAAAGTGAAATTTACGCATGCGAAGCGTGCGCAAAGTGTAGTTTTTACGCACTAGTTAGGAAAAATAATTATATGTCCTTATTCTACCTTGACCTTTTCTATTTGTTTATCTAAACGTGATTTTTTAGATATATTTTGCTGAATTCGAACATGTAGAAGTAACTTACTGGAACCGCAAATACTTTGCTTACGTGAACATCAGTGCTCGCCGCTACAGCCGTCGGGATCCCACTCACTACCTCAGCGCGCACTTCGAAACACTGGTGCCTATGGGAGACAATGTCACTGTAAGCCATTGACGATTTTTTAACAATATTATTTATCATACTGCCACATAAGTATGTGACTGAATAATATTATTATTCATATGAATTATCGACCACGCTTGAATCTGGAGTAGTCCGACTGGTATAATAAATACCTCCTTCTTAGTTCTTACAGAAGACCACACCCGTAGAGTGTCATAACACTCTATATTTTTTTTTGGTACTCTATATTTTTGTTGTGTTACTGGTGGTGGGTAAGGTTCCCAGCGCTTGTGACCTCTCTGGTGTTGCAGTTGAACATGGGAGGCGGTGATTGCCTACCATCAGGTGATTCGTCTACTTGCTTGTCTCCCAATCTCCTAATTTCATTTATATGTTATCTAATATGAAGTATACAAATTATGATTGCAAAAAATTACAAATTATCAGTCCATGCTATTTTAAATCAAACCAATTTCAGTTGGTAATTGCGAGTATTATGGTTAATATTTCTGTCTCATACTAACTAAGGGTAATTTTCTACAATAAACCATAACTCTTTTGCCTGGCGCAGAGATACATTTGTGAATACTTCCTTATTTGTATACATACGTTTTAATAAATACTTGATAATTTTCAGATAGACTGGTACCTGTACGAGTATTTAAGCAACGAGTATAGACGCAGTTTTGTGGAGGCGCTTGGTGTAAAACTTTGCGAAATAGTTCTCGTAGACAAATTCGTCGGCCCTTATTTTAGGGACAAATTAGACAATGCTTTAAAAACATGTCCATTTCCAAAGGTGATTATATTTTTTGTCAGGATATTATACAATTTTATAAGGAGTGATGGAAGTGGGATAAGATAATTAAGATTCTGTATACTCAAAAAATGCGCGAAATAAATAATAGCACACTTAAAAAAAGATAGCGATATTCCCTTATCATTGAAACTATTCCACAAATTAATTTTCCCAGCTGTATATTTGTCACTCCAATCTAGGTATGCCTTGGTTCATACGTAATAAATTAAAATGTCGAGTACCTATATTAACTAATATCGAAGCAAGTTTTATTAAACGTAAAGTTTGCTTTGAACAAAAAACTTGTACCATTTTCGTTTTCAAATGAAAGGAATTGACAAAAAAAAATAATAAAAACATTTATTTTCTTCAAAACTAATAATTAGTCAAAATATTCATTGAAGGCTTATAGGCTTATAAGTTTATAACAGAACAAAAAAAAACTATTGATTACAACAACCAAATGGCTTGATCTGTCAAATGATCTTTAGTCAGACTAACATATTTGTAGTTTTTAAAGAATTTTCTCAAAATGACTGACTGAAACTATACGTATCGATAAGTTTCATAATATTTATCATTTTCATCATGTTTTGTCTCTATTTCAACTTGTTGGACTGCGTCAACAAAACCTTGGATCTGCTTCTCAACTTAATCTTATGAAATTGCGTCGTTCTATCTTTTGTATTTAAACTTTCGTGAGACATATCTGATAAATTTAACATTAATACGGCTCTACTCACCTTTATTTAGTCACTCGCGCGACTTGTTTCGGAGAACATAGGCCTCCATTATCAAGCACTAAGAGTGCTGAGTGTCCGTTCGATTCGGCGATCGCGTCGCCGGCCCGTCGCGCACTAACGCGCGCCGCGCTGCTCGCGCCGCTCTTGATGTCAAAACCGGTTGAGGGCGGTCCGACACCGGAGCCGCTGTATGGTACCATTACGGGCTAAATAAACGTGAGTAGAGCCGTGTTAATGTTTTATTCTATCTTTTGATTAAGACTTGACATTTTCACGACAGGTTTGGCCTCGTAGGTAGTGATTTTACCTGTGAAGCCAATGGTTTTGAGTGTTTTCTTTATATTTGAGTATTTGTATATTCTCAAGAAGGCTTGTGTTGTGGGTAGTGGTGTGTAGCGGGTTCAATCAATTTGTGTTCATTAACTAGTCATCCGGTAATAAGATTAATATAATTAAACTTTTTTGCAGGCGGTGTATCACCTGGAGAACGGTTCTATTCCAAACATGCCTCTTCTAGCCACTTTTCCCTTCCAAAAAGGCCGTTTGTATATAAACTGGACACTGACCCACCCCAATGGTGTAAAGGAGAATTTGGGTTATGGACATGCCGATTCACTTATCAAATCAAGGAGTCAGCAACATAAGACATAATTTTATCAATGGTCATTATAACACGTGTATTGTATTTCTGTATTTAGGATTATTCGAAGTGTATGCCGTTATCGTTTTTTACTAATCGCGATTCTGCACAATATGAATTCGTCATAACCGTCTTTAATCACGTGCATTATTCTCAACAGTAGTTATTTTTATATTATCGCGTTACATCATAATAATGTATTATTCTTATCTGTATTATTCTGCACAAAATAAATATTTTGTTAATTAATTGGTGTATCCTCTATCCATTGAGATAATTATATAGTTATCGTTATTGGGACGCTGTTGAGAAGTCTGAGTTAGTTTTTTAATAGAGTAAATCAAGTATCTTGTATTATTTTGTCCCATCAGCTACACCAGGGGACAACAGAGATCAGAAATGAGAATTCGTTTATTGTTTACCGTGTAAATGAGATGTTACAAAATATAAATAGTTAACAACAGTAACACATTTCAAGCATACAATAAGTATTACTGATGGGTAGGTATTTACAATCATACCTTGCCACCAGTATAACAAATATGACTACTAGTAAATAATCTAAATTTCAGAAGCATCGTTTGTTAGGATAAATGTGGCATAAGGTTTTACTAACGTACTCAGTAGATGCGTTTTAGGGAAGGGACATATAGTTCCCAGAAATATCCATATATTCTGTATTTAAATGCCATAAAACTGTGTTCTAAGAGTGACCCACTGCAACGAGTGATAAAAAAAAAGTCATTTTTATTTTTACACAATACGTACATTTCGATACTAGAAGTGTCGCGAAAGCGAAGTACACTTTTTACGCACTAGTTAGGAAATAGTACATTTCGATACGTTGGAGCCCGAGTGAAACGAGGGTGACAATCACCCGAGTCTTAAAGAAGTTTTTACACGTGTATCGAACCCAATTTTTAATAACAAGTGCCTCAAAAAGAGAAATTTGCGCTTTGCGTGCGTAAAAGTGCACTTTACGCACGCAAAGCGCAAATTTCTCTTACTCGGCACATAACAAGTGCCTCAAAAAGAGAAATTTGCGCTTTGCGTGCGTAAAGTGCACTTTTACGCACTAGTTAGGAAAAATTGAGTTCGATACACGTGTAAAAACTTCTTTAAGACTCGGGTGATTGTCACCGTCGTGACAGTTTGCTTGAAAAAATGTTGACAACAACAATTTACATATTATTACTGAAAATAATGCCCAGATATAATCTCGCATAACATGCTTCTAATTTTATTGCCTATCACATCGTGCACCAGTTTCGCACGTAGATATATTTTACATATTTACTTAATGAAACGTTAGCTATGGTGACATAATGGTTATGACATGAAGATTATGTTAGGCTATTTGGTAGGTTTAGGTCATTTCAGTATCGCATCGGCTATACCAGATGAAGAAGAGGTGACTTGTAAGAAATTTAATAATGAAATCAATTGGTGATAAAATGGCATGAAAGAACATACGAACAAACACATACTGCGCTCACTCGAATTTAATAGGATAATGGCTAGCCAATTATGATAAATCTAGTACAGAAAACTTCGTTGTTATTTTTTGCATCCCACACCCGAATCCGTCCCAAGCTCCAAGAAACCAAAGACACCCCATCAGGCTTCTTGCCATCATCTCTGACAATGCCGGTCGGCTCAAGAAGAGCAGTCACATTGATGGTGGCAAAAGACCGACGTAATTAGGCGATGCATGTAGCCTGCACTTTTTTGGCAAGATAATTCATGGTGATCCAGTAGTCAGTCCAGTTCCGTGTCACAGGAGCATATATGTGGCATATACATATACCGAAACTCCAAGTCGCAAACCAGTCACTAGTCTAAGGGAGGTTGGAATAAATAGATTGCAATAGAATGACATACGAAATAGATTTTTTGATTTACCACACTCGCGTGTAAACCCATAGCTGTATATTATACTCTCAGGTTAATAAATAAAAACATTATTCGTTACAATATTAATTTTGTGACTATTATGACTTTGTTGATTTTTTTGTTATCTATGAACACTACATTATTGCCAAGCAATTAGGTACATTAAGTCATCATGCTTGATATATTGTAAAGTAATTGCAGTTTGAATGCTGTCCTGAATTACATGTATAATGAGAACATTAATTCGCAGTGCTCGTGGCTATAATAAGCGAAGAACAGATGATATGCAATGATTAAGCGGTTAAATCATTTGTAGATAATGTCATCTCCTATAAACTTGTTTTGTATTTTGACCAGTTTCCGTTAAAGGTTAGCCAGTCTATAAACGGTTACATAAGGTTTTTTGTTACTAAAGAAAGAATGGCTAAAGCCATAACATTTGCTGCGGTACGTCGCCGTCTCCTCGCACTCCTGATCCTTTTGGCCTGCTTAGTGGCTGCGATCGCAGCCGCTAGGGATCCGGTATGCTATATGATTGTTGAATTTCTGTCGCCCATCACTACCTCCATAGCTGAAACTAGACGATTCACCGGCCCACACTGCAGAAGAGAAGGCGAACTTGTTTGTCTCTCTATTTGCGAAAAAAAAATCATTTAGACGCTAGTAGTGCCGTGCCTTTGCCCCACTGCGAAGTATCAACACCAGAGGTGAGTATTTATTCACTTAGGGAAGCACTAAAGACACTGCGCTGTCTGAATGTGAATAAGACTAGTCCCGGCGGTATTCTAGCAGTCGTTCTGAAAATGTGTGCCCTTGAGTTGTCTCCTGTTTTGACACGCCTGTATCGACTTTCCCTAATGACGAGAAAAGTTCCCGAAGCGTGGAAGCTTGCTAACGTGCCGCCTGTGCCAAAGAAGGGTAGTTGTGCTGACCCGTCAAATTATCGACCCATCGCAATTCCACCTTCCATACTCTAGAACGTGCATTGAAAATCAAACTCATCTAGTACCTGGGAGGTAACGATCTCTTTAGTGACCGGCAATCCGGCTTTCGTCGAAATTGGTTTACTGGAGAACTTTAGTGAACGCTACACATACCATGGAAAGAGCGGTGCCTCCCAACACAGGCAATATTTTGCTTACCGGGCGGCTCCATCCCCTAAATCATTGTTTGTGTACTTTAAAGAAATAAATATTTTTGTATTTATTTTTTTGTACATATTTGGAGCGAGGCCATTGAGAAACGCGGCGAACCCTTCACTGTGTCTCTCGATATCTCCAAGGCCTTCGATAGGGTTTGGCATGATGGCCTTCTCAGCAAGCTCTCTGCGTATGGAATCTCCACTGGCTTGTCGTCTTGGATTTCCGATTTCCTCAGGCAGCAATCTATTCAGGTGGTAGTGGATGGTTGCTCTTCGGATCGCATGACAATTAATGCCGGGATGCCTCAGGGTTCGGTTCCACTGCTACTCTCTTCTTGCTGCATATAAACGATTTGATAAAGCCCGGCATTCTGACATCTTTGGGCATGCTGACTACAGTGACTGAGAAATCTATTACTGAAGCTCAAACTATCAGTGAGTGCTATAGGGAAGCCCTGTTTGAGCGAACGAACCTGAACTTGAGGCCGTTGACGAGTGAGAAGAAGTCAAATTGGTTAGGTTTAACACCTCCAAAACTCAGGCGTGTTTATCCATCGCCAACAGGAGCCTTTTCAAATTATTTCCTGCTGACCAGAATGTATCCTTAACAATTATAGATCACCTTGAGGTTCTTGGGTTAAAATATACCACTAAACTGAACTTCGGTGCCACTATTGAGGCAAAAGCGAAATCCGCTGCTAAAAATTTGGAATCTTACAGGGTGAAGTGGTACTTCACGCCAGAACAGCTTCTAATACTTTACCCAGCTTAGGTTCGATCGTGTATGTTATACTGTTGCCACCTTTGGGACTGGTCTGCCAAGTATCAGCTGGCCGCTCTGATTCAATAGAGCACCGAGCTAGACTCATTGATCCTAGGGCGACCTTGAGTCTGTGAATGTAAGGTTACAGAGCCTTGCGTGCCGTCGCAGGGTTGCTAGTTTGTCAGTGTTTACAGGATACATTTTGGAGAGTGTGCCCAGGTATTACACCATTTAATTCCGTTCCACCACCTGACTGTGTATATTCCATTCATTCTCACAGAGCGATTCGCTTCTACCTTCCTTATGTGGACTACTAAGGAATAGAATTCGCTCCTTTCCTTTGTATTCTCGGATAGGTATAATTTGGGCTCTTTCAAGGCAAGAATGAATAGGCTGTTACTGAACCAGCGTGCTACACCCTCGACCTCGTCGACACTAACCATCAGTTACAACCGAGGTCAAACCCTGGTCAGTCGTGTATAAAGAATGATTGTGTAAAAACGAAAAGTTTTGTTTTGTATTTATATATCTTTTATGTCTTGCTTGCTGTATCTTTCCTTACAATTTCATGTCAGACTTATTAAATTAATACTTTTGTTCGTACTTATACCTTGGGTTTATTTTTTCTAAACGTAATTAATATTTATTTTAAGATATTTTTTGCCGATTTCGAACATACAGAAGTAAGTTACTGGAACCGCAAGTACTTGGCTCATGTTAACGCCAGTGCTCGGCGATACAACCGCAGGGACCCCACTCACTACATCAATGCGCACTTCGAAACATTAGTGCCTCTGGGAGACAATGTCACTGTAAGACCTTGATAATTTCATTTATTAGTTACTTTTAACCGACCCATTTGTGACTAAATAATATTGAGCGTATGTGACTTTTTGATGAAATAATAGTTAAGTAATTTTTGATATGAAATTGAGAGTTTTTGAAAAGAATTCCGAAACTTGCATATTCTAAAACAACACTTTCCTGTGTTCTTGCTTCGGTGTTTTATATTAAATCAATAAAAAAACTGCCACAAAAACGATTTTTTGGAAAAATTAGGATATTTTAAAAAGATAGAATAAGCCTAAAAAAGCCCAGAAAAGTCTACAAATACAGGTATGACCTTCAAAATTACTGTATTTCTGCATTGAAAAAAATCTGACCTTTATCAGCTAGCTTAATATGGTTGGATTTTTATCATATGTCACAATATCTGTCACGTTCCAGTAAATATGTGAATGCGACGTCTGGAACTCCAGAAGATTTACATGCGCATTGCCTACCCTAAAAGTTGTTGGAGCTCTGGGAACCTTACTCACCATCAGGAACACAATACTTCTGGCTAGCGAAAAGATACATTTGTTAAACTTGTCTTAATTGTGTTCATCAGTTAGTTAAACGTCCTCAATTAACAATTACCAACTTAATATTTTTCAGATAGACTGGTACGTGTACGAGTTCTTAAGCAACGAGTATAGACGCAGTTTTGTAGAGGGGCACGGTGCCAATATTTGCCATGTAGTTTTGAGAGGCAAAATCATCGGCCCGTACATTAGAGAAAAATTAAACAATGCTTACAAAATATGTCCATTTCCAAAGGTAATAATAATAATGCTCGCAATAAGCCTGATATCGTGGTGATAGATCGATCGCAGCGCCGGGCAATGCTCATCGATATCGCCGTCCCATGTGACGAGAACCTCGTGAAGGCCGAGAAGGACAAGTCCAGCAAGTACTTAGACTTGGCTCACGAGGTAACCGCCATGTGGGAAGTTGATTCGGCGATCATTGTACCGATAGTTGTTTCCGCGAACGGTCTCATAGCGAAGAGTCTCGACCAACATCTTGAGAGACTCTCGCTACGTGGTTGTGGTTGGATCAAGGGTCAGATTCAGAAGGCGGTAATCCTGGACACGGCGCGCATAGTCCGACAGTTCCTCTCTCTGCAGCCCTAACCACCGGCAGCCTGGGCCCTGTCCCGTTGCCGGCGGCACTCTAGGTTAGGTTTTTTATAATGTTTTTATTGTTTTGATATGTTTTAGATGTATTTTTATATTTTACTTTTATAAAAATATTGTATAAAACCTAATCTAAGAAAGAAGATAAATAAAGAGGATAATGCTCGGTACCCTACGGATCCCTAAAAATATTATTAAGTAAGCGACTCACCTGTGTGACTTTCCAACCCTGATGAAACTATGCCTGTAGATTAAATCTGGCTTACTCGCCATATTTTAATTGACTAGCCTGATAGTAAGATTGATATGATTTAACTTATTTTGCAGGCGGTGTATCATCTGGAGAACATATCTATTACAAACATGCCTCTTCTTGCGACGTTCCCCTTTCAAAAGGGCCGTGTGTACGTAAACTGGACAATTACACATCCTGATGGTGCAAAAGAGATACTGGCCCGTGGACAAGTCGATGCTGTGATCAAAACAAGAAGGAGTCAATAATTATGCGAACATAAAACCTAATTTTATCAATGGTCATTCATATTTATATTAGTATTATTAATTTTATTCCCAGCTTTTGCTTTGTTACAAAATCACAAATATTTGAAGTTTTATACAATAAATATACTTACTATATTGTTAGAGCGCTGAACATTATTTACTCAACGTATTACTCCGTTTCCTTTTAACTAAAGTATAAGCAACAAAAATTAGAAAATCATACCCATAACGGATATTTTATCCCGTCATGAATCAGTTTCGATCGTACTTATTTCATCATCATCATCATCATCCTCATTATCATATCAGCCGGAAGAGGTCCACTGTTGGATATTGGCCTCCCCCAGTCCAGTGGAGTCTCGCGATCATCAGGCGTTGTCTACTACCGTGTTTCATGAAAGTTTCATCGAAAAGTATGGATTATGGATTAGGAAAGACTATGAGATGACTTGTAAAGGAAGGGGCTTTATGATGCTATCACTGGTAACAAACTGCGCTTACCCAACAGAATAATGGCACAGTCCAACATGTATACAGTTGGAAAGCTTCTATACAACCGGATCGTTCATTGCCTCGACTGACGAAGTCGTCAAGTGCGCTCGAGAGTCAGGGTTGCCAAAAAAATTGTTGTCAAAACAGATGTTTTATTTTTATTTTGTTCTCACAGATAAATTCAAGATGGCAGCCGTTTTTTGCAATTTTGACTTTAGTGTCCAGTTAAGAGGTCTCTCGGATGCTCAGATATCGATTTTCACCATGGTCGCATCAAAAACGACGAAATTCTAGATGGCGGCCGTGTTTTCTAATTTTGACTTCTGATTCGGAATAAGAGGTCTCTCGGATTTTCAGATATCGATTTTCATCGCATCAAAAATGACGAAATTCAAGATGGCGGCCGTTTTTTACAATTTTGACCTTTGTATCGTTTTAAGAGCCCTTTCGGATTCTCAGATACCGATTTTCCATCTGATAGGATCAAAAATGACGAAATTCAAGATGGCGGCCGTTTTTGGAATTTTGACTTTAGTGTCGTAGTAAGACCCCTTTCGGATTCTCAGTTATCGACTTTCAATCTGATCGGATAAAAAAATGACGAAATTCAAGATGGCGGCCGTTTCTGCAATGTTAACTTTAGTATCGTAGTAAGACCCCTTTCGGATTCTCTGATATCGATTTTCAATATAATCGGATCAAAAATGGCGAAATTTGAGATGGAGCCAATATATTCCAATATAGCCATATATTCTTAATACGGCCATATCAAACGTTTATTTACTCTACTCTTAGTCATAATTTTTATTAGTAAAAAAAATAAAACTATTTCGGATTTGTATTTAAGTATGCCCCAGACCCTTTATAAAAATTACATACACACGACCTTTCTTAAGTTGGTTACTTACTCATAATAATTTCACACTCCTTAATAATAGACCGCGCAATTTCTATGAAAATTGCGCGGTAAGTACTCCCCGCCCACTTCCCCGCGCACCCCCCATCTTTGCTCTGAAAATAGCCGGAGCTTGCCCATTGTATATAGCTACACTGTGATAATGGCAAGCCAATGATGACAACTCTAGTACTTTAAACTTTATGTGCGTAAGATCATTTACTCGTATTACATATTGTTGAAAATGTAATCTTAAAGTAAATGTAATGTAATCTTAATACAACGAGGAATTGCCGCCAGCAACAACGAGGAAATGCCGCTAGCATTTTTGGTACAATGCCGCAAGGGCCTTTTTTAGATTTTATACTGTAACTAGTTAAGTACTTGTAGTTATTATAATACGATTGTAATTTTCGTAATTAAATGTAGTATCTTCAAGTTGAGATATTTACTAAAAATAGTAAATAAATGTGGCGTCGATACAGATTTTATAACTATTTACATTTATTTGTTGTTATTTTTTCTTGTCTACGAACACTCTCTACGTCTTGATGTCAACCACTACGCCAATTCATCAGGATTGCAATATTTTCTAATGTGATTGCATTTTTATTGCTCTAGTGATTTGTGTTCATCAGATGTATATGAAATAATTGAGCGACGAATCATTAACAAAAAACGGCATTATCAGCAAACATTTGGCTAGTGACATGAAAAGCAGTTGCCCGCCTATTGCTAAGTTTTTTATTGTGGCATGATAAAAATAATGGGTAAAATCGTAACAACATTTACTGCAATATGCCACCGCTTCCTTCCGCTCCTGATCGCGTTAGGCTGTTTAGTCGCTGCTATTACCGCCGCTAAGGATCGGGTATGATTTATGTGTAACTTTACATTTAACACTTGTCTAATTTGCGTAATTTCTTGCTTCCTGTCTTTTTCGTTCTTTTAAGTACCCAATGTTATTTATATATAATTCTCTTGCAGCATTTCTCCCTTGATCTTTTCGATTTGTTTTTCTAAACGTGTTTAACATTATTTTAGATATATTTTGCCGAATTCGAGCATATTGAAACAACTTACTGGAACCGCAAGTACTTTGCTTATATAAACGTTAGTGCTCGCCGCTACAGCCGGCGGGATCCCACCCACTACATTAACGCTCACTATGAAACATTAGCGCCTATGGGTGACAATGTGACTGTAAGACATTAACCATCTATTCAATATTAAATTAAATGTCGTTTTAACCGTCACTGGGGTGGCTTAATAATATTGGTTGCACTGATTAAAAAAGTCATAGTTTTGTTATTATTTAAAATGCAACTGAGTACTCATCTTTGGCTCTTACTGTTACAGTTATGACTTAACTCACAATTTTACTATTCTACTAATAAAGGAAACGAATAATGTACGTTCCGTAACATATTTTTTTAGTTTGATTTCTTATTGACATAAGAGTAATTTTTATATACCCAATTATAATAAAAAAATGGGAACGGACATTGTCTAGATTCTAAGCAGAAATGGCCTAAGAAACCTAACCTTAACCTTTCCTAACCTTAATCTGCTTACTTTTTCAGATAGACTGGTATGTGTATGAGTTATTAAGCAACGAGTACAGACGCAGTTTCGTGGAGGCGCTTAATATAAAACTCTGTGAATTTGTTTTCCGAGACAAAGTCTTTGGGCCTTTTGTTAATGAAAAAATAAATAAAGCTGTAAGAATATGCCCATTCCCAAAGGTAATAAATAGTTATTTTGTAACTGTTACCCGTGTGTGTAAAAAAAAACATAAGCAAGGAAAGTAAGCTAGGATAGAACTATATTTACATAAATAATCTGCAAGAAAGGTAGGTTACGTTAGATTATAATTCTGAGCCCATAGAAAAATACATTTTATAGAGACTAGGTTACTCTAAATTAAAAGTATGACCCTACAGAAATAATAATCGAAGAGAAAATTGGGTTGTTAGGGTGCCTTGTGGTGTGTAGACGACAAATGCCAATAGGATCTCGTATACTATTTAACTGACTTCAAAAACAATAGCAGATTATCAATTCGTGTGTAGGTTTTTTGAAATGTGTATTAACTTAGAACTCATTTAATACAATACAACTTAGTGATAAAAGACCATACAAAAGCGCTGAGATATTTCAATTGAGAGACTGAAACCACTATGACGAAGTATATTTAAATATTCCCGGACATCTAGTTTTGATGACGGAATTCATAAGGAAGGAATAAAAGGAAATTCTGAAAATATGAAGAAAAAAGTATACCGGATTTAGTATTTTCGGCGACACGTCAAGCATTCTTGTTGAAAGCATATTATTATGCTTCATGATTAATCCTCTTGTTACTAGCATCTGTTAGGAATTGAGGGAAATCAAGATACATATTTAGCGAGTTTATTACGCGTGATGTCTGGTGTGGCATTAATTATGTGCCACAATGAGTATTAGGCGAAGATTTCGGAGTCAATGATCTGTCTTCATGTGGTCGGTTTGACAGTTTGTTAGCGTCCATGACTTAATAGGATAAAGTTTTTTTTTACATTTCTTAGGTTATAATATTTCTTCATATGCCGCTCTCGTTGAAATGTCTCAGGTTAGCAGCGCCTTTACTTGGTTTACCCATATTGGCAAAACAAAAAAAAAACGCTATTTTTTTTAATAACAATTAAAATCGATTTTAAAATATGCACTAAAAATAACAATGATTGTTTTCTTTATTACTTTAATAGTTCTTTTGGACTACGTATGTTGAATAAAATAAATTTCTTAGAAGAATCATAATCAATTATTTTTGTTTTTACAATTATGTTCGCTTTTGTGAATCAATTGTACTCTGTTTTAATATTTCACTTATCCTTCGGTGAACCCGTATCCCTCAGCCCATTTTGCCAATAAATGGAATCAAAACATTTGCAGCGTCCATCTGCAGAGGTGTAAAAATCTTTGATTCAATTATATAATATTATCTACGTTGATTGACACCAACACCAAAAGTAAAATTGTATATGATTGTCCCAAGAAATTGTTTTTGTCCTAAGTAGTCCAAAGTAATACAGAAAACAATTACTTGTTACTTTTTAGTACATATTTAAAAATAGTTTTATTTTTTGTTAAATGTATTAAATAACTACAAAACATTGTTGAGCAAACACAAATTTCCTAATAAACAATTTACCAGCGTAAATTGGTAAATGCCTAAAGATTTATTAGCTGAAAACTGATTATTTTGTATGCATATTTTAAAATACTTTAGAAGTGTATTTATAATCCGGATACCTTTGCTTTTGGAAACAATGGTATAAAAAATAATTCATAAAATTAGGTCAACGTTTCGCATCTCAATTGTTGGCTATCGGTCTAAACCTGAAAGACTCATTAGCAGTTAACTATTAACCAACCTATCATAGGTGGTACGTTTCCTGGTTTCCTTAATATATGACAAGTCCTATAGTAGAATTGATATAACATTTTTGCAGGGCGTGTATCATGTGGAGAACATATCTTGTCCAAACATGCCTCTTCTAGCGACATTTCCCTTTCAAAAAGGACGTGTGTTCATCAACTGGACACTGCACCACCCCGATGGTGTAAAAGAGAAACTGGCTCATGGACATTTCGATGCAGTTATCAAATCAAGAAGAAATACTTAATAATCAAGCGAACATAAACCCTAAAAAGCACAGTCATTATATGAATATTTATCCATATTACTATTGTAATATTATAATATGTATTACTATCCATATTACCTAGGTATTTTTTTTTATTTATAGTTAAGTTTTTAGTTAATAAGTATCTTTATTATGTTTTTATCTTATATTTTTGTGGTTTTTAAATAAATAACTTATATTACTGTCCATATTTTATTTACTCTCAAATGCTTTCTCAAAAAAAAAATGTACACAAAAACTAAGGTATCAATTCGACACTTTGAAAAAGTTAAAAAATCCTGATTGAATTTTTTACACAAAATATACATATATTTTTCGCTAGACATGTATGTTTACTATGCTTTGCCTCTTGCTTTAGTCATTAGTTATTATTAATGCACAGGTAAGCAATATTTTTTAAAGATTGGCCACACCAGTTCTCAAATCAATGTTGATCTAACCCAAAATCACATTATAAGACATTGTTTATTTCAGACCAAGTCCATATACATTTTAATTATAATAACATTCATTAAAATTATTATATATATTAAATTAAAATATGGATGGACACCAGATCTACACTTCAAATTGCTCAGCTCACTTATAGTTATTTTCAGTGTTCTTTAATCCTTAGCGAGAAACGTTGCAAAATATCCCGGTGTTCTTACATAGTACATACTGGATATGACATCAGCGCGCTCAGTGCCACCGGGTGCTGTAATTAATTAGCTGGCACCGGTAACTGCACCTTCTTCATTAACTACCTTATATTATCATTGCAGGCAAAGTTAATGCTTATGTGAACCAGTATAGGAGAGATTTTAGTTACGCCTGTTCAATAGATAAATCAGAGTCACGAGTAACAATGGTCGGCTTGAGCGTTTTTCAACTGTAAGCTCTAGGAATACACGGCTTACTCACTTAGCGCTGCGCGTTGCACTACCGTTTGAAAATATATCTTAGAAGAGACACCAGAAATGTAATTATACCCATTCTAATCTTTAAAATTACACAGCGTGAGGGTATAAACTTCACTATTAACCTTTTCATATCAGTACCCTTACCGTGAGTTGTGACTTTGAGATTTTGATAACGAGTATCGAGTTTACTAGGTATCTGTGCATCTCAGTCACACTTAAATAGTATAAGTGAGATGCACAGATAGTAAACTCGATACTCGTTATCGAAAACCTTAATGTCACAACTCATGGTAAGGGTACAGCCCTTTCATAATGAAGCGTGTGACAACAGCTCGTAAGGGACAATGTACAAGACGGATTTTCAGTTAGCATTTTGTCATCCCCACTTAAAAAAACAAACAGTTTCCTTAATTTCAACAAATAAGGAAGTGAAAATGCAACGTATATATTTGTATTTCAAGTTTCCTATTTTTTCACTTACCGAATATCAGTCCTTTGAGTATTTGAAGTGCGTTATGACTAAAGCCATTTAGACCAGGAAAGAACTTGTATACGATTTACATTACATTGCAAACTATGGGCGTACGACGAATTCAGTCACTTTATACATACCCGCAATGTAATGAAAATCGTATACAAGTGCTTGTGTGGTCTAAATGGGGCTTAATATATACTCCGCTACTGTCAAAGTTATATGTAATATTGCGATTGACAGTTCACAAAAAGTCTACGAATAGTTGACAAAAGTCACAGTTTGTGTTTTATGCCAGTACCCTTACCATGAGTTGTGACATTGACGTTTTCGATAACGAGTATCGAGTTTACTATCTGTGCATCTCGCTTGTACTATTTTAGTGCGAACGAGTTGCACAGATAGTAAACTCGATACTCGTTATCGAAAACGTCAATGTCACAACTCATGGTAAGGGTACAGGATATCTTTAATTTCGTCATCTTACTTAACTTGTTGCATACTCTCTTAATATGTTGTTTCTTACTCATTATTTGACTTGTGGCCTGCATGCACACAGTCGCATTTAATTTGTTCTTATATATAATTGGCTGTATTTACTACTGTTATTTATAGTTATATATACATTGTATTTGCTGTTAATGCCCTGAAGAGTTTAAAAAATATATAGATATAAATCTGTTACCTTTTGCGTTTTATAACAAATATATATGTTTTATGAAGGAGTAAACTTTATTTTAATATTATTTTAATCTAAAAAGAAATCTGGTGGCCTAGTAGTATGAGCGTGCAACTTCCAAGCCGGAGGTTGCAAGTTCAAACCCCGTCTCGTACATGCCAATGAGATTTTCGGAACTTATCATCATTTGATATTTACCAGTTGCTTTCGTGAGGAAACCGGACTAATCACAATTAGGCCTAGTTATCTCTCTGGGTTCGAAGGTCAGATGGCAGGCGTTTTCGTGCCAAGCGGATCTGAGGCTCCCATTAGCCGTGCCGAATGCAGGGACAACGAGAAAGATGATTATTTTTATCAAAAATGTCAGGTGTTTAACAAAAACACCAAAATGGTGTACAACATTAAAATAGTAATTAACGATTAATACGGTACTACTCACGTTTATTTAGTCACTCGCGCGACATGTTTCACTGCACTGCCGGTGTGCACGACGGGCCGGTGACGCGAGCGGCGAACCGATCGGACACTCAGCACTCTTAGTGTTTGAAAATGGAGGCCTATGTTCTCCGAAACATGTCGCGCGAGTGACTAAATAAACGTGAGTAGTACCGTATTAATCGTTAATTATTAAATATGTCTCATGTAAGTTTAAATACAAACATTAAAATAGAGTTTTGATTTCACAGTGTCTGCATCCCGAGAGTTGATATGCATATAAATATTATATTGTAATAAGTTTACCAATGAATTGCTCTGTATTAATTAATTAATTAATTAATTATTAGATTAAGATTATATTTGTACTTATTTGACTATTCGAAAGTGCTTGTTGCTAGGCCTATTTGAATAAAAAAATGAAAATTGAATTGAATTGAATATGGATTAATTGAACTCGCTCACCTTTTGCTCTTTTTAAGGCTCTTGTAAACCATGAACCTCTATTATATATTCGTCTGAAGAATTGCAATTATACATATAAATCATCATCATCATCATGTCAGCCGAAAGACGTCCACTGCTGGACATAGGCCTCCCCCAGACCTATAAATAATTTCAATAATAACAAGGATTTCGAAATCCTAAACAAAATTAAATACATGCATTTTCAGACGAATTAGAAGTTCATGGTTTACAAGAGCAAAAGGTGAGAGAATTTACTACAAAAGTGACTGAAAATGATTCCGCACAATGTTTGAATAAATCTTTTACAAATAGGTATTTGAAAAAGATTCATGCCTGCAGGCGTCATAATGCGTATGACCCATTGGGGATTACATTATTTATGTAGTCACGAGGCAAATGTGGTATGAATAATGAATAATATATGATACCGAATAATTTTAGATATGCATGTTTGCTTATTGGTAAAAATCAATGATCTGGGAAAGTAAAGACCTGTTAATCCAATACGAGCAAGTGTAATATTTTTTTAAGTATTACTTATTATAGTAATGTGACTCACACATAAAACAGTATGAACTTTTGAAAGTACCAAGCAGCGTTTACTTTGAGTATATAGCATTATTACATTACGGGGAGAGTTGGGGTGAGTACTTGGAACATTCATAATTATTTTGTTTTTCTTTATTATGACTGTTTTTTGTTTGTGACTCCCCTGGTGTTGCGGGTGCCCATGGGCGACGGTAATTGCTTACCATCAGGCAGTTCGTCTGCTCCTTTGCCACCTTTGACATAAAAAAATGACAAATAAAAAGACGTCGACTCGTGATATATTTAAAACATGGCCAGAAAAAGATGAGGTCTGATTGTAATAGCGTGTTCAATAGTGTTAACAGTAGGAGTGGAATTAGAAGGGACCAACCCTTCAGTGTCATTAGCGACGACGGGTTGGTAAGTAAAACGGCGCTTACCGTGTTCCTTCTTTATTAAAATACTTTGCTAGTATTAATATCGGTTTGTACGCCACATATATGCTCTTGTGGCACGGACGTGGACAGACTGGGACACCATCAATGTGCCTGCTCTTCTTGAGCCTATCGGAATTGTCAGAGATTATAGCAAGAGGCCTGATGGAAAGTCTTTGGTTCCTTGGAGCTTGGGACGGATGCTGGTGTGGGATGCTACCTGCGTAGATACGCTAGCAGGGTCCCATCTCTAACGAACTAATGTAAAAGCACCGTGCAGCGGCGGAAAACGCCGAAATTTTTAAACGTCACAAATATAAGAGAGTTAATGTAACTGGTGACCGAAGAGCTGGCGGCTTCCTCGCACAACGCATCAGCATTGCGATACAACGAGGAGATGCCGCCAGCCTGGTACAATGCCTCAAGGGCCTTTATTAGATTTTATGCAGTAACTAGTTTAGTATTTATAGTTATCATAATATTGTAATTTATATTGATATTGAGATTACATGCTGACAAATAAAATTAATCAATTTCACATGCTTCAGCCCTACAATAACTATTAAATATCCATATTAAAAAAACAACCCTGTCTGGCGCGGGAAGGTAGACTAGCGCAGATGGCACGATGACCAAGACGCCTTCCATAGCAACTGGCTGGAAAAATGTGCAAAATCAGGTTTTAAGTAAACCCACGAATTGGAACACGTTGATAAAGCTAGTTAAATCAATTCCGTAATATCGTTATGTATTCACAATTTACTAACAATGATTATTAATGAGTAACGACAATTGTCTTTTGACTTTTTTGTTAGATATAATTTCTATAAAAACTGCAGTCTATCAATACTATATCTCAATTTCTAAATATAGTATTTTCCTTTGAAGTTAATGAATTGTATTTTTTTTACTGACCCATATAAACATTGTAAATAATATAAGAGAATCAATAGTACCTCAGAACCAAAAACCCAATCATTTGCACTGTTGAAACCCATTTTGGTTTATTAAAATTAAAATTTTGAATTAAATGGCACGGAAGACGTCTGAACTATATAAAGGTCTCAGTTTGCTAGACGTAGCGTCTGCGTTCAGTTAAAAAAAAAAAAACAGTTTTCTGATTAACATAAGAAAAAGAATTGAGGAGCATTTTAATACCCTTTAATTCTAACTACTAGCGTCGTTTATCCGCGGTCCTGCTAACGATCTGTCCACTCTGATAAATGTCGACTGCTGCCCTCGTGTGCGCTTGTGGTCTAGCGGTAAGAGCGTGCGACTTGCAATCCGAAGGTCAAAGGTTCGAACTTGTGACCTAGTTTTTCGGAACTTATGTACGAAATATCAATTGATATTCACCAGTCGTTTTTCGGTGAATGTAAACATCCTGAGGAAACCGGACCAATCAGAAGAAGGCCTAGTTTACCCCTTGGGTTGGACGATAAAATTGCAGTCGTTTACTTGGCAGTCGCCAAATTATTTTGGGATTAAATTGGGATAAGTTTCCAAAAGCAGCCATGAGCTTTGGCACAATGGCGGAAGCACGTGCGGAAGACGATGATGCTCTCTTGTGTTAAGTCTAAATTTAGCAAAAACTTCATGGCGATTTTTAAACGATTGTACATTTATATTAATAAAATGGCTGAGTATGATGTGTAACACGAATGTCGGTATTCGAGCGGTTAATTACTGACTGAGCACCGATATAATTGTCATAATTTATAACATCCGTTAAAGTTCTAGTAAATATGTGCCTTAATTTATGGATGCTATCAATTTTGTCGATACTTTAAATGAACAATTTATTTTCGTTTTAGATTGGTATTTTAGTTAAGCTTCTGTTCCCATTCAAATATAAAATTCTGACAGAACGAACCCTACGGAATTGTTTTAATAAAAAAGTACAAACAATGAATAACAAATACAGGCAACCAATACATTTCTTTTCGCCGACTGCCGCAAGATTTCCTAGTATTTTATATATAACATCGACTACAGAACATTTGATTATCATATTTTTGTTCCTTCTTTCTTTTTATTTTCCCCTTGTGATACAGGGTGCCTATTTGCATATTGGATTTCGATATAATGTTCAAAATGCATTGCTTATTCCTTGAATTTCTATATGACGTAAAATAATATATTAACCCTTACGAATGATTGAGTTATCAAACATAGTACACCTGATTTTGTTCTACGGTAAAATAATTTGTTTGTCAACAAACTCTTAGTGAAAAATCATTATTTCTGGAAAATCATATATTCTTCTCAATGGGATGTCACATATGTACCTACGATGTAAGAGGTAAGTCAGTAAAGGTAAAAAACTTAGCTAAAGCACCTGGCCTGTGTAGTAGTAACGTGTGTATACATTCGCCGGCGTTCTAAATTCATGATATAAGTCCCATATTAATTCTCTGCACAACTACATACACATGGTCCTTCAGTTAAGTTTATCACCTATATTTTTGTGTCAGGGTTCTATAAGTATAAGACAAGGTGTTAATGTTAAACAAATGCAAACGTATAAGAGTCGCCACAGTAAACGCTGCTCAAATCCCTTTTAACCTTTTGACAGCCAGTTCGTGGTATGGACGCCAAAGACGGCTGTGACCATGGCATGAACGCCATCGACGGTTACGGACGTCAGTTTTGTTAATGCATTAGAGACCTACGGGGGATTCCGTAAAGTTAAACTTCGCTCAACAAAATTCGATAGCGTGGCGTCGTGGGTACAGCATATTTCTTTGTCGACTAGCGCTTTCAATGCAACGCTACTCGCTCCGCCAACGGTCTGCTTCAAGCTTCCTCTCCGACCTTCTACTATAACTAGCAAAGTGTTGGTATCTTATCTATCGTGTAACTTAGAATAATAAATAAAGATGCGAACTTCTTAATCGGAGGAAATAATGTTTTATCATCCAGTTTTATGAGTAAGGTCATGAAACTACGTATGATGTGTTATCATTACTACGTAACATAATTGTGAGAATTGATTTGATAGATAATGCCATTAAATCGCCATGAGTTATAAAAAAAAAAACACTTTTAAAAATACTATTGTTAAATTAAATTGATATATTATGAAACTTGGCAGATCAACTTCTTCATGGCAGTGTTGCCAAGGTTCCTGACAAAGTTTTACTTATCTGTGAATTCCTTCACTATGCCATACTTTTCAGAAATAATCGCTGTCATTGCTATTCTTGCTCCACTAAAGAAATTACGCCACGCCCTCTCGTGCACATAATAGGTAAATTACTGTTTATTTTATCTGTCTACTGCTACCAATTCTTCAAATGTCGCTCTATTGTTGTAGGCATTATTTTAGCGCAAGTCTCGTAAAAAGAGACTGTAAGAGTGAAGTAATATAGTAATATGAAAGTTAAAAAATGGTGTCTTAATAATAACAAGGTTTTTTCTCTCTCAGGAAAAACTTACCATAACTATAGCTGTGGAAAATATGCTCCAATATAAAAAAACAAGCCGGTAGTAAATAGGCAGAATGCTGTATATTTCTAGTAAAAGAAAGTAATTATTTCAATATGTGTATACCTATGTATGTATTATATTATAATATTGGTATAATAATAATGGATGGCAAAGTTTTATGCTGGAAATTTGTAAATCGATTTTATTTTAATCTGTTGGAACTCGAAATGATTTACTCATTTCCGTTTCCGGATTCTATTGTATCATGAAATATAACGACGTCTATTATTGAAATACAAAATAAATCTAAAATCGCAGTGTTCATTATTGCTCCCGTAATTAAGGCCACCAAGTTATCCACATGATAATTACCAACAAAAACACGTCAGCTTATCCCCCGTTTAGCGTTGGCGCTCGGCCAAACACCGACGCAACTTACAACACCTCATAACTTAGCGACTTGCCCGCCACTGACGTGGATTCACTAGATAATAATAGTTTTAACTAAGCTTCACTCGCCTAAACCTTAATGATAAAAGGCCGGCGACATAATACGTTAATATACTGCGTGTATTCTTTATCAGGTAATGAACCTAAACAACCCGAAACCAGCCGTCCATCAGAGGAGTGGAATATATTACGATAGCCAACCTGTCTACCGTGGCGAATATGGCATTTAACCTCCCCTGCTTTTGGTCGTATTAGCGAGGCTCACGACAAAAAGTGGATGTTCGTGGCTGAAGTAGGATTCCTTATTATGAACGTACAGTCAATCAATTTCTTGGTCACTTCGTACCTTGTCACACTGAAAACCTGTATGAAAGCCGGGCTGAACATCTATGTTGCTGTACTTAATGGTTTTAGAAAATACGAATATGATCGCATATACATATAATGACTCGAATCAAATTTTAAAATGATTCGTGCTGAGTAAAGAAACGTAGCATTAATACTAGGGACAGTATGCTTAAATATCTATCGATATATATTATGCCACTTAAAGCTAAACGTGTCTTATGATTTTATATTGTCAACAGGAGACCAAATGGTCATATTTGTATATACGGTGTATGCAGTAATCATTTCAATTTAGATGTCTAAGTATTTTACGTCCAGAAAAATTACCTTCACCGATGACAAGATCAAGTCATATTAAGGGGAGGCCTATGTCCAGCAGTGAACGTCTTACGGCTGAAATGATGATGGTCCATGTCATTTTTAGAATTGTACAGTCAGCATTATCATGTGAAGATTTAGCTAAGGATCGATGAGGGTCCGAACGACGCCGGTCGTTTATCAAGCGACGCGCGACAGCATTGGTTGCGCATTCCAAAGACTGCGCGAACTTCAGCGTTAGCTAACAATTTAACGCGACCTCTATACGTGTTATAACTATACGAAATCAAAAAGCATTTATACTGGTGTATTTGAGTAGTTAACATATGTTGCTTAGGTAAGCATTCAAAATAACACCATTGAGCGATGCTCTAATATCCGCCACGGAATAGCACGGCCGCTGCAATCCGGACCCAAGATAGGATGCACGCGGACTGCAGATATTTTATAAGGTGTCAAATGACGCCTATCGATTCGCAGTTCAATAGTTCAGCAGTATGTGTACAGACGGGATGAAACGTGTACCATCACTTAGTGCATTTAACAGAATTTAGTTTTTTACTACTAGACTTTGATCATGTAGTTGTGTGTCATTTTCTTATCGAAAGGACAATCTAAAAAAAAAACCGCAACGTATCAGCATTGCGATACAACGAGGAAATGCCGCCAGCATTCTTGGTATAATGCCTCGAAGGCCTTTTTTAGATTTTATACTGTAACTAGTTTAGTACTTGTAGTTACGAGTATCATAATACGATTGTAATTTTTAGGCACACCAAAACAAAAAAAAAAGTTGAATTTGTGACTTTACTAGATGTCTGTTAACAAAATAAAGTACCATGTCTGTTTGTCATCTACGGGCAACGACAGAAAAAAAAACTTGGAAGATATCGAGGGTGGCGATGTTAACATAACTCTATATACTTGACACAATCATATAGGTGAAAACTAACTAAAGGATCATGTCTATGTAGTTGTGCAGATAATAAATATGAATACAGGTAATTAATATGGAACTTTCGTCAAAAATTTAATGTAGAACGCCGATATGCATGTACAAGCATGTTACTACTACATAGGCCAGGTGCTTTAGCTAAGTTTTTCACCTATACACGATTTGATAATGAGTAGAGATTATTTTACTATCACAATTCAATTGGTTGATGCTCATATAAATTCGGTACTTTAGTGAATTACTTATACTTGCTCTGTGTCGTCAGTTCAGTATCTTATGACATTCATTCCTGGAATTATTTTTTTTAAATACCTAGCATGTTCATTCATACAGGAAAACATCAGCAATTGTCTTAAAAATATCAATTTAGTTGTTCAATACCCACTTTTGTTAAGTATTTTGATCACGACTCTCTATGAACTTAGTAGCAAATTTAAAGTGACAACAGCGTTTTGTAGACGAATTATGTAGAAACCACTTTGTTAGCAATAAGTAAATTAAATTGTTCGTCATAAAGATTTCATTTGCATGTAATTGGATTGGCCTGTCAGCTGTCGGGGAAAATTGCTCTTGTAACCAAAATTTTCTGTCATATTTAATAAGTTGTCCAATGGAGACATAATATTTTTCAGCAGTAACAATAGGGGAGAATTCATTGTTCTTTAAGTACAATGGAAGTTATTGTAATGCAACACATTTATTTGCGTAATTAATAATGGTTGAATAGATAGGAATGTGATGAGTCTGACATTCACAAGCTACATTGACGGAAGACTGCTGGGAATAACTTCAGTGCGGTGAAGATGTCGGTCATTAGGGAAGACCTATATCCAGCAGTGCACTTTTGTGGCTGATGTCTGGGATGGATGATTCGAGGCAGGCAGAAAATTACGAATATAAGGGTATGCAAAGATCATTTTGAACACATGTGGTATTGACTCGAGACATGACCCAATCCCCTCGTAGCGCACTCAGCTTGGGCGATCTTACTTCATCTCGGAACCAGTACCCGCATTCAACCTGATATACGCTGGAGTGTTTCTCTTTTTTTAACTTAAGAAGGCTCTTTATTCCATTATGGATATAAGAGCGGGTAGATTGTATACGGGAAGGTAGCCTGGAATCTAAAATCTAGGACCCTTCCGCATGAGATTTAAGTTTCACTACTGGAATACTCCTAATGAGTTTTTGCTTCCAGCGAAATAAGTTGAGGCGGTCTCAACCAAATCTGAGTGGGCTACATTGGTTCCCGGCGCCGTAGAATATACGAACAAGCACGACACTGACATGCGAGGTATCAACAGGTAGACTTATGACTAACAAGCAATCGCTTCCGGGCAACCTACCAAAATTACTATTACTAACGAATGAACTCACGTGTACAGCAGAAGCTTACTCGAAACATGCCTAGTACGATATAAGTACAGTCTGTATAGTTTGTGTGAGGTATGGACAAAATAATCTGATGACGATGTCCCAACATTTTTAATATTGGTCTCCAGGACTTACCCGCGTCACGAGTCTAACACGAGTGTCGGATTTATTTTTGAACACACGGGTTAGCTCAAACTCAAATCGTACGCCGACTTTATATTAAAAAACTTTTTAGCCTCAACATAACCCCGCTAATTCATTCCTATTGCAAATTTGCCACCGAATTTGATATCTATAATGAGAAAAGTTCTACGCGGTTAGACTATTAACCCGTCAAGCACCTAGTAGAGGGAATAGTCTACAATAATATTCAACTGGTATAGTTTTATACAAACAGTGACTGATGACTCACTAACTTATCTTTGATTTAGTTTGGTTGCGTTCTTACCAAGGCTCTTACAGACACCCGTCATTTTGAAAAGATAACCCTATTCCGCACAACGGACTTTTTTCTGATGCTACTTCTTTAATGTAATATTTTATGTTGTTTATTCATTCATCAACTTCTTATCCGACCTGAATTCAATCGTACCATCCATTGATCGCACAAGTATTATTTTTAAATCACTTCTGTGAATTTTTCACATAACCACACTAAACATTCCAGCATCATTGATTAATTTTCACTGAATGTGTCCTTATAAATTAAGATATTAAAATGTTTGAAATATTGATATTTTACAACATAAGGAAAGGAAGTCTGCGTTGCACGGAACAAGGTTATGTTTTTAAAACGACGGATATTTTTCCGAGTCTTGCGTTACTTCTTATGAACAGGTTAAATTTTGTAGCAAAATCTAGTACTGGACGCTTTAAGAACGCTGAGGGCAATAATGTACGTACATCATTAAATGCCTCCTAAATTCCGATATGTAATATAGTGAAGCTGATAAAAAATCTGTTATGATGGCCCTCTCCGTACGGCTGGTCAGCGTTTATGGAGACTAGAACTGGTGCATAATTATCTCTCCCTGCGCATTTCCCTCGCTGGACAGAGAGGCAACGCCGCCAGGAATCATGTGGCAGGTGGAACTTTTCAGCAGGTGGAGCAGAAGGGCTTTTCTTTTTATTACATACATTTCATTCATACAGTCCACTGCTGGACATAGGCCCACCACAAATATGACTTGTATCATCTTGGAGGTAGTTGCCATAGTCGCCACGCTTGGCAGGTGGGTTGGCGACCGCAGTACCTGTAGATTGGGTTTCGACGGACGCTGCTGCCCGTCCGTAAATTTTCTCCCTTTTTGTCTTTTTAGTACTGTTCATATACACTTTCGTAATAGCCCGCCAACTATAATTAAGTATAAACATCTCATATAGTTGTCGGGCTATAATATATTCGGGTTATATTATACATACTCGTCCTTACTTGAGGATTACGAGTTCGCGGCACTCGCAGTTGAGACCCTGGGCCCCTGGTCAGACGACACGAAACAATTCGTGAGGGCTCTGTCGTCGCGGCTGGGCAACACCACAGGGGACCCAAAAGTTGGCTCTTCCAGCGTATCGCCCTAGCGGTACAGAGAGGTAATGCAGCCAGCGTTATGGGGTCCATGCCGCAGGGGGACTTACTGGATAGGGTATTTTTTTATAGTTATTTTAGCAGTAATTATTTATTTTATGTTATTTCTACTTAGTATAATTTATTTTTATTTTTGTTATTAGGTATTACCTAATATTAGTTTTAATGTGTCAAATTACTAATTTCTAAGTATAATAATATCATATAGTTGTCGGACTATAATATTGTTAGGAAAGTATATGAACTGATTGTTTTGCACGCACAAAAAGCCAAGTACCCTAGCCAGTGAAATCCTTACACATATAAAAGGTTCACGGGTTAAAAGTGTAAGGATTTCATGATTATGGATTTTGTATTTCGATACCTAATATATTATTCTAGGAATTTGGGCTCAGAACGTGTTGAGTTTATTATAACATTTAAAAAAACTTTTGTCTAGAACTAATATTGGACTTTAATACGTTTTAGTTTGCAAAGACAAATTAAACATATAGAGACTTTGCCGTTTGAGTAATCTAATAATCCAGATTCTTTCATTTTATTTCTACTTACAGTCGCTATCAGATGTACAGTACCTGTGGAGGTGGTCACAAATATCTGAACAACGCCATTATTGTGAAACCAGCAAAGCGTATGTTCAGATATTTGTGACCACCTCCACAGCTCCGATATATCTGATGGTGACTGTACAAAATTATGAAATACTGCTTGAATAAAATAACTACGAATACGCGATACGCTTCTTCTTCTTCGCGTTGTCCGATTTTTGCCACGGCTTATGGAAGCTCCGCTTGGCAACTAATCCCAGGATTTGGCGTAGACAGTTTTACGAAAACGACTACCGTCTGACCTTCCAACCCAGAGGTATAACTGGGACCTATTGGGATTAGTCAGGTTTCCTCACGATGTTCTCCTTCACCAAAATGCGACTGGTAAATATCAAATTATTGTTCGTACATTAGTTCCAAAAACTCATTGGTACAAGTCGGGGTTCGACTCGCGACTTTCGGAGTGTAAGCAAGCTCTTACCGCCAGGCCACCAGCGCTCTCAAATATAGATCGCTACATACTAAAATAACTTCTAAACGTAGACTTAATCGCTTAATTAAATAATCACCAATACAAGTATGTACATACTCCACCAATATACGGCTATCGCTTAAGCTAATATTTCTAAGTTTCAATTGGCGTTAGGTCAGGATTGATGGCAACTATCAAAGTCGAGTCTAGACCCGGAATGCCTCATTTGGCTAACGCCCCCGTTTACACGAAAGTGCCCGAAGTTTGGCCGACGCGTTAATGGTCCAACTATTTATTGATACGATTTACTTACCCTTCAAAACTTACTGACCTTGTGACTTTTCATTCAAGTTTATCAGCACAGGTACCCAGTGTAAGTTGATTTCGTTATGTTTAATATTTTTTTAGTATATTTTTTTTTTGCCGTGTGATGCCGGCTGACTAGAATAGCACCACCCCATCTCCTCCCGCGGGTGTCGTAAGAGGCGACAAAGGGAAATATCCTACGGACGGGCAGCAGCGTCCGTCGAAACCCAAAGCGTGATGGTCTTCGCAGTGCCCTACCTCTCATTGTTGGACGTAGTTTAAGGATACCCGGGTCTACAATATTTTTTTCATGAACTACTAGGAACAAATCTAATTATAGATTCTAAGTAGTACAGTCAGCTGCAGATAAAAGGTACCGCCCCGCCAAACGAGTTTGTAGAGTACGGTGGTACTTTTTCTCTGCAGCCGACTGTACTATTAAATATACTCTGTGGTAGATAAAAATAATAGAGGTACTTAGATATTTATTTTACTGTTTGTTAAATGAAAATATGATAATTATTCCACTCATGATAAATGAAACACAAATATATACAAAAAACTTACTTTAGCATTCGCGACGCCCTAGCAATGGAACTTGGTTACTTTTTCTCAAGTAGGTTAATCGCTAGTTACCTACTGGGCACGAACCAATAACTGACCACATTATACTAAAAATGAACTCTGTTTACAGGCTATTAGAATTCATTTTAGCGTGAGGTGGCCAGTCATTGAAACACATTAGAAAATGTTTTCTATTTATAGGTAAACAGAATTCATTTTCAGTGTAAAGTGGCAAGTGACTGGCAATTAACCCTAAATTTGAGATTTGTTTGAATCAGTAGTTTAGCATTTTATATGTGTAATTAAGAAGAATACTAGGATGAAAAGTATTGTTTTACAATTAAAGTTATATTCTACCAAGCTCTTAGCCAAAATGAAACGGATACAATATAAGTTATTGCGATGCCTCACCTCCTATTAATGCACCCAAGTGCAGCAGAGTGGTTGGAGGAGCGCCAAGTCCTGAAGGATAATGCACTCCATTGGTACGGTATTCCCGATATTGATTACTGGATTCGGAATTTTACTTAACTTTTCAATTACTTTAGACGATTTTTATGGTGAAAATAAAATGGTTTTATAACGGAAACAAACATTGTTGAATTAGATTAGTTTGAAATAAGGTTACAGGTAAGCTTATTTTGGTAAAACTTTATGTAATATTGTTTATCTTATTTCAACCCACCATTTAGGGTAAATAACGCTTTTTATTTATAACTAGCTGTGCCCCGCGGTGTTACCTGCAGTTTATTAGGGAAAAAATCTGTTAATCCAGGGTGTCAGCTAACTCCATACCAAATTTTATTCAAATCGCTCCAGCCGTTTAGACGTGAGGAAGTAACAAACATACACACTTACAAACTTTCGCCTTTAAAATATTAGTGTAGATTATTACTGAGCAATAAAAAGCTATAAACCCTTTAACCACGTTTTGACAAAAGAAATCGCACAATGTTTTCTTTTGTTTGAGAATTTTGATTATATAATAATTTTATTGATTTATAGACACAGGTTCAAACCCCGGCTCGTATCAATGAGTTTTTAGGAACTTACGTATGTACGGAATATCATTTGTTATTTACCAGTCGCTGAAGGTAAACATCGTGAGAAGACCAGACTAAAACTCCCAATAAGGCCTAGTTTACCCCAAGGCCAAGCAGACTCCAGTGTCGAGAAAACGCGAGGGAGATGTTGATAAGGACGTAGAAGGCTTAAAATTATATTTCGTCGTATAAAGTAGAGAAATGATTCTATCAAAATTTCTATTTTATCACGACTTTTGAACCCTCGGGGCTCATTTGCAATAAGAGCTAGCAATGACTTTCAACGAGCAGCATAAAGACCAAGACTTGGCTGGAGTTGCATGTGCTAACAGCTAGACGTTTTTGGAACACCTAGTATGCGTAACAGGTATTTCTTACAGGTACTTGTTACTCGCTAAAAACTACAAAGATAAAAACGGTGTTGTTCCTAAAAAAATGGTACTCCAAGGCAGGTATTGCTTCGCAAGCTATTATAACCAAAGGTAATTATCGTATAAAATAATATACTTAATGGTTTTATTCTGTAGGTAATATTCGGTTACCCTGTGTCATTTTTGACGATAGAAGCCCGATTTTGTTATTACAACATACACACACACTCACACACTTCACCAAATACAACTAACTTGAATTAGCTAATAGCGGAATAATACCTGTTTTTTTTCTATGGAAAATTATTTTATTAAACGCTAAGCTTTAATCATTAAACTTAAAATTAGAAAATAAACATTGGCTCAATGAATTGTTGTATGTCACGTTAACGTAGGTTACTCTTAAAACTACACATGCAGTTTTATGATATCTAAATACACAAAAGATGCATATTTGTGGTAGCTATAATTATGTCACCTACCAAGCGCGGTATAAATACGCGGTGGCATATCTCTTCTAACAAACTATGCTTCTGCTATCCCCTGGCTGATATGATATAATAATAACGCAAAATAGTTTATTGACGTACTTTTATAAATTTAAAGCTCTAATAGAGAAATACTTTATTTTAAAAGTATAAATTCAAAGCTCTAATACTTTTAATATAAAGTATTTCTATTATAGCTTTGAATTTATACCTTCAAGAGATCTAACAAATTTTACGCGGATGAAGTCCAGGGTTAGTATTTTTTAGTGCTACTATGTAGTAACAGGTACTTTTAACCATCAAAATTACGTCGAGTCCTATGAGCAATCACAGGGCAACCGCGATAACTAGAACATGTAGGAGCGCTTTGGAAGTGTTTCTTAGCTTCAACTTAATGAATGACTCACTGAATTTAGTTACAAATGATCTTATTAACTCTAGTGCTAATGTCGAGATATACGTCTTTGAATTTGTGACGGTACTCTCCAATGTGTGCGTTACTTTTCTTTGTAAGTTCAAGTTGTGCTCGGATTCTAAGAAATCTTTGGTCATTCTTATTTCGAATCGTGACTACCATTTATTTCACCAAATTATTGGGACACAAAAGTTTCCCAATATTTTCGAATCAACTATCGCTTTCATTTTACAGGCACTTGCAGGCTTAACAGCAATTTCCTCCCGAGAACCATTAATTAAACTACCTACCTACTACTACTACAAAATAGTTTTGTTTCCTAGTAAAATCAATTCTGCTGTCAATTCTGAGTCGGAAAAAATTCGAATAATTCGTACCACTATTGAACTTAATGATAATTTATGTGAAATGGTTCATGTGGATTTATGTTACTTAAACAAACCAAGGCGTCCTGGAAATAAATAGATAAGTCTGTTTATATTTATTTTCTTGCGTTATTTACTTTGTAAAAAATGGAAAATTAAATAAAATCAAAATTTTTGATTGACGGCATGATCTAGATCCATACGGTATTGGTATTTTTTTATTTTGCGTCTTCGTCATTTGAGCGCATAATATTAGGACACGAGTATAATTATTTAATTGTTGCAAATGTGTTTCTACTTCTTCATTTCTTTTTCATGACTACTTTTTTACTTTTACGTTACTACAGTCATAGTTGATAATTTTGCAATAAAGCTATCATTCAAACCGTATTATTATTTAATAAAATTCCTCGCAATTGTATGTCACTCCAGGATTCGTTCGATGCATATCCAAGAGTTAAACTGATTTCCAAATCTTAAAAGTACTAATGACAAATAATTAATTAATTATGTTACATAATAAAAAAATACATGCATCAGTCCTATGAGTCTCTAGACGACAACGTAAGATATTTTATATTCAGCCCTCACATATTGTAATAAGGTACAGTTTAGACTGTACATATCTTTGTTGTGTTCGCCTCCATAAAGTTAAACTTTCTATTATTGTCATCGTGCACTCAGAAAAAAAAAACATTTTTTGTGGCGTGGGAATACAAAGCGGACATCGGTCTTATTCTGTGGGGAAATTAAAGTACCACAGTGTCGCAATGTAAAGGAATGTCTGTCAAAATTACAGGGCGGTGTAATCGTGAAATTTTGGGATTATTAAAAAGGGTTGCAGGTTGTTACGGCGGTCAAGGGCAGTATTAAGGTCTGGGTAACCGAATGAAAACATAACAATGTAGCTGATTTTATATATATTTTTTATTACAGACAAATTTTTGGGTTGGAAATTTATAAAAATATAATAGTAGTTTATGTATCTGTGCATAATGAAGGGCATTACAACAAGAGTGTGGGTTTATGAAACGAGCCGAAGGCGAGTTTCATAATAATATCACACGATTGTTGTAATGCCTAATTATGTATAGTTACATACACTACTTTATCTACACACATATCATTAAGTGTTTTAAGATGGGTTCAGAAACCGTAGGGAAATGACTTATTACTAGGGTTACTTGTAAACATTAAAAAGTCAACGAACAAAACAAATGACAACTTGGAACGGCGACGTTGTTGCGTATTTCGTATCTCAGTCAATTTTTTTTAAACCATAGACAAGCGAATGAACTCCCTATTCTACTGTCACTCGAGTTCAAATGTCGTTCGATTAACTTAACGAATTGGCGTTTCGTATCAATGGCTGTTTTAATATCTATAGATACTAGATTACACCCCACTTGAATTTGACAGCTGTTCCAAATTTAAATTCATAACCTACTGATTTCAGTAGGTAATGTTAACATTACCTACTGAAATCTTTCTGATGGTTGGTAATGCTGGTCATTGCCTACGGTTTCTGGACGCATTTTAGAGCACTTATGACATTTACGTAGATAAACAATATTATAAACTCAAATCGTTGATCTCAAAGGTGTTCCGCCAGTATTTGGTCAACATCCGGCAGTCCCCAAGGCTGCCTCGTGGCTTTCTGTAAAGTCCAGTTACAACTTTACAGAGCCATGAGTGTAAGTTTTTAACGTAACAAAACGTCACCATCGCGTAAGAGTTACCCATATAAATAACATTATCGCTTACGCGTTCAAGACGTTTTTTACGTCAAAAGAACTTACACTAGAGCCTCAGAACCACAAGACCTGGTTACTGGTTAGACTACCGTACACTGGCATGTGCTAAGAGCAAACTTGTTACAAAATTCGATTGATTTGCTAACATCACTTTGACATTGGTGAAATCATCAGAATTGATGGAAGCTATGTTTTTTTTAATCTTTAATATGAGTGACTAATAAAATTTAAGCAGAGATTAGAGAGTAAAAATATGAAGTTTTATAAAAAAACACGAAAGCGTTTCAAATCATAAAAAAAAACAGTTTATTATTTATATTTTTTCTTAATTAAAATTAAATTAGCTAAGCTTTAGCTTAAACTTTATTTTTGTATGGCACAAGGATATTTATAAAGTAAATTACTGAAATCAGTAGACATAACAGACAGACAGAATAGTGTACAGAATTTAAAATCGTGTAATTAGAAATTGAAATAAGTGTTTTTGTTTCAAGGACTGGCTTTACTCAAAATTTAATAATATTAAGGTTTATTTACAAAAATTATAGCATCGACTAACTGGTTTAAATGCTAGTAAATTATTTCTTTGTGTCAAAAGTGTAAAACATAATAAAAATAAGAAATTATTCGTTTGTAAACACATAAATCATGTTGACATTTAATTTGCTACTAAAATTATTAATGTAATATCAAGGTCAAACTATCGATAATATATGCAATAATAGTAACAATATATTGATATCAAGACTATATATATTATTTATGTACTATCGTTACTACTATAAAATACCTCGTAACTCATTCTGGCATTCAAAAGAAAAACGACGTAGCTACGTATGGGATGAGTACAGAGTTACTGCGTTTCAACTAAGAGTATCTGTGTCAGATTTTTTCAAAGCAGTGACACTAATTAGCACATTGATGGCATCGACATCTTCGAACTTGGTACCATCGCCTAAGCTCGTGTTCCAGACCACTTAAGAAATTTATCGCTTGAACGTTTGCGGGTTGTTGGCAACCGGCAAGCGTTCAAGCGAGTATCGCCCTAAGTGTGGCACACCGCGAACACAGATGACTGTACATTTCTAGATCCTACCAGAATTTACTTGGAGATAAATTAACATCGTGCCTTTTAACGGCTGTTAGCCGCCGTTCAAATTTTTTTGAAAGACTACGCAAATTACTATTAAATTAGTTAACCGTTAATATTTGAATTATTAGAACTTTCTGAATGCTGACACTTCTTTGAAAATATATTCCTTCTTTTATAATATTATTATTGTATTAAAAAAAAATAACTACTATATTTAAATAGTTATTTCACATTGACCCATATGTGGGTCACAGAGTTGTGCAATTAGCTCATCGTGTACCATATATGGGACACCGTGAACATGTTTATTGACTAAGTAAATATGAATTAATTTTGAGAAATTGTTGACTTGTTGAATTGTGGGTTATTACGGCGCTATAACTATGCATAATTATTTATAAACATTCATTCCAGTATCGGCCTAATCGGCACCATAACACTAATGCCTACCTTATTACCAAAATCAAAAACATCACAAATAATACAAACATACAAAAAATAATTAAATTATTTACATAAGTAGTATTTTATTTACAAATGGATCGGCAGGACAATAAAATACTAGGGCATCATTAACAAATATTATACGTATCCTTAAATATCATTTTGGCTATTAAAAAAATAGTACCTTAAATATAAATTGGTAATCTATGAGTATTTTTGTGCAAGTAGAACCGGAGCCAGCACAAAAGCCCTTTCGACAAATAAACGAAATGTCAACTGGTGTTGTGCCTGCCTGTGTTATGGGCAGAGATCGGACAAATTTGCGTCATTCTCAATGCTCTAAATAATATATTTCGCTGGGCTATTGTGATCGAGACGGTGGACTCTTGCCTTTTTAAATGGTATCCATGTTAGCGCAAAAACTCAGCATTCTCACGCTCTCATTCAACTTTTTTGGCGTAAATTGTACAATACATAGTATATCTTAAATTAAAAATGTTCATGTAAACTTTCTTCGTCTTCTTGCGCTGTAACGAAATAATATTTAAAAGTTAGTACACAAATATTTGGAGCTTATTAAACTATCAAAGAAAATAAAAAATAAACTGTCTCTGCTTAGTGCAAGATACCGTAGTTGCTAGTTTTTCAATTGGACTTTCGGCCAATATCTCATCAATTTTATCAAAAAATACATATGCGTCGACTTGAGAATCTCCTCATCCATCCATAAAGGGGTTGGTATGACCTCAAGGTGTACAGTCAGCATCTATAGTAACATATTAAATAATGCATCGAAAGTATCTTCCTTTTTGTGTAAATTTTTTACAAATGAGATATTTTTCTTCGGTTCGAGATTTAAAGTTTCTATCGCATTGAAGCAGTTTAAAAACGTTACTATTGATGCTGAAATTTTGTATGATTTGATTCGTATGGTTGACATATATACTAATAACATTGAGCTACATTGACCTAGGCCACGGATAGCAGAGGACGGACGGAAATAATTATGACGTTAATCTAAAAGAGTTACTAGATATCGTCACCCTAGTTCACAACCGTACTAATTACATTTTTTTCAAAATTTGTATTTTTATCGCTACCTATATAAAATTGAATTCTGCGTCGTATGGCATTAACAAAAACCTTAAAAGCCTTCTCCTTCCATGAAAAACAATGTGACACAATGGTACTAAGTACGAAGAAAGCATGCGCTTTTGTACTAAAATCCATTATTTTTAAAAATTTCATGTACAAAAGCATTAAGTGACTTTAGGTCATTTGACTCCTATTTGAAATTATGCACATTCGTACTAAGTGTAGTTAGTTCAATTGGAACTTATTATATTTTGTATGCAGTAATGTATTAAGTCGCTTTAGTACAAAACATTACAAAAAACATGTAACAAGATTGTCACAAGAGCTGTTAATTGAATGTCTTTTGAACTGGTTGTTTGACAAACATGTTAAGTTACTTTAATACAGTCGGTATGTTCATAAACTTTTTTAAAGCGAAATTGAAAAAGTATAAATAATTCAATTTCAGGAATAATATTTTCTAAGCGGTGACTAACATGCTTCGTTATTTACTTGAGCCATTTTAAATACGTATTATTTTTTATTATACACCTACATTAATAGGAAGCGTGAGCACTACTGTACCACGCCGTGCGCCGGCGCCGGGGTAGGAAAACTGCGCGCGCCATTCTTTTTTTAAAACAAAAACAAATATACCCACAAAAGTCTCAACCTATATTTTCAGAGGGTGTCGTTGAGTGGGCGCTGCAATGTGTTTCGTTCTATAATTTAATAGTATTGAAAATATTACGTTCGTGACAATGTTAAGTAAAGGTCGAAGACTTGTAAATTTGGTAAAGCAGAATGATGTCAAAATCACCAAAACATAAATAATTACTAGTACTATAACAGCACTTAACATGGTTGTGCGCAGTTTTTTATACTGTAAAGGTTAGATTTTGATGACACTAACAGCACTTAATACACTAGTGCGCTAGCATTTTAGTCGTATTCAATGAAAGGTTTAACATTAAGAGCACATAGTGTGGTAGAACATAATAATGGAAGTGATGTTGATACATTTGATTCGTGTTTGGTTTGGCATTTTGTCACACCAAGTACACTTAATTAATTCAACTCTTGGTCGAATAACGTATAGTTAATGCAACAGTTCCCTTTTCATACATTATACAAGTTACAAAGATACCCACACTAACATGTTCTTTAGTTTTTTTAGTTATTTTTTGGTTTAGTTATTTTCATAATGTATTGCGATAGTGTTAGGTTTAGGCATTTTTCATCTCTTGCCTGAAACAAATAAGCAATTAGTTTAGTAACAGTCGAGGCGTGCCGCGGCAGCGGCCGGCGAAGCATCAGAACAGATTTTTTTGAATAGTATACATTACCCACAAAATGCCTCTACTAGTAAAGTTAAAAACAATAAACAACCAAATTTATATTATGCCAACTAAAACATTCTACAACATGAAAATAGGCGTTTTGAAAAATGACATTATACTTCAAACACAGACCATATGTTGAGTTGGTAACTGTTAAGTTGTCAAATGAAACATATTTGTTTTGATTATTTACGCGAAACGTGAGTTGGGAAGTGATATTCGACAATATGATTTTCGGCGATAAATAAGTGAATCCATTATAACTAACAGTAAAAAACTGATACAGAAATTAATGGATCTCAAGATTTTTCATTATTATGTTAGTAAGATGCGACAATGTTTAAATAATTTAATAACATTTTTGTTAAATAGAACCGCAAAAGTTTGCATTTATGTTTTATTTTTGTTTTTTTTATAGTACGATTTTAACACACAATGCTTAGTATAATTATGTTTTAAAGTTCGATTTTTGTTCAGATTTATTAAAATGTCTGTTTTAATAATAAAAAAGTAATAATTCAAAACATTTCTAGTTGCTTCTTTTCATTTCCATTGGCTAAATATTTTAATAATTACAGTACCTTATGTCCTAACTACATCGATGACGTATTTAACACGTGCACACTTGTATTAAGTGAGGGGTTTAGTTGTCTAAAATTCAATTTTCAGTATGAAATCTTTCGAAGTGGTATATTATATTTGAAACATAATATCTCGAAGACCTATTTTACATCACTAATACATAATTTATAACTTTTTGTACACCATTGATATAATATTCATATGCAAACATTAGATTTGCTCTCCTGTAAAATTGCTCAAAGTGTAGTTAGTACGGTTGTGAACTAGGGTGACGATATATTCGGGGTCACTTGAAAACGAAAATAATATAAATAAACCCATTTAACTTCATAGCTTCACAATTACGATCAATCATGGTGTCATTGTCATATTATACACATAAAGCCACACTATACTCACATTCTTGTTTATTTCAAATATGGTATAATTATACCTATGTATTCAGTGCACACGAACTTATATAATGTTCTATAAGGTTTCTATACATTGATATTCACTTGTCAGTCAGCCATATTTATTTACATTATTTTCACTTTCTATTGACCTCGAATATAGATTATCTACAGAATAATATCGAACAATATCGAATATTGTTTGGAATCAAGTAAGAATAAAATATTGGAAATGCATACAAGCTGACACAAAGCCTTGACGTCATTTAACAATCTCTTATCATATCAATACCGCACACAATGACAATTCCAGTAGATACAAAAGGGATTTTACAGCAAAAAATATTTTCAAGAACATTTTTCATTCATGAAAATCTAAATGATGTACTTACGGTGTATGCCTTTGTCTTCTAGGCAAATTGGGCATTATTTCTACACATAACACGATGAATTTGCTGTTACACGGGTACCTACAATTACATTGACAGAAAATGTTAATAACATACGAGTAGGTGATATGAACTGTTTTCATTGAGAGTTTTTTTTTAAACAAGCTATGGTAACTAATGAATGTACCCAAAGCTGAATGTTACATATATCGTTCTTTAGACGGAACGTAACCATACCTACTGTAAAATAGCATTAGAAACTTTTTGTTGAGAAAATGTAATATAATTGAATGAGTTTTCCATAATTATTAAAATCAGCATTTTAGAAACCACCAAATTCAGCCAAAGATACATGAAACATATTTTAAAACTTACAATTCCCTTTGTAGCAATCTATTGCTGTCCAGCGTTGATGCAGTCCCATAATTTTTAGGGCTATCACTGCTCCAGTCTTGGCAATTGGCCTTTTGGCCGACGTCTAGCGAGTTAGCTCCATGCCATAACTTATGTTCGGGCCTGAAATATACAAGTTTTATAAAATATACACTTTATTTTTTTAATTTGTTCTTGCAGATTTTGGCTTTCGTCAAGTCGTATGGAGACATCGGCACTGTCATTTAAGAGTTGCGTATAAAAAATGTTCATTAGCAGCTCCCAGAAAAGAAACACATCTACCTAGCATTATAGTGAAGGTTAAAAGACTGTAAAACATTGAACTGGTAGGACAAGAATATCATTATGAAGTTTACCAATGTTTGTAAAAACTCTTATATTTTGTAGAATAGCCATGTTCTGGGGTAGGACAGATAGAAATTGTTATATTAGGGCAGTTAAATATAACATTGTTACACATGCCCATGGTTACACTGGCGAGTGTTTTGAGGAGTTACGACCCCACAAACCCTTCTGTTACAAAGAGTCGTTTATGTACTCTCAAAATCCGGTCAGGTTGTCAGTCAAAGTGGAATCACCAAGAACACGTAAAGAACTTTCGCCCCTAGCTTATCTTCATTCATAAATTTAATAAACTAAGGGAATAATCATCAGAAATAAATGCTCACTGGGTGGAAGTGAAATATTACTATGCACAAGATGCGAGTTCGTACAGTGGTTGATAATAACAGAGTAGAATGCGGTGCACAACTTTGTACCCTGAGCCCCTCACACCAATGGCCGTATTTATGACAGTTATTTCTAGAGTCCATTTAGTCACATCCTGCTTTTTGATAACTTAGTTTACAGCAGTTCAAATTTAATAACAAATACACTTACCAATTGGAATCAATAAATATGCTTCTCCCATTAAAACCATAAATGTTTGCGGTGGAAGGAATGTAGCCCAGATTATGAAACATGTCCGGCCACGTGTTGAACAGCTGGTCTCCAAACAAATTGCCCACCGGAAGATGATGATACTTTTTGTCCAAAAGGTTTTCTAAGCCACCCTGTCTGTAAAAAAAACAATAAAACAAGCGTAAATAGGAAACTAAGGAAGGTAGAAATGCACCCTGCAGCTCAGAATGTATAAGTACCCCTACTCAAAATTCTTTCAATATTTCTTTTTGCGTTCGAGGTACCAATATGCAAATTTTAAAAGGGCTTGTTGAGATTACCTTACGGAATTTAATAAGTCTCGGCGATCCAACAATGCCGCAAAACCGTTGTCACATTTAAACTAGATTGTCAGACAGCGGAAAAACACCTGAGTATGAACATTGTTCACCAAAATATTCAGGGTTTTTCCAGCAAAGAGTTAGAAATAGGTTTATTTTTAGATAATAATAATATTCATGTCATGTGCATTACTGAACACTGGCTCAAACATGGTCATATGATGTTTGACTTTGTCAACTTTAAATTAGGCAGTTCTTTCTCAAGAAAATCTGCCATTCATGGTGGATCCCTTATAATTGTTAAAAACTGTATGAAATGTAAAGAGCGGACGGATGTTGTCAAATGTTCCATAGAAAGAATTGTAGAACTTGCATGTGTAGAATTGGAAAGTTATATAGTTATCTGTGTGTATAGGCCACCATCAGCTGATTTCGGCACATTTGAAAGTACCATGGAAAATGTACTGAAATTAGTGTCTAGGAGCCAAAAACATGTTATAGTCTGTGGAGATTTTAATGTTAACTTGCTTGAATCGTCTAGTAACACTGTCAAATTGCTATGTTTGTTTAAATCTTTTAATTTATTCAATTTATTTTTTGAACCTACCCGGGTAGGAGCCACCAGTGCGACATGTCTGGATAATATTTTTGCAATTGCGAATGTTTAGATAAGCAAATTTTTAATTGTTTTAATTCGGATCATAGTGGTCAAAGGGCATCATTTATAAGCCTTGGACAGAGAACTCCACAAACAATAACATTTAGACCCATTACTGGTTATCGTTTGGAATTATTCAAAAACGAAATTCAAAAAAGTCTGTCTTCATTGCCCTATTCTCATTTTTACGAATCAAATAGTATGTATAAAGACCTGTTTGGTGTAATTCTTCATAGTTTTAATAAAAATTTCAAATTGAGGACTATTAGTGGGTCGAAAGTAACAACGAAAGCAAAGTTTAGTGAATGGGCTACTGTGGGCATTCACAGAAGTAGAAAGAGGCTTTACGAACTTTATGGGGAGAGGGAGCTCAACAGGAATGCTGGTTTTCTGGACTATGTTAGGAACTACTCCAAGATCTTCAAGAAAGTGTGTTTAACTGCTAAGGCAAACTTTATTAATTCTAAACTCAAAGTGTCGGACAATAAAGTAAAAACAGTTTGGAATATTATTAACAGAGAAGCCGGTAAATGTAAATCACGCATTACTCAAGTGAACATTGTCTCAGATACTCAACAGGTAGTGTCAAATGCCGATGTTGCCTCGGCATTTGAAGATTACTTTTCCAACGTGGCTCTAAATACAACACAGTGCCTACAATCATCATCGCCTCAAGCACATTCCTTACTTTGCGCTAATATTAAGAAATGTAAAAATATGTTTGAATTTGAATTTGTAGACTCAGAAAAATTGTAAAGACATTCAAGTCACTCAACTTAAAGAAGACAGAAGACTTGTGGGGAACGTCAGTCGCGGTCATTAGTCATATTATAGAAGTTATAGCGCCTTATTTAGCTTTAATTTACAATAATTCCGTTTCAGAAGGCGTCTTTCCAGATCTTATGAAATGTAGTAAAGTCATTCCTCTTTTTAAGTCGGGTGAATCGAGTGATCTAACTAATTACCGTCCGATTTCAATACTCCCTGTACTAAGTAAAGTTTATGAAAAGTTAATGTTAAATAGTCTGCTGAGTCACTTTAACAGACAAAGATTACTTACAAGTAATCAGTTCGGTTTTACAAAGGGACGTTCCACAACCGATGCTGCTTCGGTGCTTATTCAACACATTTACAGTATTTGGGAAAATTCTTGTGATGCCATTGGAATATTTTGTGATCTTTCTAAAGCTTTTGATTGTGTAGATCATGGAACTCTCATTCTGAAACTAGAACATTATGGCCTATCAGAAAATGCCTTAAACCTCATGTCCTCATATCTTAGCAATAGAAACCAAACAGTCGTTGTAAATAACACCCAGTCTAGAGGAGCCTTAGTAAAATTAGGAGTACCACAGGGTTCTATATTAGGCCCGTTCCTGTTTTTGGTTTATATAAATGATTTACCTTGTATAGTAGAAAACCGTTGTGATATAGTTTTATTTGCCGATGATACATCATTAATTTTCAAGGTTGACCGGCAATCTACAGATTTTAATGTAATTAATAACACACTAGCTGATGTTCTCAACTGGTTTACTACTAACAATCTGTTGCTTAATGCTAAGAAAACAAAATGTGTTAGATTTGCTTTGCCGAATGTTACACCGGTGGATACTAGAATACTTTTAAATAATGAATGCTTAGAGATAGTAGATAAAACATTGTTCCTTGGTTTAACATTGGACAAAAGTCTACAGTGGAGTCCTCATATAACAAAACTCGCACATAGATTAAGTTCGGCCGCTTTCGCCGTTAGGAGAATTAGGCAACTGTCGAATATTGAGACAGCTCGATTAGTTTATCATAGTTATTTCCATAGTGTAATGTCATATGGTATTCTGGTTTGGGGCAAAGCAGCTGACATACAGACTATATTTGTATTACAAAAAGAGCCATTCGTTTTATGTATAACTTAAGAGCAGGTGCATCTGTTAGAAAACTTTTAAAGAAATTAATATATTAACTGTAGCTTGTCAATATATATATGAAAATATTATGTACGTTATTAAAAACCTTCAGTTGTTTACCAAAAATTGTGACATCCATACCTATAACACTAGAAATAAGAATAAGCTTGCTATTAGAAAGTGTCGTGTGCGTAAAGTGTATAAATCATTTTTTGGGCAATGTATTCATTTATATAACAAGTTACCTGATGATGCCTTAAAATTACCCTTCCCAATACTTAAGAATTACTTAAAAAAGTCTTTGATGTCTAAGGGCTATTACAGAGTAGAGGATTATTTGACAGACAAACATGCATGGCCCAAACCAGAAACTAACAAAACCGCCTAGCAATTAATTCAACAATTCTATGTACTTCCAGATAATGTAAATGACACAGTTCAGATAAGAAAGCATATTAAAGTATGTCTATTTTGTGAAGTCGAATTTATTTATACATTATTATTTTTACTTTTATATTTTAATATTTTCTTATCTTGTAATAAACTGTTTGATATGTTTTCTTATCGGACTACGCATAATTATGTAAGTACCTACTTTAAGATTTGATGTATCACTGTTTTGAAAAAATAAGTCCCGCCGTAGTTTCTTGCCGGTATCTTCACGGGTCAGAGGTGTAGGGTTTGAACCGGTGTAGATTTTTTTTTTTTTTGACGTTCATAAGTGCATGTAATGTGCCTAAATTGAAAAATAAAGATCTTTTATCTTTTTATCTTTTTTTTAGACATCATAGACATATAACACAATTAACACAGTGTGTTTTTTTACACATTAAATAAAATTAACTGAATTAGTATAACTATTCTTCTTTATGTAAGATGTTAGTGCGCCCATTACTATCCTTATCATGGTGATGACCTAATAACCATTATTAAGACAAGGTGTTAAGTCATTAGCTATAAAGGTATCAAATATTGGGCGTAAGCCGAAACTTACATTTTACATACACAACAAACCGAAACATTTTTTATGGACAATCAATTTATGTGATTCGCCTCAATCAGTTACTAAAACTATTCTTACCTGTAATCAAGTAAAGGCTCAAAATATCCACTTATATTATGTCTTAGAGCCTGTCTCTTGCAGTCATTTCCCATCGCGTAGAATCCAAAACTTGAATTTGTCTCACTTAACATTTTACCAGTGTAAGGGTTATTTAACGCTATAAGACGAATCTGTAATTAAATAAGTGTGCAATTAGTTTCTTCTTTATATATTTTTTTGACTGTTTACACATACTTAAATCCATTAATTAAGAATATTGTGTGGATTATAGCCAGCCCTTTTAAAGCTAGATATATTTATTAAAATATTTTTAAGTTACTGACTTAGTTTTTTTTTTATATATTTAACATAGTAGGAATGTGGATGCAACCGCAACCGCAGCAACTTGTAGAGATTTTACTTAAAACCTTTTTTTATCTGTTTTGCTTAGGAGCTAGGAGGAGGAGTCTCTAAGACCATGTGGGCTTAAGTTAATTGAGTACCTAAAATCGACAAACTATTGAAATTGAAAAAAATAAACCTTTTGTTTGGGTCTGAAGCACTGTTCTTAGTTTATATTTGGTATATAAAGCTGGCACATATGAATACTGCTGTTGAAAAAATACCAGTACTTACGGTGACTACTTTAAAATCTTATAATTACTAATGAATTCATATAATTTGTCGATTCAATAAATAACTATACGAATGAACTATCCAGCCTTTTCACTATAAAAAGACACACACACAGAACATTAGACACAAATAACTAACTGAAACAGACACTGATTTTAATGTTCTTTTTTCTTTAATCTTTACTAACATAATTGGTCTTCAGTCGTCTATGAGGTCGAGGTCTCAACCTCGGAGGTTTGTCTGTGTTCGCAACGAAGTTGTCTGCTCTTGTGATTCGAGTCGTTACTGGTGCGGTGGGTTCCCGTGGTGGCTGAGTCGTCGTCGACGGAGGCTGGAGATTCCACATGGACTCCAACTAGAATTAAATGATCATATTATGTAGAATAGATTTTAGCAATATAAAAAATAAAAAATGAACATTACGGGACATCCTTACACAAATTGACCGAGCCCAACGTTAAGCTCAAGAAGGCTTGTGTTGTAGGTACTCAGCTGACGATATATCATTATCATCATCATCTCAGCCATAAAACGTCCACTGCTGAACATAGGCCGCCTTGGACCTTCACATGTACCGGTTGGAAGCAACCTGGATCCAGCGTCTTCTGGCGAACTTAATAAAAACAACCATGACTCAGGAACAAATATCTGTGCTTATCACACAAATAAATGCCCTGACTGGGATTTGAACCCAAGACCTGCTTCATAGGCAGGGTCTGCCTACTATCATTTAATAAAAAAAATCTTAATGTTAACGTTAACTCGAGTAAAATGTTTTTAATAAAAAAATAAAAAAATGCCGAGACTTTCATAATCATGACTTTGAATGAACAAAAGAAACATTCTTGTTAAGGAAACGAAATAATATACCCGGACATATTGCCATCCATTTTGGACCCGTAAAAGGAGAATTTCCTCTTGTAACACGAAGGCTAGGGTTCCCAGAGGCGTGTTTGCGGTTCTCTGAAAAAAATAAAAAAATAAACGGCTATAACATTAACTGTTCAGTCCGTCAAAATAAATGGTTCGGACACAGACTGGACAAATTCGACCCTCCAATTGTTCGCGCGTGCGTATCATTTACAAGCCGTAATAGTAGATTGACCGATGTAAGAATAACGTGAAAATATATTAAAACTGATCACTGGTCACACTGGTTATATTTGTCACTGGTCGTAAGAAAGATTCTCATGCAAGTAAAATTTGGCAAAAACTAAAAATACTCGGTTCTTGTAATTTGCACTATTATTACCATCATTAATTTCAAATATGACTTGTATCATCTTGGGGGCTAGTTGCCATAGTCACCACGCTTGGCTGGCGGGTTGGTAACCGCAGTAGCTGTACATTGGGTTTTAATGGACACTGCTGCCCATCAGTCAGTTTTTCCCTTTGTCGTCTCTTACGAAAGCCGCGGCCGCGGGAGGAGATGGGGTGATGCTATTCTAGTCAGCCGGCACCGCACGGCACATTATTACTATAACTTACTTTTATTAACGCTGTCCGGCTTTTGTAAACGACTGTGGATGCTGTGTAGAAGTCGTCGTCTCCAACTGAAGAATATAATTAAATCTCATTTTTAGTTAAAATTTAGTTAGGCTGTGTGTTCTATATAAGCAACATAATAGTTTAAATTATTTAAATTAAATGTTATCATTTCTCATTTAAAATAGGTCAATTTGTGTAAGATTGTCGCAAAATATTTATTTATAAACATACTAGCTTTTCCTCGCCACTTCGTCGGCCAGCCATAGGTATCCGTCTTTAAAGTATGGTTGCGGGGTAAAATTAATCTATGTCCAGCTCAAATTCTCTGCATACCAAATTTTATCCCAGTTAGTTCAGCGGTTTCAGTGTGAAGAGGTAACAGACAGACAGATACATAGAGTTACTTTAGACACATAGTATGGATTTATTTACATAGTTGCTTCTAGGATTTATTTACATGGTTTCTTATAATAATATGTGAAGTAAAAAATTGTGAAGCAAAATAGACCAAAGAGAAGTCAAGTATGTGTGATGGTAATATTGTAGTCGTTTTGGAAAGAATGTCCCCAAATCTGGGGGATACGTTATCAAGTAAACCCTCGGATTTTCTACGAAACGCCCTGGGATTCACGTCAGTGAACTGAGCGTATGAGGTGCTTCTACGGAATTATTCATTATGTAAACACAAATATAACTACCATTACATATAGGTAAATAAATATTACAAGACATTTCAATTTCTTATTTTTATTATAAATTACGATAATGTTAATGTATTTAAAACCAATAACTTACTATCATAATAAATGGAATTTAATGCATCTGCTCGTCCTCCACTTATAGACAATCCAGGTTCGCCAGGTATCCCAGGCTCGCCACGAGGGCCCGGAGGCCCAGGGGGTCCGGGAACAGGAGTATTGATGGCGGCGGTAGCGGGTCCCGGAGGCCCTACGGGCCCCACGGGTCCTATTTGGCCTTTCTCACCCTTTTCACCTTTCAACTACAAAAAATCGACCGATTACTTACCATTTTCAAAAACCATAAGTAGCTCTGTTGTAGGTAATTAAAACGCAATTTAAAGTTTATTATAATATTGGTATACTATTTAATTCTATGTTTTAAGTGTTTGCACTGCTGGTTTGTTAAACGTAAGAAATCTAAATGAAAAAAGAGGGAAAAGAATAAATGAGCCAATGGTGGGCATGTTACTTTCTTTCCATAAGTATAAATTATGTTAATTTATAGGGTTACTCCATAAAAACCAAAATTTTAAGTAGAATTATATTATATTTTTACATAATAACTATATTTTGTTAATAATTGATTTATCTGATTTCCTAGTTGAAGAGATTAACTTTAATACAATATATTAACCTAAGTACAAGTACTTACCAACGCCAAATCAATTGGTTTTGCTCTCTCTCCTTTCTCCCCTTTTTCTCCAGTGGATCCTCGTTTACCTTCATCACCTTTGTGTCCCTATATATTAACAAGTAAGTAAATTGACATCAGTAAAATGTTAATTATTTTATAATAAGATGACTGTGTGTGATTCTCACAGTTGTTTAACATATTGGCTTTTGTTTATGCGATCTCGATTTTTAAGCATTAAAAGTGCCGAGCAGAGTACCGTTCGTAAGCACACTACATCACGAAAAAAAATGTTAGAATAATTCACTTCAAATAATATTCTGCGTTTTGAAACCAACGATAACTTTTAATATTATAAGTATATTTCGTCACAGAATGAAACTCCTGTGCCTGCTAGTTTTGAAATAATCTTCGTCAGGGCGTATCGCTTGAATGCTCGAGAACTTGATTTGTTAGATGTACTCGTATTACAGATAAATTCAAATTGCATTCGGTATTATGAAAAAGTATTGTTTAATAAATTGTAATAATACGTTCCACGATAATGTAGAAATGTTTAGGCAGTGATATGTACAAGATACATTTTAAAATTATTCTATAATGGCTGGATACTCACTTTGGGCCCCGGAGGTCCAGCATTCCCCTTATCGCCTTTAGGTCCATTTTTACCTGTCGGTCCGATTTCACCTTTTGGACCGATATCTCCTTTAGGACCCGCTTTTCCTGGATGTCCATGTGATCCTTTCTCACCCTATTAAAAATATTAATTTGTAATTAGAGAAGCTTCTAAGTTAAATGTGTAGCTTATAAATTGGACATATTTTTTTTTATAGATGCTTGGTAGGCTACCCGTTATGTCCACCTCAAATATGCATGTTTAGTGTATTCAGATGCCATAAGACTGTGGTGTGAACGTAACCATGGCAACAAGTGAAAAAAAAAATTGAGCTGAAGACCACTTACTAACATAGCATGCTAGACCCTTTATATATATCATCCATAATCCGTATAAATATTCATGATAAACACACAAATAAATGATCTTAAAATAATCAAAACTAATAATCGAAACATCACAAATAGGAAACTACCAAATTCTTAAACGTATGAAATTTATATTTTTAGTGATATTCCTCGTATAAAACATCTCACATACCTTTGTTAAAGTAATGGCAGCAGCCGGAGTGTTTCCCGGTGGTCCGGGTTCCCCACGCTCTCCCCTGTGACCTCTTGGTCCACTAGGTCCAGGCACCCCTATTGGTCCTTGTGGTCCTCGCTCTCCTGGTTGGCCATCTTTTCCATCTTTACCGTCGTTTCCAGGTAATCCATTTGTCCCATCGTCGCCTCTATCACCCTAAAGAAATTTAAAATTGAGTTCTTGTGCAATGGTTCAAAAGTATTTGCAATAACTTTATCCATTCAAAATGTCACCTTGATTCCATAATCTCCTTTTTCGCCTTTTGGTCCTCGCAATAAATCTGCTATTTCAGCCCCTGAAAACAAAAACTCTTTTAAAGAACCAATTTAAAAAATACCAAAAATATAACATCATCGAATAATACAGCATCATGCTCAAAAGTAAGGATAAAAGAAAATAATGCTATTAACATAAAAAGGGCCTCGTTGAGTTTATTCCGACCGAAAAATTATACAACTACTTATTTCTACATCTAGTAACGGGATCAATATTCAATCTGACTCTTTCTATCTATATGTTATCTGTAAAGGACGCACCATCGGCAAAGCTTTAGACTTTCGTTCATTAAGTAATGCCAATTCGACAGGTCAGAGGAATAGAATCTTTGAGAGAAAATAAAAGGAAAAATGAAGGGAAATCAATCGACTAACGTTATTACTTGTACGTGATCTGGTTTGATTGATAGGGAGAACTGAATTTGTATAAGTAGTTATTTATGTACTGCGTGAAATAACATAAGTAAGAATATTGTAAATATTGACCTTCAAATTTTGATCTAAATTTAAACCTTGTATGCGTCATTTTATACATCTTCACAATTTGACAAATGCGACCAGATAACAAAAATATTGACTATTTATAAACCACTTACTTTCTTTAGGATCTATTTCTTCTGTTAACAGCGATGTTAATTTAGCTGGCATGCCATCTAGGCCAGGTGGTCCAATTAAGCCATTGTCACCTGTAATAAATATATCCCACATCACTTAAAATTCAAAAGACAATCTGACGGATTGACTGAGAGTTAAACTGCTAAAAACTAAAATCATGAGGAATATCAATTTATATTATACTTTCGGTTATAGCAGAACCAAACCTGAGAAATTAAAAGCAATTATTAAAAATGAAGTATACGTATGCTGGGTGAAATCAAAATGGTGATTCAAAGTTATATTTTCTGAATTTATTCATGATTACGACCAGCTTTTACTGGCTCCATAGCCATAACTAAAAAATCTGTTAAAAAATGACTTGCCCATACTAACAACTACAGCTAGCTAGCAGCTAGTATGGGAAGGTCTCTTCTTTCTAACTTTCGGTTGTGACCCTATAGTAACAGTTAATCATAATCACGAATAGATACAAAAAATATACCTATTTTTGTATTACAATTTTGATTTCTTTTAGTATCTTAGCTTGATTTTAAATAAAATTAATTTTAAGTTTGTTACAATGAAATTCAGTATAAATATTTTTTATCTGCCCATTACCTCAAGGTGATATTAAACTTTATCTTGTTAATATGTAACATAATATGTGTAATAATATTCCAAATTTAATTGTAACCGTTTCAAGTTACATGATAAATGAAACTATAAAGTGTAAAGTAAAACCCACTTCTATAAGTAAAAAAACGGACATAGTTGGTGTTCGCCACTCGCAGCGTTCGGCAAAGGACAGTTGTCAAGGAATTGATGAATAAACTTTTTTTATACAGTAAAACCTTGCCTTTTTGTCCTTTATCACCAGGACGGCCTACAAGCCCTGCTGTGCCAGGAGTTCCATCGATTCCATCTTCACCAGGTTCGCCTCTTTCACCCTTTGCGCCCTGTAATATAATATAAAAACATTTAGAGGCTAACCTCAAGGCATATATTTAGGATCTTTTCGGCATCGTAGAACATGGGAGCAAGGCAAGGCAATATAATAATTCTATTTTGATAAAATACATATGGTAATGTTGAAAGGGAGAAAAGTGGTTAAGTTCTTACAGTGTGTGTTTCTCATAAAAATCTTTATTAGACAAATTTCTCCTAGGAAATTGACTAAGAACTTTTGTGAACAACTAATTATCATAACTTAGCAGAAATGTATGGAGTAATATGTGCGTTACCGGTGTTAAATATTGAAATTGGAGCAGCAGGTGATAATTCTTTCTACCGTTTTTACAAACTCAATAATTAATTGTTGTAATTATTGAAAGAAAAAAAAAGTTAAAAAATTTTAACCTTGTCGCTGATAGAACACTTAATACTTTCGCGTTTTCTATACATATTAACTTTAATACATACTCTTAATTATTAAATATTAGGATACTAAACATTCTCACAGACATTTGTCAGGTTGTTACACAAATTCTGACCCATACATATGACGTGACACTTGATGGGACATCAGTTAACGGCGAAAATGGCCGGTGCAACCCATTTCGAAACGAGGGTACTCGAGGTAAAAATTTTATTCGCGGTAGACTCGTTCTATATTTTTTAGTTAATAGTTATCGCTGATATCGTCTGTCGTCAAATGATAAAAAAATGTTTGCAACATTGCTAAATAATAATTTTCTATCGTGTTACCTGATCACCTTTATCTCCTTTGGTTCCAGTTTCTCCTTTTAATCCCGTTTTCCCTTCTGGCCCTGTAGGACCAGGGGGACCGATTGGTCCAGGTGGACCACTTTTACCTGGTACGTCTACTGCTTTTGGTTTTTCTGTTCCCTGTCAATAAGTGTTCTAATAATGAATGCTACCAAGTAACTATGTCAATTACTGCGTATAATTAATTAAAAGTTGTAAATGAATAAATTATATTCGGCTGTAGCGATATTTATTCATGAAATAAAACAAGCAAAAATATAAATATAGTCAATAAATAAAAATAGTGTAATAATCACCTCGACAACAGTGCAGACACCTGGAGGTCCCTGTGGCCCTGGTGGCCCTGCTACTCCTGGTTTTCCATCTTTTCCTGGTTCACCATCTCTTCCCGGAGATCCATCTTTCCCTGGAATACCATCGTTCCCTGTTTCTCCTGGGTGTCCTCGGTGGCCTCTGGGTCCTGGTTCACCTGGTGCACCCTAGAAATGTCCACTTATAGTTAAACGCATGAAGAAATCCCGTTTAGAAGTATAAGGAATTATGCTTTTTCCAGAATTTTGGTAAAACAATTTTCTCTGCATTTATTTCACCACATATGTCAGAATGATACATATAATTACAACTCCTATTTGAAGCAGTTTTGGGATTCTGATATAGATAGAGGTGTGGTGATTTATGTATGCTAGGTTAACATATTTTTTCTACATTTAAATAAATATTTCGGGACAATTTTACACAATTCGAACAAGGTAAGCTCAGTAAGGCTTGTGTTCTAGGTAGTAGACGACGATATGTATAGTAAATAGATACATATAAAAACTTTGATACATAGAAAACACCAATGACTCAGGAACAAATATCTGTGCTCGTCACACAAATAAATACCCCGTCTGGGATTTGAACCCAGGATCATCGGCTTCATAGGCAGGGTCACCACCCACTAAATAGGCCAGACTGGTCGTCAAAAACATTTACCTAATATAATACCAATATTTGATAATAAAGCTAAGTACCTGTGGCCCACTTATTCCAGTTTCTCCTTGGTCACCCTGTGGCCCGGGGCTCCCGGGTGGTCCCCTCATTTCAGGCATAGATTCAAGCAAGCTTAATATTGTCAACTCCGAGCATTCACATTTCTGCAAGAAATTTGATACTGGTTTTTGAATTTATACTAATGTTTCTTAATTCATTTGAAACAGTTTGGGACAAAAGGACGTTATTTTAAGGACAGGATAAGCAAATTAATCAAATCCACAAAAAAATATCATTATTTTTTTTCCGTTCTATTATAACGCTGAATGTTATATCTAATCAGAATATCTTCTGATTTCGATATTTAAACCAAAACAAAAAATATAAAAATTTGACTCACAGCGGGACTCGAACCCACAACCACTGGATCCGTACAACGTACGTTTCTGCTTAATATAAAAACAATCTTCTAATTTAACGCACTCTTCGTACCTGGTCTCAGTACTATTAATATGAGATTTCTAGAATATATATCTTTCATATAGATTTTCTTCGTGGCAAGTTACGAAGTAAAAAAAATGTTTCAAAGTACAGTTAAAGCGTGACACTTGACTGTGTGTAAGTTATGGGTTCAATTGGTTTAAACCTGTATCCTTTATGATTAGTAAAAGTGATGAATTGTCGTGCAATGGTCAAAATGATGTATGTGTTATTTTTAGTTTTTTTTTTATCTTTACTTTTAGCCCAACAGTAGATTGTCATGATTTGAACAACACGTAGGTATTTAAAATTAAAATAAACAATTGCTTCAGAAAATTGTTCAGAATTGTTAGTTTTTGGTGATAATTGTAACTGACTGTTCGAAAGTTTATTTGCAGGTTTAACAAGACCTACTTCATTAAAACAACTTTTTTTTTAAGTCGGTAACACTACGACGAAAAAAAAATCGGTCATTAATTTGCCATCATCAATTCCATGAAAATGTCTATCTTTTCTTTCTAACTGTTTTGTTTTAAATAAATAAATAAAAATGATTTATTTCAGGCCGTACTGCCCATGTACCTATGATTAGCATTACATTAAATGTAAATTAAATAAATTAGAATTAAATTAAATTTAAATACAACTAAAATTAAATTAACAATTCATTTAAAATTAGAAATAAATTCAATTAGGTTAGAAATAAATTAAATTAGATTAGAAAAACAATTTTATGCGATGTTCGTATAATAGATTCGTTTCCTTGTATAACAGGAAGCCTATAATACTGCCGACTGTACAATACATAAAAGTTTAAAAACAAAGATGGTACTCTCATCTTTGCAAAGAACAAAAAAAAACTTACGTTGTCTTCCTCTGGAAAAAACGGGCTCCCGTCTTCTCCTTCCTTGTAATACAAAATAAGTATTTTAATATTGGAGAATTTTGAGGTGCACAATCAAAGTAATTCTTTACTATCCTTTTTACATAAAAAACTTAATAATTACAAGTAAAGGTAAGCGTTGAATAAAAAAAAAACACCCCTAACTAGTAACAGCGCCAATAATTTCGCCAAATTGTAACTTATGTAATGCTCTTTACTACGCTCAATGCTTATACTATGTATCTACCTACTACTGCGGATTAATTAGTCATTTGCAAAAAATATTACGACTATATCGGCCCGTAAAATTTCTTACGTACTATAAACGTGTCAGTGTCTTCTTGCATGCATTTTGATAAATGTTAAATGAATTTATATTCCGTAAGTTTCCGTCAATAAATCAATTATCTTTTAAATTACAACCACCTCCAAAATGAAAAAAAAAAAATTGATTAGTAGTAAATCAAGTGAGTTTAGTTTACTTAATGATTATTAATGAATAACGATTACCTACTATGTTGAATTTACATGCAAAAGACTTTTGGATTATAATAATTTTCAAAAAAATAGTTGCGCTAGTAATAGTTGCGCAGTTCCAATTTTCAGATTAATTACGAATTAATTGTTGATAGGTTAAGTAAATAATTGGAGAGGTATTTCAAAGTCAATCACTTTTTAACCGTACACAACGCGGTATTTTTTATATTTATCTCTATATCATTTTTGTTTCTATAACATATTAATGTTTATATGCATGATCTATTATGTAGACAAAAGTAATATTAATAATAGCGATGTTATTAGATAAAATTGACTTTGAAAATTAAATTGAACCTTATACTTACATCACCTCCATCACCCCTCACTGTAAAAAAAAAAATATTAAGAAATTATTTTGGCTATTTATAAAGCGTAATTACCTTATTTTGTGATTGAAAATCAAAGTAGAAAATTAATTACCTGGTGTTGATGTTGTTCTCGATGTATCAGAGGAGAACTAAAATAAAAAGTAAAATATTTAAAAAGTCACAAAAAGTAAAATGTACCCCATGCGAAAAAGTGTAAATAATTATGTCTAGTTCATCTTCAAGTTCCAATTGCCGTACAAAATCGTCAAATGTCTAAAAGCGAGAACATTCCAAATCATTTACTTTTAATGGTAAATAAATTCAGTTATACGTGAATAACTTAACTGAAGGACCATGTCTAGTTGTTCAGAGAACTGATAATTAATATAAACCGCCGACAAGCGTGTCAACACACGTTACTACTACATGGGCCAGGTACTTTAGCCAAGTTTTTCAGCTACACTTCTGTATTTGTAGAATCAGATGGATCAGAATTTTGGTTGTCACTTTGGCTCACTTTAAAAATCATTTGTAAAATTAAGGGTTGTACTAACTATAGTTGGTGTTCATAATAAACATTTACTACAAACTAAGAAATAAATCCGTTCATCTAACTCTGATTTCGTCCCTGAGAGATGAGCCAGAATAGGAACAATAAATAATTTATTCACCCAGTAAGCCAATAACAATAAAACCCATTTTGGAAGCATTTAAAGCAAACATACAAATGTAATGCAACCAACAAAGATGGTATAATATAATTCAAACTGTTGTGAATAATGTTACTACCTACTACTTAGTTACAACGGATAAAGTCATGTGTCGGTACTTATACTGAGCTAAGTGATATTTTAGGGTAAGCTCTGGAATCTATTTTCCAGCAGAGTCAGGACAACCTACGTCAATGACGCACCCTCACCCCGAGCGGTGTATCCTGATGGTGGAAAATGGGTACCAGTACCCAAAACATGTCACCTATTGAGATATGAGTACACGCGAGTTCATCCGCTGTAACTAAGTAATATATTATAGATGGTATATTTAGAGTTTCACAATAAGCAGACACAGGGCAGCCAATTGAAGAAGCCAATCAGATGAAAATAAAAACGAGAATAATTCCACTTACAGGCCCTTCAGCGGTAAGACTTGCTGCTATTGGCCCCTAAAAAATATCGATCATTAATTTTTCGTTTACCAAAAAAGATCTTGATTTCAATTTAAATGTTTTTTTTAGATTGATTCAATTTTGTATAATATGATTCAAAATATATGTTCTTAGGCATCGACTTAATTATAATTTATCTCGCTTTAATACTTACTAGGATTATTAACGTATTTCGTAAACATAGATTTTTTTTGCATCTCTTCTGTGGTTATTAAAAATAGACGATGCTACGAATAATCTGTTATGCAAAAATAATTAGATAATAATTACAAAATAAATGTAAAGTATACTTACATCACCTCTTTCATCCTTTTCTGTAAAATATAAACATTGTATTATTTCTTTTATTTTGTGTTTCAAATAACATATTGTTCCTGACTATTGACTATTACTGATTAAATATGATGAAGTGCTGATAATGTAATATTGTAAAGAATTGTTCCAACGTTGACAAAAAAAGTAACAATAACTAACTTTGTAACTTTGTATAATATATAACTTTATACTTAAAGATATATTAAATATTTCATTATTTTGTCAAAAGAATAAAAATATATAAATACCTGTTGTTGATGATGTGGGTGAGCGATGTAAGAACTATAAAAAACAATACAATAAATAAATAAGAAAAGTAATATGTACACCCAAGCTAACCGGTGCTGGACAGCATCTCATTTTGTATTTATTTTTAAAAAATCCAAGAAAAATAAATACCCTTACACTTTATTCATCTTGTTTTTTTTTCATTAAATTCGACAGCTTCCAGATACCATGATGGTATATTGCTTTTTGTTAAGAAAAAAAAATTGTTAATATTTCAATGCCATTGTTTACTTTTATGACAGTGACAAATAACTAGTATTTTATAGTATTGAAAATCGTTTAACACTAGTTTAAGCTATTACATAAATATATTTATTGTATTTCACAATGCTCTGTAACCTTAGGAGTTAAAATACTAGCTTCGAAGATAAATAAACTACCTCTTCTCTTCTGATTTTTTCCTTGAAGTTAACGTAAATAAAAATACACAGTATATAAATTTGATAATGATGTCCAGCACTGGTGCAATTTTATATTAACAGGTGAATAATATTTTTCTTGTTCTTCCTTGCTAAAGAACGCTGTTAAGGGTACTATTAAATTGTAAAACTATTGGCAATAGTTGTAAATATTGAGCTTTGTTCTTATGATGCCATACTAAGTTCTATAAAGTCAGCATGTACTGTAAATGTAAATTGATTGAATTAATGTCTGTGGAATATGAAGGAAATAACAACAGAAAATAGTTTACTCACCATGTAAAAATACAATATTACCATTTTTCCATGCGTTTAAGGCAAAACATACAAACATTCATAATAAGATAGTCACAATAAGCAGACAAGACAGCCAATTGAAAAAAGCCAATTAGATAAAAAAAAAAGATTATTTCCACTTACAGGCCCTTCAGCGGTAAGACTCGCTGCTGTTGGCCCCTAAAATATTTTGAATGTTAATTTTTTGTTAACAATAAAATGAAAAAAATAATTTAGATTGATCTTATTAATACAAACATGTAGTTTAAATTTTGAGTATTTTTTTGTGTCTGATTAGTATTGTGACTGTAATTTAGAAATTGCAGAAAAATAGAAATATTAATTTACAATAAGACTTTTTACAAACAATGTAATCAAAGCAAATATAAATCAGTATTAAAACTAATTTTTTATATAATAAGGACTGCATTGATTTATTTAAGATTGTCCCAAAATATTTACAATAAAAAAATCATAAAAAGTTTTGGTAATTTAAAAAAAGTGGTCTGTCCTCTTTATAAGTTGTAAATCTGGAGGATTTATTTAAATATTATATATTATAATGTTTCCTTATTAAAAAGAAAAAGTTTCTTAAAGGTTTTTTATGTGGCACCAGTCTATTATATTTTCCAATAAGTTTAAATCATATTAATTTTCGAATTGTAATAATTATATGTACCGTACACAAATAATGCTTGTGCCACACAAATGTAACACACTAACAATTTTTTGTGTATTTTTAAAATCATTGTTTTTATGTCATTTGTGTGTTTATTAGTAATTGATAACAAATATTATGCTAGTACAGATACTAACATTATTTTTTAAATATTTATTGTTCTGATTACATTGTAGTTAGATAGAAGGTTTTAACACTTACACCGTGACCCTCAGCCGGTTTACCAGCCTACAAAAGAAATATACAAGAAATTAGAACACTTTCCAACCCTGATTTTTAAAACCAATTTGATTACGCACAAAAATAAAATTCATAACAGGTTTTGTATGTGTTTTGGAAAAGCTATATTTCTTTTTTTTCGATAAACAGTATAAGTAATGTCTACTACATAAAATGCACCTTATTATCTTAATATTAAGGTACATGACACACATTTTAGGAGGATTTTGACCTTTAGCGTTGACGGTACTGCTAATACACGATTATGACATAAACGCCTGGATTATTTATATAGCAACGCCGCATGATTAGCACATGCAGTTTTTCGACGAATTTGATCGAAAGGAATGCCAATTCATAGTAATTTTAATACTTAAGTAGCTCACATGCTTTATTATATGTATTGAAAGTAATACATATTTTTAACAATAATCAACTGTTTTTTTTTTATATTTTATTTAGGAAAAAAAAAACAATTGACTAACAGTAAAATTATTGTTATTGTTGTGCGTAAACACATATTTTGTGCAGAAGGCGATTAAAATATTTATGATTTCATTAGATTTTGCCGCCGCATCCATTAAGAGACGATAGACATAAAGCTTGTGACTTTTTGCATAAAAAATAAATAAGTCAATACATACACTGGTGGGTAGACCAAAACCCTGAAAAAAATACATGTAAATACAGATTTTTTGACGAATTGAGTTAGCTTACAATTCTTTCCCCTCCCACGAGTTGGCAAAAGCGTATTGGCTAGCGTGTCCGTAAAATATTTGTATTAGAAATTGTAGGCATTAACGTCCTTAGGCCTACCACACAAGTAGATTCCTACCCAAATTTGTTTTTTATCGTGTAGGAAATAAAGTAAAATCTCTTTTGTATCAAAATCGAAGGAAACAAATGAAATTCAACTCTGTTCCAATCGTATCAAATTCAAATATCATCATAGTAGTTAGTACTACAGGCTTGCGGGATTTCTAAGGTTAAAAATCGGATTTAAAAACGTATTTGAAACTGTAGCAACCCGTGGAAGAGGTATTTTTTTTTTTTTTGTCTTCTAATATTATTTATTAAATTAAGAACCCTGAACAACGCCACGGCCACGAAACACGTGTTCCGAGCGTGCTCCCAGAACACTCGAATCGCTTGTCCAATGTATAGCGCTCGGTAACTTCTTTTGTGTTTAGTAGTAGCGGTGTTAGCCAGTGTCTGACAGATAGTCGAATGTTTGTGGCCAGTACCTCCACCACGAGTCGGAAAAAGCGTCAGGGCCTGCTCTATAGAGTCTAACAAATCGACGTAACACAAGTGACGTTTGGCAACTCGTGGTAGGGGGAAGGTGGTGGGGGGCTGGATCCTTTTCTGTACGTTCAATAACTTAGTCGAGCGTAATCACACAAATGGTGCATTCCGGGGCTCGAAAAACTATTAAAGACAACCGGAAGATGAACTGTATACGTACATTTTTTATTTAAATATAATGGATTTTTACAAAAAAAATGTTTATTGAGGTAATTTAAATTGATGTATTTTCAGGGAATTTATACATCAAGCTAGAACTTAGAAGAATCATGCTTTGAATGTTGTTCTGATCAGCAATAAATAAAGTGTGAATGGAAATGTATATCAAAGTAATAACAACAAACAATTAGTTAATTCACTCAATGAAAAATGTATTCAAACCTAAAAGTCAACATTAATTCTGTCAATGAAAAATATATTTGAACCTAATAGTTATCTATTATATTGAAATAGTATATACTTACAGTTATGCATATGTTTTCCATAATACTTTCATCAGTTCCGGAGTAAATATTTAACTCCTTCAAAACGCCCTGAAACAAAAAAAAAACAGATTTGAAGTTATATCAATCTGTGCATATTTTTACAATAGATTTAGGATTGGCGACTGACGCCCACCCTGCTAGACTATTCGTTCACGATGGAACCCTTCAAAATGTATCAAGTATATGCAATCTCTGACGGGTTATAGACAACGTTGAACATACTCTAAGGGCATGCAGTATGTGCTTGCACCTTCTATTCGGATTGCATGTCACTAAGACTTAAAATCATAACATAAATGAAAAGAAAAATGTTATTTACCCAAACCATTAAGCTTTTACCTGTTACCCATTAATATTAATAAAATTATTTACTAACGAAATTAAAAATATTTACAAAGACCTGAACTTGAAAAGGAAGCTAAATGAGTTGCTAATGGATGTTAAAAATGATGAATTATTTTTTACCCGCATTTTATGAAATTACTTATAAATTTATTTACTGAAATAATATAAAGAAAATGATGAAACGGACATCGGCCTCTGCCCCAGGAACGAAGCAGCGTGTGGATCAAGGGTAGAGATGGGACGCTACCGGTAAGTTACCAAAGTTACTATGGGGAATGTTCTCATATGGTAACATTCCCCATACTAAAATTGGTAACTTACCGGTAGCGTCCCATCTCTAATCAAGGATTCTCTCTGTCAAACCTCGCGGGCCGCGTAAAAAAAAAACAACATAGCATCGAAGCACCAACAGTATACAAACCTAGGGGTAGGTAAACTGGTAAATTAGGGGTCATTCCAAGAAGGTATAATCTATACCAGAACGTATAAGACAAAATTTTACGCAAATGAAGGCGTGGGAAACACCTAGTATACCTAACCTATACAACTGTACTTCTCATTACAAAAATAAATGGTACAAATAAAATGACATCCTCGTGCAAATCATGTTCAAAGAAAACATTCAGTAATTTGAGCATCAACATTTGTCGCTTTCTTTAAGTTACGCAAATAAAAAACGACATTTTATAAAAAAGAAATATTTTTTCTGAGCAATATAGAAGAGTAATCCTCGGCTTAATGCTGACATAAGTTAATGTGTGTACGCATTTGAAACGCCCTAATTTATAACAATTCTAAAAAACGAAGTAAAATTTTTAGAAACTGTTAGTTCTGCGTTTCATTTTATATGCGAAAATCTAGTCTGTGGCCAGCCATGTCAACTTTGTAGATGTTATCTGTAAAAGCGTTTTCTCTGTTCGCTGGAGCTATCCTCATTGTTCAGCTAGAAGATTAAAAATATGACGGGAGTCAGTTCTTTTGTGACGGAGACGGCCTGCGATTTTAATGAAACTGACTCTGAAAGATTCGCTTGCTATCGACACGCTGGCGTTTGTAAAGTCTAGTGTTTATTTTGAAAGGAAAAAATGTTAGGTGCGTGACTTCCAACTCGTGAGTTACGAGTACGTGCAAATAGGGAATGTAAAAATAATGTGTCCTTATTTGTTTTGCTGTTTAATTGATGCCTCGGGTAATATGGGTAGCGATGACGCGATGGGGACCATATTTTATTTATAATTTATATATAGTTTCACATATATTGTTTTATAGAGTATTACATAAATAACCGCATGTTTGTTTTAAATGTATTCAGCTTGTTTTTAAAAAGTAATTTTGAAAATCAAATTTATGCATTCTGCTAGATGATAGCACTTTTACTATAATAATACCTGTTGTGAGTCCTGTTACTACTATTTAGTTACGACGAATGAACTCACATGTAATTATATCGCACTAGGCAAAATGTTACGGGCAAGATCTGGTAACCATTTTTAAATCTAAGTCAGGACATATCGCTCGGGGTAATGGTGCGTCACTACTTATAAAATCCTACGTACTATTGTAACTGAGCCCTGAGTGTAATTTTTTAACGTAACTTTACGTCACGAACGCGTTTGCGTTTCCCATATAAATAACATTATCACTTACGCGTTCGTAAACGTTTTTTACGTCAAAAGTAACTTACACTAGAACCTCTGATACCTAAAAATTACACTACTACTACTTACTGTAAAAATAGGTATTCTAGAAATCTGTGATTCAATTTTGATAAGAATTGTGGAGTTATCCTGAAACTGAATATTACAAAAGGGGCATTTTTTTTAAGACCAATTACTTAGAAATTAATATTTCCTCAAGTCATTGAACGTTATTCGATTACGAAAATAAAAAAAATACCGATAAAACCTAACACGTGTACAGACTTTCTGGAAACCTTATTTATTATATATACAGGGGACGTTGTTGGAACATCATTCACTAAATGAAAAAAAAGAAAAAATATATATACTTCCCGCATTTCCTTTGTAAAACAAGTATATTTAGTAGAAAATACCCTTAACATTTATCCAGTCAAAAGAATGTTAAAGATGTCTCATGGTACACTTTTTTTGACAATAACTAATTCGCACAATCCGCTTTGGTTATTTCATGACCAATATATCACGTAACTTATTAGTCTGTCTAATAACTTAAATTAACTTTCAATTATTGTAGACAATTATTAAGAACCTCTATGTTTGTATTCTATTCTCCGAAACAAAGAGAGCATTACAATTTTATAACACAATATTGTATAACACATATACAACAAAACAATAGCAATAACCAGGTGACCATTGCATAACAATTCACAACTAGTATTATTAGCGGAACTCTCTTTCAAATAAATGGGATTAGAAAAGGAATTCTGCTAATTACAGAATTCAACTTGTTATTCAATACGCCCTGATCCGTATATATAGATCAAATGCCACAGAGATAGCAACTGCCTTAAAAATTGTAAATAGCATATTCTCCGTAAAGAAACCTTTCGTTTGTTTATCAAAACAATAAATTCTGAATAAAATGTCAAATGTGACAAAAAATAACGTGGCGTATTTTATGATACAGATTGAAAGGGTTACCTACTAATAAGGTTAATTTTTCTCTAAGTAACAAATATCAACCTTGTCAATCTACTATCTACAATCTATTTTTTGATCTTTCCACCCTGTTCATTTTAATAATGACCCATCGATTTCTAAGCATATCGTAGTTTGTGGTGAAGATGGAAGCAGATCAGAAGCAGCTGTGAAGTTATGACAGTCCGGATATTGCTTAACCGAAGCTCCGTTACAGTTGAACTAATAGTTCTGATTCTGAAGTACCTAATATGATTTGGCCGGCTTAAGTGACCATGTAGAACTGTAGACACTTTTATAATGTACTGTTAATATGTACACGTTTTGAAATACTTAGATCTATAAATAAATAATTAATAAATATTATAGGACATCCTTACACAAATTGAATGAGTCCTACGGTTCAAGAAGGCTTGTGGGTAATGAGCCAACGATATATACAAATACTTTAAAACATAACATGACTCAACAACAAATATCTTTGCTCATCACACAAATAAATGCCATTACTAGGATATGAACCTAGGACCATCGGTTTCATAGGCAGGGTCACTAACCACTAGGCCAAACCTGTCATCAATCTAAATCTAAATCTAAAAGTAAACGGTATTAATGCGCCTTTTAAAAGACAAGTACACACGATGATTTCAGTGTTTCAGTCAGTTGAAACAGTTTATCTAACTGATTAAAATTACTTTAAGGTAAGTAGTATTTGATCAAAACAGCGTTAATTATCTTTTAAATTAAAAATATTCTTAAACTTGTCAAATCATGATTACCATCAATACTGCGTAATAGGGTTAACATACTTTTAGACATACGCAATATTGGACGCGACAAGACGCTACATTGAGTACGATGATTAAGTTTTACAACTTTGAATGCAATCTTTTTTTTTTTTACTTTTCATCTGAAAAAATCTTTTTTGCGATATAAAAAATAAACTTAATCACATAAACTATCACATAAGCTTCACTTATGATTTCTAAGTCGTACTTGTTTTCTTGCTCCACGACCTCGAAATCAACTTGTATACCTACATAGCTTACTATAATTTAGTCTAATAATATTTATACCTATTATTGTCTAAGCATTGGTGCACGTATACATATTTTGCCACTTTGGTCGCATCGATATCTTTGACCTTGCCTGTAAAACCCTTAGCTAGTCCTAATTAAAATATACTTCATTAATAAATCTAGTAAATTGTTGTAGTCTTCCCACATTTATGTCGGTGTTCTGAGAGTTTCAAGGCAGGATAAACAAATTTACATGAATAGATGCGCCTAAAAGCTTTAGTTTATTTAGGATTGTTGTAAAGTAAATAGGTTATATGTAAATGGGTTAAGTAATTTTGAATTTCAAACTAATAGTTTCAACTTCTTTGTCAGCCGGATAACCATCTGCGTGGTCTAATAGTCGTATTAGGTACATATTTAGGATCAGAATCATAAAAAATCCAAATATACTAAACTAAATATATATAATACTTGTCTTAGAAAGCAGTTCGGTGTTACTCGTACTGATGCTGTCAGTTCCATTGCTCAGAAAACCTTGAGTCTGCTTTTTTAGAATTAGTATGAGACCGGTAGGTTAGGATAAGCAGGATTTTCATGGACTAGAAGTTTATCCAGGCGTTTTCGATCAAGTTCTATGAACTGCTTGTTAAATTTCGAACAATTGTATGTCACTCTCATTATGCCTTAATTGGAGTAAAAGAGAAAATTTACGAACTTTGACGGTCGTATCGATTGTTGGTCATCAGCTGTATTTTGGTTCTATTCAAGGTTACTCTGAGTTCAAGGTTTGCTATCTTTAAGCACATACAACAAGACAGGAGGTTTCGACGACAGGTCTGGCCTAGTGGGTCACTACCCTGCCTGTGAATTCTACGGTCGTGGGTTCAAATTCAAGTGATATTCTTTTTTAGGGTTCCGTAGTCAACTAGGAACCCTTATAGTTTCGCCATGTCTGTCCGTCCGTCCGTCCGTCCGCGGGTAATCTCAGTGACCGTTAGCACTACAAACCTGAAATTTGGTACTAATATGTATATCAATCACGCCGACAAAGTGCAAAAATAAAAAGTGGATAAAAATGTTTTCTTAGGGTACCCCCCCTATACATAAAGTGGGGAGTGATTTTTTTCTTCATTCTAATCCTAACGTGTGATATATTGTTGGATAGGTATTTAAAAATGAGTTGGGGTTTACTAACATAATTTTTTGATAATGTCAATATTTTTGGAAATAATCGCTCCAGAAGTAAAAAAAAGTGCGTCCCCCCCCTTTAACTTTTGAACCACAAGTTTCAAAAATATGAAAAAAATCTCAAAAGTAGAACTTTACATAAACTTTCTAGGAAAATTATTTTGAACTTGATAGGTACAATGGTTTTCGAAAAAAATCTATATATATAAAAATGAACCCCAATTTCTCTTGGTCACGCTATAACTTGCGAACGGCTTTACCGATTTGGCTAATTTTGGTCTTGAAATATTTGTAGTAGCTCAGGGAAGGTTTAAACGGTGAGAAAGTATGAAAAAAGATCCAGTAATATACTAAAAAACGAAAATATTGTTCCCTCATAGAAACTTATCAACTCGAAAAAACTGTAAGCGCCGCAGGATTTCATACATCTTACGCGTTTTTGGTAAAATGGTCTCTGCTTTCACTCGACAAAGACGGACGCGCCGCAGGATTGCATATATCTTAGGCTTTTTTGCGAGCAAAATAGGTACTTTATATTATTCCAGCACTAAAGTCGGTAAGGCGATAGTTTCTTACAAATTGTTAATAAATTAGCCCTTATTCCCTAAGATATGGCTGTCAAAATCTCTATTGAATGACAAGACACACTTCCTCACTTCAGGCCCGGTACCGCGAAGATCGAAGTTCGTATATGTCGAGCATTTCTCTTTTACTCCAATTAAGACGTTAAGAGTGACAGAGACACTCGTCCGAAGTTTACGAACATCGTTGTTCCCGGTAGCGCCGCCGTTTTATGTATAATTTCGCGTTTAGTTTCAACCGTAAATAAGAATCTGCACTAATATTCATCGCCTAATGCGACCGTCCCCTCCGTTGTCTTACTACTTCAGATGGGTACTGAGTGTGTGTGAAGTAGTGAGACAAATACGAACATTTCCGAGAAAATACGATAGGAAAGGATTATTCACTACATCTGAGCCCCGAGTGTATGTTTTTAACGTAACGAAACGTCACCATTAGCGTTAGTTACCCATATTATATCAGTATCACTTACGCATTCGTGACATTTTTTACGTCAAAAGAAACTTACACTAGAGCGTCTGTACTTTAAGCTCGCGCGCATAGTTTACTTAATTTGCCGATAGATGTCGCTGTAAGTGGAACGCTCATACCCTACATGGCGGTTTTAAGATTCTTTCTGAATAATGGGGTCGAAGCATACATGCCCATACATTAGGTTGAAACTGACTGACTGACTTCAAATGACGCTGGCTGGTTATCACTCCATGTTACAACCCCTTCTTACTACTCATGGTGGGACTGAAATTGACAACATTTTTTCGAATTTTCCATGTATAGTTGGGATCTATAACTCTTTCTTTAGTTGTCAGCATCCTTTGTGGGCCCGTTTTTAAGGTTCTGTACTTAATATTAATATGACAACAACAATGTATCAAATAGCCTATTTTTAACTCTTAAGTGGGAACACTTACTGTGACGGACGAAAAACTACGGAACCCTACACTGAGCGTGGCCCGACACGCTCTTGGCCGGTTTTTTTATGACAGACATTTGTTACAGAGTCATTGATGTTTTTTATGTATTTAAGCATTTTTCTATTTTATATATTTTTGGCTCCAGCCAACACACAACACACAAGCCTTGAGGTTACCGTTGGGTTCGTGGGGCTCGTACAATTTGTGTAACGATGTCCTTTAATATTTATTTATTTAAGCATTTGTTCAAATTGGGATACTTTGTTTACGTGAATAGAATGTCAACTGCTGATTACGAATTCAAAATAATTAACATGCTAATACTGCTACCAGTATTATTTCCGACATTAAAACATGACTATAAAATATAAAGATAAGTCCAACAATGCAAATGTACCATTACACCATAAAATCTCCGTCAACCAGAAACAACTTGGTCCGCTAACTGGGAAGAGCTCTTTAAAATCTCCACTTACGAAGTTAAATGAAAACGCAACACTTAAACTAAGGATGAAACTAATTTGAAGATGGACCTGTTGGTATAAGGAAAAACGCCCAAGTAAACCATACACACGGTTTACTTGGGCGTTTTTCCTTGGCCAAAATGAACAAAGTCAATCTCTGACATATCTTTATATTGGTTTCGTGCGACCAAACAATCTAGCCCTGAATAACAAGAGAACTCAGTAGAATATTTTATCTGTTTAATTTTTGAGATGCTTCTTAGAACTTACCTAGGTTTTTTTCTATACTCACACAGACTAATATAAGTATTTATTCATCATATTTGCGCAAGAAATACATGAATATACGTATAGCAGACGCAATCGCCCATATTATTGCAGAATCAGTTATAAACTTCTTTGTATTGTACGTATTGTCATAAAAAGTTATTAAAGAGTTTTGTTTAAAATACTGATTACATTACACTTATTTTAATAAATTTTTATTTTAATATCATAATTATATGTGATCATAGGCACGTAGTTTTACGAAACTTACTGCCATCATTTTCTGAGATTTTACCGGACTAATGTCCGGCTGTCTCACGATGTTAAAAGTTTAAATGAAATGATGTTATAGTTATTTAAAATATTTTCTGCCATAGGTATGTAGTAGTTAGTGTCATAACATAATAATGAACTTTTTCTGATTAGGTGATTAACACTAACATTATTTAACGTCTAACTCGTCGCGTTCTTTTCGAGCTGTAGTAACTTAAAATAAACTCTTTGCTATAAATACCGCTGTGATCGTGGTATTCAAATGTCAGAGAAGGTGATGTATCTTCAGGATATATGACTGTACTTTTTGTAAAAGTTTACAACTTCACGCGTGAGATTTACGAGGGGAAGGGCCACTTACAAATTAGCCGTTTTGGAATAAATTCCACTTGGAACTGGCGTATAAAATTTTGCCTGCGTTGGAGCGAAGTGGTAACGAAGCTTCATTTTCAACGTTGCCGAAATAATTTTAGTCACACTATTTATGAGCGAAATTTTCAAGGAATATTTATCTTCCACATATTTGCCATTTTTCGTAACATTAGGAATAAAACTATGTAATTCACAAAGGTATAACCTTACTAAGTTACCGCTTATATATGTTTAGTGAAGTTTACTGTGTGGAATAACATTCTTTATTTTTACAGTTGTAATGTTGAATGACCATGTTTAGCTTAAAATCGTATTCTTTATTCTTAATTACAACAATGACGTTTGCTCAGCAGACGAATTACCTTCCTTCAAGTGGCACAAGTATAAGGTTTACAAAGTATAAGGTTTTGTAATTTGTACTGTCCTGTGTATTGTTGCATGACTTGTGTATTGTAATATTAGCGGAATTCCCTTCACAATTTCTTTTATTAGAAAGAGAGTTCCGCTAATATGATTGGTTATAAATTGTTTTACAATGAACCCTGGTTTTGGCTATTCTCTTGAATACCTCAATATTTTATTTTATGTTTAAATATTAATTGTCGTATTTGAAACTTTGATAACCAAGAAATGAATTCCTTGTACTCAGAGGGTTACCACGACAAAGTGAGCCTTACTTTTCGACGTCACCAAGCCTTCGCCAGGTGAGTGAGCAGCCAGCTCTGGTATTATCTATTTGGCTACCAATGTTGGCGACGTTTCCATAGCTTCCCAGCGAGACAGGGGACTAAGACGTGCTATTGTCAAACTAAAGGTAACAAATTCCGAATCCAATGCTGTCCACTGACTTTCTAAGGACTTATATTTTAAATAAATAATCAATATATACCTGAATCAATTAAGTGGAGAAAATCAACGTGAGGAATGCTGACTTTATTACAAAACAACCTAGTTTTGCCTGAAAGGTCAGAAGGCAACAGCCTCATAAAATTTACTAGTTGTTAAATAACAGGACGATAGCTAGGAAGAGAGAACAAAAATCTGTTTTTTTTTTTTTATCCTATCATCATCAATCATCATCGCTTTTACTCTACTGGCTATACCTACGTGAGCAGTATCACTAGTTTGTAAAACAATATTCGACTAGAGAGTTCGTCACATTATGTAGATCATAAAAATAATAATACTGTACAAGAACCACTCCTAATAAGAAATTAGTAGTAAACGCTTCATTCAAAATTGTATAATTAATTCAGAACACGTTTAATAACAATGTGATTTTAAGCAACCTTAGCAGTCTCGGCAGAAGTGGTCATATTAATAAAATTGTAGTTTGATGTACGCAGATCTCATAAAAATGCATATAAATAGCCTAATTTACATAAATTGTTACTCATATATGCAAGTTAGTAAGTCACATAACGCGATAAGATATACTAAAAGGTATATTTAGACTTACAAGCGAGTTGCGAATACGAGTAAAATACCTATAAGATGTCGGTATTTAATAAAACTCCGATGTCAAATTCAACGGAGATTCTTTATAACAAACTGCAAAAAAGGAGGAAGGGATTTGTTGCACTGCATATATATTTTTATGAGACTAACATGCACTACAATTTTGACATTAAGTATGTTCCTTATGGCTTCAAAGTATGTCATTTCACATAAATTTGTGAACGAGCATCTAGGACACTGGCAATTAAAAAATAATGTATACATATAAAATTGGTGGTTTCATAACATAGTGCCACTACGCTTATTAAAAATATAATACATTTTCGTTCATTTTGCTTTACTAGTTGGCATATATAATCTTTTTTTTTTTTATTAGGTTTTTATTATATTTTTTTTTTAATAATTATTATATTACATGTTTGAAAAAAGCACTACACAAATTACTTCAGGGCGTTACATTCGGGCCTCAATAGTAATGTACTATTAAAACGTTGGTAGTGGCAGTATACCTATTGGCTTATGTAGTGCCCATTTTAATGAAATGATTAAGTTAATTCACTTATTTATTTTGAGTCATATCCATATTATTTCGAGCAATGTCGCAATTTTTTCTGATCTCTGGTTATGTTAGAAATAACAGTTTATTTTTGGTAAATATAAATATAAATATAAATATAGCTCAACTATAAAAGTATAAACAATTTGTAATTATTTTATTAAAAGTCGGTTTTATTAAACCAAGGACAAACCAAGTTCAGTTAAAATCCAACTAATAACATACATGTTGCGTAGTTTAATAACGTACCAACCTCTAATTTTGAATTTAGCTATATATATTCAATGAAAACAAATATAACCCTGCAATGTGAAAAAGAGGTGACCTTTGGTAAGACAGACACATATAGTAACTTAGTTTATACTTACTCGTACTTTCCAATTTAAATGTCATCCTAAATTATGTCACAAGCAATGGTTAAACTATTCTGGATTTTAATATAAATAATCTAATTGTTAGAAGCCCAAATCATAATGTTTTCTTTATTACTTGTTTTAAAATTCTTATTGCTAGCCGTCTGTGTGTATATTAAATTAATGTTATATGGTTTTCAGTTTATGTTATACAAATTCTTTTTTTTCTTTCTTTTTGCTTTCGTAATTGTCCTTGTATAGTATTAGCTATTAGTAATGTTACGTGTTATGATTAATGCTGCACTTTTTCCAAATTATATTGTTATCTTCATTAAATTGTTTAAATATATTTTTAAGATTATATATTTTAAGTTTATTATTTAAGTTCAAGGGTTCGCCGAAAATCAGCGGCGTCGCACTGCGTGCTTCGACACATGCTGAGCGGATTCCTTTTTTAAACAAAACATGTAAAAGTGCCCTTTTGGCCTACTTACTGAATAAACGTTTGAGTTTGAGTTCATGTAAAGGCAAATGTTTAGTTTTAAGTATCTGTTATTTTGTTTCAAATAAATTTATTTTCTTTCTAAAAGGTGTAGTGATTTTACTAAAAACGGTTCAAAAAAAAATTACTGTACGAATCTTACACCTAAATCGCACTATGAAGAACTTTGACTGGACAGTTTTCTTTTTTAATCATGTCATTTTTACTTTTCGAAAAATCGATAGCTTTAAGGAAGTAATTCATCACAAATAGGTGTCTGTTCTAGAAAATAAGATTAGTTGAGTACGAGCACTTATCGATAATTGTGGCAGCCGAAAAATTAAGGTCTTTTCGGGTATTATTTATCGAATTAACTAGGGTCGAGGCAATGCCGTCTTCTAAAAGAAAACTTATAAAACTGTGACCTCATTATGGTAAGTAGATAACTCAATCTTTATCTAAGAAGGTAAAATTTTTAAGTGTTCGCTAAAAACATTTTTGGGGAAAAAAATTAAGATTTTTCCAGATATTTCTATTCGGCTTTCATGTTCTTGGTTTGCAAAATTACACTTAATTATGTACATCTTTTTTCTCAGATGTTAAAGCATGAATGATATTCTTAAATTTAGAGGCAGTTTGATAAAATGTGACGAATGTATTTAGAGAGAATGTGATAAGGCAATTGAATTAGTATAATTATGTTGCTTAGTTGAGCCGCTTAGTTGAACAGCTAGTTACGTCATTTAGTAAAGTCAAAATCTAAATAGGCAATTCATCATTTAGTAAATTGCCTATGCGACCCTTGTGATGAGTAGAAGTCCCATGTATCTAGTATGAAATACATAAATAAATATTACACGGCATACTTACACAAATTTACTTAGTTCCACGTTAAGCTTAAGGCTTGTATTAATCGGCCAACGATGTATATAATATACAAATACATATATATTAACTGGTGACCGAAGTGCTGACGGCTTCCTCGCACAACGTATAAGCATTGCGATACAACAAAGGGCTCACTCACTCAAGGGACTTTTTTACATTTAATGCAGTAAAAATAAATATTGTAAGTAAAGATTATTATTCTTAAACTAGTATTTCAATAAATAAAATAACGTATTCTAATCTAGCAAAATTTGAAGGAAAGTGTATGTACTCGTACTAGTAACTAGTAGTTATTCTTTCTTTCCTATTTGATTTGTAATACTTGTTAATATTTCTGAATTCTTAAACATTTTCTTCTAAAAGTATTTCTCATACCGAAACGCGAAATCAGAATTTGGAACAGAGAGCTCTATAAGTCGAGACCAAAGGGAAGTTTACGTAAGTTATTAAAAACAGATTCAAACTTATTATTGTAATTCTTTGTGAAACTCTGCGGAACAACTCTTTTATATTCAACAAAGGAAAAATGATATTTATTTAAGCTTTGATAAAATCATTTTATGAAATGGGGAGATTATGAATTGTTCATTAAGGGTGGTGGAAAATTTTTAACGGGTAAACTTTTGGAGTAACGATACTTATTTGTACACCCAGAAGTAAAATTAAGCAATATTAAAAATAAACCAGCGCCTAATAAACATATATTCTTTGTACCTAGAAAGACAAAATTATGATTTCATTTTGAAATACTAATTGAATGCGATGGCAATGCTAATTTGTTTTGCAGGCGATTTTGACTGCACTATTTTCCATAAAAACACTTGTGTGTGTGTGTGTTCCTGTGTCAAAAAAACTCTAAACGTGCTCCTCTTAATACTTAATTTGGGAATAATAAGTATTTTATGACCTTCCCTGGCATTAAAAATATCAACCTTACCAAAATTCAGCTTAATCAGTGAAGCGATTTAGCATGAAGTGATTGATTGCCATGTTTTTTTTGTTTTGCCTGCATTTAACTATTTCGGTTTCTTCTAAAGATACAGGTCTTTCGATCCTTCGAATAGAAAGAAAGTGTTACATTTTTCTTCTATATTTTCCGATTTTATTTCACTTTATCATCACCTTAAACAGTTTACTGGGTTATGGCAAAAGAATAAATAAAACCTATATACAGATACACTTTTCTTCTCGTGTTCGACAGAACTTGTAATTGTCATAGACATGAAAATCTAATAAAAAAATGAGGATACAGTTTACACCAAATATCTCAACCGTCTCCTTATTTATATCATAAGCAAGGATAAATAATTGAAGCTCACAGTAATAGGGCAATTATAAGATCCGGGGATAATCGTAGTAGGCGGTAATCGTTTATGTAATTAGAGGGCGTGGGCCGAGCGATCTAGCTATTGCGAGATGAAATGGATTTAAGGTCGTTTATTGCTTGTTTAAGCCATTTAGCAATAAGATAAACAGTTATGGTAATCAGAATTACTTTTAAGGCTTTATAGATTTTCTAACAACGTCAAGATATTGCAACAAAACGTGAAAAATAGGTAAAAGTCAGTGGTATGAAAATGAAGCATTTTCACTTGCTCCATAGAAATAGAATGACTCGTTTTCAGTGTGTAGAAGATGAAGGTTGATATACCTTTTTGCGTTTTATGGCACTTAATAATGAATTTTTAGAGTTAAGGATGACTCACGTTACATCGTCGCGTCTCCTACACGTTGCCCTGCCGAGCCCAAGCCTTCCGTTGGTCCACCGGGCCCGACTGGCCCGACACTCGAATCCTTGACACGAGCGTCGTTCCATTTGTTGCAAGTAGACAATCGTCACACGCCCGTTGACATGGCGTCGACATTACGTCGGGTCGGCGACGGACGGCTCTAACGTGAGTCAATCTTTTAGAAGGAAGGTAAGTGTCTACCTACCTGGCTTGGCTAGGTTATCGGTGTTATTTGTTTGTTAAACGCATAAGATATTTTCAAATCATTGTTTCATATTCTGCTCTGTTTGGAATAAGTCAACGACGACCCGGGTATGTCCTTAATCTACGTCCAACAATGAGAGGTAGGGCACAGCGATGACCATCACGCTTGAATCTGGGGCAGCCCAACTGGGGAAGTACCTCCTCCTTACAGAAGACCACAGCCATAATAGCACTGCTACCTTTCAGGTATGTAGTGTTGTGTTCCTGATGGTGAATAAGGTTCCCCAAGCTCCCACCCCCCTTAAAGGCCGGCAACGCGCTTGTAACTCCCCTGGTGTTGCAGGTGCCCATGGGCGACGGTAATTGCTTACCACCAGGCAATCCGTGTGGTTGTTTGCCGCCTTTTTCATAAAAAAAAGTATTTTTCAAAAACATTTATTTATCTCTTGGGCATAATTAAACAATATTTACATACGATAAAAACTCCTATAGACACATAGAACTGCGAAAACCTGAGTAAACTTTAGAATGAAATAAACTTAAAATTAAATTACCACTACGGTTTAACATAACCTAATACATTTAAGAGGATGTAGAAGGTCATTCTATTAAGGCCATTATATTCGCGTACATATCACGAATATTTTGTATATGTTATCTTAACTACTTTTAAAAAGAAAAAAGATTTCTTTTTTTTTTTTTGTAAAAAAGGCTCCGAAAACTTTTTCACGATTAGAATTTTTCATTACCCCTGTTGAGCACAAGCGATATAATTTAAAACATATTTGATAAATACTTATGTTAATATCCGTGCGATGCTAAATATAAAATTATGAAATTTAATAATATAATGCGGCGAAATGCCTGTTTTATAAGAACGGTTCTTGTGGTTTTAGACAATATTACGAGTATGCACGAGTACCTAGATCCAGATGTGACAATCTTAAGCAGATTAACACAGGTAGTTAAATAGTTAGACAAAATAGTGGAACGCCAGTGCGCACTAACTCAGCGTGAAATACGAGGGACGTGCCAGATTATGATAAGACTTTAGCCCAGTAAATCATTGGATTTTCCGGTTGGGAGCCGACGCAAATTTAAGGAGGATCCCTTGCCTCGAGGAGCCGTCTACACAGCTCACGGCTGTTTACTTGGCTTGGAAATCCAATGCATGCTACATGTCAACAAACGTCAGAAAATATTACATTTACAACTTTGTTCTTCTGGAACTTGTTTAAAATTAAATTTTATAAAGCATGAGAAAAATATGTTATAGTCATTGATCAACACAGTTAATAATGCAGGTTTATATATTATACAATTCGCCCAGTCATTGCAAATAACGACAAGACGATATCAAAGGATAAAAAGGGTTCGTTACGTTTCTGTTGGAATCCATTGGAACTTGACTACTAGGTCTAAGGTACGTAATAAATATGATACACAGAACTTGTATTATTGTATTTTAAGATTAAATACATATATGTATAATAAATCTGTGCATAAATGAATACACGAATGAAGATATCGATAACACTAGCATGCACAATCTTCAAAAAACATTATAAATATTGTTTCATGTCGAGTCAACTATTTATTCAACCTAATTACCGAAACTTGGAGCATCAAACGCTGCGCACACACTTCCACAAATCTAGGGCGTCACCACTAAACTTCACGGGAAACTTGTACGGTGTTTGTTGCATACTTAACACCAGGGTCTAAGTTTGTCTTAACAAATTGTAGTGGTAAGTTAACCCGCACTCACGTACACGCGGGGACAGAAAAACTTGGGTAGTACCTGTCCGAACAATGCTCACGTAGCTCCAGACTACAAACTGCTGGGTTGGAGCTCGAGTTTACGGAGCTAGCGGGCTTAAATCATACGGTGTTTGTTAGCTAAATGTTTGTAACGTCTCATATAGATCGCACGTGCTATAATAAATAAATAAATATTTCGGGACAGTCTTTCGCAAATCGACCTAGTCCTACGGTAAGCTCAGTAAGGCTTGTGCTGTAGGTACTAAACGACGATATATATAATAGATAGATACATATACATATTTAAATACATAGAAAACACTTCTGACTCATTGATCCTAGGGCCCCGAGAAGAGTCTTCCACATGGCAACAGCTCAGTCCTTCAGAACACAGCTCATTTTACATTCTCTGCACTCGACTGCTGCTCGATTTTCACCATGAGGTCATCTTCCAAACGCCATACTGGGGTTGTTCGTTGTTCCTCTGACCCATCAATTTGCAGCGCTGCTATTTATGCAATGTCGGCATATTTTCCACAGATCCTCATTCCTAGTAGTCTCATTTATAAATACTTCTAGCTTTTTTTAGGTACTCATGAATGAGATGAGTAGATAATTCATTGAAGTTTTGTAATTACTAGTACAATTAAAACCTGAGTAACAACAAACGACGTCATTCAATTGAGCCTGGTTAAAATACTGTTGAATACAATTGAGCAATAAAATAATAAAAAGATAAACTGCTTTATTTATGAAGGTCAAACACTAGTAGAGTTACAAATGGATGTAATTATTAAAATATCTTGTAGGATCAGCTCATATTAAAAGCTGCAATAAACAATATATATGTGGCTTAGTCAAGCAAAAGGATAGGGCAAGTAATAAAAAAAATAGTTTTTGTTGATAGAGGGGTTGGGTTCTTATATTGCGACCATAAACCACTGGAGAACGTACACCAGAATATTTTTCGAACGGTGGAATAAACTGCAATCGCCAACCCGTCTGCCAAGCGTGGCGCTTACGGCATTGAACACCTCATGCTCCCTGTGGTAGATGGAAGCTGAACATCCGTGACTGATAAAAATAATGGATAAACAGAGGGTTAATGGCTGGATTCAGATTAATTTAAATACAAATTAAAGTACGATATTGTATTTATACTGTAGTCAGTTTACTAGCTATAAATTACAGAACGATAACCTAATTAAAACTATTGTACTAGTTAGGAGTTTATAATGAATTTACTATATAAATAACTGAACAATAATGATGATCACGTAGCGTTTTACGCTTACCTCTTGTGCTTCACGTATCTCATAAGATTAACGTAAGAGTTCAAACGGAGAGGTTTGGGACGGCGAGGGATGTGAGTGGGATTTCAGCAAAGTCCGTTTGGTTTTTGTAGTTTCTTTCTTTCGGAGTGTTTAGTGCAGGCAAGTTCAGCCATAGCCTTAGCAATACATTTAATTTAGTTTTTTAAGAGATGTTACTTTACTTATAGGAGTACATAATAGTATGATAAATATATAAACGTCCTGAGTATATACCTTTGACTATATTTGATAGTCATGATGAAAGCAAAATTATTACAGATATTCACCAAAAGATGGCTATGTGGCGGCGTTTGGGCTTAAATAGTTTGAGAAGTTTTGCGTTAGAAACGTAATAATAAGCATATTTTATATAATGTTTTTATTGTTTTGATATGTTTTAGATGTATTTTTATATTTTACTTTTATAAAAATATTGTAATAAACCCTAATCTAAGAAAGAAGATAAATAAAGAGCATATGTATAACTACCTAAAACAAAAATACAGATGAGGTTCTAAAACCGAAGCGTATACGTATATTTTATCCCTACAATGCATACAGTTCCACATATGGTACAACCATGATATTAGCGAAGTATGACCAAAATCGGATAGGCAGCGACATCAGTTATACTTATAATAATTCCTTACAAACATAGCTTCTGCAAAAGTTCCGCGATTTGTCAGTAGGTAGCGGTAAATGATCGTGGCATCGAACGATCGAATAAATTTCGGTATGCTGTGCTAGAATATGATTTCAATGTTTTCGGAATGCAATAACAGAATAATTTAAGAGTAAAATACTACGAAAAAAATATTGTTGTGACGTCAAAACTGTGCATAATTAAAAGGTAAGATAATTTTTATATTATTACTATATTTAGATAATGTTTTGATGTATTTTACAAACGTTCCCGATATGGTACACCATGCATTCACGTCCATATTGCTAATACAAACTAAGTATGGAACATTTACACTTATAGAGTTTTTATGGCGTTGGCATAAGGTTTAATTTCGCGTAAAGTGTTAGTATGGTTATTATGGTTTTGTAAAAGTTTAGTACAGTAAAAGTTATGTTTTATTTTTAGATTATAAGGAAGAAACCCTTACGAAATGTGCTGATATTTATCAATACTGTCTGGAAGTTAAAATGCATGGAACTGGAACTGCATTCTTCGGGGGTCTCTCTCTTAAATTCGTAAATTCTTAAATATATTAGAAACGCTTCGAAAAATACGCCAGAACGAAAAGAGAAGTCATTAGATGCACAAATGTGTGCTACCAAGGTTTCGAATATTTTGAGGCAATAAGTATCTCCCAAATAAACGACATAAGTGGTTAGAGGGCAAATAAGCTTCTACTTTTGTACCGATGATCAAGGATTTTACTATAACTTTAATATATACATAGGAATTAAGCAATTGAGAAATGTAAATAAACCTGATTTAGGGGCGAGCACCAACATAGTTATTCGGCTTGCTGGGTGTATAACACGATTCCAGAATTGCAGGATATTAAGTACTTTGACAATTATTATACCAACAGATAATAATTATATTATACATGGGATATAGTTAATAATTGTTTGCATAAACATCACATTTCATACACAACACAACATTTTTAATATTTTTCTGCCAAAAATGAAGTTTGTGGTATAAGTTTTTATTGTACTTTATTGTACGACTGTACTTTTTCTTACACAGTCATCAACTTCTCATCGAGAGGATTCCAACGAGCCCAAACACCACGGCTTTATCTTGTGTATTTAAGAAGTTGCTATGGCTGCCTTCTGGTTCCAGCATCAGACCATACCCGTGTCACCATAATATTGCATTGTCAAAAAAAAACATATATAAGTATGCTAAATATCAGCTTAATCAGTTAAATGTATCTGCTTTAAAATTTAGTCACAAGATTTCACCCCAACATACATAAACACATACAATACAGGTGAAATAAAAGCTTCTAAAAACCACTAAAGTGCCATTTTTGTTTATTTTCATACTGTTTTAGATTGTACCTTACTGCATGGAGTTCCACATGTGGAACTCGAATAAAAAACCTTATTTCTCGGAAACCGTCTGTTGTATATTTTTTTTATTTTTTTTCCCTAGAAGCTAACACCCATAGTTATCACATATAATTTTATTTCGCATAAAAAAAAAAGTCATGCATTGTAGGGTTATGAGAGCAAAATCAATCGATTTTGTTCTCATGAAGGAATACAAATTTTAGTTAAGATGTTGTCTTCCTACATTGTAATGATTTTTCCAAATCACATTAACAAATCAGAGACAACCAAAGTCTGTATACCTATGTATATTATGTGTCACCCATGCTGGTTAGTTATTTTAAGCCTGGAAATAAATTATGATTTTGAGTCGTCGAAAAAAAAATGGAGAAGGTTCTCAAGTTGTCGCGTATAATCATAAAGAAATATTGTGTCAACTAGGGGTACCGAAGCCCTGCATTTTTTCAGGGCATTGTTCAAAAGACTAGTGTCCGGGGACCCTAGAGCTGGTAGCTTTATCGCGCAGCGAATTGGTATAGCAATTTAGAGATCCCCATCTCTGGTGTAATGGTGAATTTTGTTTCAGTTTAGGTTTTTAGTTTAGTTTAGATAAATTTGTTGTATTATTATTTGCATTATTACAAGTTTAGTTAATAAGATTGATTATATGGTAACCTATTATATTTATGTAGGTATTTTGTTTGCAAATAAATACAGTGGAACATTTATTTGCCTTTTATTAATTGAGATTGAATCAAAGCTTCCAACAATACAGTACTTAAAACATTGAATATTATTTTGTTCTTTCATGAATTATAAATACCTACTCTTTTCATATCAGGTTTATATTTTTAGCCGAATACTGATTACCCATTTTTTCTTTTACAACAAAAAATGTGCTAAAATATTTATATTATTTTTAACTTTTAATTAACAGGCTTTGTCCTTAACAACTACACACAATGAACATTAACTACACAGACCACCCCGGACCGTAACCAGCTCAAACGTCTCCACGATACTAGCAGCGTTGCCATGCTGAATAGCCAAGGAAATTTGTTGAACCAGGATCGCAACATCTTTCCCTAAGTCGATGACCCAAGTTCCTGACAAACTCCAGAACTCTGCAGTCTCTACCACCAGCGGTATGAAGTCATACGTGTGTGTGTTTCTAAGGCAAATTACTTAGTATGCTTCTACCTAGCTGCATAGTTAGGAAACCCAACAGCTCTAATGGTGTGGCTCGCGTGGGAAAGAACAAAAGTACTGACCCATGTAACATTCCATAAAAGGCACCGGGGAACCAACAATCAAAAACCATCAGGCACCTTACCATCCGCGCGGCACAAACGAGGCTCCAGGACACAAGGAACGTTAGCTGAAATCAAAGCCCGGCGAACTACCTCGTTAATTGCGTGGTAGCGCAAATAATAAATATATAATACATTAACCATACAATTAATGTCTATGACCTAACAATCATTACTGTCACAAAGAAATACTTAATGTTATCGATAAATACATCGTTGGGAGATTTAATTTGTATCACTTGAATTCGCATGCATATCTAGTTATCGCGAATTACTGAGAAGATTTACATTGAAGGGAGTGGTACATTCGATTGACCCTCGGTTAGGACAAAAGTACATAAATAATTCAATTGAGAACGAGAATCTGTAATTACTCTTCCTCCTCAATTTATAAAACAAAAATGGCAGGATTATAGGTAAAAGAGAATTATATTTTTGGAGGCATCATTATAAGAAATGACATTTAAATTCTAAGTGAGTGTGCCTATTTTAGACGTGATCTCATTTTGTTACTAAATGCCTACATTGATTACCTAGAACGTAATTTGAATAGCAATTTCATTGGTAAACCAACTGTCAAAAGCAAATCTTTACGAGTCCATTACATACATGTATTTCAGCCGTATGCTATGAAGTCCACTGCTGGACATAGGCCTCCCATAAATATGACTTGTATCATCTTGGCAGTATTAGCCTAAAATTCAAAGACGTATTTTACCTTCAACATGTTCAATGTTCATGTTTCGATTCAGTTTTGTTTTGTTAGTCATTTTTAAATCACATATTCACTGTGGGTTTTCCCTGTAATGACTTATGAAGCCGGGACGTATACACTGACTGTGGACCAAGTGTATGCTATGGAAACAGTTCAATGTTTCTCTGAGGGACAAAATTCGGGACGAAGTGGTCCGTCAGAGGAACAAGGTGACCGTCAGCACTAAAAGTTAGCAGGTTGAATTGGCAATGGGAGGGCCATATATTTCTGTCGCAGAACCGACAACCGCGGGGGTAAACGTGTTGTCGAGTAGAGATCGCGCCTGATCAAACTGAACGTGGGACGCCTTCTGGTAATATGGCAGGAGCATTTGCCGGCAGCGACTGGATGCTTAAAGCAGCCTAGGCTCTCTAGCGTTCAGAGATGCCAACTCTTTTTTAATGAAAAAACCTTTTTGACTATGGAATTGATTTGCAAAAATCCAACAGTGATTATTGTCAGGTCATTATAAAAACTGAAAGTAAGCTGCAAGTAATACATACATACATTTCAGCCGAATGCAGTCCACTACTGGACATAGCCTTTCACAAATATGACTTGTATCATCATGGTAGTTGCCATGGTCGCCACGCTTGGCAGGCGGGTTGGCGACCGCAGTAGCTGTAGATTGAGTTTCGACGAACGCTGCTGCCCGTCCGTAGGATTTTTTCCTTTGTCGCCTCTTACGACACACGCGGGAGGAGATGGGGTGGTGCTATTCTAGTCAGCCGGCATCACACGGTACAAGTAATATGCCTTCGCTTTTTAATGTGAATGTTTCTTGATTCATAATTCTTAACTAGCAATTATATAAAATTTTGTTACTTTACAGCAAACAAAAATTTTCATAATCCGAAAAGGGACAGTATATAAGTCTTATTACAATAGCTATAACTATTGGTAAATTATATACTGATATAAACCATGATTACATATATAATTTGCATGTAATATGTAGGGAGTTATATCGTCATTACCAGTGCACAAATCCAGTGGACTGTACAGGCCCAGATTGTATGTGTAACAATGTCCCATTGAAAGCACAAAGCCACAAATAAGAAACGGATCGGAGAAGAGAGAAAATTGGATTTTCTTTGACTGAAGTTCTACATTAAATTGAAACTGGCTTTATACAGGCACAAAATATCCTACTGTTCGTAAATTATAAAATTTTATTTAAAAACGTGCCTTGATATTTCACAGGTAGCCTTTTAATGGGAGATTTTATATGCGGAATTACTCGGTTTTAAACAAAAGCTTTTCTACTGAAATATAAAGAGTGTGTTGGAAATATTTTAATATACGTAGAATCTACATAAATATACATCATGCATATTTATAATAAAAATCTGAAATAATAAGTGTGTTATTCATCATCATCACATCAGCCGGAAGGCGCGTAGTGCTGGACATAGGCCTTCCCCCAGCGACCCACAATGTCCTGTTATGCGCCACCGGCATCCAGTTGTTTCCAGCGATCTTTACCATGTCACCGGGATTGTCAATGTGTTATTAAGTGTAATTATAATTGTATTCTTTCTAAAACTAGATTTGCATGATTTTGATTTGATTATGTTATGTTGCCGTGTGATGCCGGCTGATTGCCGGGCTGACTAGAACAGCATTACCCCATCTCCTCCCGCGGGTGTCGTAAGAGGCGACAAAGGGAAAAATCCTACGGACAAGCAGCAGCATCCGTCGAAACCCAATCTACAGCTACTGCGATCGCCAACCCGCCTGCCAAGCGTGGCGACTATGGCAACTACCCTCTAGATGATACAAGTCATATTTGTGGGAGGCCTATGTCCAGCAAGTGGACTGCATACGGCTGAAATATAAACTAATTAATTATATAACAAATCATTTTATGTGGTTTGCTATTTGTTGTTCCCCGTACTGCCTTTCTTACTGAACTAAAAAGTAGGTATTTAAACTTACTTTAACGAGTGTGACCACGCTGCTTCATAGTTCATATTAATTATGAATACCAAAATCACAATACACTGGTTTTTCAAAAAAAATAAAAAAATAAACACAATCTTACACAAATCGACCTAGTCGTACGGTAAGCTCAGTAAGGCTTATTTATTTCACACAAATAAATGCTGCGGTACACACATAAATGCACTGGTATTTGAACCCAGGACCATCGGCTTCATAGGCAGTGTTACTACCCACAAGGCCAGACCGGTCATGTTTCAATACAAAATCTTTCTATTGCTCATATAACCCTTTAAAATCAAAGGGAATACAACTCCGGAATGACATGTTTATCGCCAGGCGTCAGGCGCACCAAATCACGCGTTTTTAGATGTTTATTAGCTTATTTCATTTTATAAAAAACTAGCTGACCCGGCGAACTTCGTACCGCCTAAAAAGCGACAAAAGTAGTGATAGCTTTTAATTAGCTAAAACATACATGATTTTAATTCAATAAACATAATGACCACAATGGCTACCATTCAATTAAGGTCATATTTATTTTTCGTAATCAAGGGATTTTTGACTTTTTAATACTTAATGTCGCAATCAGGGCTATGACGATTCCAACCAATCCAAAATCATTTTAATCGGTTCAAGTTCTCGAGTTGTAAGCGGTTGAACAAACCCCACTTTCTTTTATATAGATGTATATGATAACATTTTTGTGTCTTTTTGTTCGGCTCGTTTTAACTTTTTATTGTAAATTTCGTCCCCAAAAATAGTTCCATTTTTATAAAGTGAGTTGATGAATGGTTATACTCGGTTAGTAAAGTAGGTATTATTTGTTATAAATCTATCTTTTTTATAAATATTCGTTTGTTCCATTACATTTACAAGTATCGAAGAAATTACTTGATTTGGTAATCTGTGTAGGTATGTACATTAGTTTTAATACACCGTTGTACATTCCCTGTCATTTAAAATTGTGTGTTATTAAGTGTTTTTATGAGATAAAAATAAGATTGATTATTTATATATACATAAATTATATTAGTAGTAGTAGTAGGTACTTGTGTTAGTTTCTGGGTCATTCTCAAATTTTATGTCTGCGGGTTGACTTAACTCATTCAAACATTTCATATATTTAGTATGGTTTGACTAAGTTTAGTCGCAGGCTCAAATCTAGAGATCGACCCTTATTTACATATGTTACTCTTATTTTGAATAAACTTCAAAAATATTACGATTCAAAACGCAAACAATTTCACACGAAATAATTTTGATCGGCGGATATAAACGTTGTAATTTCATAAATCACACTAATTTAACCAATTACGCCCGACGCGACGATATCCAAAACCAACTAGACAGCAAACTATGTTCCCGTCAGGGCGTGATAACGCAAAACCAACACCAGCATGTAAGCCACGCAGACTGGCCAAAACTTGGGAACTAAATGTTTGTACCTACTATAACTCCTCACTACATCATGAAAATAATATCTAATTAATCATCTGCTATTCCTGTGCAGGAAAGTCTTTTTTGAGAATAAATGAGAGATCCGTCAAGAACTATCCGTATCTAGTGGTGTCGCATACCGAGGACACAGTGCATGCGTTTGACGACCGGTCTGGCCTAGTGGGTAGTGACCCTGCCTATGAAGCCGATGGTCCTGGGTTCGAATCCCAGTCGGGGCATTTATTTGTGGGATGAGCACAGATATCTGTGTTTTCTATGTATTTAAGTATTTATATGTAACTATCTATTATATATATCGTCGTCTAGTACCTACAACACAAGCCTTACTGAGCTTACCGTAGGACTAGGTCGATTTGTGTAACATTGTCCCGAAACATTTATTTTATTATTATTTATTATGCGTTGACGTCTTCCGGCCGAGATGACAACCACAGATAATTAATATTTATGTCATTAAAATTAATGAAATGACGTCTCATGGCAATTCATTCTAAGAATCATACGACTACTACTTCAGCTACTAACGGACATGGGCCTCCCCCATAGACTCAAATGCCATAATCGCCACGCTTGGCAGGTTGCAATATCACTTAGATTACGCGTGTCTTCAAAATTCTAACTATTATTCTGTATTCAGTATTAGGTGCACAATGTCATCAGTTGAATAAACGGTTAGTTATTTTATCAATGTATATTATAAAACAAAATATAGAGAACTCAGACATCGTGTGTTTACGACGCGATAGGTGGTACAAACGCCTGGGCGACTATGTGCAAATCCAGTACAACGTTACATATGTAACAACGAAGTAATAACAACCTTAGAAAGTTCGTGTTTGTCACAAGTTTTTTATTTTAACTCTGCTATTTACAGCACTCCTAGACTGCTGAAAACTTAGGACCGATTGTTTCGAAAACCATTTCGACTTCTTTAAACTTTTTTGTGAACTAACGGTTTCAAAAACTTATTGAATACGGAACCCAAGACTTCAACAGGAAAACAAAATTATTACTTACATGTAGGTATAAAACAGTCATCCAAAGTGTTGATAGCAGATCAATTATAGAGGTTTTTTTTTTAATTTTCTTGACAGTAACAGTAATTTTTTTAATAAACTTTAAATCAATATTGCAGTCTAAGTCAGATGTTTCGCCGTAATGTCTAACATAGAGCAAGTCTAAATTCTGTAATGAGCCCTGTGGAATGTGATTCAGTTTATAAAATAAGAGAAAAGTTAGTATCATGCGTATATCACCATAAAATTGAAGGTGACACATTCATATGGGGAAAGTGGGCACCAAGGTACGACTTTTTGCATTGCCCTTAAAATCCAGGAATGCAGGAAATTTACCCCAGGAACTACTAAGGTTAGTTCTCATTCGTAGCAACATTTGTTCTACAACTTAAAGAAACAATGTGTAATTTATTACTTGTGACTTTTTCTAACAAACTAAATTAGTACTTTTAATAAGCAGCACCCAATATTTTAGTTGATGTTAACTTCATAGTTTTTACAATACATTGCTTGTTTGGGAAATATTTTTATTCATATTTAATCAATTATAAGTTATATTGAAAAGTCGAACATATGCTATGTCTTTGGTGTAGAAATGATGTCTACAGTTATTGCTCTTGTTACAGGAAACACCCGAAATATATTTGTACTATAATTTAATTTAATTTTCGATAGACCCATTCTAAAGTTTTAAGTAAATAAGAGCAGCAAAGTTTGGTCTACCATCAGTTACCACACACAACCTTCCTAATGTATGGCCACGAGGATTCCGCGAATTAGTAAGCGAATATTCTGTTTCTAAACTGTTAACAATTTTACTCAACACCACTCGAAACAATAACTCAGTAACACGTGTATGTGAGCAGCAAAACGTACAGTGGCGTTAGTTTAATGAACTCATAACGGTTGATTTAACTGAGTTTCGGCAACATTAGGTCTAGAAATTAAATTAAATTTAACCAGATGTGTTTGCATTTATGACATTATTAATTGGAATTAATTTTGTAAAGAACATCGTTTTTGCAGTTTGGTTAGATATGTTACGCTGTGCTGTATTGAGACTTGACTATTATCAGGTCGTACTTTGTATACAAAAAAGAATGCTTGATATTGTATTATTGTTGTTTACATATAAGTGGTTTAAAGGTTGTTACAATAATAAAACATTTTTCACTTTGTATGGGACATTGCATGGCTTGAACGAATGGCCCCATAGAGATGGCCCCAACTTTTTTCGTCAAATGACGCTTTCATCTGTTTTTTTCTTAGTCAAAATACGATACCAAATATGCCCTTAAAGCTTAAACGAATCCCGATTATTTCTGTAAAATCTTACATGCATGGAAGTTTTATTCATAATGCCATAAAGAAAACTCATTAACGTCCAGAATGAATAATCGGTGCAATAGTGAGATCGTATTATAAAATTATTAGGCGACGCCAAAAATATGAAGCCCCTCTCCGCGGAGCTTCTCTTTACGATCTGAGACCACTAAATGTATGTAAAAGCGGATTACCTTGGTAAAATTTATTATATAAGTCAGTTATTATGTTAAATAAGAATGTATAAGTCTTGTTTGTATGGTTACTAATCGATCAATATTCACGTTTGCCGGGTGGCATGGATATGCGAGAGACAATCAAAATAAAATCTGCCCTCCCCTTAAACAAAATTGACAGTATGACTTAACAGTAACGCACGAGGATAAGAAGTTAAAAATACGCAAATTTATTTAGAACACTCCAATATTGAATACTCTCAATGAATACTAAAAATAGACCTTGTGTGTTACGAGTGGATTAGAATTGATGCCTCTTGTAGACCGAGTCTGTGCCTTATCCAATTAGACTATAACTCAATCCACCTATCACCAAGAATTAAGCCATTATGTTGAGGGCTTGTGTTGGATTGAGGTATTTTTGAATAGGAAAGTATGGTTTCGCTAATTACGTTAAAATAATTATAATTTTGTTTATCTACGTACATATCATTAGTGCTCCAAAATGCGTCCAGAAACCGTAGGCAATGATCAGCATTACTAACCACCAGAAATAAATTGAGATGTAATGTTAACATTACCTCCTGAAAACCGTAGGTTATGAGTTTAAATTTGGAACAGCTGTCAAATTCAAGTGGGGTGTCTATTCTAGTATCTATATATATTAAACCTGTCATTGATACGAAACGCCAATTCGTTATGTTTTTTTTAAATATAAATCGAACGACATTTGAACTCGAGTGATAATAGAATAGGGAGTTCATTCGCTTGTCTATGGTATTAAAAAAAATATTTGACTGAGATACGAAATACGCAACGCCGCCATTCCAAGCTGTCATTTGTTTTGATCGTTGACTTTTTGATGTTTCAAGTAACACTAGTAATAATGCAGGTCATGTCCCTACGGTTCCTGAACCCATCTTAAAACACTTATGATATGTGTGTAGATAAAGTAGTGTATGCGACTATACATAATTAGGCATTACAACAAGAGTGTGGGTTTATGAAACGAGCCGAAGGCGAGTCCTTCATTATGCACAGATACATAAACTACTATTTATTAATATCAAAATATTTTTATATCAAATAATAAATATAACGGAAACTCGCAATGGATATCGATATTGCATTTTGCTTTACTTAGTAATATAATAACCACTAATAATTTTGGACCCGGGTATGTCCTTAAACTACGTCCAACAATGAGAGGTAGGGCACAGCGTTGACCATCACGCTTGAATCTGGGGCAGCCCAACTGGGGAAGTACCTCCTCCTTACAGAAGACCACAGCCATAATAGCACTGCAGCCTTTCAGGTATGTAATGTTGTGTTCCTGATGGTGAGTAAGGTTCCCAGAGCTCCAACCCCCCTTAAATGCCGGCAACGCGCTTGTGACTCCCCTGGTGTTGCGGGTGCCCATGGGCGACGGTAATTGCTTAACACCAGGCAATCCGTCTGCTCGTTTGCCGCCTATGACATAAAAAAAAAATAATAATAATAATAAACCAAAAGCGTTTTACCAGCGAGCCTAATATGGCAACCGTGCTACCAATTTTGCAAGGACAACATGGTTGCTGTTTTATCGTCTTTCGCACTACCCGTCACTTTCGCACTAATAAACTTGTAAGAGTGTGATAAAAAATAAAAACCCGACCATAAAGGTCAGCAGAACGGATAGCATGGTTGTAAATTTATCGTCAATTGCGCTATCCGGACGTTTCACATACTTCTTGGAGCGTGACAAATATTATGCCAAGTAATACAAACCCGATCATATTAGGCTAGCTGATGCTGATATAAATAAATAAATAAATGTTTCGGGACAATCTTACACAAATCGACCTAGTCCTACGATAAGCTCAGTAAGGCTTGTGTTGTAGGTACTAGACGACGATATTATATAATAGATAGATACATATAAATACTTAAATACATAGAAAACACCCATGACTCAGGAACAACTATCTGTGCTCATCACACAAATAAATGCCCCGACTGAGAATCGAACCCAGGACCATCGGCTCCAGAGGCAGAGTCACTACCCACTAGGCCAGACCGGTCGTCAAGATATAAGTAAGGCATTGAAATATTGTTGATATTTATAACCTAAATATAACTGTTTTTGTTACACGATTGCTTATTGGTGTTCTCGCACGTGCCGTGTTCTGTCATCTAGCATCTCGCTCGCACTTATTATCATGCGCATTGTGAGTCGTTTCAAAATTACGTCATAACAATAAGAAATCTAATTCGAATTTTAAAGTCATAATCGGCTTCCGTGGGCGGTCTAAGTCGACTAACAATCTTGACGAGATCGCAAGAACGTTAGATAAGGCAAACAATCGGTTATTGTGAAATACATGAATTTAATATTTGCTTTTGAATATGACTAACTGAAACTTACCATATCGTAGCTGCGCCTTTTAGTGGCAAACGTAAGCTTCCATCTAAAAATGTGCAGAAATTTTAAATGTTCACGAACAAAGTACTTCCTTCCTCCACAGCTGCCAAGTCGACATTTTAAATAGGCTTAAACTTAGGTACGTTTCCTCTGAAATGTTCGGCCGGTTCACATATTATTAGGTGACGTATGCAGAGAACGAAATTGAACTCGTAATAGGATATTTTTAATCCAGTTAAATATACTCGTAGGTTACGTTTGAGTAGGGAGTTCACCGACATAGCTAATGAGAAATTGACAAGTCTAAGCAGTACTCGTATAGCACAATTGATAGTGCACTGGGCTAGTGATCCAAAAATTTTAAATTTTTCTTTCGATTTAAGTATCGAAGATATTCGCTAGCTGACGTTTCTTTATAAGAAAAAAATATTTATATTTTAGAAAGGGGTAGCACATTGTTATCGATGAATTCTCAATGAAAATTGAGACTTCGATGCCGTTAAGTGTTTAATACGCTGTTTACACGTCACCCATGATGACGTATACGACGAGGGATACATAGAAAAAAATTGACAAGTCTAAGCGGTACTCATATCGCACAATTGGTAGTGCAGTGGGCTAGTAATCCAGTGGTTGTGGGTTCGAGGTAATGAGAGTTTAAATAATCACATAGTGATGCTTTAGTAACACCTAAATAATGCTTTCTTTGAACTTTGTAAAGTGTGTAGGATACTGCTACAACTCATTGACAATGGATGGACTCACGTGTACTTATATCGCACTGTCGCATGTTTCGGGTAAATTCTGGTACAGTCGCCATCAGATATATCGGAGCTGTGGAGGTGGTCACAAATATCTGAACAACGCCTCTATTGTCAAGGTGATAAAGTGCATGTTCAGATATTTTTGAATACCTTGGCTGCTCTGATATATTTGATGGCGACGGTACTCAATTTCAAGACGAGTCAGAACTCACCACTCGGGAACGTGAGTTCATTCTTTATAACCGAGTAGAAGTAACATGAATCACAACAGTTTAAATTATATTGTATTGTGTAATTAATACGTATATACTTTTTTTTTTTATGACATAAGGTGGCAAACGAGGAGACGGATTGCCTAATGGTAAGCAATTACCGTCGCCCATGGGCACCCGCAACAACAAGGGAGTCACAAGCGCGTTGCCGACCTTTAAAGGTTGTTGGAGCTCTGGGAACCTTACTCACCATCAGGAACACAACACTACATACCTGAAAGGTAGCAGTGCTATTATGGCTGTGGTCTTCTGTAAGGAGGAGGTACTTCCCCAGTTGGGCTTCTCCAGACTCAAGCGTGATGGTACTTCGCTGTGCCCTACCTCTCATTGTTGGACGTAGTTTAAGGACATACCCGGGTCCGAGTATATACTACTAATTCTTAGAAATAAAGGAAAATGGAAAAATCAACTGCCCCGTGCAAGACTCGAACTCGCGACTCTGGGATACATGCCCATCGCTCTACCAACTGAAGCTTAATTTAAGATCAAATAGGATATTATTACCTTTGTTCAATATTTTTAACAGATGTACTTATAATTAATGTAAAATCTGTTACATACAAGTATCACTTTATTGAGTTTTAAGAAAAACTTCGAAACTGAGATTAAAATAGATACAAGCAGGATTGTACACATCCTAACAGCGACCCCTAGAGACCGGTTTAGCGCCACATAAAATTACAATTTTTTCCTTCCCTAAAAATGTATCAAAGTAATTAAAGAAAACGTTATTATATCGGACGTTCTAATTAGACCGCCCTCGCATTTTTGTCAAATGCCGCAATGGCTCTATTTCTTGCAACATCTGGGATATATAGTTACGTACTTACTTGTATTTAGTAAATAGTATGCCTAAATACAACTTTAAGCCCGTTTTAAACACAATTTTAAGGTGTAACTTACTAAGCAGGATATATGTAATCCTAACGTCGCATGCCTGTTAACCAGTTGCCAGCTCCCAGTTATGTACTTCAAAATTCAAGATGCGGACGGCACGCGTGTAACAGTTGCATTTAACGCTTGCTATAATCGCCTTCGATATAAGGAGAAGGCACCTTAAAACTTTTTCAGGTGACTATTTTGGTTATTCTTTTACTTATTTGAAACGTGGCGTGTTATCAATCAAATTTGTTCAAAACCCAACTAGTTTCAACTTTCTTCTAGTTTACCTAAATGTAGTCTGTTATTTCCTTGTAAAGAGCTATCACTTTATTATTGTAGGAAATTAATTTCCTCTGTAATTTTTATCAGACTTGTAAGAACACGCAAGTAATCTTAACATGTGTTACAGGTATTTTTGTATTTTAAAACGGGAATTGTGAAATCGGCTATAAATATTAAATTATTACACAGTTGGCTATCAATCTGCGTCCTTAACTGACTGTTTTGTTTTAGACTCAACAAAGTCAATAAATCCTTTCGGTAACGCTTGATCACAATTGAGTTTGGCACGGACCAGTACTTGATTGTAACAATGAACCACGTGCCTCTCACGATCACAAAAGCTGCACGGAAATCGCACGGAGCGAAGCATCGCGCACTGAATTAACGAAGTTGCTTTAGAAAATTAATACGAGCTCGCTCGTGCCGTATAATTTAATTTACTCGTGTTTAACAAAATCCCTGACGTGTGTGACTCGCCTACTAATTTAGAAAGCTGTTTAGTGACAGCTAATTTCGCAACGGTTTACTTGCGCGAATATTTGCTACAGTTTCGGTCGAATTTGCGGCATATTTCAGGGCGTGACTAACGTAGGGCGTACGCTCTGACAGTTTGCTTTGATTAAATTTGCTTAAGGATGTATATTCGTCAAGCGTTTCAGTAAAATGTAGATTATGTGGTAGTCTTAATACTCTCCGGAGCCTCATTGTAACTATCTTCACTGAATCAATTTGTTTCGTATCACATTACATTCACGACAGTTCAATGTTGCCATTTTATCGTCTATCGCACTATCCGTCGCTTTCGCACTCACATAATTGTTACAGCATGACAGATATCGTGACAAATAATAAAAACCCGATCGTATCAGGCCAGCAGGTGATTTTAGTAAATATAAAAATGTCAATGCAAAAATGTGTCATCAATTTTTTAGAGTGTCGTTCTAACCTGATTAATTATGAGTCAAGTCAAAAATTGCAACAAGAAAGACGTTAACAAAGTCTTTCGTTAACTATTGAATCATTTACTACCATAGTACTTACATATTTGTTCAATGCCTTGTAGTTTAATTTACACGCTCCTTTCATTAAATGTGAAAGGGTTACGCCGCTTTCCAATCCTAGCATTTAAAAAACAAGCTTGTAAAAGATTGCTACTCCAAAGCACTCTTAGGTATTAAGGTATGTCTACTTAATAACTCACTTTCAAGAACCAGTTTCATTATAACCCCTTGAAGAGTAAGCAGGGGCTAAGTAGGCGTAATACGCGGGTTGCTAGTCTTACTAGTACCTTGATAGGTGTGCTGCAAACACGCCGTGCCAGAAAGGGTTATTAAGTGGCATTATCGTGAGACGGCAAAAACTTACTAGCTAGCGTCTGCATAAAATACATGCATAGTAAATGAGGCTTAGTTTTTATTTTTTTTATTGTTTCAATATTTTTCTTTTAAAGTTCAAATGTTAATAGAAGCGATTATTTAAACACATAAACAATTAATAGCAAAATGGTACATTTTTTATATTTATTTAGAAATGTGTTATCTTTGAATCATATCAATATATTCCTTTTGAGTTTCCGTTAGGTTAAAATAGTATGTGTCAACAATCCTGTTGTCTTTCAAATAAATAATATAACATTAATTTGAACTATTCGCTCTCGATAAAATAAACGTGATTTATGTCAACTGTGGTAATCTATGGTAGTCATACAGCTTACTATCTGAAAACACCCTTACTTGTTCTGGTTTGTAGAACATTATTGATTCTTAAAATACGCTTCATTCAGGATTAAAATATGTATTGAACTGTGGGAATATTTTATGTCTGCAGATTTCAATAAGCAATGTAGTCGTTTGCAAGATCTCAATAAACACACGTCAGTAGCGTATACCTAGTGTATTAAGAACTCATGAATTCTCAAACGAAATATTTTGGGCCACTTTTAACTCTTACTCCGCGTAACAAGTAAGACGTTGTACTGTGTAGTATTATTGAGGTGAATTCGTAGTTATTCGTTACTATAGCCATAAAAGACTACCTTATCATTTCTTGTCCACTTACCTTAGTAAGTACTATGCTTACATAATAAAAATTTGCCGCACACATAGTTTAAGTAACGGTAGATTTATTTAGAACTTAATAAAAAAACTTACGTCAAATGGGAACACCCGGTCGCTCAAGTGCACTTGGTAATCATCCTTCAAATCAATGTTTGAATTATTCAGTGAAACGACATCTGTTCGATCTGTCATATTACAATCCAGCCAAAATGACACTTTATTTTTTTGTACATGGAAGGAAACATTCATCCATTTGTCTACAAAATCCGTTCGGTTTCTTCTAAATGTAACAAAATTCGGAAAAAAACTATCACTGAACATTGTAAACTCCTTTACATTGTATCTATTCCATTTGACAGTCAACAGTAACTTTTTGACCACACCAGTTTCACTGGTGATCGATAGGATATTACTAGATGGTTTTTTCTTCGATACAAATTTGAATCTAGCGTGCAGCAGAAATGGGTACGATAATGTTTTATTTGACAGTGTAAGATTAGAGACGCCGACTGTCACTGGGTCATTTATTCTGTAGGGTATATCAAGATCTTCCGAATCCCCAGTGCCATCTTGTATTCTCACGTTCTGTAGGAGGTTGTATTCTTGATCTGAAAAAAAAAACCATATTTACTAAGGAAATAATCAAGAAGACAAAACATCAGACTAAAATAACTGTGATTTAAGCCGAATAGATTTTGGGTCATAGTTAAAGCCTTGGTATACGTCTCACCTATGTCTTTGATTTTTTGACTGACTCTAAAAAAGGAGTAAATACTCAGTTTAACTATTCTTTTAATGTTATTTTTTTTTCCTGATCTAAACGATTTTAATGAAATCTGGGGGTTCTCAAGTGGTTCCATTTAATAACTGATTGTTATGTTGTCGGTTTCTTTTGAAGGGTCATTAAAATATTTTTTATAACTATATCACATGCGGTGTCCGGGTTTCTGGCTTGCTTCTATCACATAAGCATCTCTGCAGTATCTTAAGCAAGTTATTTGTGTGTCAAAATATAAAAAGGGCTCATTCTCTTAATCATAATTTAAGACAATTAAATTTGCCAGTGGTGATATCCTTTTGATACAGAGGCGCGATATGCGATAACTCCTCCTTCTTCCAAGCACCACCGAATGGTTTTCACGATAAAAACTTCACAGATAAGCACTCATCAGTTTACAAGTATATTTTATATATCACTCTGAAAATATCACATTTCTGGTAATGCATAAACATCTCCATTAACACGAAATGCTTATCTATACCTATTTGTCAAAGTGGAGGCAAACGAATTGCTGAGTTTTACTAAGGACGTTCTATTTGGATGCTTCCTTTAAAAGCTTGACTTACTTAGTTGTTTAATGTTTTATTTTTAAATGAATTATTATTTTTTGAATAGCCTAACCTAACCTGACAAAAATATAAGTGAAATATGACGGATTTGGTACTATTAAGTACAAATTTTCTTTCTACAGTCATAAGCTTCTTTGGTCCACTATATTACATCTGTATATATTTCATACAATAATAATAATATACTCTTTACTATTTTTTTAATAATTATGTATGGTCTATTTGTTTGTATTATCTTACATTTTTAAATATTACCCCGTTAGAAGATTTCTCTAGCTAAAAACTAATTAAATGAAAAGTAAAGATAGCTTTTTTGCTAAAACTTGTAATAATTTATATTTGTTGTTCTTGTTAAATTTAGTGATAAATGAGTTAGTAGTTAGAACGAAGCACCAAGACGCGCCCTTATTAGTAGCAGCTGTTTCAGCCTTATCTGATCGCCTTCTAATGGCAACGGTCACGGTACATTTTTATTGCAAATTAAGCAAAAAGAAATGGTGCTTATAGCAGTAAAACACTCTTAACAACTTCTTTTAACTAAATCAAGAACACAATAAAAGCTAAAAGATAAATTCATTTCTAAGTTATCTTCTATTTAAAGCATGTGTCGTTAGTGCTGTTTTTTTTCTTTTTAATTTAAGAGCTGGGCTCTTGTCTCTGGAGCAATTTCCATGCGGTTCTGTCCTGGGCCTTTTCCTTGACATCCTGATACGACGTGACATTTACTTTCCCTTTTATTTGGTCAATATATGTTCTTCTGGGTCTTCCTCTCATACTCTTTCCTTCTACTCTTCCTTCTAAGATGGTCTTGATGTAATCGTCATGTCGTAAAAGGTGTCCCAACATTAATGCTGTATTGCGATTAAATTATATCATGAATGCTGTCAACTACATTTAAGCATAATAATTATCATCTTTTAAAATGGATTCGCAAATTAAAGCGTACAAACCACTGCACTACCATATTTATAAGAAGTCTGCCTCTGGTAAATTTCGTAATATATTCATCAGTAACAACACAAGATGAATGGGGCTACGTGACCTTAAGTATACGTTTCTTCTTAGACGCGTCACTTAGTTCAGCATAACATACAAGAACTTGATACTAACATGAACGACAAATCAAACTTAACAAGAAGGATTGTTGTTGTCATGTTCTGTGTCTTAAAGACAAGCCCTATACGAGTAGATTACAAGGATACGTATGAAATATAATGTACTTACATGTCATAACAGTTGTCGCAGTTAGAAGGTAAGAAAAACTTATGAATCTGAAACAAACAAAAACAAAACATTTTTAGAGACCCATTCAAATATATGTCTCTAGTAAAACACAGAAGTTACACATCGGTACAATGCCGCTATTAGTGCTGTTACTCAGGGGTTAAAAATCAGAGCCCTTAAACCAAACTATTGTCTGGCTTCGAGAATAGAAGGGCATTTTTCTTACAAATAGTCTTGGTGCGATATCACTAAAAAGGAGTCACAATGTGATGCGTCTTAAAACTAGACCAAATAGAAAAAGCCCAGGGTAGAGAAACCAAACAAATTTTTATTTGTAAACTTTAATGTACCTACATACTTGAAAATAAGGAAGAATTATGTATGTTGTAAATTAGGAAGTAACTAATTCTATTATTTTCAAATAATATACATACAACTATCCTTCTAAATATTACAGTAACTGTACAAATACTAAAATAACTGAAAATGAGCCCTTCCATCACCAGTTAAATCAACCTGGAGCGGTACGCGAACATCGAAGTTCGTATATTTCAGGCATCTCTCTCTTTTACTCCAATTAAGGTGTCTTGAGAGTGACAGAGTCAATCGTCCGAAAACGAATATCGTTGTTCGAGGTAGCGCCGCAGACGCTTAGCGATTTCAGCATTCATTGAAGTCTTTTCCTCATGAATAGGTATTAAATTTGAATAGGATTTTTATAGTATGGTCGATAAACCTATTTTTAAAGGGTTATTTCACAGTTAGACTCGCTTATCATCCGGTCAATACCAAATGGGTCTAAGCGCATTTATACTCATATTATACTGATTAAGGTACGGTTTAGAGTAACTAGGTCATTTACACTTTGAAAACATAATTCTGGCGAAAAAATTTGGCAGTATAATTAGGTATCGTTTCTTCCCACGGATTTTATTAAAAGATAATTATGTTCTTGGTTTATCAAGACGTTAACTTTTTAAAACGACAGGGTTATAAAATAAAGCATAAAAATATCTCTTCCTCCCGTAGAAAACGAAGCAAATCAATATCAAGTATTGAATAGTCCAGGATGCTCCTTCGCTCATATCTCCTTTCATCCAAGACTAATGTTTTTCCGATATCCTTTATATTTTAAAAGTGCATTGAGATTTCTATATAGCGAATACGTTGTTTTATGAAGTTCTTATTCGCTGCTGCTGATTGTTTATGCTATTAAGAGAATTTTCTAGATAGCATAAACTATCAGCTATGGAGCCCAGAGATGAATAGTCGTAGTTTTGTTATTTCCGTTTACAAAGAAAGGAAAATTCATTACTTAAAATAAAATAAATTTCTCGCCTTACCGGAAGGTGTGCCTTAGGGTCTCCCCACACCCTGCGGTACGTAACCATAATGACCGGTTTTGCGCCACGTACATATAGTACTACACCGGGTTTCAGAACCATAATAATATTTTCGTCTTGAGACACTGTGCAATATTGAAAGAAAAAATGTGCCACGATGTGCCAAGATAAGTCCGTTGTAACGACAAGTGCTATACAATTTCAAGACACACTCTAGCTTAATGATAATGAATAATTTTTACATATTCTAGTATTAACCACTTTCTCTGGCCAGACAAATCAGCGTGCATGCCGCATCAGATAAATGCATATTTATATGTGTGCAAAATTCTCGTCAGACCAGCAAAAACACGTTTTACGTCCTCTGACAGCGATCATTATCGTAAGCTCTCCGAACAAGTGTCGTGTGACACTTTAATGGCGTATAATGCACCCGTTTTTAACTTTACAAGCAGCCGACTGAAAGCCAATTGGTTATGTAGATTAATTTCACCACGCACATTTATTTTGTATGTAATAACTGGGTTTCCAACCGTGGTTGGCGTGTGTTTAATGATCGTGTTGGAATATCAATGATCTAACACGAGAAGGCAATAACATACATTTCTGTCACTTGTATGATAAAAACCATTAAGGCAAATGGCGGTTACGTCGCCAAGGGATAATATCTTTGTATCTGAGAATATGTAAAAATAGTTTAAGCCAACTTGATGAGGGTTCTTATTTAAATAACCTGACACCTGGTGCAACGGGTTTTTGATCATCGAGAGCCCTTTTAGTTGAATTATGCAATTTGTCAGCAAATAAATCAGTTATCTTCTAGATCGTCTACTATTTCATTATTTATTAGATTAATGAAATACTGAGTTTTGCAATTTGCCTATGTCTCTTATGCAATCTATGAAGGTAGTGTGCACACTGACGGCGGCCAGTTGACGTTTTCCTGGCGATTCCATAGAAACGCAATGAGTAACGCTGCGAAAATACGGGACAGAAACGCTAGTGTGACCACGCGCTAACACCTAATACTGAAATCACATTTATACTTTGTCAATAATAAATTTACTGATTACGAATTCGTCAGTAATATTCGCAAAAGTATCCTACTAGCATGACCTGCGTTATCTTGTGCCATTAAAATATTCCAACAGGTATAGAAAGTTAACGCGGGATACGATAAGTCATACATACAGGCCAAGTTGTTTATCCAGAATGCTGTTTAAATAACTAAATCTTTCTTCCTAGTTACCATGTAGAAGAATATGAACATTCAAGATAAATAAATCAAATATAAGATCTTTATTTTTCAATTTAGGCACATTACGTGCACTTATGAACGTCTACCACCGTGCACCGGTTCTAACCCTACACCTCTTACTCGAGTAGAGGCGAGACTTATTTTTTCAAAACATTGATACCTACATCAAATCTTAAAGTACATAATTATGCGTGGACCCGGGTATGTCCGTAAACTATGTCCGACAATGAGAGGTAGGGCACAGCGAAGCACCATCACGCTCGAGTCTGGAGAAGCCCAACTGGGGAAGTACCTCCTCGTTACAGAAGACCACAGCCATAATAGCACTGCTACCTTTCAGGTATCTAGTGTTGTGTTCCTGATGGTGAGTAAGATTCCCAGAGCTCCAACCCCCCTTAAAGGTCGGCAACGCGCTTGTCACTCCCCTGGTGTTGCGGGTGCCCATGGGCGACGGTAATTTCTTACCATCAGGCAATCCGTCTGCTCGTTTGCCACCTTATGCCATAAAAAAAAAATGCGTAGTCCCAAAAGAAAACATATCAAACAGTAGACAAACAATTGTTAATTATTCTGAATCATTTCAGAAAATAAACTACTCATATGAGCACACTTGGAATCTCTATGGATGCCAAACAAATGAGCGCGGCCAATTATGCCTCTTCCCATTTGAAAACTTACCAAAACGGAGTCGCGGTAACAATGATTTTTACGTTTTCCAAGTGGCGGGCGTTGCCAGATCATTCGTAACTAGGTCAGTTTTATTCCACCTAGAATAGTTCTCGCCGTCAGCATTTTGGAGCACTGCGGTATTATTCCTGTGTTCAAACGCATTAAATTTCAGAACCAGTATAAGATTGTTTTTATATTAAGCAGAAACGTCTGCTAGCATATCAAAGATATTGATTGGATTGGAATCCAGTGGTTGTGAGTTTGAATCCCGCTGCGAGTCAAATTTTTCTTTCGATTTAAATATCAGTATAAGATTGGTCTCCGATTTCTGCCGATTGGTGTTTTACGGGCTTTATTTACAGCCTGTAGGAAGAAGCTAATAATTTCTGACTAACGGGCAATGAAGGAGTTCTACATATACATCTCAATTGTCAAGCGTACTCAATAGAAAAGTTCAAAAAGAATTCCTAAAATTTGATTTCAATGCAGTGTTAAAGTAAAAGTTTGGTTGTAATTTATTTTAGTAATTTCATTGGTTATGTTCATTTTACTAATAACATTAAAAATCGCAGGAATTCACTGGATGCGGTTGGTGCAAAATCGGTCATTCTGGGTCGTTTTGGAGGAGGCCTATGTCCAGCAGTATTTATATTTCAAATGTTTAAATGAGTAATTATTATCAATATAGTTACAGTTATTAGTTTTATTACTATCAAAATACAAATGAAACAGGATAATTTAAATGTCAGATGAAAAACCTGTTTGGTTCGTTATATTAAATTTTATTATATTATGACCAACGAACTAGTAATACTATAGAAACCTGACTCGAGCTCAAAAATGACCCCACGGCTAGTGTGCCGCGAACGATCGACTGAGCCGCGGCGGAGTTTGACAGCTTTAGTAGTACAGAAGCTTTCTATGACATAAGATGTCAGCTAATATAAAATTGTTAAATTAAAAAACCCTATAAAATGCCTTCTTGTGCAGTAAAATGGTCCCGAAACAACTGCACAAAAACACAAGAAAAAGTATGGGATCCATTAGTTTATGTAAGTTTAACCGTGAATGTGATAAACAATTATTTAAAGTAACATATTGTTGTATAGACTTATACGCTGAACCAAATGTCGTATCTCTATACTAGTTTTATAATGACTTATGCCTTTATGATCTTGAGTGACAAAATGGGGATTAGGTTATGCATCATTTATACTCACTAGTAAATTAATCATGTTATTTTCAAGTAACGAGCAATTTTTATTATTTGCTTTTACCAAAAAACAAGTACCCTGTAAATGTGCCGCTGGTAAACTTTCCGACATAATTATTGTAGTTTCCGGAAGGCCCCGAAAAAAATATATTGTTTAAAATAATTTTATAAAAATATGAACGTACAGTCATGGAATTTAAATTCCTACCCATTTCATTTAAATATTAGTCATTCGCGATGCCTTAAGTTCGTAAGTTGTATTTCAGTAATAGTATTCAAATGTCTATACGTATTATCTGTGATTGCACTTATTCTCTTTGCGAAAAGTTGCCATTTTCTTCTCTAATTCTGAAAGCGTGTTCTTTTTGAGTATTATGTTCTTTGCGAATCTATCTACTGCGAACCTCGAACATAGAAATTTCGTTATTTGCATGGCTATCTTTCGAAGATTGCAAGAACGAAAAAGATGAACAACTACTCATCCGATCCAGTAGTCGTCCGTTTTTGGCAAAGTTCCTTGACACCCCAAAATTCAGTACTCCGCGTCAATTTAGTAAATCTGTTGCCTCATTATTAAAACAAAACAATGCGTGCGACATATCAAAGTAACATCCTGTTCTAGCTTGCTCTTATGGTGACAGTTTGCTATACGATATAGAATATAATTTGTAACCCAGAACCCACCTAGGTTAGAAAATAAATTACTTGACTGTACTCATACTATTACTATTAATCTAAAATACATATGTACTACACGTTAATAATATGTTTCAACTTTTAAATGGGAGTAAATGAAAATTAGTCGCGCGTGAAATTCACGTCCGATGTTCAAGAGCGACTTAACCCACGTGGTACCAACTGGGGAAAGACTGAGGCAATGTGCTAACGCAAAATCATAGCAGTTATTAACGATATAGCTTCTTATAAAGTATGGATAAGAGTAATCTTAATAACAAAATCGTGTGTAGAATAATATTCATATAAATTGGTTCTATCTCTGTTAGTATCATCCCTGTAAGTTTGACAACGCCATAATATTGTAACGCCGCGCATGAGGTTTGACACTTTAAACTTTTATGAACCAATCACAACTTTTTTTAATAGCGCGAAATTGTCTATTGGATAAATTCTAAGCTGCTCTGACATATTTATTAAGAGGGGATAGCTGTCAGTGTCAGCGCGCCTGGGGTCATTTTTGGAAGGCATTTTTGTATGGAGAGCTCTGTCTATATATATTCAGTCACCGATTATGACCGTATAAACAATAGTGCATTAATGACACCGCTTTAAAACAGTGACAAATTTTAATGTGACGTCAAAGTCTGAGTTTCAACTTACAGAGAATTTTTATCCTTATATATTTATTTTTATATTTATTATTTTATTATTTATATATTTATTTTTATTAGGTTAAAAAAACTCGTTAAGCGGACGTAAAAGAGTGTATAGAACCATAAAAACAATTATATTCTTACACTCAGATATTGGCATATCGAGATTCCGATATACAATTAAATTGGACACTAATTTGCCAGAGTTATTCACATTTTTCTTCATAGTAAGTGTTACTATACCTCGGTTCAACAAGTTTTGTTAAAGTTTTGCACCGTTAGTGCCGATCACTGGTTATATCCAATGAACAGACCTCTATACAGGGATTTTCCTGATTGATGCACTCGGGAAACAATGAAAATAGCAGCACTGTCGTGTCGCTCACCGACTTTGTGGGCGCGGATGAATCAAAATCAGAGGCATCAAGTTTTGTTTTTTTTTTTTTTAAGCCGTTTCTTTACGATTTTTGATTGGCTTTTGTTCTTTACAATTTCTTATGCATCGTAAAAAAACAGAGTACATTTTATTGTAACTTTTAGATTTCATGTAATTACATAAATAGGTACTAAATATTATGTCAAAAATTTAAATCTAAAATAAACTAAACTTACTACTAAAAGAAAAAGAAATACGCAAATATAATTAGTAATAAAAATAAACTTATTTTAAAAGCCCACTCGCGACGCAAAGGTGCCCATCGCACTCGCCGCGTTGCCGCGTTGAACTGCGATAGACAAGCTTTGCATGAGGAACGATCTCACCTCAAATATGTCTGGTATCATCTTAGTAAACAAATAATATCATATGTTGAAGTAAGAATCCCGCTTTTGGTTTTCCAGTAAGCAGCATAAACATCATAAAACGGTTTCTTAGTGTGTCTTTTACAGGCTATGACCACACGTTTGACCTACGTAACCTTATGTTTATGTGACTGATTAGCATAACAGTGCTAAATATTATACTGTGTACCTAGTGTAGCAAACTTTCAATTTCCACGCAGAAAATAAAGATAAGATAATTTCAATGCGTTTGAGATATGTTACATAGTGAGGCCATTAGGCGGTGTTCCTGTTACTTTTATTTGTTATGATAGTTATACTTATAACGCATTTATTTATTAAAACGTACCATATATGCAGCGGTTTGTGTAGTTTAGACTCTCGCTCGCACATATGAGCAAATGAACACAACCTTATGTCGATCCAATTGGCCCACCACCCAAGGGGACTTATAAACTAAAATAACCTATAATCGTCTATTCATCTAAACACACATGATTTATAGAAAAGCTTATCAAAAATCGGATGTTATTTTTTAAACGCTGTTCTCATATAAATCAAACATGGGTCATTAGTTACAAGATTACAAGGCAATGTCAATAAACGTGAGCGGTCAAACCATACACCCGTCACAGCTAATAAATTATGCGTAACCTTTTATAGAGTATTATAGACAACCTTTCACTAAGTCATAAGACTGATATTGGATATAACTTAGATTAATAAATATTTAATAAATAAAATAAATATTTCGGGCCAATTTTACACAAATCGACCTAGTCCCACGGTAAGCTCAGTAAGGCTTGTGTTGTAGGTACTAGACGACGATATATATAATAGATAGATACATATAAATACTTAAATACATAGAAAACACCCATGACTCAGGAACAAATATCTGTGCTCATCACACAAATGAATGCCCTGACTGGGAATCGAACCCAGGACCATCGGCTTCATAGGCAGGGTCACTACCCACTAGGCCAGACCGGTCGTCATTCATGAAGTGGTATCACCAGTGAGTTAATATGCATAGACTTGGTTTCTAGCAAGGATGATATAAGGAGGGATTGACAATGCCGACATAAAGTGTTCCCCTAAACTGCTGGCTAATCGAATATTTTTGGTACCAACTGCACAAAGTATCTGTGTATTGCGTATGTGAGTATTGTGTGTAGTTACTTTGCGAGCGTTTGTCAGCGAATCAATTCTATGCAACTGAGATCTATTGCGGGGGTGAAACTTTAGATGATACTAGTTACTTAGCCAGCCATGCGGGAGAGATACAATGTATAGGTATGCATTGCCTAGCAAAGTCTTATATCATCCTTGGATTCCAGTACTAAATGACTCCAATATTCTACTGACAATTATGTTTACTGACAAATATTCTACTGACAATTACGCTTTGAATTCAATAAAACACCGAGTTTGCAGATTCTTTGGTGATGAGTGTCTTACAGAACCTCGAGCACCGTCACAGAATTGCACAGGATACATTTTGGAGAGTGTGCACAGGAATTGCACGATTTGATTCCGCCATCTCCATTCCACCACCGGACGCCCAGGCAAGGGGAGCAGTTTCAGCCTTATGTTTTTTATTTTATTTTTTTATTTTTTATATCCACACATACAAATATCATTACAGGATAAACCCAATGCGATATTGTTGCTAAAAACTAAATATACAACAGGATAACAATTATCTAAACAATTCCAATATCTTACCTACTTAATACCTATCTATTCTAAGTAACAAAGAGTTAATAATGCTGCTTTTGTGAATTCACTCATAGTACACGAGAACAGATCTATTCGCGTAGCTATGAGGTTCAGGGTGCGGATGGCGCGCGTCATCGGCGCCTCCCGCAGCAGACGCGTGCGCCCGCGCGGCACAGCCAGCAGCCCGGGCCGGCGCCGCTCCGCGCACGACCGCGGAACACAGAAACTGTTATGAATATTCCATTCATTAGCACGAAGCGATTCGCTTCTACTTTCCAGACTGCTAAGGAATGGAATTCGCTCCCTTCGTCTGTATTCCCGGAAAGATATAATTTGGGTCTTATCAAGGCAGGAGTATATAGACACCCTAAACCTCGTCGACATTTAGCATCAGGCGTGACTAAGGTCAAAAGCTGGTCAGTCTTCTATATATAAATATATATAAAACTTCCCTCTTCCTCGGCTTTAGATATTACCCAAGAAGACAATTCCAGCTATTAAAAAGTTGACATTGGCCTATCGACGATTTTATTGGCTAAAATAAAATGCCATAATGTCAAATCCCATGCGCAATTGAATAACTATCTTTTAGATTCCACCTTTTTGGACAAATTTTTGTGGGGTCATTATGTATACTTCATTCGTCATCTATGTATATTATCAATCGCTGGGTGGGTATCCGTAATTGCCGAAGAGTAAACAATCAGACTTGGTTGAGATTCAACCTATATCACAGGAAGTGAAAACCACTACCGGCAGTATTTAAGTCTGGTACGGAAGGTTCCCGTCTACTTACTCCCGCAGTCTACGGGAGAGTTCATTGTCCAGTAATGGACGTCCATGTCGGTATACCAGTTTTCATTCCTGTCGAATTAAGATCATAATTATGTTATGTTACGATAACCGTCAAATTGACGTTCCTAAGCCATCGTTTTGATTAAAAACTAGAGTTTGGAGAAGCAAGGAAAATATGTGGTAATACCTATTTCCAAGACCTTGCAGAATCCGATAAGCTATTTTTTTATTGAATAATACGATTTCAAATTCGAGTTTTATTATTTTATTTTACTTTTCCTGTACCTAATAAGGAAACATTTTCAATATACAAATTATTTCGTACACCACACATATGAATTGTTTTATTTTTGACGCAATCTCACACTACTCGCTGAACAGTACTTCCTATTGTTTCCTATCAAAAAAGACAAGGACTTAATTAGGTGTTTTTAGCCTCCGAAGATTGAATTTTATAACAACGTTGTGAACATAAAAATATTTGTTCATGTTCAAATTACTAACTAAAGTAATAAAAAATGTACGAGTATTAATTACAAGTTGTCCAATACATACGGTAAACTTTGAATACTAATATAAATAATATGTTTTTTCCTGACGATCAAAGGCGAAGATACTCAATGATTAATTACCTACAATATTATGTGGTAAATTAGTTTGTTATGGCTATAAAACTTCATTCATTATAATTATAGCACTAAGTGGAAGCAGTTACATACAGACCTTGATGGCCCCATTTCAAACAGACATTTATTGCTACTGGAGAAACCAGTTGATTAAGTGATCCCAAGTTCAGTTTATTATCTTGACCATTGCATTGTATTTGATTTACTAACTTGCGATTGACGTACTGAGACAGTATTCTGTATAATTAATACTCCACGGGATATTGCTGATGTTGTCACGTCAGTATGATATACTTAGATCAGTAATTCAAAGCGCTGGTAGTTATGGCTCAGCTTCTGGTCCATGAGTTCATCCTGTATTTTACCATGGTTTAGCAAGTTTGATCAAGTCTAGTAGTCGTAATAAGAATACATTAGTATGTAGGGAAATTCGTTACACAAGAATATTATTAATCAATAGGTATATGTTTGTTTGGCCTCGTGTCAATCTAAATAACTCTCGGTAAAATTTGTAACATACCTAATTAACGCCGAGGTCGATAAAATAAAATGTCGTTTAATTAATGATCGATAATAATACTCGACAATAATTACTCTTGAATCTTAATGAACGAAATCATAATAGACTTTTTTTTAATAAATACAAACTAGTTGCTTATTGATTTATTCCTATCAAAGCTAACCAGTTCGAGAGCTTTGAGTCTGCCGCAGCAACATTGACTTTATAACTTCAATCTATTTTAGATCGGAAACCCGCTCTTCAAATTATTTTTACAAGAATAATCGCTTTCAAGGGTCAAATTAAATTACAATATTTTTTTATAGTTTATTTGCGAGCAATAACATTCGTCATAATAAATAACAATCGAAATGTTGATATCTAATATTAATAATTAAAAAACTAGAGTGGTAACGAATACTCGATAATTAATAAAACTACTATAAACCTTTTCCTGTACAATCTTCATCACCATCATCATCATCATCCTGGTCAAAGGCCGAACTAATGATTTCCACAACAACGGTTCCAACGATTTTCCCTCGATCTTAACCAGATCCTCGTGAACTTTTGCTCTATGTTCTCCGGTAGGTGGTGGTAAGTAAGCAATATACATGAATTTTAATTCGTAAGTATACCCAAGAAGCAATTAATTATCACCTGAATGAGATTGATACATAAAACACTCACCAACTGGGCATCTGATTACGTGATCCGGGTTCTGGCAGAATACCAGTGTTTTGCCCGAAAGGGTGAAGCGTATTGCTGAGCCAGAACCCTTTTGCTATGCTGCAAGGCACACAGAAAACCTTCTTTCCTTTTTTTTCTTTTTATTCATTTTTATATTATATTTTGTTTGTAATGCCACTCTTGTCTGTTTGTTAATTTGTGTTTGTGTGTGTATTGTAGAAAGTAAATAAAAGATTTATCTCTCTATCTATCTGACTTGGGCTCTATGATAATTGCGGCAAATATGGCAATCGGACTGTGTGGGGGAAGGTAGCCTGAGGATAATTTAGGACCCTGCCGTACAGAAGTGTTATATTTACAGTAACGCTTTGATTTGAACAATTTACCGACTAATTAAGTGATATTATATCAACCGTTAATCTGCTTACGTTCCATTTTAGTGTCGCGTGGGCTGACACTATTTATATATGCGTGAGCTCACAAGATTTTGGCACTAAATTCAACTATATTGCAATCTCTTGTATTTCTAATGATGTGGTTTATTTTTGGTGAGAAAAATATCGATATACAGAAAAAGCTCCTCTAAGCTATAAGGAAAAAAATAAAAACAGTTTTGTTTGTTTTGAGGCGAAAAGTATTTATTCATATTTAATTCGCGCCGTTACCTGAGTTATATTACAATTAAACGGCAGTGTAATAGTAATAAATACATAATTTGGGCATGTGCAATTGATAAGTATATGAAATTTAGATTCTGATAAACATATCCTACAAACAAATACATTTTGCAACTTGAGGACTTGTACTTTTAACCAATGTTTTCATCATCATCATCATTATCAGGCTATATAGTAGTGCACTGCTGGACATAGCCCTCCCCAAAAGAGCGCTACAGCACCCTGTCTTCAGCTTTTCGCACCCAGCCTGCAATTTTTCGCAGTGTTTTAATAAACAATTATAATTTACCTGCAAAACCTTTTATAAAATAGGAGTTTGTTTATACACACATTGTAAAAAATAATTGTTAACAAATACTGATTATTTGCTCTAAACAAACTTTGCGGCTATAATCTTTATTAGCAAAGTGCTATGGTTAAAGACAAAATGATAACTATTAAGTTCACATACGACATTTTCTTTACATCGATACCACTCCCTCCCTATTCAAAATCACTGTTTGCAAATCGTCGTTACCCCAGTTCCCCAGCATCTGGGCTCGTATTTAGAATAAAGATTTTACTATCTAGAATCTAAATACAAGAGCTATAAATTACCCCTTCCGTTTTCTATTTGTTGGTTTTGGATTTGTACAAAATTCTGAATAACACAAACACGAGTTTGCTTTCAGCGGGATTGCTAAATGGAGTTTTATTTAGTGGATTCGAAAATGAATATTTTGCTTTATAAATAGTTTTACAGCATTTAATTGTAAACCTTCCACAAATATAAATATTGAATGATCATATATATTATGGCCTTATAATTATAGGGTGAAAAGTTACAAATAAATGCACTATCGTAACTGTGGGTTGGGGTAAGTTTAATATGTATTTGTATTCCCGGAAATATATAATTTAGGGCTCTTCAAGGCAAGTTTGAACCAGCGTGCTACACCCTGGACCTCGTCACCTTGATACTTACCCTCAGGTGCGACTTAGGACAAACGCTGGTCAGTCTTATAAAAAAAAAAAGAATAAGCATATGTTTGTTTTCTGCTGACATAAGATGTTGTAGACTTAAGTATTATGCGTATAAGTACCTCCGATATTTTACTATATTATATTTTACTCGTATCATAAAGAAATAATTTTATATGTCACATAAACCTCTAACAAGGCTAGCCATGGTTAATTTTCCTAAAGTTTATAACTATATATATCAATTTATAAATATATAAAGTAATCATAATTATTGTAATAAAAATCTAGCTATTTTATGCAAGTTTAACATTTGTTTATTCCAACAAATTGTAGTGTCTGCATAACCACTACCAAAACGGGTTACCCAAGTTACTTGTAAGGTTCGTTTTTCTACATCTACACTAATATTATAAAGGCGAAAGTTTGTGAGTGTGTATGTTTGTTACTTCTTCACGTCTAAACGGCTAGAGCGATTTAATGACATTTGATATGGAGCTTGCTGACATAAAGGCTTTTTTCCTTAATAAACTGCGGGCAACACCGCGGGGCACAGCTAGTAGCAACTATCTGCCTCTTAACCTAAATATTGAAATACATATATGAAACATCCATGACTCAGGAACAAAATTAAATATCTGTGTTTATCACAAAAAGTAATGCCAGGACCGGCGGTATCATCGGCTTTATAATACAAACATGTTGTCTTGACACAAGCCTCATTGAGACTAATATAAGTCTAGGTTAATGTGTGTAGGACTGGCTAATATTTTGTTTAATACCATTTAGGAGGTAGAGTTTCAAAACCTTGATTTGGAATTCGTTCGTAACATATTATATATATATATATATATATATATATATATATATATATATATATAATATTGGATTGGATAATATTGGGAGGATGGAGAGGATAAGCTGGACTGGAATGAAGAGGTTTTGCGTATGGTACGGGAGAAGCGTAGTCTAATAAACACCATTAGGACCAGAAGAGGCAAGATGTTAGGTCACTTGTTACGGCATGACGACTTCTTCCTAAAAATTATGGAGGGCAGAATTGAAGAGACGAGAGGCTCTGGAAAGCCTAGGACTACGTATCTCAGCCAAATAAAGAGTGAGACCTCGTATGAGGAAATCAAAAGACTGTCTCAAAAAAGAGAAGATTGGAAATTACTCCACCGACAAGAGCACGGCTCTTAAATAAATGATGATGATGATGATATATAATATTTTGCACTAGTCAACCGCAAACGATATTTAAATTACAAATCAAACTATGAATAAACTAAATCCCGTCATTTATTATATTTACCTGATACAGTCACTCGTCAAACCCTATACGAATATATAATTTAATTTACATGAAAGCAATTTCGTGTTCGAGCAAAACATCAACATGAGAGTACTCATTTGCATCCCGCACTAACATTTCTAGTATTATTATTGTCTTACCTGTAGTAAAAGGTAGTCTTAATTATGTAAGCTTGATACCAACGAATGCAGTAGAAACATTTATGTCCCTCGAGTATTCTGTTTGCTTGTATGTCTCGTATCGTATTGTTAAATTAAACTGTTTAACAGATATGGGCAGTACCCTTACCATGAGTTGTGACATTGAGGTTTTCGATAACGAGTATCGAGTTTACTATCTGTGTATCTCGCTTGTACTATTTTAGTGCGAAACTAAAAAAGCATAAAAAAATATGTATAAGCCTTTAGCGATAGCCACTAATTATGTTCACTGTCGACCAAAACAACCCTGACGTATGTCAAGCTAATATTCACGAAAAACACAAAAATAGCACCCAATATTTAAAATGAACGCTTTTACGTATACCGCTATTTTTGGGTAATGAAATAAAGTATTAAATTGACGGAATAAACATGAAATAGTAAACGAAAGGACGAAAAATACCGCTATTTTGTTACGGCTAGTATGTATACAGCAAGGAATTTATTTATTATTTATATCATGATCTTCATAATCAATCAATTAATCGTGACAACTAAAGAATATCTTACTTACCTTTATTTAGTTTACCAAAATATTTTATTTGGAGTTATTCTCACTTCTAGAAATATATTATTTATTTTGATTTGGTATAGACCCTATTGGCCACTGTAATCATCTAAGCAAGTTCCAGTGAATTTTTGTGAGTATAAAATGCTTGTTAATAGAGCGAGACCATACATATATGTTAATAATTCTAAACCACTAATAAGATTTCCAGTTATTAAAGTTCTCACTGCGGTTTTATTTTTATCCTATTTACTTATTTCGTGACAATCTTACACAAATCGACCTAGTCCTACGGTAAGCTCAATAAGGCTTGTGTTGTAGGTACTAGACGACGATATATATAATAGATAGATACATATTAATACTTAAATACATAGAAAACACCCATGACTCAGGAACAAATAGCTGTGGTCATCACACAAATAAATGCCCTGACTGGTAATCGAACCCAGGACCATCGGCTTCACAGGCACTAGGCCAGACCGGTTTGATATTACCTTCATTCGGAACATCTTCCTTACGCATTATTGGTGAAGTTAAGACTTTCGAAGTTTGGATCCTGAGAGCGATTCTCCTATCTTCAACTTAACATCGTAACTTAGGAATATTGCTAATTACAATCGATATTGCTTTTAATACAACAATTGAGTAAGAATAACTCGATATCCAACCAATTGATCGTTTAGTGCCAATCGCATTTCACTAGGTTTGATTTTCAACTTACGATTATCGGAAATTTCAGTCTTACCACACGGAAATTAAGTTCAATTTATAGGTGTATGACTAATCTGAGATAGGAGTTTGTAAAAATTATTAGTGAGTTAAATGATAAGATAGTTATTGAAGGCGCCTAATCCGGCATTCCTAACACGTAGTAATTGAAGGAGCGTTAGTAATTAGGGACGCACTGATTTTCACTTCTGCCTCTATTCATATGCAAATTAAGATGTGGGTTGTTATTGTAGAAGATTGAGGGTAGGTAACTAGATATTTAAATTGAAGTCCCCGAATGAGCAAGGGAGGGTTATGAATTTATAATTGAGTCGAACGAATCTTTGACGCTTAGCACTTTATAGATAATACTATTGGTTAACGGTTTATATGAGGGTTTAGGGGATGTCAAGTACCATTGATAAATTGATACATCATATAACTTGTACTTTCTGAACTTGAAATAGTACGGACGACTGATATTTAATTTTTGTTGTAAATAAATATTGGATCATCATTTTATTATTATTAACATAATAAAAAACCAGAGTTTTGAGCTTGATCTTCACACTGACACTGTTGAATAAGACTAAACAATGCGTTAACTCCATTCGTCAAAAAAGCGAGTACCTCGAGCTTCGTTTGTACAATGAATTAAGCCAAAACTTGCAAAACGTATTGAATGAAATAATAATATAATATAAACATGTTCATATTGATTTAATTAGGTTTGATGTACAAGTTATACTCGTATTATATAAATATATTATGAATAATTGAATTGAATAACCGTATCGTAAAGTACCCTATTACCGATGGTTAGCACCACCATCTAGTAAGCTACAATATTTATGAATGTACAAAGGCGCCGATTATAACTTCAGTTTATCTTCTTTAGTTTCCGTTATAATTTGACATCACGCATGTGCCAAAAAGTGCGAGCAAGTTACCTAAACAAATTACGTGCTAGAAAGCTCGCATGAACGACGATCACATCTTTACTAGATCACACATCAAGGCCTTAAAGTCGGAATATAATAATATAATAAATAAATTGAGCGTTGAAAGGGAAGGTCGAACCACAACCAGTGAGTTCAACGGAGTTCAACGTGTATTTAAACATATATTTGTACGAGCTGTGCAATGAAGAGTGCTTGTATTTATGAATCATTCCTTAGCCTAGGTCTTTAATAAATTTATAAATGAAAGTTAAAAAACAGGGCGACCGATCTGGCCTCGTGGGTAGTGACCCTGCCTATGAAGCCGATGGACCTGGGGTCAAATCCCAGTTAGGGCATTTATGTGATGAGCACAGATATTTGTTCCTGAGTCATGGGTGTTATCTATGTATGTAAGTATTTATATGTATCTATATATTATATATATCGTCGTCTCGTACCTATAACACAAGCCTTACTGAGCTCACCGTAGAACTAGGTCGATTTGTGTAAGATTGACCTGAAATATTTATTTATTTATGCCGTTTATTATTTTTGATGATACCAGCTGACTAGAATAGCACCACTCCATCTCCTCCCGCGGGTGTCATAAGAGGCGACAAAGAGAAAAATACTACGGACGGGCAGCAGCGTCCGTTGAAACCCAATCTACAGCTACTGCGGTCGCCAAACCCGCCTGCGTGGCGACGATGGAAACTACTCCCAAGTCGACACAAGTCATATTTGTGAGAGGCCTATGTCTTGAATCATACAGCTGAAATGTTTGTATGTATTTATTTATTTATAACATTTTAATTCAACCTGAAATGCAGCCGGGAACAAGGCTTGGCCTAAGCTGTTGGAGTTGTGCTACAGAGAGAAGAACAGACGGAGTAAGTAACCATCAGTGTCCAGATTTCTTAATCTGAGTACTGATCAGATCAGAACTAAGTTTAGCTTGTGATTCTTCACTATAAAAATATTTCGAGGTTTAAATATAATATAGGTACTATAAATATAAATATTTTTGGGACAATCTTACACAAATCAACCTAGCCCTACGGTACGCGCAATAAGGCTTGTATTGTACGTACTAGGCGACTAAGCGATATATATAATAGGTAGATATATATAAATACTTAAATACATACAAAACACCCATGACTCGGGAACATAAATCTGTGCTCATCACACAAATAAATGCCCCGGCTGGGATTCGAACCCAAGACCATCGGCTTCATAGGCAGGGTAACTACCCACTAGGCCAGATCGGTCGTCAAAAGGCAGGCTTAACTCATAGAAATACTTGCTAAACTTTTTTCATCTCGGTGTTCATAATTAATAAATGTAATTAATAAAAATATATATTTACAAATAGTATTGCCGCGCAAATGCTAGCAAAACTTACGAACAAGTAAAAGAGATCAAGATATCTGAAGCCATAAATAATAAGGTTATGTCATAAATATATACGTTAATGATAAATAATCGGCTAATATTATAAGAGGATTACTAATAGAATGAAGGGACGAAGAAAATATACATTATTTTGATAAAAATGGCTTGGTACCTATTTTTTTCTTCTATACTTCATCCAAAGTAAAAATAAAATCTAAGAACCTCATCAATTTAGAAGTAACTACTTAAATTAAGCTTATTAAAGAATGTACTAAAGTCGTTTTTTATTGCTATTTGAAAGGAACTTAATTGAAGTTTATTTTTAAAGTATTATGATAATTATTCATGATCTGCGACAGCCATGTGTTAGAGCCATATAATAAGTTATTTTAGTTCCCACTCATAACCACTGCCATTTAAGCCAGGATTTTAATCTTAAGCTTTTCGTAATATAAACTCGCGAGGATGGCCTAGTCGTAAAAACCGAATTTGTCAATAACAACAGAAAGTATGTTCAACCCTTTTTTGAGGTTTTATTATATTCGAGTAAAAAAGAGACAGTATGATTTTCTCCGTCTTGATATAATATATATAATTGAGAAATAACATAATCAAACCTTAATTGGATTTCCTTATCGGACTTTTCATATACGATGTATAATAAAATATTTAATTTTGCTCGTGAGGCAAGATGCCATTATTCAGAATAACAGTATATATATAATATGTTACATAATTTATGCATACTTTATCCAATTATAACGATCATAACTTTATGGGATATTAATATTAATGAGCCTTTTTGTTGGGGATAAATAAGCCGACTTACATGAGCTAACTGTCGGTTAGTTTTCAAAATTTGTAATATTATATATCTTTAACACTTCAGCATTAGTAAATAACTATAATCTTAGCTATAATTCCGTCCATAGCTAAATAAGTCCATGAGTTTTTAAATAGAGAAAAATTAACACTGAGCAGCAGTTATTAAGCAAACGACCTGCAAATAAATGTATATTTGTTGTTAAATACAAAACAGAAAGTTTTTTCAAATATAGACATGTTAGTTACTGTTAAGACATAAAACTATTAAAAGTTCATTTAAAGACCTAACTTCGGAATTATTTTAAACCATCCTATTTTATTCAATTCTTGGAAATTTAATCAATATTACTATTTTTTTTTTTGCTACACCAAATTGAATAGTTTTAAATACTTGCGATGTAGCGTTTATTTGAAGGCCATATACAGTAATTTATATGTATTCTTTGGGAAGCTTAGCATTACGCCTCGAACGAGGGCTAAATAAAATCAGTTGTACGAATGATAATACACTTGACCGGGGTATCATGGAGCGGATGGTGGTCATTATCTGAGAACAGATTCGCACCACTAACATATCCCCTTGTGTTCGGTACCCAACACTTTGTTTAATAAAAAAAAAACATCTGTATTTTTGAATTTAGCCATGCGACCCGCCGTTTTTGGACTGTGAATTAGGACACGTTCAGCGCGTATTGGTGAGCAATGGCTGTAGATGGAGATAGCTTTCTCGTGTTGCGAACGACTTGGCTCGACCCGACCAGCTGTAGTGGAACGACTGCCCTTATTCCTGCTCTGGCTTTCCAACTGCTCTGGCTTGGCTGTGACGCATCCGACTTCACTTAGTGCTGCCATCTCATAGCGACAACATGTTGATGTAGAGCTTTCAATTACGCAGTATGAGAACACTAGCGAATCAGGCATGTCGTGAGACGGAAATGGCATGAAATCCCTTAAGTAGTCTTTGAAATCATCACGAAAGACTGACAGGCACGCCCGAGGGACTCCGTTTACAGCTGTATTATGAGATACATAGATATATCTGTACGAGACAAACAAACAGGGAAGGGTATTTTTCAAATTTGATGTCTTCGGTTGACTCGACTTCGTCCAACTTTTGATATATTAAGTAGCTTGACGTAGGTATTTCAGTCGCAGGCACAAATCTAGAGAACAATCTAAAAATATTGATTTGAACGTTAACGGTTCTTACAAATTATTAACCGCGGGTCGTAACCGCGTATATTAACTTTAAAAATTAAGTCCGATGTTTTGAGAACGATATTGTCCTCGTGGACTCGGATGAAGACAGAAGACTCAATCAGGACAATGTCGTTCTCAAAACGTCAAAGGTAATTTCATAAAAAAATGATATTTCTGCAGGCCTACCGCAAAAAAATAAATTCGCAAATTTTGACACTATCATTCTAATTAAGGCGTAATTAGATCTCCGAAATTTTCGAAATTCGATTTTCGTCTCTGGTCGTCCCAGTTTGTGTTTAACCCTAAAACGTTTATAAATCTCCTGACTCATCACGCGTACCGTCGCCAGTGAGTCGCTAAAATATTCGCAGAATTGATATCACGACGTGTAACTCAAAAGGGACATTATCAAGGGGCGTCTAGTCGAACGCGATAATTACTCGCGATAAGCGCGTCGTTATGCTAATGTCCTGTGGGGAACCCACACGGATTAAATAACTGGGGATTATCTCTTCTACTTCAGCGTGTATGCGCCAGCCATTCTAATATTCCATTCGGACCGATTAACTGCAGATTGCATGCTGGGCTTGTGATATTTTGAGTCTTCTCATCAAGTTCTATTATGGTTGTTGACCTGTGCTTTGGAGTCTATTCTGGGAAACCTTTGTTCTTTACGTGTCGTTGCACGTATAAAACCTTAACCCTGAACAGCTAAGTTTATGATTGTTGCAAAGTATACCTATGCGTACGCTTGGGTCATCAATAAATAAAATAATTATTGTAGAACAGTCAAGTGCAAAAATACGTACCGAAAGAATCCTTTCATAAATACGTCCTACAACCTTAGAGGTATTTACTGTGCAATAGAGTTGCTCGGTACATATTGAAACTTTGACAGTGAACGAATTTTTACACTTGACTGGACATCCTTACACAGTTTGACTGAGTCGCACGGTAAACTGATTTCGGCTTGTGTTGTGGGTACTCAGACAACGATATAAAATAATATACAAATACTCATGGCTCAGAAATATTATCTGTGCTCATGACACAAATATATGCCCTTACTGGTATTTGGACTCAGGACCGTCGGCTTCATATAGGCAGGGTCACTACTCACTAGGCCAAACCTGTTGTCATCAGTTTTTTTGTATCGTTCTGAATCGTAATTATGATCTGATGCATCCAAAATAGAAGATATTATGGTAATATTTTGTTCTGAAATTTCATAATCTTTATTTAGATCCTTTTTAAACATTCACCAACAAACCCAGCCAAAAAAAAACAAATGAGTTTATATAAATAAGTTCGACAAAACAATATTAATATTCCTCTTCAAAACTTCAAAGCATTGAGCAATGTAAATCGTGTACAATTCTATTTTTACTATACGCATTTGTCCTGAAACCTACAAGAGGATGGTGTCAATACCAATGACAGTCCTATTCAAGCGAAACGTAGCTACGAATCGTATCTCAGTCACCGTACAGCGCTCAACATTCTATACCGTATTCAGAACCACAATGGCGCAAGTGAAAACACTGCTCATATATCCCATTTCCTTTAGGCACGACGTTGTAACTATTTGAGTTAATAACGACTTTATGTCATCGTCGTTATGTTTACATTTGCATGTAGTTGCAGTTGAAGCTGAGTTCTGTAAACAACTGGTACTGCATACTTGGTAAATGTTGCGTTAAACAGATTAGTAGGTTTGATTTAAGTTTGGCTGACGAGAATGGAAATTACTTGTAGCTACTTTGACGTATGTATAAATGAGTGAATCAACTATTTGTTGATGTTATTCTGTCCCATCAGCCAGGGGACAACTGAAGCATAGTTTGTTACAAGAATAGCCCTGCGTACTGTTGACGCGCTTGGTAGGTGACCCATTATGAAAGAAACAGAGCTTCTACAAATATCTATGTTTTGTGTTTTTAGCTACAATTAAACTGTGGTTTGAAGCGTGATCCAGAGGAATGTTGCCATGGCAACGAGGGACAAAAAATAGTTGATTGAGCCAATTAGTACTTTAGATTGTCTTTCATGTGATTGAACACTTTATGACTTGAGTAGTCATCAGAACGATAGCATGGTAGCCATTTTATCATGTTATGCGTCACTTTCGCACTCAGATACTTGTTTGAGCGTGACAGATATTGTGATCAATACTAAAAACCCGACAGTAGGCCTACCGATCTATGAAGTGAAGATGTTTACTGCTGGACATATGCCTCCACATTGACTGCCGCAGAGAGCGAACTCCAACACACTGAAGATCTCTAGCACCTATCTCATAATCATAATATTATGTTTTTCTGATATATATCAATGAAATATTTAAGTTCGTACAAGTGCATGTCTTTTGTTATTTACTTGATCTGGGAATCTGGTACATTTTCACTGGTGGAGATGATAGCAGAGAGTATATGCTTCAAGTCCAACGTAGCAAAAATTGAATTTCAATTTTTTTTTGTTTTAAACTTTCGTTTGGCATTGTAATATCATATAAGTGAAAATAACAGCTTAACTAACGTTTATTTAGTCAATCGCGCGACATGTTTCGGATAAAATGGGCCTCCATTTTCAAACACTAAGAGTGTCCGTTCGCTTCGCCACTCGCGTCGCCGGTCAGCCGGCTTAATATTATAATACCATTAAATAAACTCAGCTTACAATTACTTACAGATATATTAAAAAGACCGATTAATACTTTACGCTGAAACACACGAAAGTAAGCATCTACCTATTATACCGCATGAGATTAAACCTCGAGCAAGATCTATTTTCAGTCGGATGTCTTTTTGCAAATCGGAATCCATTTTGACAAGGGTCTCTGACATGTGAATGGGCAACTTATATCTTTAACTAGCATCGTGTCATGATATAAATGAATACGTTGAGAGATCAAGAGTAAACCTATTGAAATATAATTAAGTAAACGTGTTCAAATGAAACGGTAAAAAAATAACTAGGTATATTGAAATAGATAACATATACCAAAGAAAAAGTGACCAGGTATAATTAAACATATTAAAAAAAGAAAATAAATTTGTTTAAAATTGATATATAGATGACATATACTAAAGAATAAGCGACGTGGACCTCCGGACCCCGATCCCGTCTTGAAGTCCGTTTCATCGCGTCCGTTTACTTAAGTATATGTCATCTATTTCAGTTTTTCATTTATATAGTTGTATTATTACTTCAAAATCAAAGCAAACCAAATTACTTAATAAAAAATAATTTGGTTTGTTCTTAGTTGAAAATATTTGTTCTTAGTTAGTCTTAAAAAAAAACTACCAAAATAAATACTGCTACGTATTCGTTACCAACCCTGAACAATTATTCCACTATCTGAATACGAGTACTAACTGAATAAATTGAAGATTAGACCGATAGAGTATTAGATGCACTTCCATCGTTGTATGATGGGGATTTACATAACTATAGAATGATGTAATATATACCCCGAATAATGGACCTTGATGTTGTGCCCAGACTACTGAACCAGAAACCTGAAAAGCGTGGCGATTATGGCATTAAGCACGGGGCGCTCAGAGATCGCTGCCTGTGGCGGTCAACGGGACAGGACCAAGTCCAGCAAAAGTAAAAGTGCGGCTAAACCAAATTTCTAACACATGCCCTGCCCTGGGATACTCAAACATTATATTTATGGTTTATGAGAGGTAGGGCACAGCGATGACCATCACGCTTGAATCTGGGGCAGCCCAACTGGGGAAGTACCTCCTCCTTACAGAAGACCACAGCCATAATAGCACTGCTACCTTTCAGGTTCCCAGAGCTCCAACCCCCCTTAAAGGCCGGCAACGCGCTCGTGACTCCCCTGGTGTTGCGAGTGCCCATGGGCGACGGTGATTGCTTACCACCAGGCAATCCGTCGGCTCGTTTGCCGCCTTTGCCATAAAAAAAAAAAAAAACAATTGGACCGCGTGTTTCCGGCGGACATTGTGAAAGTTAAGGTTTCAAAGCCAAATATTTGATTCTTTGAAATATCAACATAAACTTTTTCCTGTCTTACGTTACATTATACCACAAAAACATAACTCGTACGCACATAAGCCGTTATCCATTGACCTCAGAAAAGTCGATTTTTGTTTTAATCAATCGATATGATTTTAATATATCGTCCGTACTTTGAAAAAAAAAAATCGTATCTTACACTGGTGCTCAAGTCAAAACGTAGTAACTCTGTATGCATAACATACTTAGTTACGACCTTTTTTTTTTGATTGACAGAACAAGATATGAGATTTGTCCAAATTAGTGACGATATATGAAAATACTGTCTCATACCCCATGCAATTAAATTTATATATCTGGGTAATTACAACTTAAAATTGCCAAGTGTTACTTCAACAGGCCTTCTAAAACATTTTACATTTTAAATTGATTGAGCATTGACCATAACTTTTTCTAATATCATCATTTTTAAACTAATAAAAACTTATTAGTAATTAGTTACTTATTTCGCATATTCAAATGTTTAATACCCTTAAGATACAAAATCAAACAGGTAACATGCAAATTTACATGTACAATACTATAACAAACAAATTTAATATACAAAAAATATAATTTGAGTAAATAAAACTTTTCATAATAAAAATATATACAACTGAATTATTGAAGAAAACTTTTTTAATGCGAAATAATTTGTAAGTCGTAGTTTTAAGTACTCTTTAAGGAGTCTCTGGGTTGGAAGGTCAGATGGTAGACAGCTTAGTGAAAAATTGTGTAGGTAGGTACCAAAAATCTTGGAATCGGGTTGTTGACAAGAAATTGAAGGCCCGAGGGCCTACTGCGAAAATTGAATTTAGTTAATTTCGAGCGATTGTCTCTGTCACTTTAATTATGGCTTTATTGGAGTAAAAGAGACAGATTCCCGAAATGCTGAACGCTACGCTTCCAATCAGGCTTTATACTGAGATGTGTTTTTCTTTAAGCCCTTTTAATATTTCAGTCTCATTTTATTTGACTTAACCCACGCAATTCAACTGCCACTTTAATAGGAAACTACTTAAAAGCAACAGCGTCTCTCAGAGTAGTGTTACGTTCTGCGAACATCACACAGACTAAAACACAAAATTAGTCCACAACTCAATATGAAACACAAAATGACTAGTTACAACACTATTAGTAACATTAAAAAACACCAGATGGGGAAAAATAAACCCACCGTCCCGTAGGTAGGTTTAGGTTATGTTTATTAATAGAGCTCCGTCGACTAATAGTGTTGTCGTCATTTTGTGTTTTGATTTTTTTGAGTTATGGATTATGAGCCGATGTTGTAGTTTTGTGTGCTAGTCCATGTAAGACTAACCCCGCTAGCCCGCCTGCCAAGCGTAGTGATATTGGCATTAAACTCGCCGTGCTCAGATATCGCTAACTGTTGTGGTCTATGTGGGAAGCCTATGACCCGCACTGGACGTTCTTGGTTGCTAGGTAGTTTACTACAAGTCATTCTAAATTAACCCAAATAGACCGTAGAAATTGTTCCATGGAAATTTGGAACACAGTTGCATAAAAAATATCGCTTGATGTCATCGCTTTTCCGAGATTTAATATGCGTCGTATTGATTAACCCCTCCAGGGCGAGTGGGATGGAGGCTGCTAAAAATAGGCTCCAGAACTTCATAATGAATCGAAGCCGCCGTCACACGGCGTTTGAACCTCGCAGTGAAAATCAGTCTAATTACGGTTTCCGTATTGATTTGGTCGGTTATTTCGAGATTTGTATAAAGCCAGACGATCTATGCTAATTTCTTATTACAATATTGTTTTCACGTATTTAGAATAAAATAATGACCATGGATTCATATGATATAGGGGAAGGCCTTTGGTCTTCAATGGGACCTTACTATGTCACGATCACACACCTAGCATCCCCATAGGCCGACACATGTACTGCAACTCTGAACAGGGGGGGAGGTTATGCTCAATGCTGTAACCACCACGCTTGGCACGTGGGTTGGCGATCACAGAAACAATGGTCTCCAAATAATAATAATGAATTATAATTTTAATCCCATCTCCGCGGGTCTCTTAAAAGGCGACGAAGAGATAGGGTAGGCGATGACCATCACGCTTGAATCTGGGGCAGCCCAACTGGGGAAGTACCTCCTCCTTACAGAAGACCACAGCCATAATAGCACTGCTACCTTTCAGGTATGTAGTGCTGTATTCATGATGATGAGTAAGGTTTCCATAGCTCCAACCCCCTTTAAAGGCCGGCAACGCGCTTGTAACTCATCTGGTGTTGCGGGTGCCCATGGGCGACTGTAATTGCTTACCACCAGGCAATCTGTCTGCTCGTTTGCCGCATATGCCATAAAAAAAAAACGAAATTGTAAAACCATTTTCTAAAATAAATTATATACAACAATTTATGAGTAAACGATGTCGATGTGCCTGGTGTGTTTAACACACAAGCTACTACCTATTCAAATATAAATGGCAATATCTGTATAAGTTACTTCAAACCGGTAAGCAAAATTACCACTAAGCTCATTTTGCTGAATGCCTCAAGACTATTACGTTCACACGTTCAATGAATATGAATATTATCTTGTTTATCGTTGTTTTATTCGTTCAGTTACTCGTTTAAAGTGTGATGGATCGGGATTGAATGTTAGGGTGCTGACACGTTGTTCATAATCATAATAGAAACAGAAGCTTCTAAGTTGTTAGAAAAAATATTATGACATTTGACACTTTAGTATTAACAAATTGAATTTTTCTACGGCCCAAACATGTATCGGGTACGTTGACTACATGAATATTTCTATCTCTATCTATATATATAAAAGAAAGTGGGGTCTGTTCAACCGCTTATAACTCGAGAACGGCTGAACCGATTAAAATGATTTTGAATTGGTTGGAATCGTTAAAACCCCGGATTGAGACATTAAGTACTAAAAAATCACAAAAATCTCGTGATTTTTGAAAGCGAAGTTCGCCGGGTCAGCTAGTTTAATATAAATGTGCAGCATTATTTTTATCCTGATCCAATAATAAATAAAACATCTTAATGCAATAAAAACGTGAAATGACAGATGAAAGAAGTTGTTAGACTATCAAAAAGCATTTTAACTTACTAACAATTCTTAAATTAAGTAAAAATTTTCCACCAAACGAAGCATTTTTTTTTTCTTTATAAATGTCGTCTTCTTTGCATATATACATTTAGAAACGATGGTAAATTTAAGATGCACTAAATGGCAATAACTTAATCGATTTATTGATTGAAAATGCTAATCAGCCGCTCGCCGCAAAGACACATTTAATCTTATTTTACAACATGAGGTTTGATTAATTTACTAGTTATAAACCTGCGTGTTACCATAACGCATCTGTGGCAAGGTTGTTTGAATCACGACTGTATGTTTTTATGACTATGCATTTTGTTGGCCTTTATTTGCCACCTGTATCTCTACCAAGAATTGGTAGTACCATACGCGTTACCGTCCGCGTAAAACATTTGCGTAGAGAAATTGTACAGAGCCTAAAATATCGATTCGGCAATTTGTGGTAGAGGATTGCACCGGAAATCCTGTCGTTCACAACAGAACCAAGTGGCATTGGACGCACAACCAATGGTTGGGGCTTAAAGATTCTCGTGTGGCGAGCATGTACCGTAAAGCGCGGTGTCAGACTCTCTACAAGATGCACCAACGACCTGGTATTGCGGGAATTCAGGCGCAAGACCGGTCATTGGGGGTCGCTTTAGGGGATGCCTATGTCCAGCAGTGGACGTCTTTCGGCTGATAAATGTATTGATAGAGGCGGTAAGCTTGTGACTTCCTACGCCTATCATGTGTGAAATCACTAAATCTCCTGCCTCCCGCCTCTTGCTTAGTAATTTCAATTTGTACAGTCGCCATCAGATTTATCGGAGCTGTGGGGGTGATCACAAATATTGGAACATGCACTTTACATCCTTGACAATAGAGGCGTTGTTCACATATTTGTGAACACCTCCACAGCTCCGATATATCTGATTGTGACCGTATACTACTTTCATTGTTTTAATTCTGTAAAGAAAGATAGTTAGTTCCGGAGAGAGGGAGTTAATTCCGTAATTTAAAGTATCTCATGTCCCTTTCAGGTCTAATCTACTCAGACCCGTTTAGCCGTTTTTGCTTTAAGGACAAAGCATCTAAACATAATATATATAGTTTCGCATGTAATAACATTAGCAGTACTATGTCAGCTTTGCTTTGTTAGCGATATTCGTTTACACTCGTTGTGATTGTGATTCTGTGAAATTGGAGTTACCTACATGAGATCAGATACACGAGATCAGCCATAATAATAATACTGTTAAGAGGTAACGTGTTTTTAAAAAGTTGCAGAACAAGATAGTAATGCTCAGCTTGGGGATTATAAAAAAATATTTTTAACAAAAAAAAAACATGATTATGAATTTTATCTGTAACCATGACATAATCTTTTCACATAATGAGCTTCTGATATAATTTTCATTACCTACCTTTTATATAACTAAAATGTGACGTTATATATGAAAAGGCACCTTATTCTCACTGACACTTATGTCCTTGTTCAAGATGGCGTAATACAAATGCAAGTGGGTCCGACGCAACTGCCATCGACAATAAGGTTCCTTTTCTGTCTCAAATAATGTTTTTGGCAACAGATCACTAGCGTTTACATCATTGCACAATACAATAAAACAGGATATGTAAGCAAGTAAATAAATCATATAATAGTAATAAAACTAAAGGTTATAAAAAAAGTCGTTTCATGTCTTAATTTATAATGACTTAATGTCACCTTGTTAAGGACATTTATTTCTAGACTTTGCTTTTGATGACTGGCTATCAAAACTTTACTTAATTAAATTTAAACTTCGTTAAAATTATGAAAAGCTTAAAACTTAATTGGAGTGTATGTTTTACGTGTTGGACGTTGGTTGTAATTAAGATAAATGTGTTTATTTACGAAAATTATGTAAAATTATTTTAGGCTGTAGTCATAAGTGTCATAATCTGTTGAATTAATGATGATTTTATATTGTTTACAACGGAGATAATATAATATATTTAGATTTAGGTAGACCAACGTTCCAGTTCATCATAGTTAGAAACCAAATCCCTTTTTGGACAAAGGCATATTCGTATATCTACGTGAGAAACATACGTTCGTTTAATTTATTTTTTAGACATGACGTACCATTGTATATGAAAATGTTATTAATGTACACGTAAATACCAATTGTGGGCTGTCAAGGTTTTGTTTGGTGGTTGCCTCCGCGACAAGTGGCAAAAAAATAAACTTAAAAAAAAAAACGTTTATTTTTAATTTCATGTTAAAGAAGAAAAAGATGTGTAAAAATATGCCCTATTAATCCCATTCTGTTTTCCTCAATTCAGAATTTAATTCGTTTCACTCGCATGATTGGTTAAGCTAAAATAAAAGTTTAAAAAATACCTAGATTTTTGAACATTATTGTAAAAATAAAATAGAAGGGCGACCTTAGGCATACAGTGTCCTTATGGCCAGCCATTAATCCATCTTTAAGTAAAACCCAATCCCTCTTATCCACTTTAAATGTTAAGGGGGCGCCGAGCTTTTCGCACTACTCGATACAATCTAATCATGGCGGCTCAGGTAAGGATGGGCGAGCCACTTGCGAATTTTTGAATTCTCGTTCGTATTATAAAAAAAAAATGATATTTTTATAAATTTAAGACATATACGTTATAGAAAATAAATAATTTTGTTGTTATTATAAAACTTATGACCTACTGTTGAGTATTTGCAACGTATTAAGTGAAGCCTATCTTTTTTAGAGGTCACTTTGGATGTTTTTTTATAACGCAAAATTCAAGTAATAGTGTTTCTAAATCGTATAATTTATTTTGTTAATCCTTAAATATGGAACTTATGATGCACAAAGACTAAGATCAAAGATCAACTATACAAAAAAAGTATTTTACAAACGAAATTCTGCCGTCATTTCTTCGGCGCAGCCTTAAATCAATGTCAATATACCTAGGTGACAAAAGGGTGTTTGTCTTTCGCGTTTTTTCATTGGTTATTCGCGTTTAAAGCACTGGTATGTTTATCTCAACAATAGTAAATATAAATACAATAAATTGTCGCGAGAGTCCATAGCAAAGTACCTAGCTCGCAGAATGACGGCCGCGGTTGGAGGTTGGAGCCCGGCCAACATAGAACATATTATTGTGTTTAGTAAATTTCAATTTGTGACTGTTGTGCTGTGGTAAATAATGTTTATTTATTATAAAGGTAAAGTCAATATCAAAAACTTGAATACGGAAAAAACGCCGTAACATATACATTGTACACCATATAAGGCATATCTATGTAATATATATTATCGGTTTCCCTTCTCGGCCAATGCGCTGGTGCAGAAAGAGCCAGACTTTTGGCAGCAGGTACCAAAGAGGCTGGGCACTGGCTCCACGTGCTTCCTTCTCCCAAAATTGGGACATTTTTGGATCCCAACACCTTACGGCTCTCGGTTTGTCTTCGTCTGGGTATTCCGGTCTGCGCCCCTCATTGTTGCACATGTGGTTTAGTAGTAGACCGATTAGGGCAACATGGTCTGTCCTGCCAGAGGAGTGCAGGTCGATTCTCCAGACACGCCGCAATTAATGACATCATCCGTCGGTCTCTTGCCTCGATCAATGTGCCCGCCCTATTGGAGCCAACAGGGATATGCAGAAGCGACGGCAAGAGACCCGACGGAATGTCCTTAGTCCCTTGGAGTATGGGGCGGGTTCTAGTTTGGGATGCAACCTGCGTCGACACACTAGCCCCGTCCCATCTCCAAGTTACTTCCTTAAGGGCGGCAGCCGCTGCAACCGCGGCGGAAAATGGAAAGTTTGACAAGTATAGAGGTCTCAGCGCCGAATATTGCTTTGTCCCTTTTGGCGTTGAGACCCTAGGTCCTTGGGGCCCTAGCGCTCTGAGTCTTTTCAAAGATATTTCGAAGAGACTCAGAGACACTACAGGTGACCGGAGAGCGGGCAGTTACCTCGCTCAACGCATCTGTCTCGCAGTTCAGCGGGGTAACGCAGCCAGCGTCTTCGGCACCATGCCGAAGGGACCTTTTTTAGATTTAGTATAGTTTGTTTTTAGTCCTATTTTTGTATTATTTTATTATTTGAGTTAATGTTTAAAAAAATATATATTATACAATATCACTTCATTCCTTTCTTTTTTGGACAAAGAATTGCCATAAAAATTCAGCGCGAGAATGCCTACCTATTTAATATTTATCCTGGAAGAATTATTTTCACATTCCCGGTCAACTCATTCCACGAATTGTCTTCTATTTTTTATTTATTATAATAGTAAAGACAAAAATATAACTGAACTTATTTATGAAAACTTGTACAATAAAACTAACATAAACATTAAAACTAAATGAAAAAAGATGACGTTTTAATATAAAAAAAATACAAGATTTGAATAGAAATGTGAGTCAGACTCCCGTCACTTACCGTCACTTAGGGATTGGTATGTACTGTATTCGTACGTATGTATATTATAATTATTGTGTAAGTAATGAAAAAACCGAATACTTATCTAATAAAAATATATTGATTCATCTATTCCTCAAGTACAATTTTAAGTTTGCCGTTTGACAACTATTGTCCTTTTTTTATTAACTATATATATTTATTTACAATAATTAGAATAATAAAAGTACTATGTCTTTTTTTATTATATATTTGTTTTTAAATCTCGTTAATTCGAGACAATGATGGAATTTGGCTGTTGCCACTTATAATAGCCGTCTGTCTAGACAGATGTCTGTCAGTGATATATTAAAAAAAAAAAAGGTTTTAGGAAGAGGTTTTATGAAACATTCAAAATGATTTTCCCGCTACAACAACCGATAACAAAAACAAATACGTTATTTGTTTTTCACATTTAAATAACAATGACTTAAACGAATTCTAATGTAAAATTAAGTCGAGTGTAAATGCTTTTATTTCAGTATTACATAATAATTTCCGTAAAACGTTACAAATTACATCATTATTTACATGCTAATCTTAGTTTGACATTCTAATTAACTTATTATTTCGTTTGTAATAGTACATTTCAATACTAGTGAAAAAAATTTTTTTTTCGACGAGGGTGAACGTTGGAGCCCGAGTGAAACGAGGGTGACAATCAACCGAGTCTTGAAGAAGTTTTTACATGAGTATCGAACCTAATTTTTCATAGCAAGTGCCTTAAAAAGCGAAATTTACGCACGCGAAGCGTGCGAAAAGTGCACTTTTTACGCACTAGTTAGGAAAAAAATATTTAAGATGTCCCATGCATTTCCATACTCTTCGCCGGTATTCGTTTTGTTATACCACTGTACTAGAAAAGTGTGTTAAAAAAAAACTTCTTCCACTTGTCTATGTCTCTAAAGATGTTTCATATTATATTACTTAACTAAATTATATAAATGAAAAAAAAAAAAAATTAGAAAAAAGAAATGAAAAACAAGAACAAATTATAAAACAAATCTAATTCTTAAATTGGCCCTTGCGGCATGGTGCCGAGGATGCTGGCAGCGTTTCCTCACTGAACTGCAATGCCTTTGCATTGAGCGTGGAAACAGCCAGCACTCTTGTCACTGGTGACACCAGCCGTTTAGTCAACTGGCGGTACAGGCCTTATGCTGTTCGACCCCACGGACCGAGGGTCGCGATGCCAAAGGCAACAAAGTTATTGGTGTTGCGACCCCTTTATTTTCGATTTCAGAGAGCCTACATATAACACTTGTTTTATATTAAAACTTCACAAATGTGTATTTTCTTCTAAGTTTTTTTTTTTTTTGTAAGAGTTTAAAACTGGCCCCAAGTTTAACGAAGCGACAATAACTAATTCAGATTGTGACTATAACAATGTGACATTTTGACAAAGGTATTAGTTGCTTATAAGTTTTAAATATTAAAATATGCAAAAACTTCAAACGAAATAGGTCACATGTTTTAGAACATAAAGGGCAATATGGGCCTCTACAGATTTCCTTCTTAACGCAGGACTTAATGAGCGCATTAGCATAAGTGTCCCCTCTGGTTCGTGTGCATGTTGCATGGTGGTAAGACTTTTACCTCGAACGCCATCTTTATTATCATATAACGATTATCTGATGACAGTATCCGAGCACAATTTTTTTTTTGGTATTATATGAATAATGTTGGTAATTTTATCTGGTACATTTTTTTGGTATAAGTATTAAATTATAAGAAATACTTTGTATTTTCTTAAATAACTTATAATTTTTTTTTATGACTTAGGCAGCAAACGAGCAGACGGATTGCCTGATGGTAAGCAATTACCGTCGCCCATGGGCACCCGCAACACCAGAGGAGTCACAAGCGCGTTGCCGGCCTTTAAGGGGGGTTGGAGCTCTGGGAACCTTACTCACCATCAGGAACACAACACTACATACCTGAAAGGTAGCAGTGCTATTATGGCTGTGGTCTTCTGTACGGAGGAGGTACTTCCCCAGTTGGGCTGCCCCAGATTCAAGCGTGATGGTCATCGCTGTGCCCTACCTCTCTAAAATATATTATTATATTAACTTATTATATTAACTTATATTAATTATAATTTTATCATTGTTAGTCATTTAAAGATTATTATTTAGTTAATAGATTATTTTAATCGGTGATTGTAAACAATTAAAACAACATTAAAAACTTCAACCAGTGAAGTTGTAATTATTATTAGAAGGTCTTTATAAAGCTCTATTTTATTTTTATTTTTCGTGTCATTCAAACAGACAGACATGGAAAAACTATACGGATTCCTAAAAAGTGACACCATATGTTATTTAAAACAGTCCTGCTCTAAAACAATTCGTGGTCGTTAGTAGTGACTATTCGAATATATTACAATAAATATTATGTGAAAACAAAAATAATCTTGTTTAGGTTAACAAACTAGGGTAACTGTCCGGTTCCTATTTGGTATATTGTAAAAGTATACAGAGTAGTCTAAAATAACAACCACGTATGCCTTTGAGCTGCCCAAACTCAACACAACAACATATTGGGATAAATGGTCGTCCAAAGTATCAGTACTTTAACATGTAACTGACCAAACCTTCTTTACAGAGTTTTGTTCAAGCTAACAGGTTTGACTACGAGTATAAATAAAAACATAATTCAAAGTATACATTTTCTTAACGTTTATCTCAGTTCCAATGACTACAAAATTTTAGGTTGATAAATATTTACTTTACATGTATAATAACATTACTTATTTATAACATGTCAGTATTGTATTAGCCTGTTACCTCCTCATACATAAATCGGGAGTATTATTTTATGAAATCTCAGTATTCACTTATTCTGGAAGAAAATAATTACATTAATATTTCATTTCGGCTCAGTAAATTGTTAATTTGTCTCCAAAGATTTAAGCAATTTTTAAATGTGTCTTTTTAGATGAGTCTGCAAGAAAGTTGTCCATTGTCTAAATTATTATTTATATTTGCACAGAGTGTAGAAATATTTTAAAGCCCTTCTATTTTTTTAAGTAAGTACTTGTCGTTACCTAAAAATGTTTGCATTTCAGTTACTTTTAGAGCTTATTTATAATAGGCTTATATTTTATTTGATGGAGTGGTAAAATCTAAACCTTGTTTTATGGTATTTTCTTGAATTAGCTTTATTTTATTGAATGTCCATTAAGGTTAGTAATAATAAAATAATTTCAGACCTTTCTAATTTCAGAAAATGATAAGGCCATTGAAAATTAATTATGCTGAGATATAAATAATTTCAACAAAAACAGAGATTCTGAAAATTTAATATTGTCTGTGAAAATAATACTAATACTTAATTTAATTACCGAAATATTGACGAGGATAATTGGAGAATGTAACTATTATATGCCTTGTGAAGTGCAAATATGTAATTTTAACAACTATTAATCTGTTACTAGTACAGTTCAGTTTCAAATTCATTTCCAAAATTTCAGGACCAAACTAAAAAAATCACTTCCTCATCAATAACTGTTCGTTAAGTTACGATCGTAGTCAGTCAGCAGCAGAAATTACTATACGGCCGAGGTGTTTAAAATGTCACGACTTAATATTTAAAATAATAAAAGCGTGTCAAGATTATTTTAAACAGCTAGTCAACTTAGTAAATTCTACTGCTGACTGCAAGATTAATACATGTCAACAAACAGCATTAGTACAAAATAAACAGCAGTTTCAACTGTCACAATTCTGCTGGCCAAGTGACCAATGCTGGCATGACAAAGCTGACTTGATCCTTTTGATGGATGTTCCAATGTTACGTGCTACTTGGCAACATTTCAACATGCTTACGGGACTTATTCTCGAATGTACGCTTGAGGTAGTAACATATACAAGCATTAATTAAATTACCTAGATTGTAAATCAAAATATTAACGTTGTAAAGAAAAACAAAGAGATATTCGATATTCATATTGAGCACAAAATCTACCTTTGTAGGTATATTAAAATATTACAACTGGCTAAAAGGATCATTGTTAGAACAACGGTGCTACGGTGATTGTAAGAAATATTTTTTGTTAATTTTTAATCATCGATACATAAAAAAAAGTTTTTAGCGTATAAACGTAGCAGAGCAGCTAGCAACTCGTTGTGCCATTATTGGGGCAAATGGATCCGGGGGCCAAAGAGCAAAAGTAATATACTTTAATGTTAAAACGCTGCATCACTTCTTGTGATCACTGTGGCTTCGAGTTTTACATATTAAATAAAATAAAAAAAATAGCTCACCTGTAGTTGGAGCATCAACTGCTCCCTACTCTAAATTCGCGGGCTGCGGCAAAACGTTGGACGTGTCTTTCGAAGCAGATAAGCATACGTGAAAGACATGTAAACGAAAAGAAATAAGGAAAGCGCTAATAAACTAAGAAGTTGAATATATAAAAAAAAAAAACATTTCACTAAGACTGGTACGAAACAGTAGCTTATCCTTAAAATGGGGTCCTGCTTACGTCTCCTAAGTCAACCTGTATACCGGGTGTGGCCTGTAATAGGAGCTTTAACTTTACGCATCATTTCTACACAAAAAACGTAGCAACATTTGTTCTACGACTTTTGAAAATAACTTATAGTTTAATAAATATTAATAAAAAACGATTTTCCAAGTAAGCAATGTATTGCAAAAACTATGAAGTTTGTAGGCTGACAGTAAACGTCAACTAGACTATTGGATGCTGTTCATTGATAATACTATTTACTTTGTTCAAAAAAATCACAAGTAAAATATTACCCAATTATTTAAAGTTGTAGAACAAATGTTGTTACGTTTGTGGTGTAGAAGCGATCCCTAAATTTTTTGCTCCTATTACAGGCCGCACCCGGTATTGATTGTATATTCTATGATGATCGATCGATAATGTTTTCAGTGCGATCCATTTTATTTTTCTCAATTATTCTTTCTGCTCGCTAAACGCAGAAATTATCTAACATTTTGATAGATGAGTTAGTTTTGATTCTGGAATTGTCTTTGTGTTGCGGCCTGTTACTTGTTGGTCTGTTAAGTTCCAAGAACATACACACGGTATTTTAACTTTACTCAAAGAACATTTGGTATTATATTTTCATTTCCGAATGCATCCTAAGGCCTTGCAGTATCACGACACATTCGCGTATTGCGGTCACTGCATCAAACGAACTGAGTCACAATACTTACTTAACCATCGGTGACATGAGTGAATAATTTGGCCATCATTTCACTAAACATACATTAATACGCAAATATTAGGTATATTTTAAAACTGTTCAAAAAATAAGTTGAAATTATTGAAACCATGACTTTGATTTTAAAACTTACAAAATGTATATGATGTTATTTTGTTAAAATATGTCGATTTTTCTTGATTTAGATCCTTAATTTTAAAAGCATTCGATTTAAAAAATCAAACAGAAAAAATGATCATAATATATATCAAAATATAAAATTCAGTGCATGTTTAACGTAATAAGTAGGTATGGTTTTTTTTTATAACTACACAGGCTTATCCATATTAGTCATTACGTTGGACGTCAAAGTGACATAAAATGCCACCAGTCGCCGATCATTAATGATCAAGTATAATATTTATAGTTTATTGAGTATACGGAATTATGATGCGTACGAGTATGACGCAACAGCATACAAGTTCCGAAGAAGTTTGTTTGCTTTCGCTGACTCGTTCAAGACGGTAAGAGACAGGCGGTTTTTGTTTAACTTTTTAATTTTGTATGACCTGATTCTAAATATAATAATTATTGTTTATGTGAAAAGTTGAAATTTCTTTTTTTTATACACATATATGAAAATGATATCCAGTCAAAGTATTCATCAGCAGTCGGGTATAAATAATAACGGAGTACCATTTATAGCTGGTCCAGCTATCAAGTGGATTTCTACTGTAAAAAAATTTAGTACCTACACTGCAGTGACCTTGTTGATAAATAAATATAAATAAATAAAATATTTCCGGACAATCTGACACAAATCGACCTAGTCCTACGGTAAGCTCAGTAAGGCTTGTGTTGTACTAGGCGACGATATATATAATAGATAGATACATATAATTACTTAAATACATAGAAAACATCCATGACTCACGAACAAATATCTGTGCTCATCACAAATAAATGCCCTGACTGGGAATCGAACCCAGGACCATCGGCTTCATAGGCAGGGTCACTACCCACTAGGCCAGAACGGTCGCCAAATATAAATATATGTATGCATGATAAATACATGTACTGAATTTTACAATGGCAGAGATCACTATATCGAGTAATTTTTACATTATTCCTAATTTTAAGTAGCTGAACACATATTCTGGGTCAACTGGTTAGCAAATGTCAGCGTCGTAGGGAAATATCCAAAGTGCGGTTGTCAACATTAGCGACACTCCGGCTTTGGTGTAAACAAGCGCAAACATCAAAACGAACCTTAAATCTTGGTCTTTAAGGTAGAAATTCCGTCGTGTTGTAAATACAAATGTTAGTCGAAAACGCGACGCAGCGCAAGATTGATAGACTAGCCTGTGAATGAACTTAGCAAATATACCTACGGATTTTTGGTTGGAGATAAATCCTTCGGTTGGATTAAACTGATACAATTTGAAAGGGCAACACAATTTATATTCCGATTGGATTTGGATGCCAACTTGTGACGTATGTCGTCAACTAGCTAGGAGATTGACTATTTCGCATGTCGCTATTCGTTTATGTTGCGGAATCCTTATTTTAAGAGTTTGTTTGTGTACTCATATGTTTTCTAGAAACTTTGTGATAAGATATAAGACGCAACGGGTCATTCAACTTTACATCCAACTATGCGATAGGGTATAGTAATACCCGTCCACCAATGTACAGCTAAGAGTATTGCAGTTTGTACATACGAGTATAATCATCAATAATAAATTCACTGATAAATATAAAAAAATCCATGCAAATGATGTCAGTAGGAAGATATATTATGTTCTAGATTTATGTAAACATCCTAGTTTACATAATCATAATTTAGTCTCACAATAAAGCTGTGCTAACAGAATCCTTTTCTATTAACCGCCTTATAACTTTTGCAAACAAAAATAAACCATTTCTGGTAAGTATTTGCGTAGTGAACTCGTCCGGAAAGTCACACATTGACCCTTAACTATACAAGTAGTCAAGACCAAAATATCGATACGGCCAAAACATCAAAATATATATACGTGCACCTTATGCTCGTACTATTAGGATACATGTATACATATTTTGGCACATTGGCCGTATTAGTATAATTTTCTTTGCATCTCAGTATTATCGTTCTTCAAGTTTCGTAGTACGTAATATTAGTCTTGTTAAGAAATGTTTCCTTAGGCAGTTAAGACGAGTAATATGATAAGTACTTACCTATATGTAAATAAGCCGTAAGTAAGAATGATAAAATATATGTTGAAGATTTTTCATCATCATTTTAGCCGTAATTCATCCACTGCTAGACATAGGCCTCCCCCAAATGTAACTAGTACCGTCTTGCGGGGGTAGTTCCCATAGTCGCCAAAAGATGTCCAATGAAGCAGTTGGATTGTTTTTGTAAAGATCCCTTAAATTATACACGAGTTTGTAAGGTTATTAAAATTTACCTATATTTTCTTATTTATGAACCAGATATACTTCTTTATAGTCCGGCTAGTAAAGTCAGCAGCAAAAGCGGGTGAAGTATTCAAAATGACCGACACGTGCTCACATTCTCTTGACAATAGAAATGCATTGACCTCATTTTGAACACATAAACCGCTTAGCCACTTCTGCTGCTGACTGTACACGATTCGCGCTACAGTCTCTCGCGTCTCGCTATACGAGTAGTTAGAAAAGGGTGAGTCTATCTCACCACGACATACTGTCGAGCCAACCATATATAGGCGGTCGTAGTAGTACCGCCCAAAAATTATGTATATTTGTAGAGCTAATTAATCGGTAATGTAATCCAAGGAACAGCCAAAATTGCATGGAAAACCTTAGCTCGAAGTTGCAACTTAGGCTTTGAAAATAATGAAAAATGATAAATAAATAATAGGTACTAATTATCCCGTTATTTACTAGGACCGCAGTACCACTAACATGAGTTACCACAATTAACATAAGTCACTTTTTCTGTCAGTTTGTTAGGTTCTGTCATACAAATAGTTTACAGAGACGCTGGTACAGTCGACGTCAACTTTTGCATCTTATTACAAAGGATTAAGGTGAAAAAGTGTAAACGTATCTTTGTCGTCAACTGTACATTTTTGATAAGTGTGGTAGAGGTAGGTACAGTTATAACTGCATGAAAAGTGCGATAGTAAAATACTACCACGGACAGCAGTGGTGCAGTAAAACTGTATTTTTGCCTCAATTTGTTCTGCTCATGCTTCGAACCACGATATTAATTTAAATATAATCGCGGCTAAGGCTAAAATCGTATATCCTATATCGGTTTCGTCAGAGCCGGTTTACAATAATGACATGCAAACCATTCCGTTCTAAAAATATATACTTATATTTTTCAGCGTGTCTTCGTAATCGTACGCAGATTTAAAATAATTCTAGATGATTAAAATTTTAATTAAAAAAGTTATTTTACGAACAAAATTCTGATTTAGAAGAGTTATCAAAATGACATCCCCTCCCGCGGGTGTCGTAAGAGGCGAAAAAGGGAAAACCGACAGATGGGCAGCAGCGACAGTCGAAACAGAATCAACAGCTAATGCGGTCGCCAACCCGCCTGCCAACCCTGGCAATCAAGTTATATATAGGTTTCTTACGGCTGATCAAAATATCTCAAAGACTTTAATGAGTTCATTGGTAACTGATATATTTTTATGAGTTTGTTGGTTTGTGTACATAGATTTTATCTACTTCTTATGTTTGTTTTGGCATGGTTTTGGCAAAAAATTTATCTGATATTATGACGGGAAGACTGGTCTCACACGGATTGGTTTGACTTCTACAGTCGCCATCAGATATATCGGATCTGTGGAGAATATCTGAACATGCACTTTATCGACAATAGAAATGTTGTATATTCTTTATTCTTTATTCTTTATTCTTTATTCAAGTAAAATTTTACAGCATTACAGCTAGGGGGCGCCAAAGCGCTGTAAAATTAAATATATAAAGCTAGGTACTTAAATTATATTAATAAAATTATATAATTAATATGATAATAATAATCAATTAATAATTATTGTAATGTTAATTCGCAAAAAAGTAAGAATTTTTTTAAGAGTTTATAATGTTTGTCGGCAAATAAGTCGCAGTCTGGTGCAAAAATTAGGAAGTTGTTAAGAAGTGTTCGGGATCGGACGATTGGCGAGTATTGGTTTGTAATTGTGTGAGAGGTTTCATTCGCGAGGAGGCGGTGTCTACGACCACGTAAGTAGTTGTCGGGAACAAATAAGGAAGTCATGTGTATATCTAATGGCGACTGTAGGTATGTATCAAACAAACATTAAACAATTGCCAAATATAGAATCCTAAATTTTAAGCCCCGTATCCTAGTCGGTAGTTACCTTGCCTGCTAAACAAGAAGTTTAGGGTTCAAATCCTGACAAGGGTATTTTTATGCAAACCTAGTGTAATTGATTAAATATTGCAGGCAGATTCTGGATGTGGCGGGCTGATGACAGGGCGCTATGGTCCTCTATAGGGGAGGGCTTTTTACGGACGACATACCTGAAAGGTAGCAGTGCTATTATGGCTGTGGTCTTCTGTAAGGAGGAGGTAATTCCCCAGTTGGGCTTCTCCAGACTCCAGCGTGATGGTACTTCGCTGTGCCCTACCTCTCATTGTCGGACGTAGTTTAAGGACATACCCGGGTCCAAGATAGGGCTATGTCCAGCAGTGTACTACTATAGCCTGATGATGATGAAACCTTAGAAAAATTGGCTGAGCCTCACGGTATTTGTGACGTGAGAAACAAACTAGATAAAAAAATGTTAATTGGCAGATAAACAAACTAGTGACTCCTAGGTCACGTATCGGAAATATACGAGTATGCGGAGTTGTATTGTCATAACTACTTTCCGTATCTAGTTGCGATAGTCAACACCCGGGAAACAGGTTCGTGATCAAATAATGTAATACCAATTCAATGTTCATGCGTGCCTGTTCTATTACACAATGTCCTGATGTCCTGAACATCCGTATTCACTGCTGGACATAAGCGTTCCCCATAATACCCACACAGCAAGCGATCTCTGATCATGAGGGGTCCAAAGTCATAATCGCCGCGCTTGTAAGGTGGGTTGGCGATCGCAGTATGTTTCTCCGTTCAGAGACGCTGTTGTACGTCTGCCGGTGTATTTGCCTGCAGGTTTTGCTAATCTGTTTAAATATCCTTCTAGGTTAATTTATATTTTAAGTGCATTACTTAAGTTCAAAAAGCGTACTTCGCATATGCTGAGTGGATCCCTTTTTGAAATAACGTATGTTAAAGTGAGTGTTAAGTTGAGAGAAATTCAGATTCTAAAGGTGAAAGATTTTTCGAATTAGTCTCTATAGTTTCGGAGGCTATCCGATACATACAAATAAACAAAAAATGCACCGCCTACAATCTTCTCTGCTTTGCCCAAAAGTTAACTGGTAGAGAATGCCTCATAGCATTAAGATCACCTTTTGTACATTAGTTTTTATTGATTAAATAAATAAACAAACAATCAAATCATGTCGTGTGGTGCCAGCTGAGAAGAGCAGCACCCCATCTCCTCCCACACTTACTGTCGGTCGAGATTGATATCAAAAGCAACTGTGGTTTCAACCCGCTTGCCAAGCATAGCGACTACGGCCAATCCGCAAAAGATGGTACAAGACATATGTATTTGGGAGAGGCCTATGTCCAGCGGTGGACATAGGTCTTACGGCTGAAGTTATGAAACAAATAATAAAATATTTTCTCTCTTTTATACAAGATAAACAAATGCAACTTCGGTCTTATTTGTACACACTACCATGCGTTTGTGAATGAGGGTCCTACGTTTAACACGCCGAGCATGTAGTTACCAAGCGCGTTTTATTGAAAGTTTATGTCATTATAATTAGACGACGTAAATGTTTCGCAATTGTTATCATTACCTTTTAACCTTTACAATACGTGATCATTGTTTATATTAGAAGTATATATATATGTTTCTGATGAATATATATCTGTATTGTTTGCGTTATCATTGAAATAAATTTTTATTCAATTAGACCTTAGAGGGGGGGGGAGCTCTAGGAACCATACTCACAAGGAACACAGCACTGCATACCAAAAAAATAGTAGCTGTGTTATTAAATATGGCTGTGGTCTTCTTTAAGGAGGAAATATTACACCAGTCGGGCTACCCAGATTCATGCGTAGTCATGATTCGCTGTACCCTACCTCACATTGTTGGACGTAGTTTAAGGACATTAATCTTATGACATGTAAGTGTAATTTAAAAAATCAGACAATAGACATCATAGAAGCTTATGATTCGCCTTTAGTGCCGAATTATATAATAACATATAACAGTCTGGCTTAAGGTCATTTCTTTATGTGTAGGGCACAGTTTATGAGTCATGGATATTTTCTATGTATTTAAGTATTTGTATATCTGTATATCTTTGGATGAGCACCCACGACACTAGCCTTCTTGAGCTTACCGCGGGGCTCAGCCAATTTGTGTATGAAAATCCTGTGATATATAATATAAATAAACAGTTTTATTGTGATAGATTCATGATAGCTCCCTAGTACTTGAAACATGATACTTCCTCACTTTGTAAGCGTGGTTGGATTCTAGGTATAAATATTTGTATAAATGTGTTTGTGCAGATTGAGAACGATGATGTGTTATCTAATTCGTATAAATACATGATATATTGATATATTGTATTGTTTATATTTATTGATGACTCACACTATCTGTGGTCCGCGACAGATAAGAAACAGCGGTTCCATTTAAATCTTTCAATTATTTTTTTATTCAACCATTATATAATATGAAATAATGTTCAAATACATAGTAAGAAACTTCTGATCCTTAGGGGACTTACGTGAGTATATGTTTAAGCATATTAAAAAAATAAAATTAAAATTCATTTCTTTCCAGATGACAAAGACCCATAGACAGAAACAGAAAATTAAAAAAAATAAATTAATATTAAATAAATTTATTTCCAAATTATAATAAAATAATTAATTATTACCATAATTAAAATAAAAACAATACATATTTTTTAATTTAAAACAATAACAATTTAATACGTCTTATGTATATAGTTTTTGTTAGAGTTTTAATTATTCTAATTTTAAAATTAGCAACAGTATCAATCCAGCCTATTATAATGAAATCAAATGGGAACAGAATTTTTTTATTACATAACTGTTAGGGCTAGCAATGTTTCGGCTCACACAAAAATGCGCACGCAAAATAAAATAAGTATCTGACACAAGTGAACGATCTGTTTGTTATTGATAAGCTGTAGGTTTAAGCAGGAGTGGAACATTTTACGAGATTATAATTAGAATAAAATACGGCAAATTTCACAGCCTTGACGTCAGATAATATTTGAATCGCGAACAGATTATTAATATCAAATCATCATCATCATTCGCAGCTATTTATTGTCCGCTAGTAATAATCATACATCGTTATCGCGGGAGCGAATTCGATTTGACAGTAATGAAAGATTATAAAAAACAGTCAAAAACAGAAATGACATTCGTGTAGAGAACGTTTATACCTACGACTTTAAAAATGTATAATTATTTTATTGAATATCAATTTTAAAAACGCACCCATTACAACAGTGGCAGTCGAAAGATCATTTAGCCAGTTAAAATGGATATTTACTGCACGACGCCGTAGATTATTAGTAGATAATTTTTAGAAACAGAGAATTTTTTTGTCATATATTACGAAAATCACTTAAGATCAACAAAAAGTAAATACAGTCGTATTAAATTAAAACATTTATATTTATTTAAGTTGATATGTCAATTTCAGGTATTTTTTTACTAACAGAGTGTAAAGCAAGATTTATTAACATTATGCAGCAAAAACTTCGTGCTAGTTATGATGAACTTCTTGGAGGCTTATAATATGTAGGCAGAAAAGTCTGTTTTTCCTAAATGGACAGTCTGTTTTACTACTTCTACAACAAATTTATATTTGCTCCCGCGATAACGATGTATGGTAATAATATAAGTCACACAGTATTCATTGACATGTGGGGCCTTACAGCGGCTGCACGTCTTACTTTATAGTATTTCAACAGCTTTACTCGGGCTTATAAAGAAAAGGCAAAGCCATATTAGATGGCCTCGCACCGCGAACATCGAAGTTCGTTTACCTCTTTTACTCCAATTAAGGTGTCATGAGAATGACGGAGATAATCGTCCGAAGTTTACGAATAACGATTTGCGGTAGCGCCGAAGCTGAGTCTCATCTAACAAAAAACCTAACCCACTGCTATTAGTACAGTCAGCGTCATATAGTTAGTTGCAATCAGTATAACGAAATATAACAATACAGATCTTTATTTTTATAGCAGTAAGGATGTGTATCGATATATTTGGCCATACTGACTGTAACTAACTATATGACGCTGACTGTATGCACCTATATTTTACACTTGACTTTAATATAGAATAAACAAGGTCACGTATTACATATCTTTATCGGTTCACGGCATCCAATGTACAGCATCCCAAAATTGAAAATTTAAAATATTCCTTAAATGGCACCTTTATAAAAGAACGGGGACATAACGACAGAGAGAATGGCGAACAGGTTTTTTTGGAACTACATAAATTATTACGTGTTTTATAAATATGTTATAGTTGAAAAACTTAGCTAAAGCACCTGACCTTTGTAGTAGTAACGTGTGTACACGCATGTCGGCGTTCTATATTCAAACTTTGGCGTAAGTTCCATATTATCAATTCTCTGCACAACTAGGTATATAGACCAGGTCTTTCAGTTAAATTTTTGGCCTTTAGTCTGAATATTTCGGGCGGTTAAAATTAATTTAACAAGCATTTTCTGTAATTTAGATACCAATGGCGTATCAAACATTTTAAATTACAACCTAAGACATTAGGTTAAATTAACTCTCACAATTTTCAAATATACCAAATTTTTTTCAGACATTTCGAAAGTACTGCGATTTCCATGTTTTTTTTTTTTAATACAAGACTGACCAGCGTTTGACCTCAGTCACACCTGATGGTAAGTGACGACGAGGTCGAAGGTGTAGCACGATGGTTCCAATAGAAAACTGCGGTTGCGATCCTCGGTCTGTTACCTACCTGGTTCTTTGGCTATTCAACGTGGGAATGCGGCGGGCATCTTTGGGACGTTTGAACCGTGTACGTATCAGACTAGACACTAGTATGGACATGATGTTAATTTTCTTTGTTTGACATTACCATTTTTATTTCAATTTATTCAATATCACTTAGAATTTGTGTTTATCATCTTCATCATATACAGCCAAAGGACGTCCAATGCTGGACATAGGCCTCCCCCAAAGCGACTTACAATGACTGGTTTTGTGCCACCCTGACCCATTGAATTCCCCGTGCTATATGATTTTAAAGAATAAAAACGGATTTTTAGAGCTAGTGAGGCGAAAACAAACTTTCATGTATACAGTATGTGTCTACAACCCTGGCTTTTTAAAGGAGGTTAATATAACGTATATTTATGATGTAACCATGATATTAATTTAATTTATAAACTAAATTTCAGACTTTGTTAACTTTCTAACAAAATTTTAATTGCCAGCAATGTAAAGCACAGTAATTTGACGTACTTGTCAAAGTGTTAACTAGGTGTAAATATCAGTCAACAGATACTTTGATTATTATGAAGAGTACCTATTTCAAGAGTTAGCGATACAAGTATCTGCACTTAAGATAACTACGGCAAAGAAATAGCACTTGTACACGTTTGATAAAAACTTTATTATCTACAATTCAATAAAACTTAAATACGAACATATCATTTACATTTAATTCAGCTAAACTCTGTTTATTCTGTGTTCAATGTGTCGGCCACCCTGATTACGACACAATTCATAACGTCTTGTAATTGAATTATGAATTGTTTGAAAGTCGATACTTTCTTGCAGTTTCTGAAAAGCTGCTGTTATTTTGTCTTTCATAATGTCTACAGTTTCACTGTCGGTAGCGAACACTTCATTTTTGACAGCACCCCACAAAAAAAAATCCAAAGGGGTTAGATCAGGGCTCCTGGGCGGCCAGTGCCTGTGTCCAAAGCGTCCGATCCAGCGTTGGCCAAAAATCTCGTTCAACCTTTCCCGCACAACTATGGTCGAATGTGCAGGAGCACCGTCCAGCTGATACCACGTTTCATTACGATTCTCTTCGGGAAGAGTATTTAAATAGTCTAAGAGTGGACCATTTATCAAATCTAAGAACCTCCGCGTGTTTAGAGTCCCATCAATAAAAATAGGCCCGATGATCCTGTTGTTATGAATAGCTGCCCACACGTTAACTGTCCACCGGTACTGATGAGAAGTCTCTCGGAACACATGGGGATTATTTTCTTTATCTTCCCAGTAATGTGTGTTTCTGCGGTTCCACATTCCGTTTCGAGAAAAAGTACTTTCGTCGGTCCATATTATTTTTTGTTGAAAGTCATTTTCATCGACACATTTTTGTAAAAACCAATCGCAGTAATGTTGCCTTATTGGCAAATCCCTAGGGAGTAATTTTTGTACCTTTAATAACTTGAAAGGATGTTTGCGGTTCCTTTTTAAAACCCTGTGCACAGTTTTGTTACCCTTACGGAACATTCGGCCCGCAACACGAGTACTTGACGTTGGGACTTGCCTAAAGTGCCTGAGAATCCTTTCTTCAAGTTGCACTGGCACAATTGCGTTCATAGCCCCTTCAGGCTGACCAGGGACTATCGGCTTGTTATCACGCACTCGCTGTAGAGCCGCTGTTATCACTCGAGCATTGTGTGGATGTTGTCTGTTTGGGAAGCGTTCGCGATAAAGTCTTAAGGCGTGAGCTGCATTTCCGCGTGTCTCGCCGTAAATTAGAAGCATGTCGGCCAATTCCCGTGAATCGTAAACCATTTTGCAGAAAAACGAATATCAAATTTGAAACACCCGGGAAACAGGTTCGTGATCAAATAATGTAATACCAATTCAATGTTCATGCGTGCCTGTTCTATTACACAATGTCCTGATGTCCTGAACATCCGTATTCACTGCTGGACATAAGCGTTCCCCATAATACCCACACAGCAAGCGATCTCTGATCATGAGGGGTCCAAAGTCATAATCGCCGCGCTTGTAAGGTGGGTTGGCGATCGCAGTATGTTTCTCCGTTCAGAGACGCTGTTGTACGTCTGCCGGTGTATTTGCCTGCAGGTTTTGCTAATCTGTTTAAATATCCTTCTAGGTTAATTTATATTTTAAGTGCATTACTTAAGTTCAAAAAGCGTACTTCGCATATGCTGAGTGGATCCCTTTTTGAAATAACGTATGTTAAAGTGAGTGTTAAGTTGAGAGAAATTCAGATTCTAAAGGTGAAAGATTTTTCGAATTAGTCTCTATAGTTTCGGAGGCTATCCGATACATACAAATAAACAAAAAATGCACCGCCTACAATCTTCTCTGCTTTGCCCAAAAGTTAACTGGTAGAGAATGCCTCATAGCATTAAGATCACCTTTTGTACATTAGTTTTTATTGATTAAATAAATAAACAAACAATCAAATCATGTCGTGTGGTGCCAGCTGAGAAGAGCAGCACCCCATCTCCTCCCACACTTACTGTCGGTCGAGATTGATATCAAAAGCAACTGTGGTTTCAACCCGCTTGCCAAGCATAGCGACTACGGCCAATCCGCAAAAGATGGTACAAGACATATGTATTTAGAGAGGCCTATGTCCAGCGGTGGACATAGGTCTTACGGCTGAAGTTATGAAACAAATAATAAAATATTTTCTCTCTTTTATACAAGATAAACAAATGCAACTTCGGTCTTATTTGTACACACTACCATGCGTTTGTGAATGAGGGTCCTACGTTTAACACGCCGAGCATGTAGTTACCAAGCGCGTTTTATTGAAAGTTTATGTCATTATAATTAGACGACGTAAATGTTTCGCAATTGTTATCATTACCTTTTAACCTTTACAATACGTGATCATTGTTTATATTAGAAGTATATATATATGTTTCTGATGAATATATATCTGTATTGTTTGCGTTATCATTGAAATAAATTTTTATTCAATTAGACCTTAGAGGGGGGGGGGGAGCTCTAGGAACCATACTCACAAGGAACACAGCACTGCATACCAAAAAAATAGTAGCTGTGTTATTAAATATGGCTGTGGTCTTCTTTAAGGAGGAAATATTACACCAGTCGGGCTACCCAGATTCATGCGTAGTCATGATTCGCTGTACCCTACCTCACATTGTTGGACGTAGTTTAAGGACATTAATCTTATGACATGTAAGTGTAATTTAAAAAATCAGACAATAGACATCATAGAAGCTTATGATTCGCCTTTAGTGCCGAATTATATAATAACATATAACAGTCTGGCTTAAGGTCATTTCTTTATGTGTAGGGCACAGTTTATGAGTCATGGATATTTTCTATGTATTTAAGTATTTGTATATCTGTATATCTTTGGATGAGCACCCACGACACTAGCCTTCTTGAGCTTACCGCGGGGCTCAGCCAATTTGTGTATAAAAATCCTGTGATATATAATATAAATAAACAGTTTTATTGTGATAGATTCATGATAGCTCCCTAGTACTTGAAACATGATACTTCCTCACTTTGTAAGCGTGGTTGGATTCTAGGTATAAATATTTGTATAAATGTGTTTGTGCAGATTGAGAACGATGATGTGTTATCTAATTCGTATAAATACATGATATATTGATATATTGTATTGTTTATATTTATTGATGACTCACACTATCTGTGGTCCGCGACAGATAAGAAACAGCGGTTCCATTTAAATCTTTCAATTATTTTTTTATTCAACCATTATATAATATGAAATAATGTTCAAATACATAGTAAGAAACTTCTGATCCTTAGGGGACTTACGTGAGTATATGTTTAAGCATATTAAAAAAATAAAATTAAAATTCATTTCTTTCCAGATGACAAAGACCCATAGACAGAAACAGAAAATTAAAAAAAATAAATTAATATTAAATAAATTTATTTCCAAATTATAATAAAATAATTAATTATTACCATAATTAAAATAAAAACAATACATATTTTTAATTTAAAACAATAACAATTTAATACGTCTTATGTATATAGTTTTTGTTAGAGTTTTAATTATTCTAATTTTAAAATTAGCAACAGTATCAATCCAGCCTATTATAATGAAATCAAATGGGAACAGAATTTTTTTATTACATAACTGTTAGGGCTAGCAATGTTTCGGCTCACACAAAAATGCGCACGCAAAATAAAATAAGTATCTGACACAAGTGAACGATCTGTTTGTTATTGATAAGCTGTAGGTTTAAGCAGGAGTGGAACATTTTACGAGATTATAATTAGAATAAAATACGGCAAATTTCACAGCCTTGACGTCAGATAATATTTGAATCGCGAACAGATTATTAATATCAAATCATCATCATCATTCGCAGCTATTTATTGTCCGCTAGTAATAATCATACATCGTTATCGCGGGAGCGAATTCGATTTGACAGTAATGAAAGATTATAAAAAACAGTCAAAAACAGAAATGACATTCGTGTAGAGAACGTTTATACCTACGACTTTAAAAATGTATAATTATTTTATTGAATATCAATTTTAAAAACGCACCCATTACAACAGTGGCAGTCGAAAGATCATTTAGCCAGTTAAAATGGATATTTACTGCACGACGCCGTAGATTATTAGTAGATAATTTTTAGAAACAGAGAATTTTTTTGTCATATATTACGAAAATCACTTAAGATCAACAAAAAGTAAATACAGTCGTATTAAATTAAAACATTTATATTTATTTAAGTTGATATGTCAATTTCAGGTATTTTTTTACTAACAGAGTGTAAAGCAAGATTTATTAACATTATGCAGCAAAAACTTCGTGCTAGTTATGATGAACTTCTTGGAGGCTTATAATATGTAGGCAGAAAAGTCTGTTTTTCCTAAATGGACAGTCTGTTTTACTACTTCTACAACAAATTTATATTTGCTCCCGCGATAACGATGTATGGTAATAATATAAGTCACACAGTATTCATTGACATGTGGGGCCTTACAGCGGCTGCACGTCTTACTTTATAGTATTTCAACAGCTTTACTCGGGCTTATAAAGAAAAGGCAAAGCCATATTAGATGGCCTCGCACCGCGAACATCGAAGTTCGTTTACCTCTTTTACTCCAATTAAGGTGTCATGAGAATGACGGAGATAATCGTCCGAAGTTTACGAATAACGATTTGCGGTAGCGCCGAAGCTGAGTCTCATCTAACAAAAAAAACCTAACCCACTGCTATTAGTACAGTCAGCGTCATATAGTTAGTTGCAATCAGTATAACGAAATATAACAATACAGATCTTTATTTTTATAGCAGTAAGGATGTGTATCGATATATTTGGCCATACTGACTGTAACTAACTATATGACGCTGACTGTATGCACCTATATTTTTACACTTGACTTTAATATAGAATAAACAAGGTCACGTATTACATATCTTTATCGGTTCACGGCATCCAATGTACAGCATCCCAAAATTGAAAATTTAAAATATTCCTTAAATGGCACCTTTATAAAAGAACGGGGACATAACGACAGAGAGAATGGCGAACAGGTTTTTTTGGAACTACATAAATTATTACGTGTTTTATAAATATGTTATAGTTGAAAAACTTAGCTAAAGCACCTGACCTTTGTAGTAGTAACGTGTGTGTACACGCATGTCGGCGTTCTATATTCAAACTTTGGCGTAAGTTCCATATTATCAATTCTCTGCACAACTAGGTATATAGACCAGGTCTTTCAGTTAAATTTTTGGCCTTTAGTCTGAATATTTCGGGCGGTTAAAATTAATTTAACAAGCATTTTCTGTAATTTAGATACCAATGGCGTATCAAACATTTTAAATTACAACCTAAGACATTAGGTTAAATTAACTCTCACAATTTTCAAATATACCAAATTTTTTTCAGACATTTCGAAAGTACTGCGATTTCCATGTTTTTTTTTTTTAATACAAGACTGACCAGCGTTTGACCTCAGTCACACCTGATGGTAAGTGACGACGAGGTCGAAGGTGTAGCACGATGGTTCCAATAGAAAACTGCGGTTGCGATCCTCGGTCTGTTACCTACCTGGTTCTTTGGCTATTCAACGTGGGAATGCGGCGGGCATCTTTGGGACGTTTGAACCGTGTACGTATCAGACTAGACACTAGTATGGACATGATGTTAATTTTCTTTGTTTGACATTACCATTTTTATTTCAATTTATTCAATATCACTTAGAATTTGTGTTTATCATCTTCATCATATACAGCCAAAGGACGTCCAATGCTGGACATAGGCCTCCCCCAAAGCGACTTACAATGACTGGTTTTGTGCCACCCTGACCCATTGAATTCCCCGTGCTATATGATTTTAAAGAATAAAAACGGATTTTTAGAGCTAGTGAGGCGAAAACAAACTTTCATGTATACAGTATGTGTCTACAACCCTGGCTTTTTTTAAAGGAGGTTAATATAACGTATATTTATGATGTAACCATGATATTAATTTAATTTATAAACTAAATTTCAGACTTTGTTAACTTTCTAACAAAATTTTAATTGCCAGCAATGTAAAGCACAGTAATTTGACGTACTTGTCAAAGTGTTAACTAGGTGTAAATATCAGTCAACAGATACTTTGATTATTATGAAGAGTACCTATTTCAAGAGTTAGCGATACAAGTATCTGCACTTAAGATAACTACGGCAAAGAAATAGCACTTGTACACGTTTGATAAAAACTTTATTATCTACAATTCAATAAAACTTAAATACGAACATATCATTTACATTTAATTCAGCTAAACTCTGTTTATTCTGTGTTCAATGTGTCGGCCACCCTGATTACGACACAATTCATAACGTCTTGTAATTGAATTATGAATTGTTTGAAAGTCGATACTTTCTTGCAGTTTCTGAAAAGCTGCTGTTATTTTGTCTTTCATAATGTCTACAGTTTCACTGTCGGTAGCGAACACTTCATTTTTGACAGCACCCCACAAAAAAAAATCCAAAGGGGTTAGATCAGGGCTCCTGGGCGGCCAGTGCCTGTGTCCAAAGCGTCCGATCCAGCGTTGGCCAAAAATCTCGTTCAACCTTTCCCGCACAACTATGGTCGAATGTGCAGGAGCACCGTCCAGCTGATACCACGTTTCATTACGATTCTCTTCGGGAAGAGTATTTAAATAGTCTAAGAGTGGACCATTTATCAAATCTAAGAACCTCCGCGTGTTTAGAGTCCCATCAATAAAAATAGGCCCGATGATCCTGTTGTTATGAATAGCTGCCCACACGTTAACTGTCCACCGGTACTGATGAGAAGTCTCTCGGAACACATGGGGATTATTTTCTTTATCTTCCCAGTAATGTGTGTTTCTGCGGTTCCACATTCCGTTTCGAGAAAAGTACGTTCGTCGGTCCATGTTATTTTTTGTTGAAAGTCATTTTCATCGACACATTTTTGTAAAAACCAATCGCAGTAATGTTGCCTTATTGGCAAATCCCTAGGGAGTAATTTTTGTACCTTTAATAACTTGAAAGGATGTTTGCGGTTCCTTTTTAAAACCCTGTGCACAGTTTTGTTACCCTTACGGAACATTCGGCCCGCAACACGAGTACTTGACGTTGGGACTTGCCTAAAGTGCCTGAGAATCCTTTCTTCAAGTTGCACTGGCACAATTGCGTTCATAGCCCCTTCAGGCTGACCAGGGACTATCGGCTTGTTATCACGCACTCGCTGTAGAGCCGCTGTTATCACTCGAGCATTGTGTGGATGTTGTCTGTTTGGGAAGCGTTCGCGATAAAGTCTTAAGGCGTGAGCTGCATTTCCGCGTGTCTCGCCGTAAATTAGAAGCATGTCGGCCAATTCCCGTGAATCGTAAACCATTTTGCAGAAAAACGAATATCAAATTTGACATAATTTACTTTTGTAGTTTGACAACCCGACGTAAAGACTTTTGAAATTGTTGTGTCAATAATTAATAAAAAAAACTGGTCAACTAATTTAAAACTTCCATACATAAACGCCTTGAAAAGGACGACAATACGTTCTACGCTAGCTATCACAGTTTTTCACCCCCGTACCACGACATGCCTTGTACCAAGTGAATAAACGACATGAATTACGACAATTACACAGTACGTCTACTACATTTAAGTTGCGGATTTAGAAAATTTAATTGTGGCGTTAATTAACATAATTATGATTCACTACTACGTGCAAACGAATGTTAACGAAGCATATTATCATCAGTCTTTATAAAAGCCCGGGTCGTAGACACACACTGTATAATATATAAGGAAATACTACTATCTTAATACTAAATAACTATCTAAATAACTAAATACTACTATACTATCAATAAGAAAATACTTAAAACAAAAATAATACAAAGCGCAACTCACATGTAACCGAAATGTTTCCTCAAATTAGTACCATCAATAATGTAGGTAAATTATTATAGTTTTCGTAGAAGCGAGAGAGTGCCAAATAGATATAAGACATATTCAGATGAAGTGTTGAACACGCTGATATATAAATAAAAATACGAATTACAATGTAGGTGTTTTGAAGATATTTCCGTACTACATTGTTACTCACGTAGACGACAAAACAAAGCAGACTAAACAAAGTCATGAACAATCAGCAGCAAAAGTTCCTAGGCGGGCGAGATGTTTAAAATTAGCTTGACACTAATTTAATGTTAAGATAAATAAGAGCGTGTTAAGGTCATTATGAATACCTTTTTTTTTTTCGCTGGGAAAATGCGTTTACGCATCACCCCGGGCCTAAAGTAGGCCCATGATGGTAGTGAGAGGTATGTGGGACTGTCTCCTCGCTGCATCTCTTGCTAGCCAAGAGGAGAGGAGGAGAATACCCACTAAAAACCTAGCGGCGTCGTCCACATTGCCGTTAGGGGAGTACCAATGGATCACAATCGCACTCGACGGTGAGACTCCCCGGGCATTCTGAATACCTAGCCCGCTTAGCAACTCCTGCTACTGTCTGTACAAACTAAATAATCTGGCCATAAAATTAAGACACTACTTGGATTATATTATTGGACATATTTATGCCCGTCACAGGGAGAGATTATCAGTACACTTCAAGCCACCAACTCCGAGCGATCCGTATGAGGCCGAGTGAGGATCAGAGCTCTGAGCCAATCCAACAAGGGAGAAGGAAGATTCCAAAACTGTTTACTGTTGCACTAGGAAATGCCTTGAAACAACTAGATTGGAAACATAGCTAAAATTACATCTATTTTGTTAAAGAAAAGGGAAGCGTACCCAGCGACGCAAAAGTGGTCTCTTTACTCTTAGAGCTTGAAAATGGAGCTATTCTGTGCTCTCCGGAATATGTCACATGACGTCTACAAAAACATGAGTTTTCCGGAACTTATGTACGAAATATTACTTGATATTTACTAGTCGTTTTTTGGTAAAGGAAACTACATATTTGGACTAATCCCACATCCTAATAAGAAGGCATAGTTTACTCTCTGGGTTGGATGGTCAGATGGCAGTCGCTTTCGTTAAAATTGTGCCTACGCTAATTCTTGGAATTAGTTGCCAAGCGAACCCCAGGCTCCCATGAGCCGTGGCCAATTTTAGGAAGATGATGAATCCCTATTCTGTTAGTAATAATATTGTTTCTAAAGCACTTAACTAGTTTGTGTTTTATAAAGGTATTACGGAGCTTAGGAATAAACTGCACGAGAAGTCGATGACCGGTATGTTATTTTGCTTTCGTTCAATTAATTCTATTCGAATCGAGTTCTGTGTGGAAATCGATTGTCCATTTAACTATTTATAGTAAGATAGTTAGACTTTCATGTTTTAGCTAACCAACTCAAGTGTTCTTTGAAGAGTAAGCTAATAATAGTTGGTTATAAAGACTAAGGAAGTTGAATATTCAATATTTGGTTAAACATTGTGAACATATGAATATCTTAAGATCTATAACGGGTAAAGTTGAAGGCACTAGATCTCAGGGCCCTTCTCCTACCAAATGGTATTCTCAAATAACTGCTCCTATGCAATTAAAACTGCCCGAGGCCATTTGCTTGGCAAAAAATAGAAGCCTATGGAGGAATTTGGTCTTCAACAAAAGGACATGATGTCACGATCCTCAGCATTGAGAGACCGACTGAAGATGTGAAGAACTGTTACTCCTTCCTTGCGGTAGTTAGTTATCCACACTTATAGATGGTTCAATTGGCCTAATAAAGCAGCGAATGTGTTAAACTGACATTTTATATTTGAACAATGATGTGTGTATGTGTTTATGAAATTGTCATAAAATAATTGTAAATATAATAATAAATATGTGTCAAAATATGTTGTTCCTTTATTTTTGTCTATCCTTTGGTGAACACTTTATATGCAAATAAGTTACGTATATGTTTCTTCGAATAAGATAGATAACAGGAAATGATTTCTATGCTGATTCGAGTTTATCAAAAAAAAACACTGAATCCCTTAACATCACAGGGTCATAAATTGTGTATAAAAAAGACAATGAACACATTTTTTTTACCCATACTTAAATTTCATGATTTAAAACAATTTTCAAACTATACAGCTGTGAGTATCATAAACTTTATATTACGTCTTGTCACGTAGCTTCATAAAATTTAGTGTAATGCAACAGCTTTACCTTCCGTTATTGACAGTGACAGTTATTACAGGTTTCAGCATATTTTCGGATTCCACACATTTAAGAAACCAAAATAGATAGAACCCTTTATTGCAAAAAGCTATTCGCAAATAAAGTCCTTTGTTAACCTGGTTTTTATTTAGGGCAGTTGAGCCGTGTTCGAATTTCAAAACGTATGTATGCAAATACTTTTTTGTATGCAAAAACGTATTTTTACATCTTGGCTTGGAATTTCTTTTTTTTTCGTTTTCCTGCATCGGGCTTGACACGTTTTTATTGTTATGGTTTTATGATGATTGCTGTTACATTACGTGTATTTTTATTTTATTAAAGGATACGCTACGAATTGCCAGGAAAACTAAGAAAATATGATTTGTTTGGGAAAATGTTTGGCAAATAGAAGGAAAAAAATATCAAATATTATTATTATTTGAGGCATGGCATATTTGAGGTGTGATAGTGGTTTTTTTTTAATTAACCTATATTTAAAAAAAAGGTATCTCGAAAGTTTATATTGTGTTGAATAGTAGCAAAAGTTTTGCTTTTAAAACAAAAAAATGCATAAAGATTGTCTAATACTATGTATAAAGTAAGTATATTAAGAGTGTCAAATTAAGGGTTAAAAATAAACTAACTAAACAATTAGATAACAACTATCCTAAAAAACAATAAAAAAACAATACTCACAAAATATACTTCATATTGTAAATCCTAATGCAATATCACAGATAAATCATAGCACAACACAAACTCGATCACATCACTGCGCACACGCATGCGCGTCGCGACATCGCCGACTCGAGACTGGCGGCGCCGGCGCCACAAGCTTCAGAACTGAGCATTAATTGACGCTTTAATAAGGTGCGCACTGAGATATGTGATAACTAAGCTTCCTGCTATTTCTCGCCTAATTAATAAGGATAACATAGACGACAGAAATGTAGGTAGACTAGATGTTTGCAAATTGGGTTTATATTATAGCATTGAAGCATTTTTAACTTTTCAGAGGCTCTAGTGTAAATTTATTTTGACGTAAAAAAACGTTTACGAACGCGTAAGTGATAATGTTATTTATATAATAAACACAAACGCGTTCGTGACGTAAAGTTACGTTAAAAACTTACACTCAAAGCTCAGTTTGCTTGATATGAAGTCAGAACATTTTATGCCTATGACTTGATATCAAGTCGAGGCTTTGGCCATAAGTAATAAGAGATTTTTTTACGTGACGGAAAACCACCTACCTATTAGCCACGAACGCTCACTGTTGGATAGCCCATAGACCACCATAGGGTGCGATCACTGAGCACGGTGGGTTTAATGGTCCCGGCACACTGGCGGCAGCCACTCGACGTTTTCCTGGAGAGTCCATAAAAAACGGCGCACCACGCGGCGTCTCCGCGTTCACATGTAATTATATCGCACTGTTTCATGAAGTAAAAAAAGTCAAATTATTAATGTCATTGTGTTTGTAAATAACACAGTAATAAAATAAAAACAATACAAATTGGTATAAAAATTGGAAGTGCGACTTTAATTCGTATGTTCAATTGCGCTTAAATGCTTTTATAGCATCAGATTGAACTGTCACAGTTTTTCCAGTTGAGTTGAATAAAACATTTTCATGCATTAAACAACGAACATTTTGCAACTTTTTACACAATTCCAGATCGTTAACACCAGCCGGCTCTCACTTGACACCTGTCATTGTGCGAGCGTCGAGGTAATAGGTAGCAAGCAACCTATTAACAAGAATTAAAAGCAAAAATAAAAAAGGTAGGGAGGCATTTGTAAGTATGGGACGGCCCCTCGTATGGGACGCTACTTGTGTAGATACTCTGGCGCCGTCCCATATTTCGGGCACAAAAGTTGATGCTGGTGCGGCTGCATCCTCAGCTGAGAACCACAAGCGTCGCAAGTATGTCGCACTGGGCAGTAGTTACATATTTGCGGCGTTTGGGGTTGAAACCATAGGGCCGTGGGGCCCAAGTGCACGCCGACTCTACAAGGAGATATCGGCGCGTCTTATAGAGGTTTCTGGTGACCAGAGGGCTGGCCACTATTTCACCCATCGGATTAGCATTGCTATCCAGCGCGGAAACGCGGCCAGCCTTCTGGGCACCCTACCTAATGACCAGGACTTAAGTCAATTTTTTTATTTATAGTTAAGTTTTTAGTTAGTATCTTTATCATGTTTTTATCTTATATATGTGTGGTTTTTTAAATAAATAAAAAGTTAAAACATAAAAAAAAAAAAATTTTGTAAGTTTATCTTTGATTTATAATTGTTTAAGGGTACTGGCCCCGGTACCGCGAACATGCAGTTCGTATATTTCGAGCATCTTTCCCTTTTTTTTCAGTTAGGGCGTCATGAGAGTGACAGACACAATCGACCGTTTACGAAGATCGTTTTTCGCGGTAGCGCCGCTGTAGTCAACTATGCAGAGATTTGAAAAATAATTAAGGCTTGTCTTAAACAATTAGTGATTAATAATCAAGTATGTATTCGAAAAGAATCGCACTGGAAGTAAAAAACAAATTTGTCCTTTTAACTTTTAAACCGCAACTACATATGTAAGCACAAATCAAATTATTTTTTATTCAATAAAAACACTACTATATTAATAATAAATTAAAAAAGATGACATATAATTTTCAAATCCGAGTGACATTTGCAATCCGTAGGTCGCAGGTTGGAACCACGGCTTGTATCAATCAGTTTTATTTTCGAAATGTCATTTGATATTTGCCAGTCGCATTTCGGTTAATGAAAAACATCGCGAGCAAACCGGACTAATCCCAATAAGGCCTAGTTTACCCTCAGTGTTGAAAGGCCACACACATGGCAGTCGATTTCGTAAAGCCAGTGCAACAATGAGCAGTGGCAAATTGCCGAGACAACGCGAAGAAGATGATGATGAATAGTTGTAATAGTATAAATTAACGTTTTGTGGGTTTCCCCTATGCGTCATGGATATTTTCTAGAAACAAACATCTGGCGTCCATGAGTTTAATAAATTGGTTTCAGCTTGCGATTATTTTGGCTCCAAGACGACATTATTCAATCATTCTTAATTGTACAAAAATCTTCCACTATAGAGTATTATAAACTGAGTTTAGCCCGCGACTTTGTCCGGAGTGCCACGTTTCTTATTTGGCTACAGTCATGTAAAGGGATAGCTTATCAACTTGCCAGTGTTTGTTACTAAGCTGCGTTATGAATATTTCTGTCTTGTGTATGAGTAGCTACTGTTTGCGGCTGTATACTAGGCACACATTAAAAACCTAATGTCAAGAATAATGTATGTAAAAATTGCTTTGACTTAGTTCAGTGGCAGTTTGTTACACCCTCGACCTCGTCGTCACTTACCATCAGGTGCGTCTGAGTTCAAACGCTGTTCAGTCTTCTATATAAAAAAAGTTTGCATTAAAAATACGTATGTCAAACTTATTGATGTTTCTGTGCCTTTGGGACAGGTTACAAGAATAAATAACTACTTACAAGTTACAACCAACCAGCAACCAGTCAGCGAGTGGGGCCAGTATGTTTTGTTTTATTGGGAAACGAATAGCTTCCAATAATACAATAAAAATAATATTATAGTATTATTTTAGTGATGAGCCAATGAAAAAAGCTCTGTAGTAAAAAAAAAAATATCATAGACCATTTCGTATTATTTTGTAAAACAAATCAAAAAAAAAATACTGTTTGTAAAACAAAACAAAAATAAAAATTTGACAAAAAAGATATTAAATAGAAACAAAAATTGAAAACTAAATTATACTAGCGGCAGCGGCAATAAATCGGTACAGGGTCAAATAATAACTGGTGGGCGAAAAAGGTAGTAGAACGATCTTCCAAAGACTTAAGGTGGAATTATCGTATACTAAACACTCGTGTATGCGAGTAAAAATGTCTAAAAAATACGGTTTTTGCCAGTTAATGGATGTCACACCACTTCACGTATAAATGAATCTTGTAATGTAACTTTTCACGCGTAAGTATCCCGTTTAATATAATGTATTGACGCGGAACACAAAAATCGTAATCATTAGCAGGCTCCTTCATTCGAAAATATTGCCAGTAAATTGAGTATTTTTCCGTCGAGTTGATATTTTTATTTACAGGTATATGCTGCCAATAAGGTGATTGGCTTATTTTAAGTGAACCTGTCCTCCAAAGTATATTTTTTATAACATTTCAGTCTTCCTATCTTCAGACTTCTACTAATGGGCTCATAAGATCTTTGACATCTGATCAGATCTTTGGGCATTGGGAGTTTAATGATGTAATCGTGATGCTTGATAGGCGGGTTGGCGGTCGTAGTATTCCACTGCTCTATGTTCTCTCATTAAAAAACGAAAAAAAAAAAAACATTGTTTTTGGTGGCAGTTTAGGGGCAATATCCGGTACCATCGTATCGTGTCTCTAAGAGATTGTCAATCCATTTTATTCCTTCATAATAACCGGTAACTATTTTTGCCGTTAAAACGCTTTTAAATTATCATTAACAATAGACTTTTAGTTCCATTTCATGTGTTATATAATCACAAAAAATATATAATGCTTTATTCTCCTAACTCTTAAACCCATCCCATGAACACGAACGCTACTTAAGCATTCGAAACTGGATGAAGCTTAAATTAGTTTACACCATATAATTCATTTTCAGTTTATTTTATTCCATGAATTATTATCGCGGCAACCAAAGATAATTTTTATTACTTAAATGGTATAGATCCATGATAAATTAAAATAACATTTCAACGGTAAAGGCAGTTATTAACTATGTTTTAACAAAATGCCGAATCGAAATGTTTATGAGATGCGGTCATCAAGTGGGCGAGCCACAATAACATAGATATACAATAATAATACCTGTACTTTCAATATTGATCGTATAACTGTTATTATAAATATTTAGATACTTACAGTTAAGTTCAAATATATATATAGGACCAACATACCAAAATATGTATAAATGCACCTTATTGTCTGAATATTAAGGTCCACGTATATATATTTTGAGACTTTGATCGTATCGATATCTTTTAACTTGATTATACAAGTAGCAGAGCGCGCTCATGCATCAGCGATATGAGTATGTGATCTTTCAATGTGTTAATACCTAGAGTTACATCAGAGACATAACCAAGAATCACATTTTCATTCATCTAACTTTTATTTCTAGCCATTTCATGACGTCATCAAATACGATTACACGGTCAAGGTTATTTCTAACCGCATGAAAAAATAAAACTATTATTAAAAATAAATTGACCATAAATAACGGAAAGCACATTTGGACGAAATCCAACGCACGGCTAATCTGTGGGTTATCGTACAATTCAATGAACGATGATTCGTTGATGACTGTGTTAAGGCCGGACATTCCCATACCTAGTCGAGACTCGCTTCATAAATATCTGTTACATACATACATTTCAGTCGTATGCAGTCCACTGCTGGACATAGTCCTCCCACAAATATGACTTGTATCATGTTGGGGGTAGTTGTCACAGTCGCCACGCTTGACAGGCGGGTCGGCGACCACAGTAGCTGTAGATTGGATGTCGATGGACGCTGCTGCCCGTCCGTAGGATTTTTCCCTTTATCGCCTCTTATGACAACCGCGGGAGGAGATGGAGTGGTGCTATTCTAGTCAGCCGGCATCACACGGCAAGATCTCATATCTGTTGCCACTGTTATATTCCATGGTTTGTTATCACATTATACTTATTTGCATTTCTTTCCTTAATATATAAATCGAAGGTAAAGCATTGATTCTACCAGGAAATTGTGAATCCTCTTGATCATCGTCATTTTATTCATATATATGTAAGTATAGGAGGGCCTGCCGCGAACGTCGAAGTTCAAAAATTTCATGCCACTTTCTCTTTTATTCCAATCAAGGCGTAATTAGAAAGAGAGAGGTAATTTTTCGTACGTACAGCTACAGGACATGGTCACCTACACCTTTATTACACGCACTTATCCATTAATTAAATATATTCAGTAAATACCTCTGTGGAAAAGCATAATTTGATAATGTCTGTGATAAGTTCAAACAAACAGTTTTTTTTTTTCGATTAAATCAGCATTAATTAACTATAACGATCTATTAATTGAAGCCTACAGTTCAGTAAAAAAATACCTCTGAACATTTTTTTTTACCTTATTTTAGTTGAAAGATTCATCATAGATAGTAAAATAAAATTTGGTACACACAAAGTCGATTTGTTTAATTACATTTCATATGTATATTAGACAACCCTATGATTTACGATAACTAACGATACAATAGGCCTGAACCAAATCGAGTGGGTACACAACATTTCTTTAAGATTCTATTACACTAATCATTTATGCCAGTGTTAGCTTGAACGAGTTCTAGTTTGTTAATTGAACTCCTTCGAGCTATAAACTTATTACGACCGCGCTAGAGAGTGCACGCAAGCTTCGTTAGATTGCGTAATTTGATTGATATATTGCACTAATTGAATCTCAATAGACAGCAATGTACCTTTTGTTTACTCATGCCGTCGTATCTTAACACTGGTTCCCTGAGACATACGTCTGTATAGCAACAAGAACCACATTACCCCAATAACGATGGCCGCGGATACGAGGATCATTACATCACCCGTTAATACATGAACGAATGAATAATTTCACTGTGACATCACTATAGGCTATTGTTCGTAATTCGCGAGTTGAATTATTGGACGAATGTAATGAATGTTCACAGCCTCTGTTATGGTATTTAAGAATATTAAAATTGTTTTAAATTAACAAGAAATTTTAACCCGATAACGGATTTTTTGTACCTATCAATAAGTTTGTCCTTTTTCTTCCAATAATTATATAGCAGTTATTACTAGGGAAATCAAAATTTTGATGAAATCTATTTAATAAAATCTGACACATAAGTAGCCACAATAAACATATCTAAGTCCATACATTAGATTTCATTAGATTTTATTCGCGAGTTAATCGACGAGGTATTAAAATAGATTCTTCTTGTACTATATCATCCTTGTATTCACAAAACCATGGATGCTATAAAACGTTGACCAATCAATTTTTGTTCCTCTACCACGATTCAGCAAAAACATACTCGCTAGCGTCTGTGTAAAATATTTGTATGAAGAAATCGAACAGAGCCTAACAAATCGACGTAAAAAACGTCACGTATGTCAACTGTGGCTACTCGTGGTACAGGCTTGTTGGCTTATTGCGGACTATTGATATTTACAAAGCGCGTTACGAAAGCGAGAGGAACTACAACCAGCGCATAGAAAGTGTAAATTTATTTCGTCCCAGTTGACTGCTAATGCTAAGAAGGTTTTATTGACATATTGTTATGTTAAATCCATGTTTTTTTATCATCGTTGCCTAATTACTACGAAATATGATGTTTCTGAGCATAAGTTGCATACATAAAGCTACATATGAGGTGGACTATGTACAACTAAACAGTGAGGAAAAAAGAGAAGAAAATGTTGTTCTACACAATCTAGTTTTGTATAGGCAGTAAAATGATATCATTATGACATGCCAATATGACAATAGAGTAAGTAGCATGACGAATGAGATATTACACTTCATCAAATCCCATAAACGTTATTTCAGGTCTACTATTTTATATTACTTTATACTTTATTAAAAATGTTATCAAAATTATTGCTATCCATTATTGATCATTCAAAAACATAATATAAAGGTACATCCACCCAGCCAGCTTAGCTAACATCATGTAAACACTCGATTAGATACACTATTTTTATGAAAATACTTTGCACTCTTTTGAATAAAATGCAATTTTGCTATCTGTTTCAAATAATAAAACAGCTTAGTTCTTTCCAAGCTAGTGGGATGAAAATACATATAAAAACGTGTAATAGTACTTACATACATATATAGAAATTCTTCCATATATGTAAGTACTATTTATTACATAATATATACTAAATTATTATATGTGTAGTTAATTAGTCATTCATATGAATAATTGTATACATACGTTTTGTTTATTCACATTTCATCGTCCAAATACTAGGAAATAGTTATCTGCAACAGAGTAACAAGCGGGTGACTTGCCACTCAGACATTTAATGATGTCACCCCGTCACTCAATCCACCCATCAAGGTGACAACTGTCATGTTCGCGAAATATCTTCCCGGCACCCGTGACCCACTATCATATTTGCAATTAGGACAGATTATATAATACTAGAAGAGATATACTTAACAATGTCAAATGTGTTTTAGGACTGTGTTTTATCTATTTTCGTGACTCTGCATTCTGTTTCGTTACAATGAGCCATCAGTTTGTCATTTCGTTATGTAATTATATTTTTGCTTAGCCCAGCGTATTGTTAGTTGTATCGAAAACACCAAATCAGAAAACAGTTGTTACGTATAAAATTTTCTAAGAAATAAATACCCTATTAAACGACTTATGAAAAGTAAAGTTTTGTAGAATCAAGTACGGAGATTGTTGAACCATTAAATAGTCGTAACTTGGCCGCGTATTAATTCGGCATTACGCAACATCGGATGACGTCAGATATTCTATTTATTATGCTGCAAAATTACGGATTACCTAGTGGCTCCACAAAGGACCGTATGCACGTGACTGTACATAATACAATTTAGTATAATCAGGACTGTTGTGTAATTGATTTCATGCTTAGTTGACAATAATCAGAGTAAGTTCTGCACGGTAGCAAATGCATAGCACAACAAGTAAGTATACATTAATATGAGAATTAAATCAAGTTCTAATTGTAAAAGTTCGAACGCACATTATCTTTTTTCACTAAATCTGAAACCATGGAAATAGGTAGGTTGACTTAGTAATAATTAAGTCCAATACTAAAAAATTGCACATCTGATGCAAAATTCTTTAATCTTTGGCAATAAGTCATCTCCATTAGACGCTTTTTTAAGAAAAGATGGGCCAAGGCGACATACGTATTAATTGGCGCGAGACGGCTTCAGTCAAACGGTTTGTGATATTTTTAATTGGCTAATTTGTTTTTGGGCAGCATTTAGTGTTAACACAATAATTGACGTCTGAGTAACGGAGGACTAATTTTGAAGGCGATGTAAAGATATATTTTTTTTGGTTTATTTAGAGCATGTACAGTCAGCAGCAGAAGTGGCTAAGCGTTTGAGGTGTTCACAATGAGGTCAACAGATCTCTATTGCCAAGAGAATAAGAGCGCGTTTAGGTAAATTTTGAACACTTCAAACGCTTAGCCACTTTTGCTGCTGACTGTACTGAGGCTCTAGTGTAAGTTTCTTTGACGTAAAAAAACGTTTACGAATGCGTAAGTGACAATGTTAATTATATGGGAAACGCAAAACGCGTTTGAGACGTAAAGTTACGTTAAAAATTTACACTCAGGGCTCAGTAAATATAAGCTGATATACGCAGAGAAAATGGCCGATGGGGTCGAAAAGTGCTCGAGTGGAGACCACGGACTAGCAAGCGCAGCGTAGGACGTCCACCCGCAAGATGGACAGACTACCTCATTTAGGGTCACCAGAAGACGCTTAATGCAGGTCGCTTCCTACCGGTACATGTGTAGGTCCTAAGGGGAGGGCACGTTCAGCAGTGGACGTCTTATGGTTGAGATGATGATGATGATATGAGTAGTATGATTGACAGCCAAACGGAGTAAAATACGTAGCGTCAATTCTTTCGCCAGAGTCAGACATAAGGTACCTACTCGTATCGAACGCAACAAAAACAACACACTTATATACGAGTGGTTTAAAAAACCTGTGTTTTAAATAGTTATTGTAAAAATAAACGCCAAGAATATTTAACTAGTAATGGAAAATAATGACTTAAGAAATAAGATTTGTGTAAGATTGATCCAAAATATATTTATTATAACAGTTTCCTAAAGACGCAGTAAAAAAGCTTGTTCAACCCCATAAATTGTCAACGGTATCTCTCTAACGGTAAATAAACACCAATCTGCAGCTAAACTAACATCTAACCAGACCTGTATCTAATCTAACGATGCCTTTTTCATTAGAAGGGTGATTTCCTCAAGTTAACTATGCGGCGTCACAGCTTATATATTAACAATTGTGCATTGAGGCCGCTGTAGATATTATATCCATCAAAATACGTCAATAAAAAAAAAATTGCTAACATGCCAATAATTTATTATCAATATTTAGTAACCCTTAATTTGGCAGAAAATGGCCAAGGTCGTGAGTTATTCTAGCCTCCATGATCCTCGATAGCCTACATGATTCTGTCCAAGACAAAAATACAAAAAGATGGACTGAGGTTAATTTCGTCAGGGCGAACATTTTACAATTAAAGGTTAAGGTAAAATTGTTGGTAGCAACGAAAATAGCTCAGAACAGATCTTAATTTGCCTAGAAGTTTATTATCCTTCAAACGGCTTCGTCCTTCAAACACTTTTTGGGGTTCTAGGGTTTCCTCCCTTACCTAAGTACTTGTAAAGCTTTAAGCTACCTCTAAAATGAATACTGGGCGTTTTATAAAAAGTGGTTTTACGATGTGTATCTTGGACAAAACTGTGCACAATTTACGTCCATCCATCGAGCGAGGGGCTCACTGGCATCATTGCGTGACCGCGATAAACAGAAGTGCGGTCCGAAGGAAATATTGCCTGCTTAGCGTTGATTGTGTAAAGACTAAATGAGTTAACGTTCACCAAGAGAAAATCCGCGTGAACAACATTGGATGATCTAACCTTATAATTAACTCGTATACCTAATATGCTAAAGTACAGTGACATCATCATGTCTATATGTAGGTACAGATTTTTGTTTTTATTTTCTTTATTGGAGAAACAATATGTGACAACGACAGAAGTATGCGACAGTTGTCTATACAGATGCAATACGATTCTTAAAATAGTAATTTAAAAGGACTGTTTTTATTCCTTACTGAAGACCACAGCCATAATAGCACTGCTTCCTTTCAGGTATGTAGTGTTGTGTTCCTGATGGTGAGTAAGGCTTCCAGAGCTCCAACAATTTTTAGGGTAGGCAACGCGCATGTGAATCCTCTGGAGTTGCAGGCGTCCATAGGGTACGGTAACTGCTTACCATCATTAAACCGTATGTTTGTTCACCGTCATTGTATTAAATAAAAGACATTCGAAACGGACATTACTGACGGTAAGCAGTTACCGTAACCTATGGACGCCTGCAACTCCAGAGGATCTGATCCAGAGGATTCTCCAGAGGAAATCTTGCCCTACTTGGGAAGTACCTCCATTTTACAGAAAACCATAGCCAAATAGCACTAGACTCTCCTCTTAGTGTTGTGTTCCTGCCGTTGACCAAAGTCGCCAGCTCCCTCTAAGAGCCTCAAAAGGTAAATAACACGCGTGCGTGTGAGTCCTCTAGAGTTACAGGCGTCTTTACGCTACTGTGACTACTTACCATCAAGTGGGCCGCGCGCTTGGTTTCCACCGTCGTAAAATAAACAAAATAGGAATATTGACATTTATTATGGTGGGGTTAAAAGATAAAAATCTACTTTTCTTAAATAATGTTAGTTAAAACTTACAAATGGCTAGTCGTTAGCAACCTTGCCTGCAAAGTAGGAGGTGAATCCAAGTTCAAATATTGGTAGGTAATAGCAATAATATATATATATAAATATATATATGTGTGTAAAAACAAACTGTTTGTGTTGTGTATCGCAAACCAAGTGACCCATATGAATTGAAAATTACTTAATGCTACCAAAAAAAAAACATCATCATCATCATCATTATCATCATGTCGTCCAAGCCGTATCCGACTCCAACTAACTTATTTGGTCTGAGTTTTTGTTTTGGTGTGCTCGCAGGTGACTTGCAAAACCGAACTTAGTTTTAAATATGCGATTACAAGGAGCACAATGCAACTGGCAAGTCGACTTAAAGGTGTAGGTGTAAAATTTATACATTGACACCGAGGGGCAATTGGAGCCTATTTTGTTCGACCTGTCACCTCAACCCAATATTTAGCGACAAAATTACAATTTATCATCTAGTTATTACAACAAAAACCTTATTGATCTTACTTTACAACTGGGACAATTTAGCTCTGTTGTTAATAATAGGTACTTCGCAAACAGTAAAGTTTTAATCTATTTATTATTCTGAATCATTCGATTGGGACTGACACACTTCCTGCTATAATTGCATGAGAATAAGAATTAATTCTGACATAAATAACTGGACGTATTGAAATTACATCGAAAAGGAATTTGGTGTTCTGTAGACTGCAGTCTCGTGAGTAAATGTGAATTGGTATTATATTTTGTATTAATTGAAGTTTTGTTTCTGAACTCAGTCCAAGAATATTGTGTAGGTAATAACTTTTTTTTTTTCTGTTTTTCTCAATCTTGTCTCGTTGGTAAGTAAGTGCAGTCGATCTCAAAGATATATTTACACTTTTGCGCCTTACACCATGGTAATAAGGTGCAGAAGTGTAAATTATATTTTACGTCGACTGTACATATTCTTAGGAAACATACTCTATACAATTCATCTTTTTATTGATTTTTGATTAATAGTTCACCCTTTATACCTAAAATGAATATTTATGAATGCAGTGAATTTATTAAATAAAATTATCCGATCCGTCTATTTAACCGATGTAAAGGAAGAGTCATATTTGTGGAGGACTATGTCCAGCAGTGGACTGCATAAGGCTGAAATGTATGTATGTATTATGTATGTATATGTATGTAAAGGAAAAGTTAACTAACGAAATGTATTATTTAATGTCATTTATTTTATAACATACATTTAAGCCGTATGCAGTCCACTGCTAGACATAGGCCTCCCACAAATATGGCTTGTATCATCTTGGGGGCAGTTGCCATAGTCGCCACGCTCGGCAGGCGGGTTGGCAACCGCAGTAGCTATAAATCGGGTTTCGACGGACGCTGCTGCCCGTCCGTAGAATTTTTCCCTTTGTTGCCTCTTACGACACCCGCGGGTGGAGATGGGGTGGTGCTATTCTAGTCAGCCGGCATCACACGGCAAGATACGAGTATGTTTTAATCTAGTAAAAATAACTATACTTACGTATGTTTTTATACATGTTATGGTTACTACATACTAATATTATTAATGCGAAAGTAAGTCTCTCTGTCTGTCTGTCTGTTGACCTCTTCACGCTTAAACCTCTGAATCAACTAAGATGAAATTTGGTTTGGGGATAGTTTGAGCTACGAAAAAGGACAAAGGACAGTTTTTATCCCGCAACTATTCTTTAAAGACGGGCATGACTGGCCAACGAAGTCGCGAGGAATAACTAGTTAACTATAAAGCATTGAATTAACAGTCATTACATTGAACATACCAAACATAGCAACTTATTTACATTTGAATCACACCGCTATGATAATAAATCTTTAGTTGTTCATTTATATATATTTTTATCTAATTATAGGAACAAGTGAAGTAAAGTAATTAAATTGTTATCCCTTTGCAAGTAATATAGTACTAATTTAAAACAAAATATGAAATATTCGAGTCATTTCATGACAGCGCACATCTTATGTATACCCGAATGTTGTACTTTAAAATTTGAAAAGGCATTTTGGTAATAAAATAAATAAATATTTCGGGACAATCTTACGCAAATTAACCTAGTCCTACGGTAAGCTCAGTAAGGCTTGTGTTGTAGGTACTAGACGACGATATTTATCCTCGTAAGGCCCAAAGGCCTATTTTTGGGCAACGAGATGAACCTAATAACGTCCCACGGGATGAACTTTATTAAACAAAATTAAACCTTTTTCTGGAAGCTCAAAATTCAAAATATAATGTCCTATTTTTAGGACATTGGGTTGTTGTTCCACTTGTCCTAAAAAAAGATTGGGCGTTACGAGGATATAATAGATAGATACATATAAACACTTAAATATTATTAAACATGAACGGGACTTAACCGCGTATATTAACTTTAAATATTTTTTTTTCCTCCTACTTTTCGAAGACGACGTTGTCCTCGTGGTCTCGGATTAAGACTGGTTGAAGTTCACATCAACATCTTCTAGCCGCGCGAGTTTTTCGAACTACCCGCACTTGATCTTGTTTATCAACTTGAACGTTTTGCGCACTAGGGATGTCACTCGGTCGACACACTACACTCACGATATCGGAATTTTTAACTTGTATTTGACGCCTGCATTTAATTTTACTAATGACTAGATTCCATGAAGATGAGATCCTAAAACCATCGTCCCGATTGAAATTATAATGTTTTTTTATTTCAATGGCTTCACGAACTTTTCTACTATAAAAACGACGATCCGTAGAAAGGATTTTAGGGTTATGAAGCTCAATCCAGTGGTTTAGTCCTGAGTCTAGTAAATGCTCCGCAACAGCCGCAACAGCAGACTTGTTCACCTGGCGACTTGTGACTGCTGCGATAATTATGTTCTTTGACTCTTTTTGCTATGGTGCGCTTGGTTTGCCCAATATAAGAACTACCACAACTGCAGTCGATCTTATAAACGCCAGGTGACTGAAACGGAATGACGTCCTTCGGTGACCTAAGATATCCTGCGATCTTGGACAACGGAGTATAAACAGTTTTTATAGAGTACTTCTGGAGAACAGTACCCACTTGATCCGTTACTCCTTTCACGTACGGCAGAAATGCCGGCTGCCTGGACACGTCAGGATGCTCTCCTCTTATATTCCGTCTCAGTACCCACCTTCTTACATTGTACCCATTCCACCTAAGTACCTCCTGTATATGTGACATCTCGTCCTCAACATATTCAGGGTCACACAGATCGTGTGCTCTGTTCACTAGAGAGCTCACCACGGATGACGGTGACGGGGATGGTGGTGCGACTATGCGTTCAAATACCTGTCTGTGTGTGTCGGCTTCCTGTACACAGTATGCGCCAGATCCATCTGTCCGACCGATCACTTTTAGGTCAAGGAAAGGCAAACTGCGCTGTGATTCCAATTCATAGGTGAAATTAATCTTGCTATGAATTGAATTCAGATGTTGAATGTTGAAGTAGTCGCTCAACTTCCTGCTTCCCACCCTTCATAATACAGAAAACATCATCCACATACCGCTTCCACAACTTCACTGCCCAATGCTGCAGGTCTATACTGGACGATTGACGAAACAGGTTTATATACGTCACCATCATCCAGTAAATGTCGAATTTTCCTGTCATAGTCAGACGAGTCCATCACTACGGTGGCATTTCCCTTTTTAGCTCTTAGAACTAGGATATTATCATTATTCTTCAGATCCCTCAAGGCTGATCGCTCCTCCGCAGTGACATTACTCTTTGGCAGCCTAGCTTTTCTAAGAATAACGGAAACATCCTGTCTTAACGCTTCTGCGTCACACGATGGCACCTTATTTCGCGTTATTGCTTCCTCGACACTACAGATCACGGATTCGTACGGTACCCGCTTAGGTGTAAGTGCAAAGATCAAGTGCGGGTAGTTCGAAAAACTCGCGCGGCTAGAAGATGTTGATGTGAACTTCAGCCAGTCTTAATCCGAGACCACGAGGACAACGTCGTCTTCGAAACGTCAGAGGTAAAAAAAAATTAAAGTTAATATACGCGGTTAAGTCCCGTTCATGTTTAATAATGTGTACAAACCGTGAAAGTTTAAAACACTTAAATACATAGAAAACACCCAATGACTCAGGAACAAATATCTGTGCTCATCACACAAATAAATGCCCCGACTGGGAATCGAACCCAGGACTATATTATATATATTTTTTAAGGGAACTCCATGCTTGCGAAAAACTACACCACCACTGCCATTGCAATGGGTGTCATCGAAAAGCTCATTCTTACAGAGAGATTAATTGCTTGGAGTTTTCTTGCGTGGTCGAATGAGATGAATGATCCTTAGTGGAGGCCCATGTCCAGCAGCAGACTTCTTTTCGCTGAAATGATGAAACGAAGAAGCTGCATGGGTTAATAATCTCGCGTCATTATCATCTTCATTACGAAAAGCTGGTATTATAAACACAAAAAAACGACATATTTTGTGTACAAAAAAACAAACGCCTTGATAAATTAACGAGCAATTATTTTACTGTTATATACAATTTGGCATGATGGAAGTAACGACGTATAGGGGAAAACCCTTACTAAACCTGGTAGCCTGGTAATGATCGAGTTTTTATCATTTGTCACAATATCTGTCACGCTCCAACAAGTGTATGAGTGCGAAAGTGATGGATAGCGCGATAGACGATAAATTGGCAAGCATGCTATCAGTTCTGACTTATATAGTAGTAATGTGTCTGTACACGCATGTTGGCGGTGTAGTTATATAATTAAATGATGACGTAAGTTTCATTATTCATTTTCTACATAATTAACTACGACCTACGAGATATGCTGGTCCTGTAGATAGAGCCTGCTAACAAATGCGACCTGTGTCAAAAACGTCATGTATCTTACACGTTATTACTGTAACTTGTTTCAATGCCTGCCAGACGTCATATTTGTAAAATATTCATGTATTTTTTTTTTATCACAGACGGCAAAGGAGCAGATGGATTGCCTGGTGGTAAGCAATTACCGTCGCCATATGGGCACCCGCAACACCAGGGGAGTCACAAGCGCGTTGCCGGCCTTTAAGGGGGGTTGAAACTCTGGGAACCTTACTCACCAACAGAATCACAACACTACATATTTACCTGAAAGGTAGGAGTGCTATTATGGCTGTGGTCTTCTGTAAGGGGGAGGTACTTCCTCAGTCGGGATTCAAGCGTGATGGCCATCGCTGTGCCCTGCCATTGTTGGACGTTTAAGGATATTTCCGGGTCAAATGTACCACCTAAAGCGACTATTTTTTAAACACTTCTTGACAAAAAAAAAGGTTTTGTAACGTAGTTTTGGCGCGGGCTCTTCATCAAGTCGGACTAGTTAATTGACGATAGGTAGATATATAGAAAATATCACGTTAGTGATAAACAACCATATAGTCAGCCAACTGATGGCTACGCGGGTGCAGTTGGTTATGAATGGACACTAAATCAGAAGTTACAACAGGTGAAAAACTTAGCCAAAGACCTGATCTATGTAGTAGTAACGTTTGTGTACAGGTCGATTCACGAGAGTTGGCACGAATGGAATGAATGACTGAATGAAAATGTCTATGTGTGTGTCACATTAACCAATAAAATAGCGGTTCGATTGTATACCGATACAAGTGACACTCATACAATGAAAATTTCGTTCAATCCATTCGTGCCAACTCTCGTGAATCGACCTGTACTCAAGTACGGCATTCTGTATTCAAATTTTGACATAAGTTCCATATTCATTCCCTGCACAACTACATGGACACGGCGATTTAGATAAGTTTCTCACCTATAACTCATCATAGTCATTAATGTCATTATGCACCGCATAAGAATTATTAGACAAATAAGAAACTTCATTATTTTTTATCGTATTCTCGTAAATTGAATTTCGTATACAAACTGGTTTCCAAAAGTATAATAGTTACAATCCAAATACATTGTACTCGTATTGTTTACATAAAAATGTTTTTAATCTTATTCAATGTAGCTTGAATTCTCACCGAGGGATCTCTTTAGTTTTCGTTTAATTTAAAATACAATGTTTTTATTCCACTCGATGTATTTTAAGATGTTTTCAAATACCAGTATCATCAGTTATCTGTAAAAGCTTTTAATAAATGTACGTTGAACTCTCTAATGTTCGCTGAAAGCTGGATTCCAGACGATTAAAATATCGATTCTCAAAGGGCATGTTGGAAAAAGATGGAATCGAATTAAGAAACAAGTATCAAAGTCTTCAAAATGAATACTATTTTGTAGCTTCGTACATTTTTTATACGGCCCGCCTGATGGAAAGCAGTTACCGTAACCTATGGACGCCTGCAACTACAGAGGATTCACATGCGCGTTGCCTAAAAGTTGTTGGAGCTCTGGGAACCTTAGTCACCATCAGGAACACAACAGACTAGATACCTGAAAGGTAGCAATGTTATTATGGCTGTGGTCTTCTATAAGGAGGAGGTACTTCCCCAAGTGGCTTCTCCAGACTCAAGCGTAATGAAACTTCGCTGTGTCCTACTCGTACCTGTCATAATAAAACATATTTTACGTAATTGCATATTGAATAATAGAGTGTAAAATTTAAATATTGTAAAGATGTTCATACATTATTTTTGCTTAAATTAATTATATACGTGAATTTGGAGCGTATGAGGCGCGGAATAACACAAAAAAAGGCAAGATAAAACATTAATTCACCCTTTTCCAGGCATATAACGATTTATCGACCACATGCATGTCAATTTGATTTCAACCTTAGAATTCGACTTTAAGGTTCATTTTAGATTAGACTATCCCAAAAAAATACATTATTATAAAATAAATAATCGAAACGTAACTATTTTGAATATATTTCGGATTTCTGGGAAAAGCATTCGGATTGATGGAGCCTGGAAAAAGGATAAATTATGATTTTCCAGCTTTTATTGAATACGGCAAATATTGGAATAATTTCCGTAAAATGTTACTTTTTATTTGATAAAGAAATAAAAGATAAAATTTTACGTGTTACCAAATCATAAAATTTTAAGCATAATCATGAAATACTGGCCTAACAAAGAATACGGAAAATCTTGATTCTACTTTCACACGGTCGAGGGTAACTGGTTACCTTAAATATCAAGAGAGAGCAAAAATAAGCAGACATTTTAAGCTATTTAATCTAGTTTTGTATGTTGTAAATAACGTTAATTTCCTGTGCAGATTATGAACTCCTGCGTCATTATTATTCAATCTATACAAGGGCGATTAAGATAAATTTAAAACACGATAAATATCATATAGCCTGGGCACAGTTCTCAGCGCACATAAACTTTTAATTTGTTTTTTTTTTGCAGAAATCGCGAAAGTAACTGGTAACGAAAAGCTGGCAGAAAAAAGTTCCATCAACATTGCGGTACAAACATGAAATGCCGCCAGAAATGCCAGTTATTTTACAATTATAAGGTGTAGTTTAGCTTTTATTTTATTTGAAAATAAAGTATACATAATACATACTATTGATAACTCATTCATAAAGATCAGAAACTCAGTTAACAACTTCCATTGTTTATTCAACTGGTCACTGACATTTGCTAAAAGCAACAGGTCATTGCACCAATTGTTAGTAATTAGCATTTTTAATGTTCGCGCCGAGAAAAACATAACATTTTTTATGACGCACAACTGAATAGCCAAGGTTCAAGTTTTTACATCTTAGCTTTAAAATTAGCCCCCATGGCTCTTTGTCTATTATTGAACAAAACCACGCGTGCTCCATAAAAAAACGTTCAGTTACTTAAATCGGTTATTGAATTACGACTCTATTGCAATTGCAAAAAAATTAAAACCAACTGACTTTCGACTCAGGGGATCATGCAGACATGAGGATCACACAGATTTTGAGTCATGCAATCGAATAAAAATTGAGGACGAAAATAATCGTACACAAAAATTCCTTGTAATATTTCCACGAAATACATAATTCTATCATTTCTTTGTTTCTGATACAGTTTAAAATGTCACGATTCGAGTAAATACTGGACGCTCAAAAATCGCCCCCCTGATCGAACCGCAAGTAAAAACATTCGTCTCTCCTCTTGCTTCAGAACCACGAAACGCTTAAAAATTCCAATTTGTTACGCTTAAAATCTTTTAGCTGCACAGGTTTAATTATAAGGAAAAACACACGTATACGTTCATTTTAAACAATATTTTAGCGTGGTGCTGCTTCACACGTTGCCAACAAAAACGTATGTTTGTGTGTTTACAACTAACAACATTATGAATTTACGGACGTCCATTAAGGATAAAATGTTTTAATTAGCCTGACTTCACTTTTGTTACCAAAACAAAACCATGTTATATTATGACCAATTTAAATTACATGATAGTTTTAGTAATTGGCTCTAAACACCTCTAAATTATTTTGACGGAGAAACCCCTTAAGCGACATTTTGCTAACTTTACAGAAAAGCGTTTAAAAGTGTAATTTCTTGAGGAAAAAAATAGACTACGCAAATATTTTCTTAAAGTTTAATAACCTATCCATCAACAATAACGTAAATTAAAAAAAAAGTTAGATACTTCTGATATAAATTATCCCTAACTTTTTAATAATTTGAAGATAGTTGTAAAGTTTACTAAAGCAAAAGCAAAAATGCTAAAGAAAGCTTCTTAACAGCTCTTAACCCGTTTCGTAACTATTGATATCCTTTACCATTTATTTCCTTTCGATATGTGGATCGTTTAAAATTATTTGAATGCCTTTGTCAAGCACAATGTACAAACGACCGATGGCAAATAATAATAGATTTATTTTCAACGTTGCGGTTATGGCACGAAGACTCAATTTTGCGTAGACTATATAAAAAAAAATACTTTTTACTATTCAGCTAAATGTTAAAAGCCTCAGTTTACACAGCGTTTCTACAAATTATTAGCGTAATTACATAGTTAAGTAGGTATCTCAATTTAGATGGAATCTTAATTTACTATAATTAACGCATTTACTGCCACTTATAACTTATGGGAAGAAGTTTATACTAGTATGAGTGTAATAGAATTATGTACCTATTGTACAAGGGCAGTACGTTTGATCTCAGTTCATTGAATCCCCATTGTACCAAATAGACATTTCTCTTGCTCATATAAGGATCATATTGACATGTGTAGTGACAGCAAATATTGTGACAGAAATATGAACAATACATTACAATGAAATAAATTAATCCTGACAGTTACCGTACAACAAACACTGTAAAGTATAGTATAGTAAAGTAAAATAAACTGAATAGTTTAAAACACAATTCGTGACAAACAAACATATAGAGGATGTCCGGTGTATATTTGTATAAGAGTGTTCGAAACGTTAGCTTGTAATTTATGTAACGCGGTGTAATCCATTTTAAGTTTTTTTATTTCATGAATAATTATCGCGGTAACCGAAGACTCTAACAAATACATACCATATTGTATGCATATATTGACATGTCAACTTTCAATATTAATATTGCTTATATCCAATAATAATTAAAATATTTATTTACAGTCACCGTCGTGACGTAATATTGCGTTGGTTTGGCGTTTGGTGTTATCTCGCATTGCGCACACAGAGCGAGACAGCAACAAACATGGCGGTCTTATCAAGTTTTATTTTTGCTAACTTGAACGGAAGATAGCATGATGATGGTATTAATTAAAATTATAAATAAACTGTTTTGTATGACATACGCAAGTGTTAAATATGATTATTTTTTATTTATATATTAATGCGCTCTGTACTATCTTCATTAATATTGTTATATATATGTTTATATCTCCAGGAAACTTTGTTTTCTTTTTTACAGAAACATTAACCAGGCGTTTAAGTTATGCATCAATTTGTTCTATCGCTCATGCATCTTTCTATTATTTTTGTGGTACTTAAGTTCAAAATAACATATAAACGCTAACGGGGTTGGCATGAGCATTTTTTCCATGCAATGCATATCAGCCACACGCATAGAAGCAAGTATTTATTAAAACTATTAGTTATAAAGGAGGCATGCTATCAAATCATGACGCATAATGCACGTCACGGCGATTCCGTACCGCCATCGCGTAATTTGAGCAGCGGTGTAGAATGCATGCCATAAAATCGTGACGCTTACGACAAGTCTCTACACGAGTCCGTATAGTAACCGTATTTAGCAGCAGTATTTGCTCCTTAAAAATATCATCTTACACAATTCACAATAGTATATTACGTACCCAGGGCGGTAGAACAATGAAGATAGCGGGTATTTGTGGCCCGAACCGGAGGTGAGGGCTAGCGATCTGAGGCCTTCTTTATTACCGCCCATGGTGCGTACATATTTTTACGTCTTCATCTGGGTATAAAGTGGGATTTCCCGTCGCGCCCTAGAGCGGTAAATCTCACTTACCGCCCAGTGTGACGTAAAAGAGTTTTTTTTCTTCGTAGGCATGTTGTGTTCCACTGCTTGGTAAAGGCACTCCTCGCTTTAGCCACTCGTCATGCATGCTCCCGCCAGTCGTGACAGAAACCATCCAGGTCACCCCGCCATCTTCTTTTAGAAAAGACTTATTCAGTGTAAAATAAAAAATCATAATTTATTTAATTTTCTAAAGGCATCTACTTATTAGTGGTAGTGCGTCAAGATGGAGATAATATGGTTATGCTTTCATGAACTCAAGGAAGCCTTTTAAAATTGTGGCAAAATTAGTAGAGTCGACGGAACTTGAATTCTATGAACGCGCCTCCACTTGTAGGTATATATCATGCTAAACCTGCTCCATCATTTTATTTAGACTATACAAGGTAGCGTTGTGTTCATTCGATCACAAACTACGTTAAATGGAACGCTGTATTTTTGATTTAATTAAATAATATAGTGAAAGTGACAAAAGACAAGAGTACTGATTACTGATATTAATAGCCATGTCTTGGTTCGAAACGGTGAAGAACATAGCAAAAACAGTTGCGGAAAATGCTGCTACTGTTGTTAGTCGTTCAATGGACAGTAGGCACGTACTGGGAGGTGCAAGTGCAGCAAGTGCTATTCCAACGAATCGTAGTGGCTACTGGAGTGTTCTTAGTAGATCTGGAACATCTGGGAACAGCCCTAATGATTCTAGTGAATCTGATAGTGACAGTGGAACTCACGAAGCAAGCGGATCTACCAGTGCTAGTCAAGTTACAACAAGAGCTAGGTTCACTTATGAACTGGACAGGTATTTAATAAATCATTTCATTTTTATTTTTGTCTTGAATTATACTATAAGTTATATGAATATCGTCTTCCTTGCATTGTCCCAGGATTTGGCGTAGGCATTATTTTTACAAAAGCAACTTCTATCTAACCTTCTAACACAGAGGGTAAACTAGGCCTTATTGGGGTTAGTCTGGTTCCCTCATGATATTTTCCTTCATCACGCTACTTGTAAATATCAATACGATATTTCGTACATAAATTTCAAAAAACTCGTTGGTAAAAGCTGAGGTATGAATCTGCTTACAAGTTCTCTGCTTAACAGTTATCTTATGAAATATGTTATATATTTAAATTTTATTTGTTAAATATGACGACCGGTCTAGCCTAGTGGGTAGTGACCCTGCCTATGAAGCCGAAGGTCCTGGGTTCGATTCCCAGTCAGGGCATTTATTTGTGTGATTAGCAGATATATGTTCCTGAGTCATGGGTGTTTTCTATGTATGTAAGTATTTATATGTATCTATCTATTATATATATCGTTGTCTAGTACCTACAACACAAGCCTTCCTGAGCTTACCGTAGGACTAGGTCGATTTGTGTAAGATTGTCCCGAAATATTTATTTATTTATTTATTTATGTTTTATTTTTAGTAAATGTTTTATTCTGGTGATCACTTGCCACTAAATCCCGGTATGATAATATGTTATCTAATCCTTTCGCTTTTCGATATTGTTTGTGATAAAACATCGATAGCATTGTTTACAAATTAATAATGTCTTTGTTTAAAACAGTGCATATTGGAACAAAACTAAAGATTAAAACTGTTTAAATAGTGTAAACAGTGGGCTGAAATTAATAAAGTAAATTCATCTTCCTCGCGTTGTCCCGGCACTTTGCCACGGCTTATGGGAGCCTGGGGTCCGATTGGCAACAGATTCCAGGATTTAGCGTAGGCACTAGTTTTACGATATTGAGATTAGTCTGGTTTCCTCACGTAGTTTTTCCTTCACCAAAAAGCGACTGATAAGTATCAAAATGATATCAGCGGCCACCAGCGCTCTGTATGAAGTAAATTATGATTTTCTTATTCAGAAAATATCGGAACATGCACTTTACCACCTTGATAATAGAGTCGTTGCTCTGATATTTGTGACTACCTTGGCCGCTCCGATATATCTGATGGCGAATGTACTTAATTGTTTTTTATTTGGAAGATGAACGCGGTAATTGTATTAGGTTCAAGATTAGTAACTTTTGTTTTTTCATCGGATCCTTAATGTATATAATATTTTTTTTAATTTAAAATTTAACTGCACGAGACTTTCGCCGTTCCTCGTAGCAACTCTTTAAAAAAATGCTTACCAAAGTTAAGGGCGGAATAGCATTTTACAACTCATTGATATGCTAATGTAAATTGAACTTCCTGAACAGGAGTGACGAAAAAATAAACCTTAATTACTATTAACCTCTAAAATAAAATGTTTCAGGTTTCAAAAGAACGCTTTGTTGATGTTTGTGCAAATGAACAGTCAGCCGCCGGCGAATGGGAGAGAAGGAAGAACTACAAATCAAGACATGAACGAACTAACCGATACTTTCATGGGTTTTCGATTCGAAGTCACCACATACGTAGACCTAACTTGTATGGAAATAGAGAGCAAATGTCAGCAATGTAAGAAAAAGTACTTTTTATTTATCATAATCATTAGAGGATCCGATTTCACAATCCTGAAATCTCTAGAGGGCAATGGATTCAGATAAAGTTTGAATAGATGGATAATTCAGGGGAATTCTATAATCTGAATGTTTATTTTGCATATAGAAAGACAGATGTTTCATGACCCCATATTAGGTTTAATTTAAGATTTGTATACATATAGGTATGTAAATATTTCATGCCCAAATTGGGTGACTGTTGGGACTACCATGAAAATATAATCTCTATTGCACACAGTTTGTCAATAAATTTATTATATTCTAATTTAATTTAATCTCAACAACAAATCAGTTATTATTTAATTGTTCATCTTTATTTAAAGAAGTAAGCCTTATCATTTTGATTCGGAAGGTCACCTTGTCTAGTAAGTGTAGACATGGGGGGTCTTTTGTTTTTTTTTTTTCAACTTAAGTAAGTTGAAAATAATAGGAGTTAGCATATCAATATATGCTACCATGCAGCGTGCTAAATTAAGATAATATGTCGTACAGTTTAATCCAACTTTTAGCTTACTTAGTAAAGTACAGGATAAACTTACTTATTAAAGGAAATTACATCAAATTTTTCGAGCTAACTTAATTTGTATTACTCTTGGATGAATTATTGTTATTTTTCTTGCAGTTTTTCAGCAGAATTTTGACCAATATGGAGCAGTAATGGTGGTTGTTCTGTCATTTGATGGTATAACTGGCCACCTGTCAGCGCTGGATGGCCAGTTTTCAGAATCAATTATTTCGCGCCATTTGACTGATGAATTAAATGCGACACTACTCGGAAAACCTAAAATTTACATTACTGAGGTGAGATTAAAATTGTAATTAAAAAAGATACATGTCTGAGTGCTTGAAATTGACCCAGTTATATGTAATCTTCAAACTTAGGTTATATATGCAATAACGGTTTTAGAACCGGGTATGTCCTTAAACTACGTCCAATAATGAGAGGTGGGGCACAACAACATTTCCATCTTCACCACATAGATGGTTGGCAGTCCTCAACTGTGCGTTTTTCTAGAAATTTCCTGCCTCGCACAGCAAAACTCTGGAATAAATTGTCGTGTGCAGTATTTCCGGACCAATATGACATCCAAACCTTCAAGAAAAGAGCGTATAGGGATCTTAAAGGCCGGCAACGTACTTGTGCCTCCTCTGGTATTGCGAGTGTCCATGGGCGGCGGTAGTTGCTTACCATCAGGCAATCTGTCTGCTCGTTTGCCTCCTATATCATAAAAAAAAAAAAACCACGCTTGATCTTGGAGAAGCCTAACTGGGGAAGTACCTCCTCCTTACAGAAGACCACAGCCATGATAGCACTGCTACCTTTCAGGTATGTAGTGTTGTGTTTCTGATGGTGAGTAAGGTTCCGAGAGCTCCGACCCCCCTTAAAGTCCGACAATGCGCTTGTGACTCTCTTGGTTTTGCGAGTGCCCATGGGCGACGGTAATTGCTTACCATCAGGCAATCCGTCTCTTCGTTTATCAACCTTCTCATAAAAAAAATATCACTGATCTCCACTGTGAGCCATTAGCATATTAAGCACCAGGACGTTTATCCTAATTTACAAGAAATTTCTACTACATATTCGTAAATACCTAAAAGAGCCCAATCAGAACATGGTTTGATAAGTGTGATAATGAGAACTGCTAAATCTTAAAATAAGTGATTCTTCTGTATTTTAATTTCAATTGGAGTTTAAAGCGATTTCAAATTGTTTGATTACAGGCTAATAGAACGGTATCCCCAGAAAATGGATCTCGGCTTTCTATATCATTGGATGGCTATCAAGACGTTTTAGCTCTTCACTTACCAACTATTCATCATTCCGTGTAAGTTAAAAAAATCACCTATTTCTTATATTAATTATCTATTATACTACAAGTGAGTTATTTTGTAGTTGCGTGCGAGTATTTCATTTTAGCTTTTTTACTTTCGGTTTTTTAATTATAATTATATCGCATATGGTAATTTAAACTTCATCCAGACGTTTCGAACCCATTAGCAGCGTTCGTGATCATCGGGTGGACAGTCCACATAATACGTTTTAGTTGTTTTATTTCATGAGTAATTATCGCGGCAATCGAAGACAATATTATATAATTATACCCGTTATTTTGTCATGAAATGAGAAATTGTAATACTGAATTAATCATCGCTATTTCATCATTGTTATTTGGTGTAACTCAAAATAGTATATTTAGAACACTTTGAAGTGTTTGTGATTAACCGGTCGACCTGTTTTGAGTCATCTAATCTTGTATTCTCGTGGCACCCACATACAATGTAATATGTTATTTGTTGTGATTTCCTCGTTCATAATGAAAAAAACGTGAGCAAAAATATTTTCTAAATGCATAAACTATTTCCGTTCCATCGTGTTATACAAAAATAGTTTCCTTAGAAGTGCCACCTACTTTCTTTCTACTGCTTCGTCATGTTTTACTAGCATTGCTGTTATAAATATCTGGAGTGATATGCAAAATATACTAAACTTGCTTTAAAATAAAACCAACACGTCTGCTGCGAAACTATAAAAATAATTTACTGTTATTTTCGCATGTGTTGAAGGAATACTAGACTTTTATGATTTCAAATAAAACAAAATATCAAACTTCAACGGTATGTACTGATATGAGATTTTTTAATACATTATGTACCTAAAATAATATACCGTAAAAGGTGAGTAGGGACAAAACTGATACTCAAGCATAAATAAAAAATATTTTTACATTTTATGCAAATTGAATTATATTCATAAGTGGTCCGCGCGCGTCGTTTGTTTTTTTTTATGTTTTTAGTTATATCATCACTTTAAAGATAACCAGCAAATAGTATAACATACCACCTCATAGTTGGGTGTGGATTTTAGAGAAATATGATTTTAGGGAAATATTGGATCGACCCTGTTGGATTATGATTACTATAGTTCCATCTTCTTACTTCTCTGTTATAATTACTCCCCCCATTCAAACTCAAACTCAAACGTTTATTCAGTAAGTAGGCCACAAGGGCACTTTTACACGTCGAGTATACAAAAGTAAAAGAGAAAAATAAAAACTACACCGGTTCTAACCCTACACCTCCGACCCGAGAAGTATTTTGACTTTTATGACCGGCAAGAAACTCGGCGGGACTTATTTTTTCAAAACAGTATACAAAAAAATCTTCATAATATTAAAAAATAATTCATAATATAACTGCTTTCGTAATCCCTATTGACCCCATTTTACGTTACTCTAGATGTTTCATAAAAGTAGCAGGTGCTTACTTATTAACCTAGATACCTACAAGCTCACTTATGAGTTAAGTAATTTATTTTTGTTTGGAGCCCATTCAGTCCCACTGCTGGGCAAAGGCTTCCTCCAATTTTTCCATTTTACCTCGATTTTTGATTCTTTTTGGCGCACTGTACGTCAATTTCTGCACTTATTTTTTATATAATATCGAATATAAGTAATGTTATAGAATGTTTTATTATTTGTCGAGATATAACAGACGATGCTGAAACATGATTTTGTTCAAAATTATCAAGTGCAACATTCACGCGTATTCAGAACTGCCCTTACCTCGATTTCTGGTTGTTTTTAGCCAATCCTTCAAAACTTACTTCTGTAATTCATCCCACCATCGTCGCCGGGGTCTGCCATCTTCTCGATTTGAGTATTTATTTAGTCCCACAACTCATAAAGTTTCCGAAAAATGTCACTATCCCGGTTATACTTCAAGCTCGCCAGTTTACTAGAAACATCAACGATTTGCGACTTAGATTGCAGTATGGTGTTTCGCACTCAATCCACCAATTTGACACCTAATATTCTACGCTCCATATGGCTCGTTAGCAGACCTCAAGTTTGGGCATATCTGTGCTATGTCTTAATTATGTTTATGTGAGTAATGTGTTTACTATTGTCGAGACCAGTTAACCACTCGGATATTTTCTTTATTTACAGAAACCGACGTCCCCTTAAGCTTTTATGTGATAATATCAAGAATATGGCTGATACTCATGACTTGGCGGCTATTCTACAGAAATTTATTGAAGAGGCAAGTTCCACATTTCAAGACGTACCGATAGAATTTAGCAATAAACTAACGAAAGAATTGATTCTAGCGAGATTGTGATTACCTACTCTACAAGTTTCAAACACAAAAATTCGTAAGACTGCAACATATGAATTCAACCCTATTAATTCAAGTTGAAGAACATGTGTCCCTCGTTTTAATACAATTCCTTAAAATTATAATTCTAAACGTATTAAAGCATAAAATTTTAATAAAGCGTATCAGAGCGATTTCAATGAAATAACCAAGAAATAATACCAATCTGAAACGTAATTACTAATAAGTGATAATGAAAGTAATTTAAGTTCTGTAAGTATTTTTTTATTTAATTGATAACTATTGCATTAAAAGTTTTAAGTGAAAGACAAATAATGATGATATATGTAATTAATATTATTAGTTTATTGATATTTTTATTTCTTTGCTTATAATGTTCTTTTCATTTGTATTGTGTTTGGATTATGTCTCGATTTAGTTTTATTATATATTTTTACTATAACTAACATTACCTAGGATCTACATCTTTTGTATATTTTTCCTTGGTTTTTATTGTATGTGGTGACGATCTTATAATGTAATTAAAACTATATCATGTAAAATACTGCAATAAATTATTTGCAACAATTAGTTAAAGCTTTAAATAATAAAATACTATGTCTACCAGAAAGCTCTTTTTTTAACTCAAAGATCCTTTTCAAATTCTGTCAGGCGTGTTCAGAATTATCAGAATGACTCAGCTACTAATTTCGGCAGTAAAACGAACAGTGCAAGCGCAAGCCCGTGCCCGCGGAAATGATAACGCATTAATGTTTCCAGCCATTAGCATCCGGTGGGGAAATACAGTGCCGGACGTAAGTTTAGACTTTAGTTGCCTGGTTTCCGCTTATGGCAAACATGGAAATAAGTGTCGAAAGTTGTAACGTAGTTTAAATATTTAAAATGTTTCAGTAGAATAATAATAGTTTAACACTGTGATATCGTCTAAAGCGTTGTCGCAGACGGTTGCATGGAATATACCACAAGTTTCTGTATATATGGCATGAACAACAACACATAATAAATAGGAGAAGATGGTTTAGTAAAAGAGGACAAATATGGCTACCACGAAATCCAGTGCTTTCGGGGAAAACATCGATTTCTATTAGTTGCAATAACATCTTTAGATTTGCATTCTTATATTTAAAATATTTTTATTATTCAATAAATAAAAACACTACAAAAGAAAGTGCATATATTTTAAAAAGCGGATGTCCATTTGTTATTTTATAATTTCAGCCATAAGTCATCCACTGCTGGACATATGCCTCCCTCAAATATGATTTGTTTCATATTGGAGGGTAGTTGCCATAGTCACCACGCTTGGCAGGCGGGTTGTCGGCCGCAGTAGTTGTAGACTGGATTTCGACGCACGCTGTTAGCCATCTTTCGGTTTATTATGTACATTAACAATTTTCATAGTAACAGGACCGTTGAAATCATTGAAGTCAATTTATTTGGTACTCATAAATTAATGCGAACGTATTTTCGTTGGAGCCGTACACCGAAGGCCTATAAATTAATTACAACTAATAGTCGGAACGTTTATACTAAGTATTTGTAGTGATAATATGTGCCTTTGGTAAAGAAAACAAAATTATAGCAATTATTTCAAATTGTGTCTCTAAATTAACAATAGCTGTGGACGGGTCACTCATTAATCATCATTTTACGTGTTGCAGCTTTGTTTTACTACAATTGATTAAAAACTAAATAGTGACAGTTTGGAGGCGAAAGTATATGGGCAGGAAGTTTTTTTATTATTATGCTGTTTCACTAAATAGTTGAGTGAGGTATCTCAAAATGGCTTAATCCCTAACTGGCTTTAAGTATTGTCTACTAGAACTATCAAAAAAATAATATTAGATAAAACTGACAACTATTTAACCTAACTTAAAAAACACAAAATTAAAACACCTTAAATATATTTTTAGTTATTCGTAACAACGTTATTTCAATGTAAAATTGAAAAGAAACATTGCAAAACACATAGAACAAAATTGGTTTCCTCTTCTTTTGAAATAAAATGTTTCTTACAATTTACGTGGTACCTACGCCTGCATTCGAGATGCAAAACAATACGGGAAATACAGCTGAGCCAGAGACTAATAAATAATATAGAATATTAGCATTTTTTTTTCTATGTCGGAAAGGTCTAAAATCCATATAAAATGGGTAAACAAAACATTATATTGGTATTATAATTTAATTAATCAAAAATATATCATATACATAATGTATACAATAATAATTATAAAACTATTTAAGTGATTAAATGAATATAGTATTTATAATACTATAATACCTGTACTAAGTTCTGAAATCTGTCTTGCAGAAGGGTGCCCAATATTATTTAATACCCTTCATAATTCACATGAAAGACATGACTTTTTTTTTTCCATTAGCCTACTGGGCATAAAATCTCCCCTCTTTATGTCCACTCAACCCTGACCTTCGTGTCATCCCATCAATTGTGCAGAAGTGGTCCAAGCCGTCCCGCCGTTTCCCTTTCATTCGGCCTGCACCCCGGCCTGCATCATCCATGGCGTGTCGTGAATCCCTTTCTGTAGCCATTTTGGCCTAACCAATATACTGACATATACATAACTATAAGTAAATTAATATAATGTATAAGAACACAAAGGCAATGGATAATTGCGATAAGACTTTAAATCTACATTACATATGACAGGTTTCAGAAAAAAATGCCCCTATTTAACGTGACGTAATAAAAGTTAAATTACGTCATATTTATAGTTTTCATAGGTATAGTAACTATACGAGTTATACAAAACTTTGTATAGGTAGTTTTCGGTTTTTATTTGAGTGAAAAGCATATGTGATTCTGCGCGGACTAAATAAGGTTGCAACAATGAATAAATATTATAAGATATACAGTTTTAATTATTTATTTGTCTATGTTGAACGAAACATTTTACGACTGTTACCTATTTTCTTCCTTTGCTGCGGTTGACTAGGGTATCTTTAAAGTGAGAAATTATAATAACTAGCGCGGAAAACAATTATTTTGGTTATAATTAAGATCAAAAACAATTGTTATTTAGATGGGCTTACTTATATTTTCACTTTTAATTTTAGGTTTACACGTCGCTATAAAAGATTTTTAAAGAATCTTGTTTTTTTTTTTATTTGAATTGAAAAGTAAACTAAGAGAAAGTCTTAAGTAAAACATTACCTAAAACTATCTAACTATTATCAAAGCGCAACTTTTCAAAGTTGAACGACGAGTCCTCTAGTGTCAGCTAAATCACGCACCGCAACACTTATTTCATATAAGTAAAATGTCATAAGCACCTTAGAAATGTTATTCAACGACGTCCTTACGCGTTGAATAAGCGTAAGAAAGGTCTTAAAGAACTCTTAGAGACACGACAACGATATTAATTGGACGTGCAGTATCACTAAACGGAACTTGGAACAAATGGAGGCTATTCTGGAAGTTTATCAGACAAGAGGCTTATTAGTCGTGTCATGACACAAGTTTGTTTATGCAGCGGGTGTGCTTAGCTCAGGGATATTGCACGTGTCACGGTTGGTTGTGTATAATATACGGGGTTTTGCCCGGGCGTTATTATGAGAGTATTTTGGTGCTTGTACAAAATAACGGCTAAGAGGGATGAAATGAAAACATAATATTATGAAGCTTCGCCATTGCCTGTTTCACAATATTTTTCTTTGATTGTGCAATTAATAATCAATGAAGGTTATAAGATATACAGTTTAAAAAAAAAATCTTCATCATAAAAGTAATAACAGTAAAAAAAAAAAAAGAAGTTACCAGTACATTAAGTACAGTTATATTTTATAAGTGTACCGACTATGGATTTGGCCAACTAGCCAACTAATTGATGCTGGATTCAAATATTCTTCTGACTATTCGCTTTTGATAAACCTTTTTAAAAACTTTGAAAGTAATTAAAATTATAGAGATTTATTCAGTATTCTAATTATATAAAAACTACCCTGTTGAAATTCATACAGATGTACCATGTGTTCGCAAAACATATTCGCTTCGCATAGAGAAATTAGTATATCAATTGTTGATTGAAGTAAATAAAAAATAAGTAAAATAACTTATCAAGTTTTCTCTTAGAGCATGAGGTTGTTCGGTAGTAGGCCTTGCGTTTTGTAAAGCGGTAGCTGGACTTTTCAGAAAGCTAAGGGGCAGCCGTGACCCCGGGACTGCCGGGTGGTGACCAATATAGTAGTGAAATGCGTTTTGAAATTAATTCTTCATTAGCTGCACAGTTCTGCATTTGATCACTGCATAAGAAGCTATCAATATTACACTCTAAACTACGTTAATGAAGCAAAAACATATTCTCAAGACGACTTCGCCATTTTGAGCTGGAGCTGAAGTACAGAGCCTAACTAATGGACTTAAAAATGCGACGTCTGTCAACGTGGCAACTCGTACTAATTATTATCATCATCATATCAGCCGAAGGAAGTCTACTACTGAATATAGGCTATCACAAAGCTACTGAGCCCTTTTAGGTGAATAAGGCATCATGACAATATGGAATAAATTGAGTCTTATATACAAAACACAATATGAAGTTAATTATTGCAAACAATTTGTACGCGTAAAGTCCCAAAACCAATCTATCAAGAACAAAACAAGGACAGACAAGTAGAAAACTTTACTTTAGGCAACCCATGGCAAGAATAGGGAACTAATGAATAATTAGAGAACCTTCCCAGCCCCTTCCCTTCTGTTTGGTCCCATAGGCAAGTTTGGAGGATGAAAATGTAATGACTTCAGTCACGCACTTCGAGCGGCGTTCTCACTTTTAAAACTTTGATTTCATACTCATTTGCAATCAATTTGATATTCTTTATCATAAAAGTGATAACTTAACAAATTATGATTATAAGAATCAATTTTTTCAAAGCAATTAAAGCATCTTTATTGACTTTACGACTATAATGTGACATTCGCTAACCCGCCTGCCAAGAATGGCGACTATAGCAAAGGTGTATTCGTGGGAGGATTCGTCCAGCAGTGGATTTCATACGACTGAACGTTAGCAACCTTACTTTAGAATTGGACCGGTAGATCATAATTTTCTTGTTGTCAGTGAATTGCCAAAATCTATTATAGGTACCTTTTTTTTTTTTTTTATGCAAGACTGACCAACGTTTGACTTCAGTCGCACCTGATGGTAAGTGACGACGAGGTCGAAGGTGTAGCACGCTGGTTCAGTAACAGCCTATTCACTCTTGACTTGAAGAGACCCAAATTATATCTTGCCGGGAATACAGACGAAGGGAGCGAATTCCATTCCTTAGCAGTCCGCATTAGGAAGGTAGAAGCGAATCGCTTCGTGCGAATGAATGGAATATTCACAACGTAAGGATGAAACTGCTCCCCTCGCCTGGACGTCCGGTGATGGAACGGAGATGGCGGAATTAAATCGTGCAATTCCTGAGCACACTCTCCAAAATGTATCCTGTAAAACACAAACTAGCAACCTTGCGGCGATGCTCAAGGCTCTGCAACCTTACACTCACTAATTTAGGATCGCCAATGAGTCTGCGAGCTCGGCGTTCTATTGAATCCAAAGCGGCCAACTGATACTTGGCAGACCCGTCCCAAAGGTGGCAACAGTACTCCATACACGACCGAACCTGCGCTTGGTAAAGTGTTAGGAGCTGTTCCGGCATGAAGTACCGCTTCACCCTATGTAAGACTCCTAGTTTTTTAGCAGCGGATTTCGCTTTGGCCTCAATAGTGGCGCCGAAGTTCAGCTTAGTGGTAAATTTAACCCCAAGCAGCTCGAGGTGGTCTGTAATTGTTAAGGACACATTCTGGAAAGCAGGAGTCAAGTTAAAAAGGCTCCTTTTGGCGGTGAATAAACACGCCTGTGTTTTGGAGGCGTTAAACCTAACAAAGTTAGCTTCGCCCCACTCATCAACGGCCTTCAAGGTCTGGTTCGTTCGCTCAACCAAAGCTTTCCTAAAGGTCTCTCCACCGGTAGTTTGGGCCTCAGAAAAATATCTCTCAGTCACCATACTGTCGTCTGCATACCCAAAGATACCGGGTTTAAGCAGATCGTTTATATGCAGCAAAAAGAGGGTGGCTGAAAGAACCGAACCCTGAGGCACTCCGGCATTTATTGCCATGCGATCTGATGTGCAACCATCCACTACGACCCTAATAGATCGCTGCCTCAGGAAATCGGAAATCCAAGAGCACAAACCAGCGGAGATTCCGTACGCAGAGAGCCTGCCAAGGAGGCCGTCATGCCAAACCCTATCGAAGGCCTTGGAAATGTCGAGAGACACAGCGAGGGCTTCGCCGCGCTTCTCGATGGCCTCGCTCCAAATGTGGGTAGCGTACACAAGTAGGTCCCCAGTAGACCGATTTCGGCGGAAGCCGTATTGCCGGTCGCTGAGGAGATCGTTACCTTCAAGGTACGCAAGGAGCTTGTTGTTCAAAACACGTTCCATAATCTTGCAGAGTATGGAAGTGATTGCGATGGGACGATAATTCGATGGGTCAGCACGGCTACCCTTTTTAGGCACAGGCTGCACGTTAGCAAGCTTCCACGCTTCGGGAACTTTTCTCATCTTTAGGGAAAGTCGATACAGGCGCGTCAAAACAGGAGACAACTCAGGGGCACACATTTTTAAAACGATTGCTGGAATTCCGTCGGGACCACTAGCCTTATTCACATCTAGACAGCGTAGTGACTTCAGTACTTCCCTTTGGTGAATACGCACCTCAGCCATTGATACTTCGCAGCGGGGCAAAGAGAGAGGTACGGCACTACCAGCGTCTAAATGTGAATTTTCCGCAAATAGAGAGGCAAACAAGTTCGCTTTCTCTTCCGCAGTGTGGGCCAGTGAACCGTCTGGTCTCAGCAGCGGAGGTAGTGATGGACGACAGAAATTCAACTCAACCGATTTCGCGAGTGACCAAAACGCTTTGCTCCCAGATGGGTATGCGGCAAGTTTGGCCCCTAGACGACGAACATGGAGGAATCGAGCTTTCTGCATGACCTTCTTGCAGAACTTGGCAGCTTTGTTAAATAACTGTTTCTTAATGCATACATCCGGAGCTTTGCAGCTGCGAGCATCGACCCATGATAAATACGCTTCGTGCTTTAGCGCTTCCGCTTGAGCACAGTCTGCATTAAACCACGGGCGAGCTGCGCCACCAACAGCTACGTCAGAGTAGGGGATGTAATACTCCATACCCCGCCGCAACACGTCAGTAACGGCTGCTGCACAGCTCGACGGATCATCGCTATTGAAACAAGTTGGCTGCCAAGGATAGGATGCAAAGAAATGCCGCATCTCGTCCCAATCTGCAGACTTGTATCGCCACACACGGCGCGAGCCCTTCGGGCTAAGGACGGGAGGTGAGTGGTGCGACACAGATTTCACCAGACAGTGGTCAGAAGTTCCCAATGGGGATGACACTGACACGTTATATCTGTCCGGATCGGTTGTCAGCAGAAGGTCCAGGCAATTAGGCGTGTGACTCGCAACATCCGGAATGCGGGTTGGTTGGTCGACCAGCTGAGAGAGATCCAGCGATAACGCAAACTTGCGCGCCTCTCTCCCTGCGTGGTCAGTGAACTGGTATGGGCACAGCCACTCTTCGTGATGAGCATTAAAGTCCCCCAGAAAAACCAATTGCGCACTCGGGTACCGTTGCAGAGCCACACCCGCCGCATCACTAAAGCCCGTTTCACATCAAGCGCGGGCGCGTGTCAACGCGGGCCCGCGGCGGGTCCGCGGCGGGCCCGCGTTGACACGCGCCCGCGCTTGATGTGAAACGGGCTTAAGTTGCTCAAAGAGCCTGGTTGTCTCCTGGTCACCGCTGTGTGATCGGTAAACCACGGCGTAAACAATTTGCTCAACACCGAGGTCCACCAGTAGCCATAAACTGGAAAGGTTAGGCCCCTCAAGGTTACGGAGACGCCGATAGCAGATGTCATCAAACCAGCTAGAAGAAGTAAGTATTGAAAACAATGGTTTACAACGGAAAATTGATAGATTGCAAACAGAAAACAGCACTCTAAAAAGTTTATGCCAATCTCCAAATTTCGGCCAAGTATCGTGTACGGACATATTAATTGGTAAACCTACGAATGAGATGATTAACAAGCAATTATACGCAACATCCCCGAACTCTACGACTGAATCTTACTCACATCATGTCACTAGAGAATCGGAGAATTCGGACGAACTTCTAAGCTTAAAAGTACTAGTAGAGAGTTTAGAAAAGGAGCTGTACGAGAATAAGAAACGAATTACGCAACTTGAAAGACAAATAGACTATATGTTGAAAACAATGCGTCACTCAAGTAACATGACTAGCTCTACTACTATGACACGAGACAGAGATACAGATAAACGGATAAGTCATAGCAGCAAGTTATTGGCGAATGATACTTCACTAGCGTCAGCAAACCTGACAGCCGAACTGGACAAGAAACGTAAAGTTTGCATGTTAAGTACAAATAAAAATAAGAAAATGTTGACACTTAAAAATTTCTTAAGTGACGAATATGAAATGTGTCACTATCTCTCACCAGGAGCGGGTATTAGACAGCTCTTAGATAAACTTAGTATTAAATTAAATGACTTTACCATGAGAGATTATTGTCTGATATTTATTGGTGAAGAAGATTTTAGGGTTCAACAAAACTATAATAGCTTGATTATTTATATACGAAATGCGTTACAAAAAATCACTCATACAAACATTGTTCTATGTGTTCCTATTTTTAGAAACAGTATCTATGCCAACATCTACAATGGGAGAGTAGAAGCTTTCAATGAACTCTTATATACTGATGTGTCTAGATATCAATACGCATATCCACTAGACTGTAATCTGAACTTAATTTATAACTCAAGTATGTTTAATCAATATTCTGGTTATGTAAATGGAGCTGGAATGCGTGTTATATTTCAAGATGTTGCTAATTTAATTGAGACTTTGAATGACCGCAACACATTTTTTCGTCCCTAATCAGAAAAGCTTACACTCAAATCCAAAGGTTTCGCGACCACATAATTTAGGCATATATCATCAAAATGTTTGAGGCATCATGACTAAGAAGGATGAACTGGATTTATTTCTAGAGTGTCTCGGAACCGCCCGCCCCAACTATTTATGTATAACAGAACACTTCTTAAATAAAATAAATATTGATATTTTTTCACTAACGAATTATTCGGTAATCTCATATAATACTAGGAGTAATAAGAAAAGAGGGGGAAGTCTTATACTTGGACGAAGCGCATGCACTTTCCAAGAACTTAGTTTTTGCAAAAGAGTATACAAAATGATGTACTTTGAAGTGTGTGGTGTGAGAGATAAAACTACTCATTTGAATATTTTGTGTGTATATCGAAATGATGATAAGTTTTATCTAGACAAATTTTTAGAACAACTTGAATTACTACTAGAACATTTCTTTAACAAAAAATGTATTGTAGCCGGTGATTTTAATGTTAATTTGCTACAAGCCAATGAACAAAGAACTAAATTTATGTCATTATTACAACGATATAATTTTAGAACCTTAATATCTTCAGCAACGTATAGCAGTGGCAACGCCCTATCTTGCCTTGATAATTTTATAACAAATCTTCCTGATGAGTATATACAGGATTCGAAGGTAGTTTTTAATGGTCTGTCGGATGGACACGCGGGACTTTTTTGCCACTTGATCTTTCCCAATATCCAAAAATCCGACGTGACAGATAAGTACTTAATGGTTAAACGAAGGATTTTTAGTGATAGAAATAATGATACTTTTAGGAAATGTATTGTTGCTATAAATTGGCACAATCTAGGCATTAATAGCTTTCTAAAAGTTTTCTATGATATTTTTAAAAGAGCTTTCCGATGAAAAAAGCTAAGATTAAAATAAACAAGGAGAAAGGTTTAAAATGGATCACCAAAGGAATAAGAATATCTAGCCAAATGAAGCGTTGCTTAATAAATGCAAACCTGGCTATCAATGACGGTACGGTCATTCAATACAAAAACAACTACATTAAACTATATAGAAAAGTGGTCAAATGTGCAAAAAAAAAGTCAGTTCAGGCCGCTATAACTAAATCGAAAAACTCTGTTAGAGCAATTTGGAAAATTGTAAATAAAAGCAAAAAAAAAATCTCTAATGAACCACAGAAAATACGCCTTATGATTGACGGTAAAATTAATGGAAATACGCAGGTTATTGTGGAAGCTTTCGTATCTCATTTTAATAGCAATGAATGTCTTGGGATAATTGGCAATATGAACCAGGTGCAGCAAATTCTTAGTGAATGTTCTACCCCTGTGCCAAATAACATGTTGTGGGAACCAATAACACCCATGGAAATAGTCGCAATAGTTAAGAAAATGGAGATGAAGAAATCTACCGGCATTGATGAAGTTCCAATTTCTTTAATTAAACAAAATATTGATTTATTAGCAGCACCATTGTCGATTTTCTTTAATAATTGTTACGAGGAAGGAGTTTTCCCAGAACAGCTTAAGGTAGCCAAAGTAACGCCAGTTTATAAAAAAGATTCGTATACAGATCTAAAAAATTATAGGCCTATCTCGCTCTTACCAATTTTATCAAAATTATTTGAGAAGTTAATTAAAATAAGACTCACTCAACATCTGGAGTGTAATAAGGTTATTAATAAAAGACAATATGGCTACCAAAATAATGTTGGAACTAATGATGCAATCGATAAGCTTGTTGACGACGTTGTTATCAATCTAAATAAAAAAATAAAGGTTGCTGGTATATTTATTGATTTGACGTCTGCGTTTGATACAGTTGATCATGAAATCCTCCTTTATAAGCTGAATCACTGTGGCGTACGTGGAAAAGTTTTGGAGCTGTTTAAGTCATATTTAAATAATAGAAAGATGCTTGTCGAAATTAAAACGATAGAAGATGGATGTCAAAAGGTATACCGGTCTAGATTTGCGAAAATTAATAAAGGTGTGCCACAAGGGTCAATTCTAGGGCCCATTTTATTTGTAATATTTGTAAATGATTTAATTGATTGCGTTTGTCAACAATTTAGCGATGTAGGAGTAGTCGTTTTTGCAGATGATACGAACGCTGTTATCTCCTCGACCAGTATAGAAAGTCTAAGCGATAAAGTCACTGAAGTACTAAAAAAGTTTCAGACGTGGTTCACCGGCAACAATTTGACCTTAAATATTAGTAAAACACAAGTATTACTATTTAGGACCACAACCAAAAATAAGGAATCTTTACACATAGACTTAGCAGGCTACACTGTAACTTCTAATCCTTCAGTCAAGTTCCTAGGTGTGCGTATAGATCATGACCTTAATTGGAGAGAGGAACTTAAATCCTTAGAAAGCAGCATCAGCTCAGCTGGCTATGCACTTAGGAGCTTGCGCGACGAATTAACGTTAAGGCAACTGACGTCAGTTTATCACGCCTTAGTAGAGTCTCGTTTACGTTATAGCATTAAGTTTTGGGGGCAAAGCTACGAATATAATTTAAATAAAGCTTTTGTTGCTCAAAGGAATGCCATCAGAACTATAGTAGGTGTCCCACCATGGCAGTCATGTAGGGAATATTATGAAAAACTTAATATTCTGACGGTGCCGTGTCTTTACATTCTCGTTTTACTAACTGGCGTAGTAAAACACCCAGAAAGATATGAGACTACCGAACAAAGAATCATTAGATTGAATACTCGTAGGAAGGATCTAAAGAACTCAATTGCACCCAATTTCACTATTATCAGTCACTGTGCACGATACCAGGCAGTAAAATTGTTCAACTGCCTACCTGACGATTATAAAACAATGGACAATGTAAACTGTTTCAAAAGGCGCTTGAGGGATTTTTTGTTAAAGAAATGCTATTACCACGTTGATGACTTTATTAATGATTCATAATTTGTAATATGCTTTATCTAATTCAATTACTGACATTTACAATAATAATAATAATCATAATCTCTAATTTTAAAATGAGTACTATTGCAAATTTTGGTTGTGTAGATTATTTTCTAGTAACGAGGTCTCGACATGTGGTATATTTAATCGTATAAAATTGTCTATTTTATTAAGTTTTATTAATTTTAAAGTTGTGCATGTTATTTATATTTATTCCTTTTTATTTTCTTTTCAATATTTTAATTGGCAAATTGCATATTTTTATGTTATTATAATTTTATTTCCGACATGATTGTAAAATTGTTATGGAATAAACTATCTTATCTTATCTTATCTTATCGCGAACAAACACGCACACACCAACCTTCTGCACAAAAGTGTGCTCTAGGGCATATCCCGGGTAGTGCAGGTACGAATCCGATCTGCGTCTCGGTGAGGCAGAGCAAGTGAGGCTTCTCAGTCTCAAGATGGTGGTGGACTGGCACGAGATTGGAGTGCAAGCCTCGGATGTTCGAGAGGTGCACTTTGAGTGAGAGGACGTGCTTCCGCTGAAAAAAACACTTGCTCTTATTTTTGTTTTTTGCCATTAAAATAATGTGAATAGGCTTGGAAGGCGGCAGTTGAACAGATGCTAAGCTGCTCGCCCAGCAGCACACAAACAGTCTGCTACACGCTGGAAGCCTAATCTGGAGACTGCGGGGACGCCCGAACCCCCCCGAAGACGGCTGTCGGGTCCTCTCTCCGGTCGCAAGCCGGCACTACAGCGCGCCTCCGGGATTTTTCACAGTTGGCGGGGCAGCCTTTCGGGGTTAGCTAAGTCCCTACTTGGGCCCCCAACTACCTGCGGTCGGCCAGCGGAGAACCGTGCTTCGGATCCCGCTACCCTCCGCGACCAGGCATCCGGTGCAACAAATTGATGGCACTGAAACCGGCTAGCAAGCAAAGCAATACCGTTCAGACCCGCCTTCCCAAAATGGCTACAACTGCCTTCATGTCGGAACAGGCGCCGGCTCCGGTGTCGGACCGCCCTCAACCGGTTTTGACATCAAGAGCGGCGCGAGCAGCGCGGCGCGCGTTAGTGCGCGACGGGCCGGCGACGCGATCGCCGAATCGAACGGACACTCAGCACTCTTAGTGCTTGATAATGGAGGCCTATATTCTCCGAAACATGTCGCGCGAGTGACTAAATAAACGTGAGTAGAGCCGTGTTAATGTTCAATGTATCAGATATGTCTCACGAAAGTTTAAATGTAATAAAATGGTATTGTATGTAATAAAATTTGAAGCGAGGGACAAGTCCCTCTCTTAAATTTCAAGAAATTTTGTATAAACAACAATTTTTAAAAATTATTTCAGCGTTTTTTGAAATTCATCCCCTAAACCGTCAAAAAGGGTAACCTCCTTTTTGTATGGCGATCGCGATGGGAGTAAAATATCAACTGAGAGGCTTTAAACGTTGTGTTCTCCTTATTTAATAAAAATAAAACAACAATCATATATAATTTCTATCGGTTACAAATATTCTTCTGCGTATGCGAAGACGCGGTCAAATTATAACCGTAAGGATTGTTTAATGAATGTAAAGGTAATGAATATAAAGAGTTATTTAATATATGGTATAGAATAAATAGATGCTGGTACCAATTTTTTTTGTTTATATATTATGTTATTTTGAAAAAAAAAGAGGATTACATTTATTCGTAACGCATAATTATTTTAAAGTTGGAATGCCGCTCCGGTTCAGTGTTTAATTTGTTAAATCAACACAATAATAAATTATATTCTTCGAATACGCCTTGTGTGTATTTTGTATCTTTAATCTATGAAACACAATTAGCAAGTATCTCAGAGAATAAGGTATATTGTAACTTCCTGTAATGTTGTTTTGTATTGTTTGTTTTTACCGACTTGTTTTAAGGAATTAAAGATACATTATAGATTTTGGTGTAACTTGATTTACTACAATCTTCTCTGCTTTATCTAACCCCACTTTTACTAAAACTACAATAATATTAAAACAATTTATTTAGACTTAAAAATATACCTAAATAAAAATTGTATGAATTAAATCATGAATATCATATTTACTAAATGTATATATTTTGTGTCATTGGATACTTTGTTAACAAATTTTTAGAACTTCTTTACTAGGTACACACTCACTAATGTTAAATTTGCATCATTACAACGATATATTTGAGCTACCTACTGTAAAATGTTCAATGAGATATTATCATGTTAGCTGTCGCAGTGTAGCTGTGGATTCGGTTTTTGACGGATGCCGCTGCCCTTCCGTCGGTTTTTCCCTTTATCGCCTCTTGCGAAACCCGTGGGAGGTAATTGCGGGGAATTTCAGCTAGCTCCAAACTCGTTCTGCCAAGCGTTGCGCTTTGGCAACCTAAAAAGATAATACAAATCATATTTAGGGGAGGCCTTGGTTCAGTCTAGTGGACGTCTTACGCCTGGAATAATGAAAATGATGATGATTATTATATTTGTCCTTTTGGCTTTGACATAAAAAGTGCTGCAGAAAAATCCAAGAAGATATCAATCACTTCTCATCGATAGCCACTGCATTTTTGTCTTAAAAATTTGAAGTTAAATTTAATGTTGGTACATTTGTGAAATAGCTGTCACAAATCGTCGTCACCTTTATGTAAATCTCAGCACTAGCCATACTCATTTGCCTTCTATATGTAGCACTGAATCATATTGATAATAACGTACAAGTTAATACATTCTCAATAGGTTCTTTATCACATTTATTTTTAATATTTAATATGTTACACATGTCTTTTTATTAGAAAATTATACAAAAAACAATCGAATAAATAAAACAAATAAGGAGAATCTTATGTTTGACCCAACACGCGCATATTACTCTGAACCAGTAAAGAGTCAATTTCCACACCCACTACTACAGAGTAGTCATTAATAATGTTAAATGTTATCCGTATCCAGTTTCTTAAACCTCAGTTTTGTTTGTATAACCTAAATCTTACACGTTTGGTGTAACTGTAGTGTAAGGTTAATATGAATCTATTCGTATTTCCAATTCTCCCTCACAGAAAAATTAGAAACATAACCCACTCCTTTCCCCATGACGTTTGAAATAGGCTAACAAACTACTCTTCTATGTAAATTCACAACTGTAACCCTCGCATGTTCCGGGGCCATTTGGAACGGTGCGGGGTGTAAAAAACCATGAATTTATTTCATCGTCAATTAATGCTCAGTCATAAATAAAAGGGAAACGACGAAGTGTTGAGCGATTTACTGGTCAAGTTTTTAGGAATGTTTAGTTCAGGTATAAATCATAGTTCTTTTTGTGCATATTTTTGATTCTCATGATAAAGGTGAAAAACTTAAGTAAACACCTAGTATATGTAGTAGTAATGTGTCCGTACACGCATTAAGTGCTATATGCAAATGTTGTCATAAGTTCCATATTAGGTCTCCGCACAACTACATAGACATTGTCTTTTAGTTTAGATTTTCACTAACTATTTAAGTTTTGTGAGTTTGAACAGTATTGATGTACCTAGTAATTAATTTTGTTAGTTTACCGAATTATAATAACGAGCACTGCTTGTCAATACAAGCTATGCGTCGAAATAATATTAATGCAATGATGTTGTCTAACAGGAAATGAAATCAATAAAAAAGACTTAAGAAAAGAAGCAATCCAAGGAAAAGGTTATTGTGAGTTACGATGTGAAAAATAACGTTTATACAATGTATAAATACCGTAATAAAAAAAAAATCAGTAGGTATACATAGCCCTTTATGCAGATAGTTTTAAAAATATATAAATGTTATAACATCTTGTCGCTTAACCTCGTAAGGCCCAGTGCGTTCAATATACACATACTTTACTTAATTGCCTTAGTTGGATTTTTTAGACAAAAGAGCTTAGAACCACGTTACTTACAGTTTTTTTATACAACGACGGTGGCAAACAAAGCAGTTACCCATGGACGCCTGCATTTCCAGAGGATTCACATGCGCCTTGCCTACCGTAAAAATACGTTCTAAAAAACTGCAGAATCGAATGGTGAAAAGTGTTTTGCACGAAGAGTCCTACCAGTTTTTCTGATTGCCCATTTACTTAAATGTCTAAACGACTTATTTTATTTTGTTCTTTATAAAGGCTGCTCCAACAAGATAAAACTGTTTAGTGCGTATGAATCTTTATAGTTCGCGATAAAGAATGGTATCTACCCATCGAGAATACCGGGTTTCAATTGCTTGACAATAAACTAGGATTGTCGTGAAATCTTTTTATGGGCCGTTATGGCGTTTAATTTAATATCTTTAAATGTCCTGTTGGCGGAAAATAAAAAGGAAAAATAGTGAAAATTTACAGGAAAAAATAGATAAATATATTATTACATCTATAAAAATACGATATAACTACGGAGTATTTTTTAACTCTCTGACTACACTCTGTGTAAGCTCTGTGTTCACGTTTTCTAAACCTAATACTTATTTTATTTATTTAAGGAGTTTAAACAGCTAAAATGTAACACATTAGATATCTTTATTAGTAGTACAAAGCCAATGAGGTAAATTATACTACACACAGTCATGTAAGAACACATATGACTAAAGTAAAATAATAAGGAATACCTACTCAGACCAAAAAAGAAAAAAATATTTAAACTTGCACACTTAGCAAACACAAGTAATTATTGCAATAGTTTATTTGAAGTTGTATCAGCACTGACCGGGAAAAACCAATTTAGACTACAATATTATTTAGTCAGTAAGTCGTATTGCTGCAACCAGTTAGTACCTACGTACTCAAAACATATTGTCCATATTGCTGGACATGTACCCGCTTTAATAATATGTCTGAATCTCACTATAATTTTGAGTAAAAACTGCACCGGCTTTTATTACAGAACATCCTAATATAAACTGACTGAGTCCTACTTTTGGACCCGGGTATGTCCTTAAACTACGTCCAACAATGAGAGGTAGGGCACAGCGAAGTACCATCACGCTTGAATCTGGAGAAGCCCAACTGGGGAAGTACCTCCTCCTTACAGAAGACCACAGCCATAATAGCACTGCTACCTTTCAGGTATGTAGTGTTGTGTTCCTGATGGTGAATAAGGTTCCCAGAGCTCCAACCCACTTATAGGTCGGCAACGCGCTTGTGACTCCCCCAAAACGATTAGTTCAAGAAGGCTTGCGTTGTGGTATTTATACGTTGTAAATAAATTACATTTTACGAGTAGGTATGTACATTTTAAGTATACAATTGTTCCTCAGGATTGATATACTTATCAATTGGTTTTTAAAATAATTTGAGTTAAAAATATTAAAGTAATTAAGCAAATAAAAATGTAATTATTTAATTATGTAAGTTAATTTTGTAGTAACAATTTAATTTATACAATCCCATATTCACACATTATTTTCACACGTTATTTGCGAAATGTTACTACTAAAAAACTGTTACAATTTAAAAATCAATCAAATTCAATATATATTTTTTTACAATCAATTTCTATAGTTGAATATACTCTAACCTATGTCAAAATATAAACTCCCCCGGGAGTAAAATCAGTTACTATGTAAGTGAGTTTACAATGAAAGTGTGTAATTCTCAACTTGGTAAAAACTCAAAGAAATGGTAATAGATAAGAAATAGAATACAACTACTACAAGCCATAACACTCTTAACCCGTCGTAACAGGCAATGCATTATGCCTGTCGATTCATTCACAAAACCATTGACATAACCCGTTCATATTACGCCTAAGTCCGCAGGGACGTATATTGCTTTCCGTTTCGTAGTAAAATGCGCCAGCGACTCTGAAATTGCAATATGGCCTCGCACTGTAAGCACGTGATTACCTTTAGGTTGCGCCACAGGATGCTCCCATAGTTCCTACTGGAATTGCCATTCATTCGTCTGATAGTTCGTCATTACATATAACCAGCTAACATCAGCCTTAGTTTACAAGCCAATATGATCCGATTGAAGGTCTCCTTAAATTAGTCCTACATGAGTACTTTGATGACAGATACAGGAAATTGCGAAGTTTCGAAATCATCCTGGGAACTGGTGATGGATTAAAGGATTTATTAGTTGGTTTCGATGAATTGTGCAGTACTGATTTAGGGTTTGCTATTGGCGAGCCAGTGAAACCGAATGCTATTATTGCTTTGAAATCGCAATCAAGGAAGGTTAAACTTTTGATGACTTCAATAGTTTCTAATTATGCGATTTAAGAAAATTACGATGTGAAAGTTTAGTGTTAAAACAAAAAGCGAGTGATTTTGAATATCCATATTTTGTGATTATTTTTAACTGCCTCGCAGCCAATGATGCTACATTACAGAATATTACCTTTATTCTATTATCATAATATATTAGGGTAGTAAATTAATGGCGACCCTGTCTCAAAAGTAGAATTCTAGCGGCAAGGTCCTGAAAAGTTATTGATATCAGGCTGAATGGAAACCTTTCCAGTGATGTGAGTTGCTAAGCTAAAATTTAGTATGTCTAAATAAAGTTGGCTCAATTCTATTATACATATTATATAATATAAATGTTTTATTTAATGTACTTATTGCACTAAAATACAACTTCTATGTACTCGTATTATTGTAATGTTGTTTTGCTTGTTTCCTTATTATTTGTAATAATAATTGTCATATCGACCAAATGAAACACACAATGAAGTCATTATAAATGTTATCTAACTATCAGCGATTAAAGTCCACATAAACCTCCTCCTTAGACCGCCACAAGGAACGATCTTCAGCACACGGCAGCCACTGATTCCCAGCGATCCCTCCATCTAGTCTGTGGACGGCTAACATTGCGCTTTCCTATATGTGATCGCCATTCTAAAACTTTTATGCCACAATGTCATCAACTCTAGTATGCCCATTGCAACACCAACTGTGCAATCCTGTGAGCTTTTTCGGTTAATTTTTTATTTTTTTTGGATATCCCGAATGCACCCGGACGACTGGGCCAGGGAACCGAGTGGACCAAATTTGGCCGAGACCGACGCAGGCGAAAGACGAGATAGTGGGACGATGTGATGTTTTTTTATATCGACTGGCGGCACACGCACTAAACCGTGATGAGTGGCAGAAAAGAGAGGAGGCATTTCCTCAGCTGGGACACAAACTAGGCATAGATAAAATAAACGGATATCAGATATCATAAATAGCCTTAGAGAAACCAAAGTAACATTATAAATAATAATAGTCCGACAACGGACGTCATACCGACAACCATCTCAAGCATCTCCTGAGGATGCCTCGTAGAGAGGCGAAACACGTGTCGAGTTTTGGTATTATTGGTGGTGGTTTGTTATATTTATTTGCGTATTTAATTTTGCGGTGGGATGGAGGGAACATTAATGCATGAAAAAAAAATACGCAAGTACCTAAATATAATGGGTTGGTACTGATTGACTAGCACGTTATTAAACAGCGGAATAGCAAAGTAATATTATTGTTGTTTAGTTTAAATTACCCCCTAAAATTGTAGAACACATCCAGTAAAACGTCATAAGCTAAGTGTTTTGGTACCTCACGAGTTTCATATGTAAATTTATTGCAGTCTACCGCTGGCTAATTTGAGCCATAAATTTAGCCATCCTTGTCTCTGCCTGGCCTGGTTTTATAGGATTACTGCATGTAAGTCTAATCAAGCATATTTACATATATGCAATTGTAAACACATCTAGATAAATATTTTAATTAATAAAATAAATAATCTTTATTCTCAAATACAGCTAAGCTAGGCATTATAATAATTAGGTACTTAACTACTCTAAAATAAATCTACAAAAAGGCCCTTAAGGCACTGTTCCAAGGATGCTAGTGGCATTTCCTCGTTGATCGCAATGCTACTGAATACGTCGTACGAGCAAGCCGCCAGTTACGTCAACCAGGCGCTTCGTGATATTTGCAAATAGTTGTGCGCGCTGGGACCCCATGGATTCTACGCCAAACGGCGTATTACGAAATAGTTTACTATATACAATTTTAAGTGTTAATGCAAACCTGCCGTCTGCCGCATGCATCTACAAAGGTGGGCCAAAATAGCCACAGAGCGGGTACATCACGATGGGCAGCGACGACGTGGTAGGCCAACACGGAGGTGGCGGGACGACTTGGATTCATTCCACAACAAACGGCCAAACATTGTACATGACAGGGAAGAGTAGAAATCAAGAGGGAAGGCCATTGCCCAGCAGTGGGCATTGACAGCAATTTTAAGTAATTGCGAGGATAGAACGTAAGTAAGATTAAATTGAAATATCCTCTAGCCGCCCAGATATCAAAACTTACCAGGCAAAATAACTATGATATTTGTCAGAATTAAAATTCAAAATTGCATTTAATGGGAGACCTTTTTATAGGTCTCCGGGCAGCTAGAGGATATCTCGATAGGCCAAGGTTTCAGCTTAAGTTTTACTAGTATGGAAATAAGATATATATATAGGTCAAAAAGAGCTAAGAGTCCTCGTTTTCAGATTAGGTAATTTTTCATTTGTCAATGTTATTCGTTCTAAAGCTTCGTACGTGCAGGCAGAAAGTATACTTAATTAAAATATCTTTGGTGCAGGCAAATACATAAATATACTTTCTCATCCTATGCTAATAATACAAGGGGAACTTGTAAACATATACATATTCCCTTTATTATAATTTATAATCTAGTTTCTTTAACTTTTCATTGAACAATGTAAACATTAGTTTTCAAATTGCCTTTAAATTATACAAGTACCAATAATTAAATGGATTTAATACGGTTCTAAAGGAAATCTATGCGAATGGCTTAAGCTAAACTTAATTAAATTACTGCATTTAATAAGCGCAGCGTTCTGGAAGAACTTTTATTACTTACTAAATATTTCTTAAGAACTCATTATTTCCTTTTAAACGATAAACGCAAGAACGGAACGTCCAGGCGAAACAAATGATCGCAATAAATTTGAATGATAAGTTTCGTAAGTTTTCAATAGTTAGGGTTCACTTTACATTGGGCATTTCATAAAGTAAGTATTAAACAAAAGAAAATAGCTTGAACCATAAGTAGCTCAACAATTAAAGTCTGTGTCTGTACAATACAATACTTATATACAGTACTTGTTCACAGTCCACAGTTTGTTAAGAATGTTTAGAGGTCGTAGTATACGAATTTTACTCACATGTTAGTCGAGCAATATAACATTACTTGGTTGAATACAATAAAATCCTATATGTTTGCAAAAATAAAAACTAAACATAATCTTTAGTATCATTTATTGATTTTACTTATTGAACGTCAACTTCCTTATTCATTTTTGGCATTGATTTCTCGCAGATAAACGCAAGTATTCGATTGCAGTTGTGATCATTAAATAATCCGGTTCTCCAAACCGATCCGCACAATTCTGGTTTATCCACGTTGTTTGGTTCACCGGCATTGAATGTGGAAAATCCAGCTTCTGCCAACGTTTCGCCTGTAAATTTATAATAGCAATATGTCATGCATAGGGGTCATAGCTGTTTAATTTTTCATGAGTACACCAATATTTTATACTTGAACGAGGATACCATTTTTTTGTGGGATACCGTAAAACGGGGTGAATAGGTTTCGCGGGGAGAGATGGGTTACGAATGGGGAGAGAAGGTTTGAGAGTGGGGTGAGGAGAGATTTTAAGACTACCGCTAGAAAAAATAATGTATACCAATTCTAAATTAAGCTATAGTAATACGCATAATAAAAAAAAATCGATCCAACAATCTTCAAAAATCACCTTTGTATGAAAAGCCCTCTCACCCCGAATATGAGGCACTACGGGGTGAGGTGGGTTTTCGTGTTTATCATTAAAGTTATAAAATGGAACTACACAAACTCATAAAAAAACTGATATTCATACCTCCGAAACACTTTTATTTGTATATAAATCAATGTGCCACATATAAAAATAAACTTTTATCCAGGTTTGAACTTCGATTTCCACCCAACTCACCCCGTTTTTACGGTACCCATTTAAAAGTTTTATGTTAAGCATTTTATTATGATATCAAATTTCTTATGCCGTACATTTTTGCATATACCCGTTAACCATTAGAGGTACGACTGCCTGTCATTTACCTCTCTTTTGATAAACTGTTATTCACTACGTTTTTGCGTTTGAAATGTTACAAATATAACTCATGTGTGTTTAGCCTCAATCAAGATCTTATTTATGTCCGACTAAACTATTTATCATATTATTTCTATAAAGCTTCAAGAGCCACGGAATATCTGCTGAATTCAATGAAAATACTTACCGTGAATAGTCAACCAGTCTCCGTATTCCTCCCACTTAGTAAAACCGATGCTGGCAGCATCTTTATGGAATTGGCCAGGAATGTCATCATGGGAATATCTTTTAAATAACTCGCTGAGGGCTCTAGACTCGACTTCACTATTAATGATAGCTAAATGTGCATCTTCCGCTAAACAAGTCTTGAAGGCGTTTGGCCACGACCGACCTTCCTTGTGGAACTTGTAACAACTGCCAGTTCTGTTATCCAGTTTGTAGTCTGTCAAACATATAAAGATATAGGTATAACTAAAGGACCTTGTCTATATAGTATTGTGGGTACAGTCGCCATCAGCTATATCGGAGCTGTGGAGGTAGTCACAAATATCTGAACAATGTCTATTATCAAGGCGATAAAGTGCATGTTCTGATATTTGTGACCACCTCCACAGCCCCGATATACGTTACTACTTCATAGGCTTAAAAAACTGAATAATAATGAGACAGCTTAGTGGCCAAATAGATCTATACGTGCCAACAAGCGACTAACACCAGTAAGTCATCAATGTCATCATCGTCAATGATTGTATTTAAAAAAAAACGCGTTAACACTTTAATCGCAATCGATCGGGTTTTAATCATGTGTCACAATATCTGTCACGCTCCAACAATATAAGTGCGAAAGTGACAGATAGCACGATAAATAATAGGACAGCAACCATGCTATCTGTAGTGTTCTGGTTTACACAGTAGGTACTTAATTGTCACTTGATAAAAACTTATTGTAAATAAACTATTAAAGTATAGATTTGATAATAATTTAAATTCTAGGTATATCTATTAACCCCTGGAACGCCGCTGTTTTGCTGTTGAAACAATGACTACTACGTCTTACAACTAAGTCTAATAAGCCAATACTGTTCAGAATGTAATAGTCTTTTCTCATCACTACTGCGCTAGTCTTCGGTACTACCAACATTTATACATACATTTCAGCCGTATGCAGTCCACTGCTGGGCATAGGCCTCCGACAAATATGACTAGATCATCTTGGGGGTAGTTGCTATAGTCGCCACGCTTTTCAGGCGGGTTGGCGATCGCAGTAGTTGTAAATTGGGTTTCGACGGACGCTGCTGCCCGTCCGTAGGATTTTTCCCTTTGTAGCCTCTTACGATACCCGCGGGAAGAGATGGGGTGGTGCTATTCTAGTCAGCCGGCATTACACGGCAAAATCAGCCGGCATCACACGGAAACTGCGCTGTGTGATGCCTTCGGTACTGTGTTGGATAAATTAAGTAATAAAACAAATTTTACCACTGTAAATGTACTCTGGACCACATTTGTGGGCATCCATTTTCTTTGTTGACTTATAACAGATAAATGGGTGTTTAGAATAGCAGTACACATCAGCTAATGCCCCAGATTGGTGCATGGTAAGACACTGATCATCGTCTCCATTAGGTTCGCCATGTTCCCATTGCACATCGATTTGTGAGAGTGGAATTCCTGTAAACAAAGTACTTACTGTTTTTGATAGACTACTTAGTAGTTTATGTATCTGTGCATAGTGAAGGGCATTACAACAAGAGTGTGGGTTCGGCTCGTTTCATAATAATATCACACGATTGTTGTAATGCCTAATTATGTATAGTTACATACACTACTTTATCTACACACATATCATTAAGTGTTTTAAGATGGGTTCAGAAACCGTAGGGAAATTACTTATTACTAGGGTTACTTGTAAACATTAAAAAGTCAACGAACAAAACAAATGACAGCTTGGAACGGCGGCTTTGCGTATTTCGTATCTCAGTAAATTTTTTTTAAACCATAGACAAGCGAATGAACTCCCTATTCTACTGTCACTCGAGTTCAAATGTCGTTCGATTTATATTAAAAAAACATAACGAATTGGCGTTTCGTATCAATGGCTGTTTTAATATCTATAGATACTAGATTAGACACCCCACTTGAATTTGACAGCTGTTCCAAATTTAAATTCATAACCTACGGATTTCAGTAGGTAATGTTAACATTACCTACTGAAATCTTTCTGATGGTTGGTAATGCTGGTCATTGCCTACGGTTTCTGGACGCATTTTAGAGCACTTATGACATGTACGTAGATAATAGTAGTTTATGTATCTGTGCATAATGAAGGGCATTACAACAAGAGTGTGGGTTTATGAAACGAGCCGAAGGCGAGTTTCATAATAATATCACACGATTGTTGTAATGCCTAATTATGTATAGATACATACACTACTTTATCTACACACATATCATTAAGTGTTTTAAGATGGGTTCAGAAACCGTAGGGAAATGACTTATTACTAGGGTTACTTGTAAACATTAAAAAGTCAACGAACAAAACAAATGACAGCTTGGAACGGCGGCGTTGCGTATTTCGTATCTGTCAATTTTTTTTAAACCATAGACAAGCGAATGAACTCCCTATTCTACTGTCACTCGAGTTCAAATGTCGTTCGATTTATATTAAAAAAACATAACGAATTGGCGTTTCGTATCAATGGCTGTTTTAATATCTATAGATACTAGATTAGACACCCCACTTGAATTTGACAGCTGTTCCAAATTTAAATTCATAACCTACGGATTTCAGTAGGTAATGTTAACATTACCTACTGAAATCTTTCTGATGGTTGGTAATGCTGGTCATTGCCTACGGTTTCTGGACGCATTTTAGAGCACTTATGACATGTACGTAGATAAAAATATTTACCCTTTCAATTAATAAAATACGCGTATTATTACAACCACGTAAGTTACAAAGCTGCGGGGTAAACCATAACTTCAGGGTTAGATAAGATATTATTGAATTAATTGCTAATTTAGTATTCTGAATAAAATGTAATACGTACGAAAAATTTACAAATTTACAAAATTTTTCGATCATCTAATTTTAAATACAATTTTTTACTCTATAACATTTGGGTCACATAACTTGATTGCACTTGCCTGTTATTGTCGTAAAATCACCGCTTGAATATGTCGCATGGACACCAATATACACTCTCTCTGGATTGCTTGGTTGACCATCCTTTGTCAATATTTCTTTCATGACGGCTTCTATAGTTGCGTCTATAGGGGAGGCTAGGACACCACCTTTAACAGAATATATGCCATAAAATAAAATAACATTTTGTACCGTCCAAAGCATAGAGACGCTAGGTCCGTGGGGTCCCAGCGCGCACAAACTTTTTGCAGAAATCGCGAAGCGTCTGGTTGATGTAACTGGTGACCGAAGAGCTGGCGGCTTCCTCGCACAACGTATCAGCATTGCGATACAACGAGGAAATGCCGCCAGCACAGCCTTTTTTAGATTTTATACTGTAACTAGTTAAATACTTGTAGTTATCATAATACGATTGTAATTTCTGTACATAAATGTACTTACGTTACTATTACTTTAGTATTATATTATTTTCTACAAAAAAATAAACTTGAAACGAATAAACAAATTATAGGGGGGCCTATGTATTAAAAGTTTTATTTTCCAAAAAAATTTGGTTCGATTCTCGAGCAGTTTTTCTTGTCCCTAAAATCGATGACATGGTTCCTAAGAACAAATCTTTTCTTACAGTTCCAGATCTCCCCATACTGACCGATTTAAATAAGACACCCCGTATAAACGTGTTCAAAACGTCGGGATGTATTTATCTGATTTTTTTGCTGTTTAATTATATTTTTTAAAGAATACTCTTATAATACTCAGAAGAATGTTTTATACGACAAATGAATTTTTAAAAAACAATGGCATTTTATAAATTTTATAATAACACATTCCTGTCATCTTAATTATAAATGCATTCAGCTACTCTGTAACATTACATGCTATTACATTTTTAATAATACAGAGATGTATTATTAAAAATGAAATAGCATGTAATGTTTAATCTTTTGGAACATTGAATTACACATTATCTTATAATATAGTATTAAAAATTATTGTACACCATCAAAATGGTAGGCTATGGTTTTAGCATCATCACAAAATGTAACCACCTTATTTGTATACCTATAGTCTCAATAAATGTACTTTGACTTTGACTTTAATATAATAAATTGACAAAACTAGTCAATCTACAAATGAGGCATAAATAACAAACAAGTCGATGACAAGTTACTATGTTTAAATATGTTAAATGTAAAATAATTATCTCACCTTCCAAGTAACACCTTAACCGGGCATCTTGCCATGTTGCTGGTATGCGATGCAGTTTGAGAAAACCATCAACTTCAGAAATAAACTGATAATCATCGACAACACAGTCTGAAACTGGACAGTAATTACCTATTACTAAACTTAGAATAGGAAATTATTACATAATTAAGATAAAATGTGAGTGTCATAATGAGACCACAGACTTCTCATATACAGCATTAAGAGCCTTTAAGAATGAGCGTTAGTTCCGTTTCACATACATACATACATTATTCATTTCAGCCGTAGGCAGTCCACTGCTGGACATAGGCCTCCCACAAACATGACTTGTATCATCTTGGGGGTAGTTGCTATAGTCACCAGTTGGCGACTGCAGTAGCTGCAGATTGGGTTTCGACGGACGCTGCTGCCCGTCCGTAGAATTTTCCCCTTTGTCGCCTCTTACGACGGACAGAATATGGGGTGGTGCTATTCTAGTCAGCCTCACACCCGATTGTTTTAACGGCTCCTACCATGGCTCCAGGAGTCAAAACTATCTAACACCATTTGGTGTTGCTTCACATTTGAAGGCCTTAATCCTCAAGAGTATAAACACGACAGATCTGACCTAGTGGGTGCTGTCCCTGTCTATAAAGCTGACAGTCCTAGTTAAAGATCTCAGTAAAGGTATCTATTTCTGTAATGAGCGCTGATATTTGTTCCAGATCCCTAAGTGTAAGTTTTTAACGTAACTTTACGTCACGAACGCGTTTGCGTTTTGCATATAAGTAACATTATCACTTACGCGTTCGTAAACGTTTTTTTACGTCAAAAGAAACTTACACTAGAGCCTCTGAGCCATGGCTGGCTATTTAAGTATTTGTTGGCTGAGTACCCACAACATAAACCTGTTTGATCTAACCGTGGGACTCAGTCAATTTGTATGAATGTTCTGTAATATTTATTTATTTAAAAGAAACTATGATTGAGATATTATGTTACTTAAATACTTTACGAAGCCAACATATCTTACAAATAAAGACTGCTAAATAAAACTGTCAAAATTAAACGTGGATTCATAATAATATTAAGAAACAGGCAGTAGTGCTTTCATTCAGAATAGTTTTAATGATCCTTTTATATGAAACATAAACCATTTTTTTTCCCGGCTATGGTAAAATATAAAATAAAATAAAAAAACTATATTTTTTTAAGAGGAAAGTCAACTGAATTTCGTTTTTTTTTGTCATTTGAATAAAGTACTCACCCGTAATAATATACACAAATAAAATAATGACAATGAAATAATTTAAAAGCATTGTGTTGCTTTGCTAGCTCAATCAATACTAAAAAAACACGAGTAGCTGAGCTCGTTCCTCTTGATAATAATAATTCTGTGACCGATACTGTTATAAGATAGAGCTGGGTCGGTATAAATTCCCCCTGCAATGAAACGTTATTTTATAAAATAAAACGTTATGATAAAACAGTTTCAAAAATAACTCGTTATCTCGTGCGCTGCCAAAAAAAAAAAAATAATAATATTTCGGGACACTATTAGACAAATCGACCTAGTCCTACGGTAAGCTCAGAAAGGCTTGTGTTCTAGGTACTAGACGACAATATATATAATAGGTATGTAGATACATATAAATACTTAAATACCACCCATGACCCAGGAACAAATATCTGTGCTCATCACACAAATAAATGCCCCGACTGGGGACACGGTGTAGCAACATTTATTCTACAAAATAAAAAAAATGTAAAATTTATTACTTGTGATTTTTTTCGAACAAAGTAAATAGTATTTTCAATGAATAGCATCCAATAATCTAGTTGACATTTACTGTCAGCCTATAAACTTCATAGTTTTTTAATACATTGTTCGCTTGAAAATCTTTTATATCAATTATTTAGTAATCTTTACTTTAAATCCTTGAACAAATGTTGCTATGTTCGTGGTGTTAAAAATATAGTAAAAAAAAGCTATATCATAAACATTATATCGTTTTCTTAGTCATTTCGAAAATGTACTAAACTTAAAGAATTATTCTGTTGTATTCTTAAATATATATGTGCCTACACTAATTGCTCTTATTACAGGAAACACCCGATATAAAAACATATTTGACGATAAGTAACAAAGTTTATCAGTACAAAGTTTAGTTCTCATTATATATACATTAGTTTTATCATACATAGTGACTAATTTCGGTTTAACCGTGGCGTTGTTTATATTAAATAATTGATAAACATTGTAATTAAATAGTAGATTGTGTGTCAAGGGAGCAAGATTACATATTTATGGCGAAGGCGTATATTGAATCCTAAACGAAGGGAAGGCGACTACAATAGAATCAAGAGCACAGCGAGTTAATTTAAAATACACGCCTGAGCGTAATGAGTGATTCAAGTGTTAAGGCCCGAGGTCGAATATATTTTGCTACCATGTGACACATACTGCTTTTCACACACTCATCAAAGAAAATAAAATATATCGGATACCGTGTTTTGGAACTAAGACATACTTCAATTGACACTTATTTCATATTTAATTTGTTTTAATTGTATTTGACTGTAGACTGGGAGCGAGACAACAGTATTAAATCTTTTGATTTTTATTTTTTTATAACATGTCAATTGTACATAGTTAATTGTTCAAATAAAATACTGTATATTGCGATTTATTAACATATGACAACATTAAAGAAACATGAAACACTTAATCGATGTAAAAAGGTTCGAGTCGATTATTTTCATACATTTGTAATGACTCACTGGCTGAAAAAAAAGCAAATGTCCTAAAGTGCCACTTTGTTCCCTCCTAGCGGGGAAGAAAAGTGCCTCATGCAAGCTGGTGTTATGAAAAAATTTTTTGTTTAATATTGTTTGTAGAAAAGTTTCTATTTATTACTAGAACCCTTAAAAATTATATTAATGTATAGATTATTTAATTATCTTTATCATCAGGGGCACATTAAATAACAATTTACAACAAATAATATAAGCGGAACTCTTTTTGTAATAAAGGGATTTAAAAAGGGACTTTCGCTAATATTATAAGTTACTAGTGCAATAGGCCCCAGGTATCGTGTTGTGAATGATACTGTAGTATAAATAAATTAGCGAGAGATTGGAATTTCATTTGTAGTGGTGATATGGGAAAAAGGAAATTTCAAATATGGAATGCCCATAAACACACAATAGCACTACAGATGCAATTCCACGCTCTCGCCATTTTATGTATATAAGATATAGTATAATACTTGAATGTTTTGTTTTATATAAGTAATACTTGCAATAAAAAAACTAACTTTTCCGCCCCAATCTCATAACTCTTATTTTTATACCACCAGGGGATACAAACTGCATGAACCTCAATAACTCCTGAATAATGCTATGATAAATTGAAAAATAATTTTCATAGATGGCAGGCCCTATAAAATGTATATCCATGCCTTATATATTGCTCATATTTCAGTACAGCCTTTACTTTTTAGTCATATAATAGTTTTGTGATAGTTGAGCCGACGCAAGCGGCCAGGTGGCACAAAGGTTATGTTTTATGCATTGTACTCCCCACATTATAGTTATTTGTGCAACAAGAGAGGAAAGTTGTTTTTTCTTGCGAGTGTCGATTTTGAGTCCCGAGTAAGTGAAAGATTTTGTAATTGATTCACGAGAGTAGCGAGCGATGTAAAATAACTTTGCGGTGTTTAGGGGTCTATTATGAAATTTGATTGTCGAACCTATTCATATACTCTCTGTTTTATTAACAAGCAGAAAGGGGTAGTTAATGAAGTTCAAATATGTATTTCGAATTTGTAATAGACCCCGAGCTGGATCCAGGACCCATAGTGGCTAGAAATTTTGTCTCTAAACTGCGAGCAGAGACCACTGGAAGACGGCTAACAGCGTCTCTTACAGCCCGGCCACGACATTGCGCGATTTTGCGGCGTGGCAAGCGTTTTATCTGTTCGTTGCGCGGTCAAGACGCGCAATTCACTGCGGTTGGTTGGGATCACACGCAATGAACAGATAAAACGCTTGCCGCGCCGCAATTCGCGCAATGTCGTGGCCGGGATAGATCGTTGGATCTCTATGCTTATCGCAGTCTACAGGCGATGCTGATTCTCAGCAGTAAACATCCGAGGCTGAAATGATGATAATAATGATGACATATTTAAATCAAAAACAATATCAAGAAATGGGACGTTGTATAGCTAATATAGAACTCGGTTGCCTGTAGGTACGTTTTCGATTTATTCCAAGCTTAAATTTCTCGTACGTATCGATGTGCAGAATGTTTCAATTTATTTCCTCATCAATTAAATACTACATCCCAAGATAAATTAACAAAAGACTGGCAATGTCTTTACAACGCCTGTCCCACACAAAATATAATCATTGTTAGATCACGCTAAATATTTTGTTGCTTACTTAAATATAATTTCTCAAAATGGGATTCTCATAAAATTATCTTAGTCTATAATTAATACTTAGTTTATATTTTATACAGGGTGATCAATCTAAATGGGTCAGTAGGGGGAAGTGTTCTTAGGAACCATGGCTTCGATTTTAGATTTAATATTAATGGCATTTAATTTTTATAAATCTCACATACATAACCGGGAATCGAACCTGGTCGAAATCTTGTAAATAAAGTTACGTGTAAATCTGAAAGATTTTCGTTGTTATTGTTGATGGAAACATAAATTCGTGAGTCACGACGAGTAGGTACATTTTTAATATTGTTCAAGTAATTGACTAAGAAATCCAAAAAAGGTAATTATTTTATTTCAATAAATGTTCAAAATAGTAACCATTTTCCTAAAAAGTTTGAATGGCAATTTTTTATTTTATTTCTAACTTTTTAAGAAGGATTAATTTTGGACCCAGGAGCTAAGAACAGATTTCGCTATTTCTGACTTCCCCATTGGATTGATCATCCTGTATAGCAGTTAGATGTCAAAATAAGTCTGAAAATTAAGTTTTTATGCCAGGATGTTACGTATAACAGTCTTATCTATTTCTAGTCTTTTGCTCTCCAACAACAATCCCGATCATGAAACCGAAGATCGTCAATTACCAACCTTGGGAGTAATTAACAACGAACTGGTCTATCATAAAGGGTTCGATAAAATCATAAATCATAACACATTGATATTCTCGTTATTATTACTAACTTCAATCAAATATGGTGCGTATTCCAAATCATTCAGAATCAAGGACTTCAGTAACCATTGTAACTGTGATCTTTAAAATCCATAAGAAACAGCTGCAGGGGCCAAGTATCTATCAAAATTTCGGGCATCTTTTTCTTTAACTCCAATTAAGGCGTCATTAAAGTGACAGAGACAACCATTCGAATTTGTGAATTTCGATTTTCACGGTAAGCCTTCTGTTTTTTTCGCAAATACGCATTTTGATCTGAATAATTGTGACATAACCAGAGAGCTATTGTATATTGAACTTATGATGTTTCAGGATTTTTTGGGTATAGATAATATAGAGCAACAAAGTGGTATGTCTCGTAGGCCTAGGCTTACTAGTCCAAAAGTAGGTGTACCGCGGTGCGGGTAAGTTTGCCAGGTAGATACATATATAAAAGAAGAAAAAATATTTAGAACCAACTGGTCGCAATGGGGGACATTCTTTTAATAGTCGAACATTCGGATCTGACACTTAAAAAATAATAGAAAAAAAAATGAATGAAGATTTAGACTGAGTGATGGAAATTTAAAATCATGGGTATCTAAATTGTAATAATATATTATTTCAATTATAATTTCAAGTATCGAGGTAGGCCTCTTGGTTGACTTTCGCATATATCTCGCCAGCTTTCGATGACAGCTCGGTTAACAGTGTTACCACATATTTGCTAACACGATTTCATTACCCTATTCCACTAACATACCCTTTCATAACTCTAACATTAATACCTAATTGTGTTGTGCAGATGGAAATTTTAACGTTATTCAAAACCAGGTTAAGATTGTTTTTTTGTTTATTTTGTGTTAAAAATTGTTCTTTTTTTTTTTATACCCATCGCTTGGTACCACGATGTCGAGTTGGTTCAGAATTTCGTTGGCGTCTTTCCTAATATGGACGAGACTAAAGGGATTCCAGTCCAAATATTCAAATAATTCGTAAAGACATTATTTCCAATTCAATCTAAATGGTTTGTAAAACCATAACTTTTTAACACACGGACTGGTAACATGCTATTGACTAGAATACATACAATAACAAAGAAATTAACGTTGTTTTCCAAATTGCACTTTCGCTATGGCAATCAGTAACGTCACAATTAAGCATACTTGCATGGGTTCCCATTGCCGCGATCAACGATTGACTCTTAGATGAGTTATTAAATATCAAAAATGTTGCAATATTATATTTTCTATCAAAATAAGTACTTAGTAACCAGGTATGCAGTTACTTGTAACTTTTTGTACTGCATGCCCTTAGTAATAGTCCACGACGCTTTTCCGCAGTCAGTAGACTTAAATCTATAGGAGAAAAACTGAACTGAAGGACCATGTCTAAGTAATTATGCAGAGAAATTATATGAAACTTACGCCAAAATTTCAATATAGATCGCTGACATGCGTGTACAAAGACGTTACTACTACAAAGGCTAGGTGCTTGAGCGAAGTTTTTCACCTATACTCAAAGACTTGAAGTTTGATGGTAAGGTCTAGTGACCTTTATTACGTTAATTATAATATTTATACAAGTTTAAGTTATTATTGTGTAATTCATAAAGACAAACAACAGACCTATGATGTAAATATAACTACGCACCCAATCCATTAGTTAACGTGTGACAAACTAAGAACATTAGTGGATTACAACTAATACCATTAAAAGCTCATCTATCGTAATGCATCACGGATTGCGGAAGACTCTCTCTAATGTTGTGAATACCAATACAGTTAACGAGAACATGTTGTTTCTGGTCTATTTGGATTTTCTAGGGCGTAAAATGAACAGAACACCGGGACTTACAATATCAACTGGTAACACCGCGTGATTGAAAGGGGCAGATACTGCTCATGTCTCGTCGATAAGCTTTACCCTGCTATTCGTGCAAAACTGGTATAATAAGAGCTTTAACAATTTTAATTTATTTCTTGATATTATTATTAACTTGGCATATCCTGACGCACTAATAAGCATTATAATTAAAATAATGAGGTTTCAAAGTTATGGGATGATTTGTAGTGTTTTCAATTAGTTATTATTGAGTCAGCTTTATGTAATCGACTTATATAACAGATGTAGCTAGAGTTGTTGGCGCTGGTTATAAACAAATACCTAATCTGGTAAAAAATATTGACTGTTCTCTCTTCTCTTAGTTAATAACAATAAATACTTATATTTATTATCTTGATGCTATGCGAAGACTCATTATTGCTAAGCATTTATGCTAGTATTCTGTTAAAATTTTCCACTTGTATTACTATTTGTCCACTTCATTTCAGTTTTTTCAAAACTAGGTAACAAAACGGCACTCATTTTTACAAGTTAGTCATAAAACTTTTCAAAGTTACTTTCATAGATTGTGGATTTATGCTTTTGATATCAGCAGCTTATCTATCGCCCATATTTCAGTACAGCTTTTACTTTATAGTCATAAAACAGTTTCCTGATTATTGGCCCAACGTACGCGGCCGGGAGGCACAAGGGTCATCTTTTATACATTGTACCGCCCATATAAAATTGTTTTATAGCCTACCCATCAGATGCATCTCTTTGTTATAGGTATGACCAGAGTCTATGCTGGTGATATTAATGGTAAGAACTTTAGCTTTAGTCAATTAGAAATACCACTGAAAATCAGTTGATGCAATTATAACTTTTATCATTAATGTGAAGTATATTTTAAAATTAATTACTTTAATATTTGACTAGGTTCGATAGTAAACATAGAGCAAGATCAACATTATAACGGCATATCATAACAGGCGAGATTATAACTCTAAAGTTAATAGTTTTCCAATTCGATAAATCGCATGGCGGTATTTCAAAATTTGATGGAGTTGGCCATGAATCTACAAGTATTATAAAGTTAGCAGAAATCTTTAAAGTAAATAAAAATGTCATGACATACAGACTTTAAGATAAGTTGCCGTAAAAATATAATCAGAACTGATTCTGGGAAGCTACTGGTTGTACACGTCTATGAAATGACAATTATGCAGTACCTATGTAAATCTAACACAAGAAAATTTCTTAACAGAGGGTACTATAGGAAATAAGAAACATATTGAAAAATGTATTTCTTGGACTTATAATAATAATAAAAATCGGTAAGCAACGTAATGAAATACACTCGATACAGTTAATTTCAAAAGCTCATATCATGTAATGTTCGCAGTAAGTAAATTAATACTCTGAAATTTAAAAAGCGTAACTACATGGCTATTATGAATGTAGTTAATGATTATGCTAGCACCCGTAGTGGTTTCTTAGCCCGTATTAGATTTACACAGTATATGTACGCCCGTATCGGATTTAGAACTACTATAGAGTTGCCAATTTATGTCTTAATTTCGAGACAATTCTGGCCCTCTGACACATCCTTAGACATGCACACCGTGAAGCTTCTCAGTTCTGATTACACACAAAACCGTGTTCTATTCCGTACGCTCCTCGCTATTCGCGCCACGTCTCAAGATACGGCTATTGTTTTAGCTAGAGGTTGTAAAGTGCAGTTTGCAATTGCAACGTAATTTATATGTTGCACGCCAGGGATTCCGCCAATTAAAAGAACTTGGCGCAGTTTTCACGTGCTTTGTCTTCGGTTGTAAATTTTGAGTGCTGACTTGGGGTGAGAAATTGTACCAAGTAGGTTCGTAATACAAAGTACTAGAGTTGATATACTGAATGAATTAAGTATTTCTTTCTGCTTTGAGTTTTCTGCTGAACTAGGTTAACACTTCCACTGCTGCCGCTCCATCTTAAGTCCTGGGCTCGAAGGCCATTAAAACCATAACCCAGCATTATTGTTAAGAGGTATCTAAGGAGATTACAATGTCGAGCACTCAAATTCAAGATCTGGTTTCCTTCGAGGGAAGCGCATAAGCGACCAGCTTTGACTCTAAATATATTTGAGCACTTACATTACTTTATAATTCACTATGTGGTAATGGCTGTTGCGTTACTTTATACCTAAAAACCTACATAAACCTTTATACGACCTTGAAACCATAGGTTACTAGAGAAGAATGCTAAATCTCCTATATGCTAACATCAGCTATTTAATATTCCAATCATCTCAATGAGTAATTAAAAATCACATCATCGAGCATATAATTTGGCTTTGTTCGAGAAGCTTACCGTAAAACAAGCAAATAAAAACTGTTTTCTAGATACCTCACCATTGTATTGTATGCAAATACAAATAACAATTTCTTCCAGCCACTAAGTAAGCATCAGCTGAAGCCTCGTTTGTTCGCAAACAATAGCTGGAATAAACTTGCAAACTATCTATTAAAACACTAAAGCCCGCGTCACACGAAACTCTGCTTTTCAAGAAAGTGTAGTCAATGAAGAATAATGTACCTGTATGCTGGAGCAAAATTTCTAGTGATCTGTTAAAAATTGCTTATTTTTCAATGCTAAAAGTAAATGCCTGAACGTCACTAAGCTTATAAACCAACACCCTGGGACAGCTTTTAATTTTTGTTATGTCCATGCAGTAAATAATGCACAACTTTAATATTTAATATTTTGTGAATATCAAATATAAAAATTTTAGAGAAAATTGCATATCCAATTTTGCAATTGTCAATTAGGATAAATAAAAATGAAATTATATTCAGTTTCTTTGTAACTCGGGCAAAAATATTACACACGTATATTTATTTTATAATAAAAAAATATGACAGCCAGACTAATTACATCAAAGTTCGAGAGAAAAGCTCGTGACATCACTTTGAAGTAAACATTGCTGTGATAAAATAGTAAAATACTCAATTATTTATGATAATCTTCCTAATAGAAAAAAAAAAAAAAAAAAATTTGTCATTTATTGCCGTCGTGTCGTGTTGTCGGCCGGTCGGGCCTAGTGGATAGTGGCCCTGCCTATGAAGCCGATGGTCCTGGGTTCGAATCCCAGTCAGGGCATTTATTTGTCTGACGAGCACAGATATTTGTTCCTGAGTCATGGGTGTTTTCTATGTATGTATTTAAGTATTTATATGTATTTTCTATCTATCTATTATATATACTCGTATCGTCGTCTAGTACCTAGAACGCAAGTCTTACTAAGCTTACCGTAGGACTAGGTCGATTTTTGTAAGATTGTCCCGAAATATTTATTGATTTATTGTCGGTTAGAGTTTTGTTACACCCTAAACAACAGTAGTCGTCAAACTTCAGAGTTGGGAAATATTTTAATACCAAATCCACTCGTTGCTTGGTCTAACCGTTTTAAATAAATTCCCCCACATTAATATTCATTGATTGTTATCTTAAATTTTCACCGTTTTCGTTTTAGCAGTGGAAATTTTCGCTTATTATTTCATCGTTGTTCTCCAGTTTGGGTACAAGGTAAACTACGAACAAACTCTGCTCTGATTAGCATAATTAGATAAACCGACCGGTGGTCCAATGTATTTACTGGGCCATTAATGATGTACTGTTTTAGATATTGCTGTTTGCGACATGTAGTCAAAATTTTGCTGTTTTCACTAAAATAGATTATTATTTTACTCTTTGTTTATACTGTGTTTATACTTTGTCTATACTAAGTTTTAAGTACTTGTTAAACGTGTACATCTCCTCTCCATCCTTAAAAATCTCCTGGTGGAAGATAAAATCGCTTGATCTACCTACAGCAGTCAGACATGCATATTCCAGATTAAGATTTATTCATACTGTTTTTGGTAGATATCCCACTGCTACTCCTTTCTCCATTAGTCATCGTCAGAAAATAAGCCCAGATTTTAATGGTCTTGATCTTTATTCATCCAGATATATTATTTAGCATACCTACTTGAAACTTTTGATGAACCTAGTGTATGTCTTTCCCGTACACGAAATAATGATGTTCGAGCCAACGCGCAGAGGCCCTTTTGACAATTTACACACGAAAGGGTACTAAGTGGCCCCTGTCCGTGCCACGGGACGTGCACAGAGACAGCACCCATCATGGTGTAAGGACTATATATTAAGTTTTAATGGAATCTAGATTGTACTAGGCTATTGGGTGGAAAAGATGGAATAGCTACTGGGCCAATAAAATGGTATACAATATTGTATTATTATTGTAATGCGGCAGTGAAACTTATGTTATCCTTCTCGAAGAGTCTGTCTCGAAGATTCAAAAATGTATAGAAGCGAATAATCATGTGCCTACAAACAGTTTGGCACGAATAACTTGCAAAACTTTTGAGAGCAATAGATCCTGCAATAAGCTCAGTAGGTATTATGAGGAATAAATATATATTGATAAATACGATTACTCAGCCCTGTAAGGATACTGTCCACCATTATTACACAATTACGTAATCGCCTATCACATTTTATTATTGGATAGCGGCTTGTTTATGAATGGGTTTCTTATTAGCCCGGTTCTCTACAACTTGTCAGAGATATGACTGATGGAGTGTTTACGAGATAGAAACGGGACGGACCAGGAGATAAGGTACCTCCCAAATTGTGTTATTAATATTTAACATCTGCGTCTCCCTTAACGAGAAGTAGGTAAAAAAAGGTGTGATTTTTTTAACAATCGGTCTCTTTTTATCATTATTTCCCAGTGTATTTTGTTTTGAAACCCTAAATGGATTGGATATCTATAGAAAAGTGCCATTTATGAGCTGTGAATCTATACTACTACAAACTTTGTACGCAATATCGTAACCATGCTAACAGTTTACAACTTCTTATTGTGTAAAATTATGGTTAAACCACTTATAATGGGAATTGTACAGTTTATGTCAAATTATAAAATGTACGTAGTTTATATATATTAATTAATTATTTAACGATTATAAGGAAATAGAAAGTCATACAATAAAGTGAAAATATTAACATATTCAGGGCTAAGTCACGTGACAATTGGTTTCTCATACTTACAAAAAAAAACGGGTAGTTTTTAACGAAAGTTTCTGTTAAATGGACCTGATTATATTGCTCTTGATTGTAATCATAAAATTATACTCCATTATCTTTATCAGTTAGATTTTAAAACAAGTTCTAGTTTAAACAATAATCATCATTCCTAAGTAGTCTCAGATTTATTGTAATACGTTTTTTACTTACTGCCAACTTAAAAAAGAATACGTTGGCGGGTATGTTTCCTGCTGCTAGCCTATTATGGTCGGGTTTTTATCATTTGTCACAATATCTGTCACACTCCAACATGTGCGAGTGCAAAACTGACGGATAGCGCGATAGGCGATAAAATGGCAACCATGCTATGCGTTCTGCTAGCTTAAGGTTGAGGTTTTATCACTTGTTACATTATGTTACTGAGCTTACCGTAGGACTAGGTCGATTTGTGTAAGATTGTCCCGAAATATTTATTTATTTATTTATTATCTGTCACGCTCTAACAAGTATTTGAGTGCGAAAGTGACGGATAGCGTGATAGACGATGAAATGTGAACCATGGTAGACGTTCTGATGTATATTTTTACCGATAAATAAATACAGGGAGAGCTTTATAATATGTATAAAGGCATATTCTAGCTCCTAGAAAATCTTTCTCACTGTTTCATATCTTTCATTTAGTATTTAATAAAACTAAAGTTATATGAAGTATTCCAGAGTTAACTGTGGCACGACTGCGGTGTCGTTACGCGCCGGGCTTCGTGCCCCAACTGAGAAATGAAGAGTGTGGCTTTGTACAAATACCGAATGTTTTCTCCCAGGAACAGTTTTATTTTAGCTTTGGAAATAAATGTTGTAATGTTTACCTTTAAAGTTGCCAATTTATAACTACTAGTGTATGGCGCTGTTTTATCGGCGACTTTCAGTCTCAAATGTTATTTATTCAAAATTCAAACTGCAATGTAAGTAATATTAGTTACGAGTACTAAATTGTCAAATGAAACGTTTCATTACAAAAAGTATAATACTCATATGTTATTTTTTTGCTAGTGTTCTATGTGTTTGTATATTAAAGATATAGTTGGTTGAGTGAATTACCACAACACAAGCTTACTTTGAGCTTGCGTAATTTGTGTAAGTATGTCCTGTAATATTTTTTATCTACGTACATATCGTAAGTGCTCTAAAATGCGTCCAGAAACCGTAGGCAATGACCAGCATTACCAACCATCAGATATGAATGAAGATGTACGTGTTAACATTACCTACTGAAATCAGTAGGTTATGAATTTAAATTTGGAACAGCTGTCAAATTCAAGTGGGTGTCTATTCTAGTATCTATAGATATTAAAACAGTCATTGATACGAAACGCCAATTCGTTATGTTTTATTAATATAAATCGAACGACATTTGACCTCGAGTGACAATAGACTAGGGAGTTCATTCGCTTGTCTATGGTTTAAAAATATATTTGACTGATAATACGGAACGCCGCCATTCCATGCTGTCATTTGTTTTATTCGTTGACTTTTAAATGTTTAACTTACTTACGAGTGAGTAGCTGAAAAGTTGTTAATTGTTTATAATTTGGCGAAAATGAGTGATCCGGACTCTGATATTGATATGAATACCCTGCCGGATATAATCAATGCAGCAACAAATGCAACAAATAATCTGTTGCCACAAAAATCAAGGGCCAACTACGAGAAGGCCTACAAGGATTTTATTGAGTGAAGAATGAAAAAAGCTACGACTTCTTTGTCCGAGAACGTCTTATTAGAGTACTTTGAAGAATTATCCAACAAATTCAGTCCTGCTAGCCTGTGGACAATTTATTCAATGATCAAAAGCACGCACAATATCAAGCACCAAGTGGATATTTCCAAATATTTCAAATTAACTACTTTTCTTAAGCGAAAATCGGAGGGCTATACAGTCAAAAAAGCTAAGACGTTTGCCCCCGAAGAAATAAATATGTTTTTAAATGAGGCACTAGATACTTTATATCTGCAGTCAAAGGTAACATACTTAATACTTCATTAATTACTTTATTCATTTTATTGCTTGGAATTTAAACTAATTTGCTTTCATTAGGACATGGAGATAATTGAGATTTAATGACATGTTGATATTGTTTCAGGGGTCACTAATATTTGGAGTAATGGGTGCATGCCGTCGACAGGAGCTTCATAGTCTACAGTTTAACGATTTCCAAATGTTTGACAAAACCGTTTTAGTAACAGTTCGCAACACAAACACAAAAACAAACCGTACTTTGACCGTGACCTGACCAAAAAGTACATGCATTTAAGGCCAGAAACTTGTACCATATCAATTTTTTTTATAAAATACTCAGCTGGCAAATGCACAAACCAAAATATTGGCATCAATAAATTTGGAGAATTGGGTAAAACCACAGACCAGTAAACCTATAGACAAGTATTGCAGGGCACTGACGATCATCAGTCCGTATGGCATACAAGGCTTATATAATTCCCGGTCGCGCGCAGTGCCGTTCAGTTGCGTCCAAGTATCTGACCTGCGCGCAGTGCACATTGTTACTACACTAAAAAATCGATAATTATAATAAAAACGTTGACATCATGTGTCATTGTACTGTAAGATGGTGTGGTAAAAATTCTAAGACATCAAATTACAAGAAAGATGGTATAACATTCCACAGATACGTCAAAATGATTATATTATTGAAAAATTATTTGTTCCTAGCGGAGTTCATTTATACTGGTCGCTTACAGAAGTAGATAGTTGTTCGTCTCTTTTCATCATATTGTAAATACAGTGTGCTATTCCTGTCTTACGAAGCCACGTGTAGCTCTAGTGATGTGCTGATGTCGTTACCGTATTAACCGTAATCGTGTGCTTAGGATTACCGAAGGTGTACCGAATTTACAAAATATAATAGAAATCAGGGATACGCACTAAATATATATATATATATATATACATACGAGTATAATATATTTATATTTCAGTAGTTTATATAGTATATTTTTTCCGCTTTAACGATTTATTTGCTAATAAAATAGATACCGCTTTTTGTAAGTATCATCTCCATAGATTATGAAATATTATATTTTAAAAGAAACAATTACACTTAAGTATAAAAACATAATAAAGAAAATAACAACTTAACCTACTTAAACAAAACTAGAGATAAAAAACTTGGCCCAAATCGCTATCAACGGGCAAGGTGCCCAGAAGGCTGGCTGTATTCCCACGTTGGATAGCGATGGCTATCCGCTGTGCAAAATAGTAGCCAGCCCTCTGGTCACCCGAGGCCTCTATCAGGCGCGCCGACAGATCTTTATATAGTCGGCGCGCGTTTGGACCCCACGGCCCCAAAGTTTCGACGCCAAACGCCGCAAATATGTAGCTACTTCCCAGAGCGACATACTTGCGGCGTTTGAAGTCTTCTGCCGAGGTTGCCGCAGCACCAGCATTAATTTTAGTGCTTGGAATATGAGTCGGTGCCAGAGTGTCAACGCAGGTAGCGTCCCAAACTAGCGGTCGGCCCATACTCCAAGGCACCAGCGTCATCCCATCGGGCCTCTTGCCGTCGTCTCTGGCCAAACCGCTGGGTTCCAAAACTGCCGGCAGTTTGGCGCTGACAAGGGCCCTTCGGATCACATCATTAATGCTGGCGTGGCGGGGGATCCTTCCAGCACTGCGGACACATGAGAGTCCGTGGTGGCCTAGACTGTCCACCATGACGCCGCATTGACAGCGATGTGGGTGGTTTGTAGGTGCCCCTAAACGTAAACTGGCTGCTAGGCGGAAGGTGGTATTGTCTAAAAGAGTGCCAATAGTGGGGGATGGTAATGCTGTGAGCCAAAGGCCTGACTCCCACTCTGCAGTAGCGAGGAGACGAGCGCGATCAGTCGAACTAGGTGACGTATCCAATAATTTTTTCCGTACTAGTTGACAGAGCGGCTCGTCCCATCGCCTTTGCGAGCAGGGGTTGTCAGGAAGGTCAGTGCTTGGACAAGTTACGGACCAAACGTTCTCGGCCTCGGAGCAGTGTGCAGCCTCAATGGACCCGATGGAAGGGGCTAATATTTGTCCTATAAGGTTTCGAGCACTATGCACCGAGGACAAGAACGCAGGTAGTGCCACACAGGAAATTTTGCGAATACCGAGGCCGCCAAACCTAATAGGTAGGCTAGCCTGGGTCCAGGTTCTATCATCAAAAGAAATATTGAAGATGGATGTGAGTGATTCTACGACTAAAGAATCTAATTTTGAGACTAGGTCAGGGTATTTCCAAAGGTGGGATCCGCGAAGAATGTATGTGAATTTGGGGACGAAGAGGCAATGTTTTATGATGCAATAAGCAGAATGAAGGTTAATTTTGGTCAAACGATGTGTAGTTGTTTTGAAATTTTGAATTTTGTTATCGACAAAGTTTTCAAAGGACTGGTCTAAGACAGGACACCCAAGGAGGTGAAGCGATTCTTTTGTAATGATTTTAATGCCTGGAGCGAGTTGTTTAAATAAATTTATAGTGCTTTCTTTATTGGGGCAGGAAGGAGCAATTAAAAGTTCACATTTTGTAAAATTTAGAGATAGACCAATTGTTTTCATAAGTGCGATAACATTTTTAAAATCATTGAGAACAGAAATTGCTTCGCCGCCGAGGGTCCCGTCATCCAGATACCAAACGTTTAATTTAGCACTAAGTTCCTTGATGATGGGATGTATTGCGAGACTGAAAATAGCTGGGCCAAGAGGGTCACCTTGTTGACAACCTACAGATGAATCTAGAACATACGATTTATATAATAATTTGGTTGGGGAACTGTAGCACTGCCAAAGGAATTTATAAATCAAGGGTATTTTTTCTTTTATTTCTGTCAACAAAACGCCCCTGTCTACAGAGTTAAAGGCGTTGCAAACATCCAGCTTCAGTAAGACCTCTCCTGCTTCGTGCTCGAGAAATGTGCGCACGGCATGCACTGCGGCTTCGCACCCATTCTTAGAGCCGAAACCTAATTGCACAGGTTGAAGTTCCGAACCAAGCTGACTGAGAATCGAACGGCAGGCAATCTTGGCGGCGAGACGACGGAGCGTGGTGCCAACGGCAATAGGCCGAATGCCGCCGTCTTTTTTCGTCAAGGCACACAGGTTTGCTCCATATAAAACATGTTGGATCCCGTCTGGAACCTGACCGGCCAGCATGATGTTCACTAGAGCCGTCAGGTCTTTCAAAAGTGCTTCCCCCGTTTCTCCGCAGCCGCTGCACAGAAGGTCCTTTAGGTGCTGCGGTGTCAGGCCATCCAGGCCTCCTGCGGAGCCATTGGGGAAGGACATGACTGCTCCAAGGACATTTTGTGGGGTGGCACTAAGATTGGGGTCGGAGAGTTGCGGAGGGATAGGGAGGGTCAGGTTAGACGCTGGAGCTGGATGTTTGCTGTGAAGAGCTGTGAATGTGTCAAAATTAGTAGGGGCTACTGCATCGTCAGAGAAAAGCAAACAAGCGGCACCTCGCTCACCTTGCTCTCAACTGTTTTAAATAAATTGTTATGGGAATTTTTAAAATTATCGGAAGTAGATTGGAGAGAAGTAACATTGCAACAATTGTCTTTAACTATTTTAGTTAGTGATTTTGAATTTGACTTTGAGTTTATATGTAATATTTTAAAGGTGAATGTTAGCAGGTGTTCCCAGTTTTTAGTTGAGTTGTCAGATAGGACTGATTTGATGGTTTCACTTAAAGATTTAGCAACAGATATACGGGCACCACGAGGGATTCGTTTTAATACCGGGCGTGAGTTTTTAAGGTCACTTAAAATTTGATGAAATGGTGCGTCTGATCTTGTATTATTCGACGACTGGGGGTGAGGTGGAGGTGCCGGGGGATTTGACTGAGATAGTGAGGATGATGATTTAACAGATAGGAAACAGAGGGTGAAATTGGGAGACAGTGTATGTATCAGCGAAGATGAAGACGTAACGTACGGAGTACCTCAAGGCTCTGTGCTTGGTCCAACTTTGTTTTTAATTTATATTAATGACTTATGCAACTTAAAGATCCCTCATGCAGATGTCTTCTCGTATGCTGACGACACCGCCATCGTCTTCGCTGGTACTTCATGGGAAGATGTTCAGAAATCTGTGGAGTCTGGACTGGAAAAGATTAGTCAGTGGCTTAAGAACAATATTCTTACGTTAAATACCACTAAAACAAACTATATATGTCACAGTATATACAGCAACACACAACCTGATAACTCCTTTACCATTAAAATCCATAGTTGCTGTAAAAATGTGTTGAATTGCTGCCAGCGCACCTGTCCCACTATATTAAAAGTTGAAAGCACCAAATATCTGGGTGTCTTTGTGGATCGGGGACTCTCTTGGTACCAACACCTTGAATATGTTATATTAAGACTTTTAAAACTTAAATGGATATTCAAAAATTTGAGACATGTGGTTCCAAGAGTAGTCCCGGGTCCACAAGGCCACAGTAGAGATATTTTAAAAGAAATTTACACATCATTAGTGCAGTCCATATTAACTTACTGTTTGCCTGTTTGGGGAGGTGCAGCAAAGACTCGTTTTGTAGACGTAGAGAGAGCTCAGAGAGGTATCCTTAAAATTATGTACTTTAAGAAAATGTCGTTTTCAACTGAAAAATTATATGCTATGTGTAAGTTGCCCACAGTTAGGAAACTTTATATCTTAACCTCTGTTATTAGAAAACATAACACTACAATTTTTGATATTTTAAGTCGAAAGAAAATCTTTGATATGCTAGCAGACGTTTCTGCTTAATATAAAATAATTTTACTACAATTTTTGACCGCAACCTTTTGTCAAAGCGTAGAAGAGACATTGTCATGCAGTTACCTAAAACTAACACCACTTTCGCTAGTAGACAATACAACAAACGCTCAGCCCATTTGTATAATACCTTAAATAAAGAACTAGATATATACCCAAAGCTACAATACAATATCAAAAATAAAGTAACAACCTGGTTGGAAGATAAAAACTATGATCAGATAGAAGATCTGCTAGAATATATAACCTAATAGCCAAACCTAGCTTCACATATATACACAAACTCACTCACTCACACACACACACACACACACACACACACACACACACACACACACCACACACACACTAACACACATACGCGCACACACGCACACCCACAAACATACACTCACTCAAATACTAATTTAGAATTTAGAATATAGTTAGTAGTTGCTGTAGTGGTATTATATGCACTTATACAACTGAATATTGTACACCTGATTTTTCACCTTATTAAACTTATATAACTTAATATAAACTCATACAACATAATATTGTAAACCTTATAAATTTTTGTTATGGAGGAGCCTCCTGACACAGGTTATTTTGTAAATAACTTACAAGGAGACGCCGGTCATTGTTTTGATTTGTACTAGTTGTTAAAGAAATAAAGATTTTTCATTTTTTTCATTTTCATGATGAACTTCGAAGAAGTCCCAGGGCACTCATAGCTGGTTTGAGATAGAGGTATGTTATGGGGGCTTTTTAGAATCCACTTGGTGAGTCCTTGGGTCCAGTGTCATAGAATGAGCCTGATGATGAACTTCGAAGAAGTCCCAGGGCACTCATAGCTGGTTTGAGATAGAGGTATGTTATGGGGGCTTTTTAGAATCCACTTGGTGAGTCCTTGGGTCCAGTGTCATAGAATGAGCCTGATGCTGAACTTCGAAGAAGTCCCAGGGCACTCATAGCTGGTTTGAGATAGAGGTATGTTATGGGGGCTTTTTAGAATCCACTTGGTGAGTCCTTGGGTCCAGTGTCATAGAATGAGCCTGATGATGAACTTCGAAGAAGTCCCAGGGCACTCATAGCTGGTTTGAGATAGAGGTATGTTATGGGGGCTTTTTAGAATCCACTTGGTGAAAACTTGGGTCCAGTGTCATAGAATTGACCTGATGATGAACTTCGAAGAAGTCCCAGGGCACTCATAGCTGGTTTGAGATAGAGGTATGTTATGGGGGCTTTTTAGAATCCACTTGGTGAGTCCTTGGGTCCAGTGTCATAGAATGAGCCTGATGATGAACTTCGAAGAAGTCCCAGGGCACTCATAGCTGGTTTGAGATAGAGGTATGTTATGGGGCTTTTAGAATCCACTTGGTGAGTCCTTGGGTCCAGTGTCTTAGAATGAGCCTGATGATGAACTTCGAAGAAGTCCCAGGGCACTCATAGCTGGTTTGAGATAGAGGTATGTTATGGGGGCTTTTTAGAATCCACTTGGTGAGTCCTTGGGTCCAGTGTCATAGAATGAGCCTGATGATGAACTTCGAAGAAGTCCCAGGGCACTCATAGCTGGTTTGAGATAGAGGTATGTTATGGGGGCTTTTTAGAATCCACTTGGTGAGTACTTGGGTCCAGTGTCATAGAATGGGCCTGATGATGAACTTCGAACAAGTCCCAGGGCACTCATAGCTGGTGTGAGATAGAGGTATGTTATGGGGGCTTTTTGGAATCCACTTCGAAAGTACTTGTGTCCAGTGTCATAGAATGGGCCTGATGATGAACTTCGAAGAAGTCCCAGGGCACTCATAGCTGGTTTGAGATAGAGGTATGTTATGGGGGCTTTTTAGAATCCACTTCGTAAGTACTTGTGTCCAGTGTCATAGAATGGGCCTGATGATGAACTTCGAAGAAGTCCCAGGGCACTCATAGCTGGTTTGAGATAGAGGTATGTTATGGGGGCTTTTTCGAATCCACTTGGTGAGTCCTTGGGTCTAGTGTCATAGAATAGCACACCAGTGCGCGACCCATACTCCATCAACGGGTATTAACGACATCTGACCCCGCACAATCTGGTGTACCAGAGTGGCGGGGATGTTCGCGCTGACAAGCGCCCTTCTGAGAATATAGTTTAACTTAACGTAGCATGGCGGGACAAGCGGCCAGCGCCCGAAGAACACGGGAGTCCGTGGTGGCCGAGGTGGTCTACAGAGAATCCTTAGGGGGCACAGCTATGTTCTACCTACACAAACAACATACGAATAATGTATCTCTAGTGATTAAATATGTATTTTATTTGAAACCCTTGTATTTTTATAAAAATACAAATTACGTATTAACTTTAATATATTTGCAAGATTCCATTCATACAATTTGTCCTATTTTTGAATTAGGGACTATTTAGACAGCAAGTGATATTCTGGCCTCGTTCCTCACCTTCAGTCGCCTAACTGATACTCATCCAGGATGACCAGTATTTGCAGTAATGCACTATTTACATACAATAACAATTTAATTAATAACTAATTAATTAATTCAAAAAGACATTTTTTAAAATAGGCTGTTAATTATAGAAGTTATTCCAACCCACATTATGATATGTACGAGAGTGGTTTATGAACAAACAAACCACTCTCGTACATAATATTATAATCGTTATTTTGGTCAAAAAAATTGTACCATTTCGCATCGTAATTTGTACTCTTTTCTGGAGCTCTTATTACTGTCATACACATTTAATTTTTAGATTATTACACCCTTAGTATTTTAACCTATACTTTTGAAGTAAGTTAAAATAATATTACTATACCTACTGATTTATATTTATAGTTACTTTTGTGTACCAAACATAAATGACTACCGGTTAGGCTTCCGGTAAAAAACATGTCCCATCACTACACGCTCAAGCGGCCGCGCGTCGTCCTTGAGACAACCAATCGCAGCGACGTTAACGCCCTCCCGCCCCTCACGTTTCACCTCTTGTGTTGGCAGCTTGTATCGCGAACAAAATGAACAACATTGCGACTCTATAGGTAGTTCTCTGTGGGTAAAACTATCTCTAATTATTTAAATCTCCCGGATGCTCATCTATACACCGGTCACTGCTTTCGCAGAACATCAGCCACTTTACTGGTAGATGCAGGCGGTGGCATAACAACTTTAAAATGCAACGGGGGCTGGAGATCTACTACAGTTGCCAAAGGGTACTTAGACGAATCCATGCAAAATAAAGTAAAAGTGTCAAATCAGATTTTAAACTCAATTCAAAATAAAGAAATAATAAACATAAATATGCAATCGTCATCAAATTCTACAGCTCCCAAACAAGACCCCAATGTCAAGTGCAATTCAACCAGGACCAATAAATATATCCCACTGTACAACTGTTAATGTCAATTATCATTATCATAATAAATAATTTGTTTCTGTGTTCTTTGTGTGTTCAATTTATTTGTAATTACATTTGAATCTATATATATAATCTTTAGATATTTTACATGTAACACTAGTAATAATGCAGGTCATTTCCATACAGTTCCTGAACCCATCTCAAAACACTTATGATATGTGTGTAGATAAAGTAGTGTATGCAACTATACATAATTAGGCATTACAACACTCGTGTGATGTTATTATGAAACTCGCTTTCGGCTCGTTTTATAAACCCACACTCTTATTGTAATGACCTTCATTATACACAGATGCACAAACTACTATTATTATTATATTTATTTGTTTAATTCTTAATGTGTATTTAACTACAACTTACTCAAAAGCCAGTCGTATATTTCAAACATTTAGAGTTGATGGAATAGCAAAATTGGATCAATAGATAAAAATGTTCCATATGATTACTTAAATAACTTTGATTGCCTTAAAAACATCCAAAATAAACCAACATCAATCTTACTAATATCGCTTACAAATGAATTATCATTGAGTCCTAACTTTAGTTAGCTGAGTAACAACCACACGTAATTGGATACATTTTGTTAGCGTGCTTGGAAACTTCTGTAATCATAATGAGATATCGTGTTGATACAAGTTAGTGGACTCCAAGCAGCGGGCGAAATTGTATGTTGGGATTGTAATTGCTGTAGTGAGAGTTAATTTTGTCTCTTAACTTTTTATTGTAGGACGACCTTACACAAATTGACCTAATTCTACACTATTATTAATAAGGTATAGGGACAGTGTAAATATTAGGCGACATATACATATAAATAGGTATTAAATAATACCCATAACTCAAGTACAAATATTTGTGATAAACCTAGAAAAAAATAATCTTGAACAGGACTCGAGCCCGCAACCTCGTCATCGTCCTAGTATGGAATCATGGAATCATGTCATATGCCTAGTTAGTTGTAGTCAGTATGGTCAAATGTATCGATACAGACCTTTATTTATATAGCAGTAAGGATGTGTATCGATATATTTCGCCATACCGCTCGCAACTAACAAACTATATGACGATGAGTTTAGATATGTCTAAGCACTTAACCAGATAGCTGACGTCCTTAGAAACAGAATATTCGTGATAATCACAAATAAATAAATCTACCAGGATTGAAACCCGGGCGTCCCAGTTTCATTAACAGGTTCAAGATTTTTTTCTATTTAGATACATAATACCTTATAAATAGGTGAGGTGAAAATAACCAATAATAGTGCTTATCACTTCACTACCTCGGAAAGTGAGTTTTTATTCCTTAAAATCAGATAGCAAAATTGCTTGAAATTACTTTGCTCCCCTGTGAGTTTCGCTATCTGTTTAAAAATAAACAGAAACGCACTTTCCGAGCTAGTAAGGTAAAACACTGTTTAGTATACTAAATAAATAAAAAATAAATAAAATAAATTATGGGCATTCTTTAAATTGTAATCATTAAATTTAAAGAATAATGTTATCTATAGACTCTAAGTAGTAGGTGTCTTACTTATTTACTAAAGAAAACCGATAAATTATTCAGTCAGTTCGTCTATACTAAATTACATATTATTTCTTCCACAGTTATTCGTCATTATGAAGGTTAAAAGTATTTAACCACACTAATACAAGTTCTTATAATTACAGTTACAGAATTGGTGACTACCTTTTGCATTGCAATCCTTTTTGTGTTTCAATGGAGATCTCAATGGGCATATCGCTTTTCAACCCGACTGGAGGCAAAGCCGATCGAGGCCTACAATCGCCTACACAATTCGTCGGCTTGTGGCAATAGTCTGTCTCTGCTGATATGTCGTTTGTCTGTCTGTTCGCATTACGAAGTGTAAAGCATGAGTTATAAGCGATAAGCGATTGACAGATATTTTTATTATTTAGTATACGCGATATAATCCGTTTTAGTTGTTTTATTTTATGAGTAGTCATTGCGGCAACCGAAGACAATATTATATATTTTAAATGCTGTGATAGGAAATCACTAGAAAGTCTAATAACTTTAGTGTCTGTTTCGTTATTTGTGTTCGTGTTTGTAGAAAACGTTGTTTCTACTAACGTTTTGTAAGTAATAATGATATGAGCAATAAATCATCCACTCCAAATAAAATAAATAATATAAAAGTCGCCATGTCTGGGCGGGTTGATGACGGCGCTAGCTGTATATTGGGTTTCGACGTCGGTTTTTTCCTTTTGTCGGCCCTTACGATACTTTACTAAAAAAATACTATAAGTATTCATCACTTTTTTGCGTTATAAATATAGAATATGTTTCTCTCTGACCATGTGTTAAGTGAAAAACTCACTATCTTGACTTATTTACTGAGTATGGATACAGGTAGATATATTTTAAAAGAATTAAACAATGAATGTGGTTTTCTTTCTTTATTATGTTCTAGCTAAAACTGTATAAGTATTAGTGTCTGCTCCAAATTTTTTTTGGTTATTAAATAGCAGCTTAAGTGCCTATGTAAGTATTCGCTAGCTATCAAAATACATACTGTAAGTGATATAAAATTGTGACATATAGACACAATCGCGATTGGTGCGCCTGAGATATATTGCTATTTGCTGCAACTTGTCTGAAAACAATCACAAAACCTCTAATTGAGGTAGCAGGTAGCAACATTTTCCAATAGTTAGCAATGCTTTTGACATAGACCACAGCATTACGACGTATCGGGTGATGTGAGCCGCTGTCACAAAGCAATTTGATTAGTGTCCGCCTCGCGCCGGGATGACGGGACTGATGTCGGAATACGGGATTGCAACTGTTGTCCCCTAACGAGAAGTGTTTGGTACGCTCGGACATTCAAAATGGTGTAGGACGACGGAGCATGTTCAATTAAATAGTATTACTTGTTAAGAAAAACAATATTGACGTAAATACTAAATAAATTGGTAAAATACATCGATTATTTAAATATTACCTCATTACATATAATATAAGTATATGTTATAGTAGCAAAAATACTTCTTTTTTTTGACAACAGATTTGGCTTGGTGCCTATGAAGCTGATGGTCCTCGCTTCTAATCCCAGTAAAGGCATGTATTTGTGTGATGAGTTGTATACATGTATTTAAGTATTTGTACATTACAAACATCGTTGCCCGCTTGCTCACAATACAAACTTCTTCAGCTTACCGTGGATCTAAGTCAATTAGTGTAAGACTGCAATATTTTATTTATTTATAATTTAATAGTACAGTCACAAAACACAGTCACAAGACTTTTTTTCATCAAAATATGAAATTTACTGTTGGCTTTACCACTCATAATTGCTACAATTGTTGAACATTTAAATATGCAGTTGATATTCCTAAAAAACCATCAAGATAAATAAAAAGTACAACACAAGAAAAAAAATATATAATTATGTATTACGGCTAATGAAGGATTGGGGCAAATAAGTGTCACTTAAGTAAGTAAGAGTAGCTTAAAATTGTTTGATGAAACTCGGTCTAGACTGTCAACTGTTAGCTTATTGATCCTATATGGATATAAGTTGTTTCATACCGAAAGGTTAATTTATTATTTATGGATGATTTTTATATTTCCATTAATTACACAAAAGGAATAAAGTTTTATATTTTCAACAAATTCTAAATATATTATATTAATCATTACAGTTTTCACAAGTCATCGAGTAATCATTGTGGAGATATGTGTAGCTATCAAAGTCACAGGCAATATACAGTATATATCAAGACGAGAGGCCAAGCTTTAAACCCGTAAAAGTGTAAGTAAGAAATAAGGTTTTGGTAGATATACTATTGAAATACAAGCTCGTATTATTTTTGATTGTGAAGCATCCTGTGTTCAATATTTACAATCTTAAGATTTGACAAGTCAAGGTTAAGATCAAAAAGAAATGTCAGTTGAAGAAAGTTTGTCAATGAAAATCGTAAGCCAACCTTGTTTGTCAATGTTATTAAGAAAAATAAATTGACATTGAAGTGACATCTTAAGATATAGATAAAGAATTAGTGGGCACTGTTTTCACGATAAATTCCACATAATTCGGCTGGTATTTCTGTTAAATTATCTAGTTTTAAAAAAACAAGTTGCACTTAATGAAATGCCTTAATAGTTGTGTTTACAGTTTTATCGAGACTTGTTTTTTGTTATGCGAATAACATAACATTTCACAGGGTGATATGGGAAGTGTTAACCGACTTAGAAAAGGTACAACTTTTCAATTATAAATAAAATGATGAATCAATAATTAATAGGTAAACACTAACAGAAAGTGCGAATTAGTATTACATTCGTCATGGCCATTGACGGGTTCAAAGCTTGACCTCTCGGTTTGATACATACCGTATATGGCATTGTAAAAATACCGGATATCCTTCCTTTTAAAAACAAATATTGATTTAAGATATACCCAAAAAACTTTTAGAGTAATAATTTTTCTGAAAGTTTTCTAGTTCACCCAGAATATTTAAAATGATGTTAGATACCGGTTAAATTAATTTTATTAATGTAACAGTATTTAACTTAACCTAGGCATTTAGATAATAGAGAAACAGATATACCTACTTAGATGTTTCAAACAAAACTTACGCGTTTCCATTTTATTAGAGGATATGACGAGAAAAGAGCCGAAGTTAGCCTCTCATATGGTGACACATGTCTTTCAACCCGATGTTAAAAGACCTGTATCAGCACAAACAGCTGACTACAAACGCTTTTACCTAATTGCATTAACATTTGACTCAGAACAGGCTTCGTTAATTGGCCAGCAAATTTTCTAGCCAGCTTGAATTCAGTCCACGTTGCTCAATAAACTACTACAAGCATTTAGTGGGACGCGCCCTGGCTCCAAACACGGTGTTTTCCTTCCATTCGAATTGTAAGATGCTGCTCTCAGATTTATTCCGTCGTAATTGTGCGCAGAGTTTCTTTTGTCGGAGATTTTTTGCTACGCTTTCGGGATTAAGGATTAAAAACTATGAAATGTTTAGTTTTTCCGTGTCAGGATTAAGGAGATTTCGTAAAAATATTTATAAATTTTTAACCTCGAGATTTCTAGAAATTTTCTGGTGCAATACAAATAAAAAATATATCAATTTGAAGTTAAAACTTTCAAATAAATAATATGTATGAATATTTTAGCTTATTTTATTCCCGTGAACAAATTAGCGTAAAGGTAGAAGCAAACTTTTATATTAAAAACTTTAGAATTTAACGATAATATATGAATATTATTTCAACTAGTTTAGAAGCATCTTGAATAAAGTCATATCACACAGATCTTAATTTTTGACGGTTACAATTAAAACGCCATGGTTACCCCAATTTGCACAGTCAAAAATTTAGCACCCTTAATAAAGTCATATAAAATGCTTTATTACAACCCGTTTAGGAACAAGACTGGACAAATGTCTCGCAACGGACAATATTCCGGTAACTCGCCTGCCGTGGCCGAGTTAATGGCTCAAAAGTACCAATATAGAAGCGCTCTCAGCTTCCGCTTAGTTCCTAACAATTTGAGGGTCATGTTAGACTATTTTCTTGAAAATCTTGGCTTGACCAACCCTTGAAAGAACGGACCAAAATTTATCACCAGCCATCTGTTATCCTTACCAGACGGGCCCTAGAATGTCCGGCATTCTTCCCGCGCCTTGCTCGCAAGTATGTTTGATTAAGTTGGCTAGGCTTAAGTGGAATGCAACGCATTGCGGTACTCTAAGAGCTGAAGGCACTTCGATTCTAGATAATATATTCGGTAAGATACTTTATTACTTTCTTTGCAAATGTTCAACTAATGATTACAAGTATAGGTACAATGTCTAAAATGCTACGCAAATGAAGAAGTAATGTTTATCGATATGGAATATTGTAAGCATTCGATGACCGAATACATGTGTGAACAAGTTTAATGCAATTGTGGAAAAAAATCGGAAAAAATTAGCCATATCTCGTATCACACTTTGAGAAACCTTTTATTTATGATGGTTGAAAAAAAGATAAATGGGACGAGTACAGGGGCAAGTTTCGAAAATCTTAAAAGTTCAACGAAGCCTCGAACAAAGCGAGGAGCGTTGAGAATCTCAAAGTATTACAGCATAAAAGGAAACTGCCCGGAACTTATTGAAGCAATCAGATTGTGCAGATTCCGTTTAACATTAGCAGAATTCTTCCTTGAATCCGATCGCATTAAGAGCCCATTTAAACTTCGCGCGACGAAAGGATTCAAATTTTTCTCTCCCCTTTAAAATAAGGCTTAGCAATACAGGCCCGAAATACGCTACAAAAAGAATTTACTCGCGTTTTATATAGAGGATTTAATTTAGTATTAAACTTAGGAGACAATGGTTACCCAAGGACAGAAAGGAGATTTAATACAGTCTTCAAATACGGTCATAACTTTATATCCAAATTGATAAAGATTAACCAGAACCCGCCCTGTTTTTATAGTACTCGTTCTGTAAAACATGCTTTTGACTTTAAGTTTATCCCTAAATCTCTCTTATTTCCATAAAAACGTGGATTTAATTTTTTGCAGCAAGGAAACATTATTTTTATAAATTTTTTGCTCAGCGAGCGAGGTGTTCATATAACATTCGGAGCACGTAGGCCTTTTTCCATAAATTCTCTTCTTAAAACATTGCGGTGTGTCAACGCGGAAAAATGAATATAAACGAGCCACACAGGTCATAACAGTCGTTGTTAATAGTTTGACTGTAAAGAAGGCTTCTTTGATAAGAGTATTTCTTGAGACCTTCAAATTTTTTTAATTTACTTCCATAAGAATTTTATTAATTCTTATCAATGCAAACTATTTTACAAAATTCCTGATTGTACAAAATGCTTTAAAGCCTTCTTTACCAGTCAGCTATAGGATGAAAAAGAAAGTAATAATAAGTTGATAATATTATATAAATATTAAATATAATATGAAAATAATATATGCAATAAGATAAATATTTACGAGTAAGTAACTTGTCATGAACTTGAAGGAAAATTTGCTCTGTACTTGTTTTATATGAAGGAGTGTGTCATGAATCCAGTACAAAAAAAGTTTGTTTAAAACTCCGTGAAGTTCAAACCTCGCGAACAGGACGTGGTTTTTCAAAGTCTTTCATTTTATTTGAGATAATCAATCCGCTGCATCAAGATGAAATGATTAGATATTGTATCAATATTTCATAGCATTAGATACTATAAAATTATTTCTAATAAACTTAAAAATGTAACAATATTGTATATATCTAAAATAAAAAATAAAAACAAAATGCATTGCACAGATTTTCATTCCCCGAGACGACTATTACCTGGTGCTAATACTTTTATAAGCGGTTATTAAAGTATATTTAATGTAATTTAATTTATTGCAACTTATTTTTATATTATGTAGTTATTATTTTGTTTATAGGAGCCAAGAGTGTCGCACTGCTGGGCAAAGGCCTTCCTCCTTCCCTTTCTTGCATCTCGGTTTAAGCCTCTACCCACCAGTTTTTATCGAAGCCATCGCAGTCGCCCCATTTTTTTTTACTTTAATTAAAATAATAATATATTCCCTTATTTTTAATTTTATATTTCATATAGCCGTCCTGATTTCCAGTATTCCAGATGTTTTTTTATAGCCTACTGTGCACATTTTGTTTGTTATTGTACCACATCTATTATGTTCCGTATAAATATTAACAATTCCTTACTTCTTCTCCTTCCTAGTAAAATCTTCAAAAATAATGGGATTCGGAATCACGAACAATATAATACATCGGACCGAGTTATACATAAAGAGGCAAGTGGGCGTACTTGTATGAGTATCAGTTGGCTAAAACAGAGGTTTCAGTTTGCTCAAAACCCTTAAATTAAACTATTGAAGCCCGATTACATTTTGGATAGGTACACGTGAAGTTCAAAATAGTTTTCAACGGGGTGTAAAGTAGCCAATCGACCGAATATCCAGTGTCTAGGGGAACACTCCTAAACGTCTATTATTTTTGTTTCTCTAAAGCTTTGTTATACAATATTGTTTTGACTGGCTAACAATCAAAAAAGTAAAGGACGAAAATGCGTTATTGAAAAGTAATTTTAATTTCTTCGCGTTTTAAATAGATAAGTGTACGCTATTAGTAGTTGTTTGTTCCCTTGTATAAGGGAGCAAAGTACCCTCTCGTGCTAATATTGAGTCGTGCTAGCAAAAAATTTCAAAATTAACTGACGAGCATAGTTTAAAAAGTGGAATCTTGACCGTTGGGAGTGTTTCAAGGCACGAGAAAGGAATAACACTTTGCTGCCGAGTGAAAAACATAATTTTTCACCTTACTACCGCGAGAAAATTATTATCTCAAATATTAAAAAAATATTCCAAATTACTAGTATCAATAATTCATAATTCAAAATCAACAATGAAATGATTAGATTTTGGGATTGGGTGTAAACCCAATCATCTAATCACATTCTTGCTTATCGTATTTACATGATAAAACTCAAATTGCAAACTAGTTTTTAAATGTCAGGGTCTTTATGCGTGGATGGACATAATTGCCCCTTGTATTTGTCGGCGATTTAAAATATGCCGCCGCGTAGCTTACATTAAAATCACACCGTTTACAAACGTTGACCGGTTGGTCGGATCCACAGATCACTATTTGCCTCTAGATACAGCGCCAGTGACAGAAAACGTATACAAACCGCGGTGAAGTTGCCTTTATACCGGGTGTGGCCTGTAATAGGAGCATTAACTTTAGGCATCGTTTCTACACCACAAACGTAGCAACATTTGTTCTACGACTATTGAAAATAACTTATAGTTTAATAAATATTAATAAAAAAATTTTTTCCAAGCAAACAATGTATTGCGAAAACTGTGAAGTTTGTAGGCTGACAGTAAACGTCAACTAGACTATTGGATGCTGTTCATTGAAAATACTATTTAGTTTGTTCGAAAAAATCACGAAACAATATATTACCCAATTATTTAATGTTGTAGAACAAATGTTGTTACGTTCGTGGTGTAGAAGCGATCCCTAAAATTGTGCTCCTATTACAGGCCACACCCGGTATTACTTCGTTTATGCCGTAGAATAAATGGTAAACTGTCTGATAATTAACGATTAACACGGTACTACTCACGTTTATTTAGTCACTCGCGCGACATGTTTCGGAGAACATAGGCCTCCATTTTCAAGCACTAAGAGTGCTGAGTGTCCGATCGGTTCGCCGCTCGCGTCACCGGCCCGTCGCGCACAGGTAAACTGTCTGAATAATAGAACAGAAGAATAATATAATAATAGAATAATAGAACAGCCTGTGTGAATTGTATTTTTTTATACATTGAGAAAATTACTAGAAAAGACATGGGAATGAAAAGCTTACATTTTTTTTACTACAATATGTATTTAAGTCAGAGTAAATTCATGTGCCAAAATATGTATCGATTCAATCTACTATACTCGTAAATATGCCGCAATGTTATTACGCCCATATTACAGCAATGCATGACTGCATACCAACTGCATACAACCATAGCCTTAATTTGAATGCACCCATACTATAAATAAAAATAATACATAATTCATATAAAATGTATGATTTTATTATAAATTTGATCAAAAGCTATAGGAAGCTTGCCATGGATGGATAAAAAACATATGATATGTTTTTTATACGATTGTTTCCAAAGTTTTTTTTAATAGACCGACGGTGGCATACAAGCAAACGGCCCGCCTGATGGTAATCAGTTAACGTAGCCTTTGGACGCCTTCAACTCCAGAGGATTCATATGCGCACCCTTTAAGAACCTATACTCTTCTTGTTTGAACAACCTCATATTGTACACGCAAATAAGTCATTAGAACTTAGTACGCTTAACAAAGAAAGATCTAGTGGGAGGCAATATGTGACCGGATGTAAACGAAACAGTTGTAACGCCCGACAGAATAAATTGAATACAGATTGGAATCCTAGGAATGTTAATGGAAAGCGAAAAATTGCGCTACAATTTGGGATTCCTAACGTTATTGAAATCGGGTGATATTGCGTGAAATGAATTTAGGTCTATTTGAAGGATGGAATACGTTGAATCCTTCAAACGTTTGTCTGGGCCTAAACCTACTGAACATTTATAAAAACTGTTTATTTACGTTGGGATAACCAAAAAATCCTCAATTTGATATACGAATATTTTACCATTGCTTATTTTTATTAAGGTTTATGTAATATTGATGATTGTTTACCACTGAATTTGAAATGTAAGATGGTGTCATTAATTTATATGAAAGTCTTATTACATACAATATAATGGAAAATTCATAAACATATAGAAAATAAAAGAAAAGAAAGGATCTTTATTTTTCAATTTAGGTACATAACATAATTGTACTTATGAACGTCAAAGAAAACTATACCACCAGTTCCAACCCTACACCCTGCCCCGAGAAGGTACCGGCAAGAAACTACGACGGGACTTACTTTTTTCAAAACAGTGATACATCAAAACTTAAAGTACATAATTGCGTAGTCCCAAGAGAACACATATCAAACAGTTTATTACAAGATATAACTAAAAAAATTATAGTAGAATAATAATGTATAAATAAACAAATTTGACAATATTTTAACTAACTAGGAATTCATTACTTTTTTTATTTGATGACATAAACTTAGAAGTGTTTAGTCCACTGGTATCCAAGACCGGATTTGAAGCCACCCCTGCAACATTGGCCGGGCTTGGCCATTTCTTTAAGTACATTTATACATAATACCTAAAAGTAATGTCTTTTATGACTTTGAAATTATCACGTCGTATTAGATAAAATAAGAAATACAGTGTGAATAAAATTGTTAGTAATAAAGCCAAAGCACAGATAATCAATCAAAATTACTAATTAATACCTTCACACTGCATCTCATTTGAAATAGATAGTGTGTAATTATAGCGTACGTTGCTCAGGCACAGTAATCTAAACCACTAATTACTATTCCTACAGTCACATCGCAGTCAGCCAATCACTAAAATCAAGAGGTTATATGGCCCATCCAGCACAGCAGTCCAAACCAATCCAAACAGACTCCAACTTCCCCCGCATACGAAGACACTCCAACTATCAATTCGAATGAGATCATCACATACACGTCTAACTAATTGAAATGATCCCTATATAACTTCACACCGAATCCGATACGGAGTATAGGTATCATGTAATACAGCCCACATAGCACAAGTACAGTAATCTAAACCACTCAACAGTGTGCCTTAAGTCACATCGCAGCAATCTCTAATATCAAGAGGTATGGCCCATCCAGCACAGCGATCCAAACCAATCCAAACTGTCCCCAACTTCCCACCGCATACGAAGACACTCCAAATATCAGTTCGAATGGGTTCATCACACTTACTTCCCAAGTGCCTCTAGCCTAGTCTTATTACGCAGAGCACACGACATGCATTTTTCACAGTTACGCCAGCGCCCACTTCAGACACTTTCAAGCTCCAAGCCTACACTTGAAAGGTCGTCTGTCACTGACAATGACGTTCTATTTTTGCACTGCATCTCTTGCAAAGAGTTGAACACTTCTTTGTAAGTGCGATAGGCTTTTACTATCATTAAAGAACTTTGCATTTCATGTTCTGTGGGAATAGTATTTTTATAACGGTTTTTACATGTGATTAGCGAGATAGATAAACTAAATAAATAAACATTATAGGACATCCATAAACAAATTGACTGAGCCTGTGGATTCTGTTGTGGGTACTCAGCCGACGATACAATTATATAATTTAGAAATACTTAACATCCCGACTCAGGAACAGATAATATTTATGCTCATATAATACATTTTTTTAATAGATTTTTGGATTAATTAAACGCATGATTTCTTGTTATGACTTTTGATAATATTTATGTGTTATGGAATCTGAACAGATAGAATATCAAGTATTAGTAACGAAAGTAAAGAAAAATTTAACCATTTTTAAATCTGATTTCTGATGATGAACTCCGCCTAAGTTTCAATCCATAACTGTTGATGTCGAAGGTCATTTCATGTCAGTCTTGAAATTTTAAGTCGATCGTTTCAAAAACAAGTAAGTCAGTCTGGTTAGTATAAAGGTCGGAGGCCCCGATATAATTAAAGTTATAACAATAGTAATAGTTAGTCGTATATAATACTCCTCTTATTGTAAATTACAAAAAGGCAAAGAAATAACTGCGTATACTGTTCATAAAAAAGGTTGCCAACGCAACATTGTTACTAAGGACATTCATGTGAAAAACGCGAACCCCGTACTTATCGCTTGTAAGGAGAATACATTTTTAAGGTCGAATGGAATAAAATTGGAATTGTAATACAGCCTGTTTGCACTTATTGCCGCAGCGCGGTGGATCAGAACGTAATGTAACATGTTATACGTATAATATACGAACTGGTCCCGAATCTATGAAAAAGTTAACAGATCAGTAGAAATTTTGCGGCAGTATTGTACAGTCAGCAGCAAAAGTGGCTAAGCGTTTGAAGTGTTCAAAATGACCTACACGCGCTCTTATTCTCTTGACAATAGAGATGTGTTGACCTCATTTTGAACACCTCAAACGCTTAGCCACTTCTACTGCTGACTGTATGTGCCGAATTTAATCCAATTCAAGTCATTTAATGATTAGAATTTTACAAATAAATAAGAAAGAGGAACAAAAATTACAAATATGGAATCAGTACCTAGAAACAAAAAAAAACAATCAACTGCAACTTTACAATGCCAAATAAATAAATAAAAATGTCATACTAGGCTAATAATTTTAAACATAAAACTATCGTGAGATTGAAACATATTAATTGTATAAAAGCGGGTAACTCACGTTTTAGAAGTCGAATATTAATTTTGCCATTGAGGAGCATAATCAAGAGCCATTCGCGTTGGCTAACCGACGCAGACTGCGGGCCACACCTCTCCGCCGGCAACAGCTGAGGACAGGGAAGCGAGAAACTACCCTCATTTTCAGCAATATTAGGATTCAGTCAAATAGTAGTAGGGTTGCACACTACACTTACTACGTCCGTTGGCAAAGGTTTGTCCACACAAAACGCCGACGTACCACACAAAACAGTTCTCCAACTAGGGGGCACCGACCATCCATAGTCACGGTTAAAGTTCGGATAACGACTAATTTCAATAGCCTCCGGTACTTTGCGCTGAACTACAATTTTTTCCTTCGAAAGTACGGTTACCTTATCGAAACTTATGTAATGAGTCGGGTCCGAGTCCAGTATATGTACCATCAGTGCAGAACCACGGCTGTCCCTATTTTTCATGCTGCGTATGTGAAGTGGGCAAGGTGTTCGGCCCTAACTGTTGCTGACTGTACCTATCAAAAAGTAGGGTTAGGGGGTTTTGGACTACAAGTGATGTATGACTATTTCATTATTATTAAGAAGAGGAAAAATGATAGGACATCAATTTCGTCACGATGACTTGGTTAAAATAATAATAGAGGGAAAGATAGAAGGGAGACGAAAAAGTGGAAGACCACGAAGAACTTACATGGAGCAATTCAAAGAAAAAGTTGAAGTAGTAACTTATAGAGAGTTGAGGTAAAAGGCAAAGAATAGACCCGAATGGAAACTACTTCACCGACAAGAGCCAAGCTCATAAATAAATGATGATGTATTATTAATTATTATAATTAATTATTAGGGTAGGCAAAGCGCATGTGAATCCTCTGGAGTTGCAGGTGTCCATACTGCCGTACAACTGCTTACCATCAGGCGCGCCGTATGTTTGTTTGCCACCGTCGTTCTATAAAAAAAAAATTACCGCTACTTTCGAATATTCGAAATTACCCTAAAATGTAAATGTTATTAAAAACTCCCTAAGAGTTATCCAGTACCTTTATAATCGTTTATTCCTTTATTATCTTTTTGATGTTACAAGATATACATTATTTAACTATAGTGAATATTTATAGTAATAGTAACACAACCTAATTTCGGTCAGTACAGAGAGGTCAACTCGATAATCTAATTAGATTAGAGTCTTAATTAATACGTGATTAATGTTAATCAATCGGTCCAGCCACAAGCGAGTTATAATAAATTTTCTATTACATGTATGTGTATGCTTTTCCTCGCGATTGCGTCGGCCAGCAATACCCGTCTTTGAAGTATGGTTTCGGTTGTCTAGTGTAGTCTTCGAGTCTTTTCGATAAGCCTTTAAAAATATACGGGTACTTGGGTTCCACGCGCGCCTAGGGTTTCGACACCGACCAGTATAAAATTATATTCGGAATCGAGAACTCTGTATTTGTGGTGCTTGAGCTTGAGCTTCACAGTCGCTTCACGAAAGAAAACTATAAATAGCGGATTTTGTGCCTAGCGACGTTTTCTACCAGATATATTTTTTTTTTCTTAATATTACGAAGAGTGTACTGAAGAGTCTCTACTGCCAGTAACGCTATATGTCATCATTGTATATCGATGTAAAAAGTATTTAGTTATCATCACTTTTAGATTACCCCTCAAACTCAAACTCAAACGTTTATTCAGTAAGTAGGCCACAAGGGCACTTTTACACGTCGAGTATACAAAAGAAGAAAACATAAAAACAACACCGGCTCTAACCCTACACCTCTGACCCGAGAAGCATTTCGACTTTTATGACCGGCAAGAAACTCGGCGGGACTTATTTTTTCAAAACAGTATTACAAAAGATATCTTATACATATTACATAAAAATGCGTTATTCTTTAAGAAAACATATCCAACAATTACAAAAAATTTCTGCCGTAAAATAAAATAATTATTAATTACTTAAAAGTCCAAAGCTGACTGCTAAGAACGAAGTTAACAAAACGTTCGATATGCTTTCTTATCTGAATTGTGTCCTTTATTCTAATTTAGAAATTACAAAATTAGTAATCAAAAGTTTCAAAAAATATTATATGTATTAGTTATTTTGTTTTCAAAATATACACAAAAATATAAATACATGCTTATTACAAATAAACCTCAGAGATGTATAAGGTCTCCAGCTGTCATGATTTCAATATACTAACACTTTTTGTTTTTTAAAGATAAACTAGCACCGAATGAAGTGTATCACGTAAATAAACAGGAAGAAATGCAATAAGAAGAAAACTACCTAAAACATAGCCCCAAATAGCCAAAACAGACCTGTCTCCACAAACAGCACCCGTTCACGAGTATGACGCGTATCTCAGCCATCGCCTCCCTCAACCTTTCTTCGGGAAAGTGGCGACCCGATCAACGACGCCACCATAAGCAAAGACTTTTAAGTGAGCATGACATGTTCAGGCTGGCAGGCTCTATCAATTAACAAATTTAGTCACCTCGTAGGTTGTCTTGATGTATATGTCAAGCGAGTGACAAAATAAACAAGAGAAGGCGTGTTTGATAAAAATACAAAATTATGCAAAAAGCCGCTCGCGTTGCTTGCTGAACAATCCCCTTCACTTATTTTTTTTATGTTAGGAATATGCATTTATGCATCCCGTCCAGTTGGGAAGTGAGACGAGTATGACGGGCTTTCAGAGTGCTGAGTGAAGTAAGGTAAAGAGGAAGGTTTTAAAGTCGCCTGTGCCTCGAACCGATAAAAAGTTATTCAATCTTGCCCCACTTTTCCTTACAATCCAAAAACCCAACGATTGACATCTGCGCCTTCATTGGAGCGCCGTAGGATCGCTTTATGCATTCAACTGTGCAATAATTTTTACACCACACATCTATATTTATTTAAAACTGGCGGAGTTCATAAACCTTACGCTACAGTGTAACATAGCCCCAACACCTCCCGGCGTCACACCGCTCCATCATCATGTTAATGGCAGAAGAAGAGCAATTTGCGTCGAGCGCAATCTCATTGTTTTTGATTAAAATTATTATTGTTCTCCTTTATTCGTGGGCTTTCTTTTTACGCAATTCGTAAGCCGAGCGCACAACTGGTATAGACGAAGATGGGTTGGAGGGAAAAATATACTTTTTTGTGTTATGTTCTCTAGATCTGATAGATTTCAGTTTGAGCGATGGTTTTTGTATGTTGATTTATAGAAAACAATATTAAGCCAATCGGTAGCACTGGTACTAGTGTGCATTTCCGCATTGACCCCTTAGTTTCGTTAATTAAAACTTAACCGTAAGTATTATCCTATTGACAATGCTGCGAATTATTCTTGAAATAAAAAAAATGGCAAATTGTCTGAAACGTCCGAGAAGTAATTGAATTTTATTGTACGCGTTCAGTTGTTTTATAATAATATTGGGACCGAGCGCGACGACAGCGCCACGTGATAGGCGGCCATTATGGACAATATTGTCACCGCTGTCAAACAAGAAGTAAATAAATATTGTGTAAAATATTAATGAAATCTTGTGTTATTTTACTATATTACAAAATTTTGGACAATGGCAGTCAGTAACATTATTGCCAATAATATTAAAAATGTTTACTGCAATACGGGTTTGACAGCCCAAGTCAGCGACAAAAATGACAATTTTAGCCGTAGCGAGCGCTGTGATCGTTTAGGCTACCCCCTCCACCCGCTTTGCACTCTGCCAATAGAACAACTGAACACTATATAAATCGCGCAAAGGTAAGTGGTTAGAAAAAAGTAACACCAGTCAGTTTATTTAAAATAATTCAATCGTGCCGAAATAAATATTTGATATAAAAATATGACGTGAATAAAGTTTTCTCTGATTTGACCTTTAATGCTAACAAGTATTTTTCCTTATTACATGTAATATCCAGTGTGGACACCCAAAAAAAAATAGTACGTAATATTTATTTAACATAGTAAACCCTTCTTGAATGTTTTTTATGGGGGGTTAGATAAAGTAAGCTCCGTACCTATATCGAAACATTACGAACGACTTTTCACCTTAGATCTTCGTATAAAAATATTGAATTATCCCCCACTTCATTATAAATATATGTTCTTTTTTTTATGTGTCACTTAAAATTGACTTGGGGCATAATAATAATAATATTAATGGCCTCTGCGCGTTGGCTCAATCTGGCTCCGCGTACGCCTCCCAAATGTCCGGAACACCATTTGCCGTGTACGGAAGAGACATACAAATAATACTAATTAATTCAGTCAGTTAGAGTTTTATAATTATATTATAGTAATTTACATTATAAATTGAATCCTTAAGACGGTAGTTCATACTACCGTCTTTCCGTTGCTATCATTAGAAATAACTAAATTTGCTGTCAAAGTAAGCTGTGACTCAGGACGTGTCAATCTAGGAGAACGAAATTGATATTACGCGTATATATTTCAATTCTTACAAATCACAGAAATCATCCGTTTTATTCCCTTTAAATGAGATTAAAGTAATTTTTCCGCTTTGATATACGAAATAAAAGCATTTTTAGTAAACTGCTTACTACTTTCCTTTGTCTTTAAATGTATTATTATACCTACTTTGTGTTATTGTCAGTTCATTCCAAAAGTTGTAGATTTAGAAGATATAATTTTTAGACACTTCTTGATATCCACAATATATTAAGTATATAATACTCGTATTTATATATTTTAATGATTTTTTTAAGTATTACCCATACATACAGTACATGTCGGTGAATAAATGTGAAGAGATAAAACATGGAAAATATAAGCCTCACACATGTTAACTATAGTGGCAATATAGTGGAGTCGAAGAAAATTATTTAGAAATTTTAATAGTGAACACGTTAAAAAAGGATGACAAATTATCTCAGCGGATCTCACTCATGCCACACTTCGATTCATTTTTTTATGCAAAAACATTGCTAATTTTACCTCATGCCTTTCCTTATTTCAAAATTACATGTTGAGTATAACTTGCAATAACTATATTTTTAATGCTACCTAAATGCTAAACTAGATCAAGTGTAACATCATAAGCAGAATAGCTGTGGAAGATATTACGAGTATGAAAAAAAAATGCCTTTTTCAGTATTTTTAAGTAAACAAAGTTAAAACAAACAATTTTTTAATGTATGGATGGATTAAATTAATCTATTCCGATGCGTTTTGGACAACATAACTAATATCGGCAATATCTATATAAAAATACAGGAAAATATTGCGGTATTCCACTTTTTTATATCAATTTAGTGGAATAGGTAATAGTGATCGACATGCTAAATGCCCAATAGTGGATACCCAACTGTCACCCTTATTTCTAACGAATTAAGGTTGAAGATGGGGTGTACTGAGACAGTTTTGAGGCCACGGATTTCTACTTTATTGTTGTTAGTGTTCTTAATAAACACAGTGAAATATTAATCATGCATGTTCACAATTATAGTTAAACTTTACCTCTCTACACACACATTAAACGTGTTAAACTGTGCATAAACCACGTTTTCCCAGGACATTCCTCTTCCGTTGATTTACATAGCGTTGCGATGTAAGTGCACCATAATTTGTAAGGACAAAAGTGCCAACCTTTCTACCTACAATGCCGCCTCGTTATCTACGGGGGGTTTAAATCTGTCACTGTGATAGCGCCTCGGTTTGCCTCGGATTTATGAACTTGCTTTGCTTTAGTCTAGTTTTCACTTCGCATTTTCTTTATGTGCCATGTGTGGGAAACTGGAAACCGAATTTATTGGCTCATTAGTTTAATGATGTCCCTTTTATTCAAGATTTGTTTACTTAGACTGTTTTTCAACACAACGTTATAACATTTTAAGCCTTTACTTATACTTCGCACGAGGGATTCAATAACGATTTTATGTAAAATGATATGAGCTTCTTTTTCATAAGTGAATTAATTTACTTTATTAACATATCTGAGATTATTGTCACAGTGCTTCATATTAGAGTTTAATATGAAGCACTGTGATATATAAATATTATTAATATAAACGTGTCTAATAATTAAACACGTTCACTAAAATTACAATATTTTTTTGTAAAAATGGTACGGGGAACGACATAAATATATGTAGGTACCATTTTGGTATTAAAATTTTCGTGAGACATACGGCGAACCGAACGGATCCTCAGCACTCTTAGTGCTTGAAAATGGAGGCCTATGTACTCCGAAACGCACGAGTGACTAAATAAACGTGAGTAGAACCGTGTTAATCGTTATTATATACAATTATAAATATGCTACCCTAATATGGTCGGGTTTTTATTATTTGTCACAATATATGTCACGCAGTATATGTCCGAAAAGTATCTATGCTATGTGGTAGACAAGCGTATACAAAGACCTGCAACGGGCTCAGCTACATGCCGAGACAACCCAGGATAGGCTATTCCGGCGCCTAAAGACGAGAAGAGCCGACCCCGAATAAAGGGACCAAGCTAGGAAGAAGAATATAATATTTTATACAATTTTGTATTTTACAGACAATTTTTATAGGGTTAGCTATCTGACGTCACATGAGGAGCATGGTGTGGGAATGCAGCCGGGACAGTAACCTGCAGCTCCAACTACAGGGAACTGGGCTGAATGACTGCAACAAGCGATCGACAGCCCGCCTGAGTCCGGCCGGGCGTTCCTACACTACATGCATAATATCTACATTTGACGTCACTGGGAAAGGGTATAAGGGCATAAGACTTGCTGCGTTCCCAATCTGGATTACTAATTGTAGAAAGTATGTATAAACTACCCTTGCATGTATATTATGTATACAGACACATTATACATTGTTTTAATCGTGCTACGTACCAAATACGCAATAATCAATCATTGTACTTCTATTCAGATACATATAATAGACAGTGCCTCCCTCAGATTTATACTCGAATTAAGTATAGTAGATGTACGGAATTGAAATTCACCCGGCTTGCAGCATGCGTCCGCTCACAAACCAATTCTGCCTTTAAGAATCGCAACATTATTCTAATTTTTCAGGAATAATCAGGATGCTTTCTGTAAAAAGACGACAGCCTTGGTTTTCTGGATATTGACCCTGCCTATAAAGGTCCTGGGTTTAATTCCCAATCAGGGCATATTTATTTGTATGATGAGTCATGAGAGTTTTCCATGTATTAAGGTATTTGTGCATTACATAATATATGTCATTAGCTGAGTACACACAGCACAAGCCTTTTTTAACTTAACATGGGGCTCTGTAAATTTGTGTTAGGATGTCCTATAATATTTTTAAAACAATATAATATCTTTATTTACAATAATTACAATATTATGAGTACTTAACTATTTACTACATTAAATGTAAAGAGGCCCTTGAGGCATTGTACCAATGATTATTTATTTAATTTAACTACTCTTATCTCAGCTCGGATGTATTTGTGGATTATCGGGTTAGTTTAATAATTACTGAATTTCTAGAATTCACAATTAAAATTCGTTCAGCGCTTTAAGCGTAATAAGCTTACAGATAGATATATATACCTACAGATAGACAGACATTGTTACTTATTATATTTTATATTGAATATGGTATAGAATGGAGTAAGTTACATCACGCACGCGGCAAAATGCCCGAGCGAGATGCATTGCGAGAAATATGATAACAATAACAGATCAAAGTGAAATTTTTAATAATTTAATGTCGCGTCAGGATTAAGAGCACGTAGACAATGCGCTGCTGACTCCATTCCAATGGATATTGAAGTGCATTACTCTTGAGTCACATATTATATTATAGGTATGAATATTTTATACACGAAGAGAGCAGTAAAACGTTTCTAAATTCACTGCTGTCCTATTATTATAGTTTGATTTTTCCGAAGCATCCAAAAAATCAAATCTCAATAAAATAGGTAGGTACATATTACTGAGCTGTTAATGAATAAAAAAAAAAAAAAAAACAAAAAATAGGAATAGAAAATGCAAACATGACGTAACATTTTAAGATTCGAAATGACATAATTATATTTAAATCGAAAGAAAAATAGAAAAAACTTGACTCGCAGTGGGACACGAACTGGATCACTTAAAGTCAATTTTTTTATATTTTTCTTTCGATTTAAATATCGAAGATATTCGCTAGCAGCCGTTTCTGCATAATAAAAAAAAATGACATAATTATAGTTAATTCATATTACAGATATCGCAATGGGTACATTTAAACAACTTATCAAAAATACCAATTGAAAAAAATCGAAGTTCATAATGTCCTCGATACCTTAAAGTAGTCAGACACTTTAGGGGGCAAAATTGAAATTAGGTACCCATAAATCTATGTGGATATTTATTGGAATCTCCGTAACTTTTTCGGGTAGTCGATAAAGTCACGCCCTTATTCCAATGTAACTCACCTTTGCACTGATTTACTACTTTATTTTATGGACCACTTGTGAAACTTTCGCCTATTGAAAAAATGATCCCTGTAATAAGTTTAGGGTTCTGTAAAGTTGATTTCAAACTTTAAAACAATATTAAAATAATGTTTGTTGTCGTCATATTCAGGACCGCTTCAGTACGGTCTGGCAAGGTAGCGGGAAGACTACTGACGTTAGTTGTCTGGTAGATAATGATTTATGGCGTTAAGTCCGCAATGTCTATTTTCTTATATTTTGCAATAACGGTCAAATAAATAAATAAATAGATACCGTGCCTAAATTATCGTGGATTCAAATGACAGTCAGGGCATTTAGTTATTATGAAGTTGGGGAGTATTTAATTTTCTTCTTGATTCGGCAGTGGTCTCTATGTATTTAAGTATTTATATATTATAGCTATCGTTGGCTAAGTATCCAAAACACAAGCCTTCTTCAGGTTAACACAAGTTTAGTCAATTTGTTTATGGATGCCCTGCAATATTTATTTGTTTACTTGTATAACTCATTATTAAGTAATTAATTGAATCAGGCGTTACTTTGCGGAAGTCCATATTATTAACAACAATAATATTACTTTGCTATTCCGCTGTTTAATAACGTGCTAATCAATCAGTGCCAACCCGTTATATTTACTTGCGTATTTTTTCATGCATTAATGTTGTTGTTAAATTTAATTTTGCGGTGGGAGGGAGGGAACATTAATGCATGAAAAAATACGCAAGTAAATATAACGGGTTGGCACTGATTGATTAGCACGTTATTAAACAGCGGAATAGCAAAGCAATATTATTGTTGTTAATAACTCATTATTTAAAATAAAACATACATAAAGATACATAGATGCTAAGGTTAGTTAACTTAAATCATTTATAACTTTTATATTGTCATGAGTATGTATATCAAAAATTTTAAATACGGTAAAAGTTTTTCATGAAATTAAATAAAACAACTATAAAAGGGATTAACATTGTGTATACTGAACTTAAATTATTGGGTCGAGCCGTTGACCGCAAATACTGCAAAGTTAGAAATGTCGGGATATAGTTTTGTCGGGATAATGTCCAGTAGCCGGTATAATTTAGTTGTTGTTATGTTTTATTGAACAAATATCGCTATAACCGAAGATGGTATAACTTGTCAAAACACTTGTACGAGATATTATTTGGTTTATCAACCGTTTTTTGGACGAACACATCGTGAAGAAAAATAAACCTAATATTATTTAGGACACATATTATTCGGCTGCTATAGACGTAATCAATCAAAAAACTATCTAAAAACTATTCTGCGGCCTATTAATTTTCAATCTCTTCTTGCTGTCATGGATTCATCTCCCATCACTAAAATTATTGTAATACATTGATACTAATATCAAACTCTGATCATCATTTTACACTCTATCACTATATTCTATTATTTCTATTCTCCTAATTCTTACTGTTTATGTTTCCTCTTCGTTCGCATGCGTGTTATCTGTCAATGCTGTCATCGCTTCCAGCTCTTTCGCTATTAAACTATACTATATAAGGCATTAAGGTTCACCGATGTACAGCTAAGAGTGTTGCTGTGTGTACATGCCCTGCATATGCTGTATGTGTAGTCTATAACAATAAATATTGTTGTATGTTTTGGGATCTCGTCGTTATTCTATCACAATTCAAAATTCTGTCACGGAACATCCTAACATGCGTGTTAAGTAAATAAACGTCGTTATTGGCAAAATTCCCTTTACCTAATAATTTATTTTCCTTCTGGGTTAGATAGATAGCCATCGTTTTTGTAAATATGTGTGTCAACTCCAGACTATTAAGTGGAAATAATGCTACAAGCACTAGGAAGGTTATGCAACTTATGATGAGATGATAATTATAGAAATGTATCTGTCACCATAATATTGTGAATGCCAGTAGGTCACAATCTTACTCGCGAAATAGTAAACTGTAGAAAGATTGTGAACGCTTATTGCTCACAAAATAAAGGTTATATTTACGTCATTTATGTGAGTGATTATTTAAAAGCGACAAAAAACCTTCAAATTGTGAACTGACATAATATTTCAGAATGGTTCTCGAGCGCTGATTGGTTAGTTTGGACGGTAACTTGCTCTGTGTCCTTAACGTGAATTAGGAAACAATCGCAAGTGCCCACTAAAGGTGCATTTAAACGGCGCGCAAACATACGAGGCGAGCCTGAGGCGCTATCGCCAAAAACGATATTCGTAAATTTCGGACAATTGTCTCTGTCACTCCCATGTCATCTTAATTGGGGTAAAAAAGATCCACGCCGTTTAAATGCACCTTAAGAAACTTAATACGCATACAAACATTAGGTGTACCTAGTATGAACAGATACCTATATCAAATATAATCGTAGTGCAAAGAAAAAAAATCAAATGAAAAAATTACAACCGGATATGGCGTTGGCAGCGCGTAGTGCAAGGCGTTTTTTTTATTTGACGGACTAAGTACTATCACATTTTAATTTCCCCGCAAAATTACCTTGTGAATACCAACGAGTAAATTAAAATTGTATTTCAGCCTGTTGATATAACCTTTCATATTTAAATCATTCATAAGCCTTTTTGTGCGTACTCAGCTCACACTTGACCGGTTTTCAAGTTCTTTAATATTTCCTTTGCCCATGAGACTGTATTTTTCGTAATTACAAAAGTGCGAGCAATTAAAACTTTTATAATTGTCGAGATGGAGAATGCTAAAATTTACTTCACGTTGAACAATGGCCACCCGGCATAGACAGTAAAAAGGGAACTTAAAACTTTCTAAATTGAAAGAGAAATTACGTTACCTTTCCAAGTTTGATGCACCGTCTTAAATCTTGACGTAGGTAATATTGGTGCGTCATGTGTATAGAGACAGACGATTTGCAGTTAAAGCAATACTATAACTATCAAAAACTCACATTTATATAGTCACTCACGACATGTTTCGAAAAACATTTCATTTATTTGCTATATTGCATATATTGCTTTATATGTCTACGTTATCACGTCAAAGATGATAGAGAGCATTTTATAATATTAAGGCTGTCTCTTTTTGTGCAATAAAGATTTCATAAATAAATCGAATCTGAAATAAAAATATCTGTAATAAATAAAAAACCAAAGTAACCAACATAGCTCGTAAAATTGCATTCAATAAGTGACAATGAGTATTGAGCAGGCCACGTAGCTCTGAGAGGTGATGGCCGTAGGGACAGAAAAGTCATAGAGTGGCAACCACTTATAGAAAAGCGAAGTATCGGACATCCGATACTTTGTCCGATTTGTGTAAGTCGACAAATTAGATGGACCGATGACCTCGTACGGGTTGGTGGCTGCAGTATGCCGAAGATGGCTCCCTGTGGCGGTTTAGGGGGAGGCCTATCTCCAACAGTGGATGTCCGTGGCTGATAGATAAGAGTGCCGGGCGCCGCGCCGTTCGGTGTCTTGCCGCTCTCGATGTCAACACCAGTAGAAGGCAATATTAGAATGACTTACGAAATTTTTTATAAAAATTAAGCAAACATATTAATCATACAAATCTGTGATATGTGGTAATTTAGGAATATGTCTCAAATTATGTAAGCTGTGGGAGACGAGTTGTATGAGCGCACTGCCGGTGCCACTACGCAAGTATGTGTACCTACATAATCTTCTTACGGCCAAAATAACTTTGCTAATAAGTTTTTGTTCTATATCGTCAATATTTACAAAGGGATACAATTTTCTCGGTATTTTTGTTTTGTTCTTTTATTTGCTTTTATTTATTTGACCGGAATACGTTGAAATCATCGACATTTCAATGCTTTTTCTTTGTGTATGATATATTCTTAAAATAGCTCGTCCTTATAGAGTCAGGTGTAGATATATTTGGACCGTAAAACCACTCAAGTCCAAGAGTGCTACTACGGTCCGAAGTTCAATTCGTAATGATGTATCAATCCCATATTAAGTTTCGTTGTTTTCTTTATCGTTCACTATGATTGCGTAAGTTTCGGACTATACTTGGGTAACTATTCCAACACAAACGCAGTTTATTTTATTTTAGATTGACCCATACCTAATTTGAACTCACACTGCACACTGCACAGCACTGAACTAACGGGCAAAATGAAATTTTAACACCCCTTAACGCGAGGCTGTTCGAAAAAAAATGGTTTTGCATGAATCAACTCGCAGTCTTGATCTTCCGAGTGACTGGTTTAATGGTGATTTTTCGTTTCTCCTCTCATTTGCGTCACTGATTTATGCATGATATCGTTCATTTTATATTATTATGAAGAAGTTGGCTCGGAAAATAAATCTTACGCTTAACGAGACGATTGAGGACCATAAACAATGAAGGTTTATTTTACGTTAAACGGAATAACGGAAATAAATTAAGGATTTTTTCGATATCATTGCAATCAATCATTGCACCTAATAAATAATAAATATATAAATGTTACAAGACATCCTTTAATACATAAATTGACTAAGCCCCACGGTAAGCTCAAGAAATACTTAAATATATACAAAACACCCACGACTCAGGATTAATATACTCATCACAAGAGGCGACTACAGGCGTTGGTATCGCTAGAGAGCGATTTCTTCCAGACTTCCTTTGAGTAATTGTAAAATAAAGTAATTATTTTATTAAAATGTAGCTTTTATGTATTTCAGCCATAAGACGCGTCTAGACGTCCACTGCTGCGTCCCACAAATATGACTTGTGTCATCATGGGGGGAGTTGCCATAGTCGCCACGCTTGGCAGGCGGGTTGGCGACCGCAGGTTAATCTATCAAGCAAGGCATTTAATATTGTCTTCGGTTGCCGCGATAATTACTCATGAAATAAAACAACTAAAACGGATTAAATCGCGTATACTAATTTAAACTTCATCCCGACGTTTCGAACCCTTTAGCAGCGTTCGTGGTCATCGGGTGGACTGAGGCAAATATTAATTTACCTCCATCCTCAAAAAATTACAAAATGCAAACCTACCCACATATAAATTATTAAACAATTTTGGGGGCTTACACATGATAATTACACACGCCAGAGGGGCTTATTACATTTTAAAGTCCAAAAATTTTTATATAAACTAAAAATTAAAATGTCCACACTGTCCAACACTATGGCCTCACAGTCTTGCCTGCTGTTTTATTAAATGAACCACAGGATCCCAAGCTGGTGGTACAGAAAAGCCATCCTCTCTATTGAAGTTTGGATACTTCTTAATTGTTCCCACATCTTGAAACGTGCTTCTATAAAAACTTATTTCAAGCCACTGAAGAAGATGTCACAGTTTCTGAGGCCTGTGAAATGTGCCACCCCTCTACAAAGTGCTGGAGTCTACAAGTTGGAGTGTGAATGTGGTCTCTCATATGTAGGCCAAACAAAGAGGAGCATCTCAACCAGGGTCAAGGAACACATAGCTGATGTCAAAGCATCGTCGACCTAAGTCTGCAGTCTGGGAGCATGTCACAGATAAGCCTAATCACTCGATTAAGTTTGATAAGCCCCAAATCCTTGCCAAGGAGAAACGATATATTCCCAGAATGTTGCGAGAGGCTATTGAAATTAAGAAGTATCCAAACTTCAATAGACAGGATGGCTTTTCTGTACCACCAGCTTGGGATCCTGTGGTTCATTTAATAAAACAGCAGGCAAGACTGTGAGGCCATAGTGTTGGACAGTGTGGACATTTTAATTTTTAGTTTATATACAATTTTTTGGACTTTAAAATGTAATAAGCCCCTCTGGCGTGTGTAATTATCATGTGTAAGCCCCCAAAATTGTTTAATAATTTATATGTGGGTAGGTTTGCATTTTGTAATTTTTTGAGGATGGAGGTAAATTAATATTTTGCCTCAGTCCACCCGATGACCACGAACGCTGCTAAAGGGTTCGAAACGTCGGGATGAAGTTTAAATTAGTATACGCGATTTAATCCGTTTTAGTTATTTTATTTCATAAGCAAGGCATTGTTAGTCTTAAATTTTAAATATCAGCGATAACATGTTTACCAAAACTTAATTTCCAGGTCAACGAAAAACAAAAAACGAGTGAACAAAAAGCAATTACAAAAATCGCAATCCCAATCAAGTACTTGTAAAGCACAGAAACAACGGGAATAGCGGCAACATTGTAAACAATAGTTACCATTCTTTTGGTTAATTCGCGAGGCCTGTTGTTTTTCCTTTTAATAATTACACGGGCCAGAGACAAAGCCATTGTCGTACCCGTGTAAGAAGTGGGTCTGCAGACGAAAGAACACCCTTTGTTTTCGGGTCGTCCGTCAGCGTTTTTTCTAGTTCGCAGTTGAAGAGACCCAAATGATGTTAGCAATCTTGTTGGAAACGAAGAAGAAATGTCCGTTTATATTGTTAAGATTTTGTTGCTTAACCCAATTATTATTTTAAAGGAACTTTCACGTTTTATTGTTCAATTTTTTTTTAATTCTAAATAACATAATAATGTGTTAAAACTGTAATAATTTCTTCAGAACTATCATGTATGTTACATTCATATATTTTGGAAAGCGTTTTAGATAGAAAAATAACTTTTTATGGGATAAAATTATAAATGTACAGAAATTGTAAAAAAAAAACAATTGAGAACTATAAGGGATCCTTAAGGTTACTTTAATGACAATATTCATTTTTGCAATATTTCTCGAATGTTCATTGTTCATCACATCCCATTAAATTTAACTGAAATCATTAAGTATGCACCCTATTACAGCTATAATGTGTTTATATGTGTTATGACCTACATGTATAATGAGTAATGGAACGCGATAGTTACTAACAACTATCGGGTTTCTTTTCTCATTATTGTGCTACTTCGTATAGGTCCGGAGAAGATGCATGTTAAAAAAAAATACACTTAGAATATAATTCTAAGCATTTCTATTTAACATGGTCGTGGTTCTTTTACCCAGAGAGAAATTATTATTTCTGATTTTGTAGTTTTTTTTTTAATAATCTGTAAAAAACAGATTATGAAAAAAATGGGCTGCTTTATAGAGGAAGCATAAAATACTATCGAACGGAACTTAACCACGGCTATAGATTGAAAAAAAAAATATTAATCACTGTTTGATTAATAAGTATAGTAGTTTTATAACTCTGCTATTAAAAGTTCCTTGTTTGAGTGAGATATTTGCCGAGTCAGTTTTTGAACTGGTTGATGTTGAGACCACACCCTCGGAGATCGTTACCTGTAATGGTATTAGAACCGGTGTTATTTTTTATATTCTTACGTACATAATTGAGTAGTGTTCTCAGAAGCGTCAGAAATAAGTTTTTTTTACGCTGATAAATTCAGTTTATTATACAAATGTATAAAATCCACAATACTTTAAATGATTGTTTTACAAAATTCGATTAACCATTGAACGCTTTTAATGTGGATCTTAATACTGTGGTTTAAAAGTGCCGCAAAAGGTAAGCTATTTTACAAAATGAATCGCATAACGAGATCAGTCGACCAACAAAAGAACGCTGGTGGTAAACGATTCGAAACTCAAAATACTCGGAAACAGCCCACTGTAATACGATTCCGAAATCTTTTACCCTTTCATTCAAATGAATTGGTACTACTACTGCTGTACAGAAACACGTGGTACTGGACAAGGAAAAATACATTTAAACAAAATTGCTGCAGATAAGCTTTCCTATGAGCTGCGAAATCATAAGCATGGCACATTGATTAAATACGACAAACGATTTTATTTATATTTAAGAAATTAATTACTTATCGATTCTTATTCGATTCATATTTAAATCGTAATAAAATTGAAATGGATAATATAATTTTTAACAAACATACAACATATTAGTGACAAATATCATTTTATTAGTATATAGCAGGTCGGATGAGACGTTTTTACGTTTTAATATATTGAAAAAATATATCCTCAAGTATCTTATCTAGTAATTTATTTGTTTACTGTCGGCACTACCTGGATATGATCTCTATGTAAATAAAATAGTTTTTCATGATTGCGTAATTATTTATTTATCACTGTTAGTTAACTGCCTAGTGAGTAAATATAATGAAGTATGAACTGCAAAACTTATACGAGCTAATACAAACCTCAATGTATTTAGGTTTATTTAGATTTCATATTATCTATTTAATACATAGATTTAATTATTTCATTATAATAATAAGGTACCGTGTACCTACATTTCAAAATTAATTTCTACATACAAATAAAAAAATGAAGTTAATTCCTTTTAAAAAGAAAATATTTAAAAAAATCAGTCTGATATTTAAATCGAAAGAAAAATAGAAAAATTTGACTCGCAGCGGGACTCGAACCCACATCCGCTGGATCACTAGCCCAGTGCACTACCAGTTCTGCTATACGAGCGCCGCTTGGTTGTGGGTTCGAGTCCCGGTGCGAGTCAAATTTTTCTATTTTTCTTTCGATTTAAATATCTTTGATATGCTAGCAGACGTTTCTGCTTAATATAAAAATAAAATCAGTCTGCATTTTCACGGTTCTAGTCTTTATCAGTGGTGAAATGGCCCAATGCGTACAATCCTGGGTTAAATATTTTATCAAACCACAATCTAAATGGACATTTCGAATCCGTAGATTATACTGACGTTTTTGCGAAATAACGCGATGAGTGCTTATAATCCTTCCATTAAACACTTATTGCAGAGGCGAAATATTAAAAAATATTTTAGTGTGTATTCAATGGAAATGTTGCATACAAAGGAATTATAACATGGGTTGTACGAATAGTACATGATATGGAATGTTTACAAAAAAAAAGAATATAGCTTGACATCTTTTGCTGTATAACGAGGAGCTTACCCATGACCCGTTCGCGTTATCTGACCAACGAAGACAGAAGTGAGTACCAGCATCATACCATCACCAGCATTATCATAAAGACTATCGTACAGTCGAGGCTGCAGTCATTACTTGAAAGTGAGTGACCTGTAACAATTCTGTAAAGGAATTGTATCGTCCTAGGTGATTTCGTTACATTACAGTAACATTACAGATAATTTAAATCATTTCGTAATTTTCGTAAGGCGCATGTGTACCAGGTAATATACGGTAATTTATGTACCTTTATGAGACGCAAGAAGACTAAACTTATTTATTAGGTTAGTTTGTGCAGTAAGAGCCATTAAACATTTTGTATTTACAGGTGTGTAGAAAATGTATTTCGTACTATTTCACATATTGAGTATGAGAAGCCTGCTAGATGGGTTCTTCGTTTGAATATTGCGTACATTGTCCCTTACATTTGCAAAGCGATAAGTACTTGGGTTGACCATAACCGCAAAATGTAACAAACTGCGGAACCAATACTGTTTCAACTTGTGCCATATGAATAGACCAAGGTCTTGTTTAATTTTGTCAATATTGAATACCAAAATTTATTTACACACGTCATTTAATTGTGCAAAACCTCTACTAAGTACTTACCGGAATAAAAGGCTAATTGTTAAATATGTGCCACATTTTTACTTTTATAATTCAGTATTCGTAGACTAACACCGGGGGTCATAAATCATTGGCTTATTGTATTCATTTGAGTAATTGATAACCTGTACTATTTTAGAAGTACCAATAAGCCAATGACCTTAGGGTTTACTAAATGCATGTTTTTATTATCAGACTTTTATTACATTACAACTTTTTCAGCGAGTGTCTGACAATACTATTTTTATCTACGTACATGTCATAAGTGCTCTAAAATGCGTCCAGAAATCGTAGGCAATGACCAGCATTACCAACCATCAGAAATATTTAGGTAATTCAGTAGGTAATGTTAACATTACCTACTGAAATCAGTAGGTTATGAATTTAAATTTGTAACAGCTGTCAAATTCAAGAGGGGTGTCTAATCTAGTATCTATAGATATTAAAACAGCCATTGATACGAAACGCCAATTCGTTATGTTTTTTTAATATAAATCGAACGACATTTGAACTCGAGTGACAGTAGAATAGGGAGTTCATTCGCTTGTCTATGGTTTAAAAAAAAAATTTACTGAGATACGAAATACGCAACGCCGCCGTTCCAAGCTGTCATTTGTTTTGTTCGTTGACTTTTTAATGTTTACAAGTAACCCTAGTAATAAGTCATTTCCCTACGTTTTCTGAACCCATCTTAAAACACTTAATGATATGTGTGTAGATAAAGTAGTGTATGTAACTATACATAATTAGGCATTACAACAATCGTGTGATATTATTAAAAATAATAAATTGTAATGCCCTTCATTATGCACAGATACATAAACTACTATTATCGTATGCTAAAAAGTTTATCTAAGATATATTTTGCTTTATTAAAAAAAAACTTTTGTCAAAAGAATAAAGAAAAAACACAGGTAATATGGCAATTTATTTTATCTCCTATGAGAAAACATTGAAACTTTTTAAATAATCACTCTTTTTATTGTAATAAAGAAGTAGAACAACTGTAATAATTTCTATACTAAAATACGAACCCTTTTCCTCGTCGAGGGTAAAGGGCGGAATAACAAATTCACAAAACTGTAACAAATTAACATAAATAGGTCTATAATAATAAAGAAAATGTTTTTGTAATATTTTTCCCGATAATTCATACTGTGAAAGTGACAACACTGAAGATAGCATCGTTCTAAAGGTGTTCGTGGGTCAAGTGATGAGAAAGTAGCGGGTTTACAATATATATTAGTGTTTGAGTATAAAGAGAGAAGTTTGATTATATGGACGAGCAGTGGGCGTGTATTCAAATACCGTCATCAAATACCAAAACTTAAAAATCTGTTCATTTCTATATTGTATCTTTAGCTGGTAGAGTTAGATATCAGATCTCACTCAGGTAATCCTGCGAGTCGTGTAGACCGGCGAGGTGTGTGTCAAGGGCTGCTACTGTTTTTAATGTAAAGCCATAAGAACTTATTATGTGCAACGGAAAGTTATTTGAGTGAATATGTTTTTACATATTATCTTTCATCCTGATCTGAAGGTATGCATTTTATGGCCATTCGGGTATATAAGAAAAATAAATGTAGAGTATACTTAAAGTAATAAGGCCTCTGAATGAAATTAAGAAGAGTTTTAACATAACTTTTTAAGCGTTTACTTTTAGTCAAGTGTAATTACAAATTCAGGCATATAAATCATTTGGGTAATTTTTTTTTCGAAATTATCCGGATCGTAAGACAGTAAATACGTTTTCAATTCTGAGCATATATGAAACAACTAACTCTGAAAATGCATTTTTTTTTTACTTGCCGGCGGTCTCTTGTCGCTTGTTAACTAATTCAGGAGCAGGAAAACAAGCGTCGCTCCCGTTTCCTCCCGAAAGGAGATGACACCTTGAGTAATAGTCCAAGTATTCGCGTCACGTCAGACGTTACATAATTTTTCTTCTTAAAATATTGTGCTGCGCCGGTGCGAGAAATGAATACTTCCCTGCTTGCTTTTGAATTGCCTAAAAAGGTTACCTGGATAGACTAAAAAATACTGTAATATTTTCATTATAAATTCATAAGACAATTAAGATATGTTTTATTGGATGACTAAAAAAGAGTAATTTCTTATTATTGCAGGTATTTGGCTCAAACAATTTGAAAGCTATGAACATAATTTTAAAACTTGATCAAGAAATAAGTTCATTGGTTTATAATTCAGATTTAGCATATTTAGTAGGTTTATTCTTCGTCGTTTCTTCATGACTGAGAATTGTGCAATAACTATAATATGTCCCTTAATCTAAGATGATCCAAGCCTATGTGGGCCATCCTCGCATGGAACCACATGCTTGTCTAATGGAATCTGAACTTGCAGGGGTTCTTTCTCTAGCGCCCTTGCCTTCAACTTGCCCCAGTATTATGATGTCACGTTTGAGGCTGAGCTGTGCTGTGCCGATTGCATTATGTGCCAAAAGAATCTGAGAACCCTTCTGGCAAGTTGAGAGTCGTTTGGTAATTTTTAAATTCCTCGAAATGGACTCAACCTTCCCGTTGCATACGAAATTCTTAACAACTTTCCTTGACTTCATATCTCGAAGCCATCGGAAAAATATCTTCAGAAAGACAATAGTCTTTAGTAGGTAGCTATTTTCAATATTTATAATTCATTTTAAAGAGATAGTTGCAACTATGTCGTTTCATTTGTTACAGTTATCTTTCTGGATCGAGATTAGTTAAAAAATAAAGTAGGTTAGATCGTGTTTTATGAGTACTTAAATATAGAAAGAAACCACCGCTTATCAAAGAAATAATAATAGTTAGACCATACCATGTTATGATTACGAGTCTTAAATATTACTATTACTATTAAGTACCTTTGTATCTTCAACAAATAAGGCGTCTTTGATTATTACACCTAGATAATTATGTTTTTTAGCATGAACGATTTATTGTAACTGATTGACAAAATAACAATATCGACAGTCCTGTTATCAATAAGCACCACTTCAACGTCATACAGGTACAAAGTCATACAAAGAGAAACAGAGTAAAAGGGTGCGTTAAAATAGATAATACTAACAAAACTATCAATTTATTTATATAATACATACTTCAATAACAATTACAGTGTACAAGTGTACGGATTACGTTCAATATGAACAAGATTAGTGGCACGTGGCATCTAGGTAGGTAGTCGATATAAGTTTGAGGTTGTATGTACGTCTTGTCGTTGGAGTACTATGTACTTATCGATAACAGGATTGTCGATACTTTTCACTAAGCAAATGTTGTTCATGCCAAAAAAATATCTTGTTGTTATTTAAATCGAAAGAAAAATTTGACTGGCAACGGGACTCGAACCCACAACCATTGGATCACTAGTCCAGTGCACTACTAAGTTTTCAAATTTTTCTTTCGATTTTTATATGTTTGATATGCTAGCAGACGTTTCTGCTTAATATAATAACAAATATGTAGTTGTATTGATTACTACTAAACTTTCATAAAGTTAAATTCTTCTTTAAGGAAATCGTCTTTAATAAAAGTGATCCCTGACCGCCGGCGAAATAGCAAAAGCATTTCAAAGTTCGGTTTTCAAATTTCAAATTCAAAAAGCCAACTTGGTTTACATTTTCATACGCCGGTTGTTCGTCTAAGAAAACTTGGAACTAATTTCCCGGTTCACTGGTGCTATTCGCGCCCCGCTAACTTCATTGCAAAGTGATTTTATGTTTTCCACCGCAACTGGTTCAACCAGTTTGCGTTTGTACGTGGCATTCGCGTGTGGTTAGATCTAAAAAAACCCTTCTTTAAAGTGTTATTCTATGAAGTCAACGACCGACGTGTCGATATTTGAAGATAATATTATGACATTATAACATGAACTTGAATAGAAGAAATGGGGTGAACGACATTGCTCTCAGAATTGCTAGACTAAAGTGGCAGTGGGCAGGGTAAATTGCCAGAAAAACGGATGGCTTATGGGGCCGAAAACTGGTGACCACGTACCGGGAGACGCAGTGTGGGTAGACTTCTAGGTGTTCCTAGGACCTGGTCAAAGTCGTGGGAGTGCTCTAGGAAAACAGCGTAAGACCAATAGTTTTGGCGCTCCTTAGGGAAGTTCTATGTCCTGCAGTGGAAAGGAGTGAAAAGATTAAAATAAAAAGTTCCCCTCCCAAGGTGTATGCTGGCAGCATTTCAGTATATGGCAATGCGATTGCATTGCTCGAGAAAACTGCCAGCCTTACGGTCATATGTCAATTTGATATATTGATAACCTGTGTTAACTATTTTAGAAATACCAATAAGCTAAGGACCTTAGGGTTTACTAAATGCATGTTTTTATTATCAGACTTTTATTATTTATTACATTAGGTACAACTTTTTCAGCGAGTGTATGACAATACTATTTTTATCGTATGCTAAAAAGTTTATCTAAGATATATTTTGCTTTATTAAAAAAAAAAACTTTTCTCAAAAGAATAAAGAAAAAACACCAGTAATATGGCAATTTATTTTATCTCCTATGAGAAAACATTGAAACTTTTTAAATAATCACTCTTTTTATTGTAATAAAGAAGTAGAACAACTGTAATAATTTCTATACTAAAATACGAACCCTTTTCCTCGTCGAGGGTAAAGGGCGGAATAACAAATTCACAAAACTGTAACAAATTAACATAAATAGGTCTATAATAATAAAGGAAATGTTTTTGTAATATTTTTTCCGATTATTCATACTGTGAAAGTGACAACACTGAAGATAGCATCGTTCTAAAGGTGTTCGTGGGTCAAGTGATGAGAAAGTAGCGGGTTTACAAGATATATTAGTGTTTGAGTATAAAGAGAGAAGTTTTACGAGTATTATATGTAAGAGCAGTGGGCGTGTATTAAAATACCGTCATCAAATGCCAAAACTTAAAGATCTGTTCATTTCTATATTGTATGCAATTCTTTAGCTGGTAGAGTTAGTAGTTCTGACTACTCAGGTACGCTGGCGAGGCGTGTAGACCGGTGAGGTGTGTGTCAAGGGCTGCTACTGTTTTTATCTTTCGTTCTGATCTGAAGGTATGCATTTTATGGCCATTCGGGTATATAAGAAAAATAAATGTAGAGTATACTTAAAGTAATAAGGCCTCTGAATGAAATTAAGAAGAGTTTTAACATAACTTTTTGAGCGTTTACTTTTAGTCAAGTGTAATTACAAATTCAGGCATATAAATCATTTGGGTAATTTTTTTTTCGAAATTATCCGGATCGTAAGACAGTAAATACGTTTTCAATTCTGGGCATATATGAAACAACTAACTCTGAAAATGCATTTTTTTTTACATGCCGGCGGTCTCTTGTCGCTTGTTAACTAATTCAGGAGCAGGAAAACAAGCGTCGCTCCCGTTTCCTCCCGAAAGGAGATGACACCTTGAGTAATAGTCCAAGTATTCGCGTCACGTCAGACGTTACATAATTTTTCTTCTTAAAATATTGTGCTGCGCCGGTGCGAGAAATGAATACTTCCCTGCTTGCTTTTGAATTGCCTAAAAAGGTTACCTGGATAGACTAAAAAATTACTGTAATGTTTTCATTATAAATTCATGAGACAATTAAGATATGTTTTATTTGATGACTAAAAAAGAGTAATTTCTTATTGCAGGTATTTGGCTCAAACAATTTGAAAGCTATGAACATAATTTTAAAACTTGATCAAGAAATAAGTTCATTGGTTTATAATTCAGATTTAGCATATTTAGTAGGTTTATGCTTCGTCGTTTCTTCATGAATGAGAATTGTGCAATAACTATAATATGTCCCTTAATCTAAGATGATCCAAGCCTATGTGGGCCATCCTCGTATGGAACCACATGCTTGTCTAATGGAATCTGAACTTGCAGGGGTTCTTTCTCTAGCGCCCTTGCCTTCAACTTGCCCCAGTATTATGATGTCACGTTTGAGGCTGAGCTGTGCTGTGCCGATTGCATTATGTGCCAAAAGAATCTGAGAACCCTTCTGGCAAGTTGAGAGTCGTTTGGTAATTTTTAGATTCCTCGAAATGGAATCAACCTTCCCGTTGCATACGAAATTCTTAGCAACTTTCCTTGATTTCATATCTCGAAGGCATCGGAAGAATATCTTCAGAATGGCAATAGTAGTCTTTAGTAGGTAGCTATTTTTAATATTCATAATTAATTAGAGATTAGTTAAAAAATAAAGTAGGTTAGATCGTGTTTTATGAGTACTTAAATATAGACCATGCCATGTTATGATTACCAGTCTTAATTATTACTATTACTATTACCTTTGTATCTTCAACAAATAAGGCGTCTTTGATTATTACACCTAGATCATTATGTTTTTAGCATGAACGATTTATTGTAACTGATTGACAAAATAACAATATCGACAGTCCTGTTATCGATAAGCACCACTTCAACGTTATACAGGTACAAAGTCATACAAAGAGAAACAGAGTAAAAGGGTGCGTTAAAATAGATAATAATAACAAAACTATCAATTGATTTATATAATACATACTTCAATAACAATTACAGTGTACAAGTGTGCGGATTACGTTCAATTTGAACAAGATTGGTGGCACGTGGCATCTAGGTAGGTAGTCGATATAAGTTTGAGGTTGTATATACGTCTTGTCGTTGGAGTACTATGTACTTATCGATAACAGGATTGTCGATATTTTCATTGTGGCAAGCACTAAGCAAATGTTGTTCATGCCAAAAAAAAATCTAGTTGTATTGATTACTACTTAACTTTCATAAAGTTAAATTCTTCTTTAAGGAAATCGTCTTTAATAAAAGTGATCCCTGACCGCCGGCGAAATAGCAAAAGCATTTCAAAGTTCGGTTTTCAAATTTCAAATTCAAAAAGCCAACTTGGTTTACATTTTCATACGCCGGTTGTTCGTCTAAGAAAACTTGGAACTAATTTCCCGGTTCACTGGTGCTATTCGCGCCCCGCTAACTTCATTGCAAAGTGATTTTATGTTTTCCACCGCAACTGGTTCAACCAGTTTGCGTTTGTACGTGGCATTCGCGTGTGGTTAGATCTAAAAAAAACATTCTTTAAAGTGTTATTCTATGAAGTCAACGACCGACGTGTCGATAATTGAAGATAATATTATGACATTATAACATGAACTTGAATAGAAGAAATGGGGTGAACGACATTGCTCTCAGAGTTGCTAGACTTAAGTCGCAGTGGGGAGGATACATTGCTAGAAAAACGGATGGCTTATGGGACCGAAAATTACTTGACTGGTGACCACGTACCGGGAGACGCAGTGTGGGTAGACTTCTAGGTGTTTCTAGGACCTGGTCAAAGTCATGGGAACCCGCTCTAGGAACCGCGCAAGACCAATAGTTTTGGCACTCCTTAGGGAAGTTCTATGTCCCGCAGTGGAAAGGAGTGAAAAGATTAAAATAAAAAGTTCCCCTCCCGAGGTATGTGCTGGCAGCATTTCAGTATATGGCAATGCGATTGCATTGCTCGAGAAAGCTGCCAGCTCTACGGTCATACATATGTCAAAACAATATTTTTTACGTAAAATTTTGAGTTCTGATTGCAATATTATTTTATAAAAATTGAGATAAATGACGCGAGATACGGATAACACAAAAAAATTTACTACAATTTATGTACCCAAAGTGTATTCTAAACATTGAAATAGTATTTTTTACGTGTTAAAAATATGGGAACTATTTCGAAAGTTATTTTAAGTAAGATTATTTCAAACTGATTCTTGCCTGTATGATTTTACTTTTAATTTATATGAACAGAGTCCATCAAATATATCTGAGCAGCCAAGTTATTCAAATATCGGAACATACACTTTACAACCTAAATTATAGAGGCATGTTACGATATTTGTGACCACCTTGGTCGCTCCGTAAGCGATAGTGACACTACATATACTACTATGCAAATTTATTAATTTTATAGCTTTAATAATGTTCCTGTATAATATCAAATATAAAACACACAATCCACATAATTAGCTTTTTCTCGCTGCTTCGTCGGCCAGCCATGCCCGTCTTTACAGTTTTTTTTTTTGACATAGGTGGCAAACGATCAGACGGATTGCCTGATGGTATGCAATTACCGTCGCCCATTGGCACCCGCAACACCAGGGAGTCACAAGCGCGTTGCCGACCTTTAAGGGGGGTTGGAGCTCTGGAAACCTTACTCATCATCAGGAACTCAATACTACACACCTGAAAGGTAGCAGTGCTATTATGGCTGTGGTCTTCTGTAAGGAGGAGGTACTTCCCCAGTTGGGCTTCTTCAGACTCGAGCGTCATGGTACTTCGCTGTGCCCTACCTCTCATTATGGTTGCAGGATAAAAGTTACCCTATGTCTTTTCTTGTAGCTCAAACTCTCCATATCAAATTTCATCAGTGGTTTAAGCGTGAAGCGGTAACAGACAAAGAGAGGTACTTTCGCATGTATACATATTAGTACATGTTATATAAGTATATGGAATATTAGTCTGGATTATCTTACAGTAAAGTCTCAAAGAACATGTCATGGGCACAAGCACTCGCTCAAAAGGAAATAAACGGCGATGGCAGTTTTGCATTACGATTGCGTGCAGACTGTGTAATTTAAGAACGGTACCTGCAGGGATAAGAGCTGACCTAGTTAGAAGTAAAAAGTAAACAGTATTGATAGTATGTATTTATGGTGGAAATAAAGCAATGAATAAGCTACACGTTCTTACTTATAGACATCCACTGCTGGACGTAGGCGTCCCCATAGCTCGGTATATGAGTTGTTCAATGCCATAGCCGTCAAGCTTTGCGTTGGTAATCGCTGCGTTATTTTACTTTAAAGGTGGTCGCATTTTAAAGAGAATACACGGGTTCATATGTGAACTTAAATCCATACTTTTATGAACTGCCTCGTAATTTTCTCATAGATACTTACCTTTCTACATACTTGTTAGCTGACTACGACTACACTAATATACTTTTAAATATCTAAATACCTATTTATGTAAATATATTTTGTAATAGTAACCCAATGGATTAACATTCTATACACAGTATTGGGGAAGGTCTTTGTTTAACAGTGGTCGTCTATCGGCTGATGATAGTGATTACACTACATTTTATTACACATATCATGGAAGTTAAGTCGATTGTTCTGTTTTTGATTCAATGTGACACAGGCGCCACCTTTGAATTTGAATCGAGTTATTTCGATAACGATAATTTTACTCAGAACTACTATTACTACCACGCAGTGTACCAAAATTAGGGAGCCGCAATCCCTCCTTGATTTCTATGATATGATATGTTGATGATACAAAATACAGTAAGTAATGTGTCTGATATTGCGTTTGAATTACTGCAGAAAAAAATATACAAAATTCCGTAGAAAGCTAAGGCGTTGAATTTCTGTTCTGATTCTATAAGCGCTTAGGTTTAAGACGCCAACTACAAAAGTACAAAGCATCCAATTTAATCCAAAATCAAATTCTCACAGCCATGCGACCGACAGCTAATGGGACTTATTTAAATTATGCTGGGACGGCATAAGCATAACGAGGAAAATAATTAAATGGCCACCACTTTGTATTCTCGCGGCGTTTCGTTTTTTGTCCGCAAATTGCAAAGATCCGTGGGTTTGTACTGAATATGCTTTGCACTAGAGGCTTTATTATGAAAATGATATTGCCTTGTGCGATTGCATCGCGTTTTGGATTTTGTTCCTGTTTGAACTATCACCAACTGTTTAAAGTAAGGTATAATAATTCAATATTTGGCTTGACCGAACGGACACTCAGCACTCTTAGTGCTTGAAAATGGAGGCCTATGTTCTCCGAAACATGTCGCGCGAGTGCCTAAATAAACGTGAGTAGTGCCGTATTAATCGTTAATTATTAAATATGTCTCACGTAAGTTTAAATATAAATATTTGGCTTGATTATAAAAATACAATTTTTTCATTAAATATTTTTATTTTTTCTATAAATCTTACAGGACATCCTTATTAAAATTGACTGAGCCCCAAGTTAAGTTCAAGAAGAGTCGTGATGTGTGTACTTACATAGCTAACTACATATATAATGTACAACTACTTAAAGACATACATATATAAATCATCCATGACTTAAGGAAAACAAGGAAACATCTGTGCTCATCACAAAAATAAATGCTGTTACTGGGATTTGAACTCAAGACCATATGGAACCGAAAAGGAAAATTGAAACAACAGGTGACTAGTTTGGTTTAGTGCGTAGTTGACCCAAAGAGGAGAAAATAATTAAGAGGCGATATTATAAGTTAATTTTAGTGTGACTGTGCCGGTAATGGACAAGCAACCAATCATGAACATTAGTGCTTATTTCAAGGAGGCAAGTGTTGTATATTTGTTGGTTCATATTGAATTTATAACGTAATGGTGTTTTAATTAAGAACTAAGTGTCCATGATTGGTATCTGTCAGCTTAAAGTGTCCAACATTGGTGCCATTACCGTAGTATTTTATAGACCTAACTTTATATATATTTGACGACCGGTCTGGCCTAGTGGGTAGTGACCCTGCCTATGAAGCCGAAGGTCCTGGGTTCGATTCCCAGTCAGGTCATTTAATTGTGTGATGAGCACAGATATTTGTTCCTGAGTGTTTTCTATGTATTTAAGTTTAATATATATCTATCTATTATATATATCGTCGTCTAGTACCTACAACACAAGCCTTACTGAGCTTACCGTAGGACTAGGTCAATTTGTGTAAGATTGTCCCGAAATATTTATTTATTTATTATTTACTTGTTCCTTTACTCGTCAGATGGTGAAACATTTTCATGGCTATAGCAAAAGTAACAGATGTAAAATCAACTTACATAACTAACCGGGCTACTTATTCTGCGGGCCCCATGTAATTTATAATTTCCGCGATTAGGAAAAGTTATTTTTAATTCGCTCCAGACATGATGCCGTTGTAATTTGTTTTTAATTAGATTATCAAGTTCGTTTGTTTTGTTTGAGCCCGATAATAAACTTTTGAATTCGTTTGAAAGCATTAAGAGGTAATTGTAAGTATTTTTTATTTTATTTCAGTGGGTATAAAATATTGTCTGCGTATTTTTCACAGGATTGTTTATTTTCATACATAATTACGAACGAATTAGTCAAGATTTAGTATAGTATAGGTAACATTTACTGTACCTTATTCTAACCCAGTTGACAATTGAAGTAAAATAATTAAAGTACCTACGTGCAGTGGAGACGAAATATTTTTAAATATAAGTTTTCAGTGTCAAAGTTTTATATTAACATTATCATTAATTATACTATTCAATTTCGCTGGAATCTACTGGATTTGGGTGGCGCAAAACCGGTCATTGTGGGTCACTTTGGGGAGATCTATGTGTAGCAGTGGATCTCCTTCGGCTGATATGATGATGATGATGATGAGGATTATTCAATTTTATAAATAAAATAAAGTCGTTAGTTATATATAAACAAACGATAGTATTTTTTCTGATGCACAATGCACGACATAAAATGAATAGAAAAGTGGTCACTTTATCATTTATCAATCTTAACCCGTTATACATAGAATTTACTATAATCTTCATCATTTTCAAACAATCGACTCTAGGAACACTCACATTTAACTAAAATATGCACATTTAAAATCATTCCTTCATTTCCTCAAAACGAAATTAACTCAAACTCCCAAGCAAATAAGCACTTGCCTCACACTTCTCTGTGATCGCGTACGTTTCTGAAGGAAATTGACCCGCTGTCCCCAGTCGCTGCTGTTACGTGTCAGACATACTGATCGCACGTGAATACTCCGCTTTCGCTAACCCGAGTGAGCAGATGAGGATTGGACGTCTTTATGCAAAAAATTGATAAATTTTGGAATTTTTGTCTTCTAGTATCATCCTTATGATAAGTAAAAAGGCTCATTATGCTCTGCTTAAATTTTTTAAAGAATATATGGCATGCATTGACATTTGCTGTGGTGATTCCGCAACCATTATGGCTGCATTCAGTGTTTTGGTTAGATTCGCCAGACAGCGAATCCGGATAGCGTTCATTATCAGTCCTATCCACTCCACTGTCCACTGCTGACCATAGGCCTCTCCCAAGGCGTACCACAGAGCCCGGTCTGCTGCGCTATATATAGTAGCTATTCCATTCACTGCCAGAACCCTAACGCAACTCGTTTCGCTGTTTTGCCAGAAGGCGAGGCGTCCCACGACACGTTTGCCCAGACGAAGCCTTCACTACAGAACATGCTAACTTCAGCCGGTTATCGGTTCTGCAACATATGTGGCCAGCCCATTGCCACTTCAACATGCTAACTTTTGCCGATTAGTCGACAGTAGCGATCGTTGCCCACAAATGTGACAAATGGTGTCGCCGGAGGATCAGAGCTGACTCTCCGGTCAAGATGCTGAGGTGGGGCCAGTTCGTTTATATTGGAAATTTCTTGAATTTTATGTTACATGTTTTTAGTTTATCATTTCTATTCTCACGATTAAGGTTTCATCATCACTTCGAATTTAACAGCTGCTCGTAGATTATTATGCTAAATGTTTATTTCATCATGAATGACCTAGCGTTCTTATTTAAATTTATACCGGCGGCCTACAGTTTAAATCCACCACTTTTAACCATTGCACCACTCGCGCTCTACGATTACACTTATTCTGTCCGTAATAAATACCCTCATACTGTTGGTTTAAAAGTTTAGAACAAAGCGGCTGTTAGTGACAGTGTAATTAGGCATCTTACGTAGAAAAAGCCGAGAAAATTAAATCCTTTGTCTAAATTGTAGGTCAGTTCATAATGTTCATATTTCCCTGTAGTAAACGGGAATATTTTGAGAATTTAAATTATTTTGTTCGTGTTTCTGGGAAACACGACGCTTCAATTTAAAGTAAAAAGTGTATCTAATAAAATTAACGTCAAGATTTAGGTAGGTATTACGATGATATGGAAAAAAAAATGGAAAATAGGTGAATATATTTTGATATTACGAGTAAAGGATGCCGCACGTTACACCGTCACCTTTCCTACACGTCGACTTCACGAGCCCGAGCCCACCGTCGACCCACCGGGGCGGCCCGGGCCCCACACTCGAATATTGAAATTAACACAAGCGTCGTTCCATCCAGCCATTTGTTGTTGCGAGAATGCGATCATCACACGCCCGTCGATATCGAGTAGACATCACGTCGTCTTCCCATCACCGGGCCGAGTAGCTTTTTTCATATCATAGTAATTGACAAAAGAAAGTAGACATATTATAACTAAGCCTAATTTTTTATAAACATGTTATGAATAGGAAACGGTTGGTAATATTAGTATGAAAGGTATCGAAATAGTTTTAGACCTAAAGTAAGACTAAGGTCAGTGTATATGTAATTTGGAAATCATCGATTACTAATCTAACACGCCAATTTACGGCCAATAAATAGTAAATTATCTATAATGTACATATTTTGGCAATCATTTTTTATCAGCATTTTTTAAGAGCTTGTGTTGGCACAAGCTCTTAAAAAAATGATTTTAGCTTAGACTATGTAACTTATATAACAGTATTATGATATTAATTACAATAACTTTAACTACTAACACGTGAATGCAACTAGGAACAAATACTTCTCTAAATTACACGACATCTATTTAAATTTATGAAATTATATTTGTCTAAGTATTTTTACATCCTTAACAGATCCAAAATAACTCATTAAAGTTACATTCTGTATCACGTAAACGCGGTAGTTCGCCCCTCTATTACTGACACGATAAGTTCCACTTCATATATCTTGAAATATGCGATATATAACTGTTTCATTTTTTGGTTAAGGTAGGAAAAGGACAGATGGAGAATATTGTAACAATTTTAGCTCGGATATGACCTGCGGGATGTAAATTTACAAATGGCCGAAGTCTTTTATTCGTCGTTTTGTTGTGCAGCCAAAGTCCGTAGTTTTGGCAAAGATAATGGGCCGGGCGGCAATAAATCTTGTGTAATGGCGTAAAAATAAACAGTTGCGGACTAACACTGGTTTTCATTTCGATTGTTGTTTTAATGCGGTTTACTGTGAGTTGGATAATTCAAAGGTAGATAAAATGGATTGGAAAATGAGTACCTATCCTTTTAGAGCGTAGTCAGGCTAGTATGTGTTTCGACATTTCTAAATAGATATGGTAAGTATTTAGGTGGCGATTAGCGCGTCTACACTGTATAACATGACATGAGGAATCATAATAATTTTAACAGAGGTTAGAATAGGTAAAAATTATCATATGACTTTTGGTTCATTCAAATTCATGCGCTGTTTATAAAGGAAACCAAAATAAAATTCTCTTTTTTAAGACATAAGTAACATTTTAATCCACATTGAAAACCAATATTGAAATTAAAACTAAAAGAAACGTGCCATTTCTCACGCCAACTTTCAAGAAAGTTCGCAATATTCACGACTATAAAATATACAATTCCAAATAGGAATCTGATACTCCGCAAAACTTGCTCATCAAATAAAATGCTTATTTTGTGATGATCAACTTTTGCTTTCAGACCGCAGACTTGGGTGCCATTGCTGTCGCAAATTCTTAGAACGTGTGAGTCGATCACGTGACTTCACCAGTATAGTAAAGACCCTGGATAAGTATTTGTGATAGTCATTGGGGTCGCTGTGCATCGGTTCTTACTCGCTCGGCTCGTTCGCGCTAGCTGAAATGACAACATACGGGCTGCATAAGAAGCGTAAGAACTTGCGAGCGCAGCTGCAGGCTACTTCTCAAGTAATTATAGCTATTTCAACCTAAGTATTTCCCGCTTAACGACATGGTGGAAACTTGTGCCGCATGCTCAGCTGAAATTTCGCTTTGTCGGCGTGTTTCAAAATTAAGATGGAAATAATGGGTACATGTATTATTATCGCGCAAGTATATAAAAATACTTTTAATAGAAAACTCTCGTGAGACTCAGACATACTAGAAATATATATAAACGGATCACTCACGTATCTAAAGGTCGAAAACCGCTCGACATATGTTTCGGTCCAATTCGTGAACCATAATCATGAGCTCCGTGGCGCACCGTCGCTGGCGGCGGCCCTTCGAGAACCCCGAATTCTCGAAGGGCCGCCGCCAGCGATTTGGACCGAAACATATGTCGAGCGGTTTTCGACCTTAAGATACGTGAGTGACCCGTTTATATATATTCCTAGTATATAAAAATACTTTATACTTAGACATGTAGTCATCGATGTATAATACCTAAACGTAGATTCACTATCAGCCCCAAAAAAATGGCTCTAAAAGCTGCTCGAACAGCTTGGGCGGTACATTTAGTTAGTCTTCTTTGAACCGCTGTTAGTGCAAGTGTCAACAATGACTGAAAAGTTATACTTATCAATAGTGAAGTTTGATACTTAATAATTAGAGCATCAGGAACTCTTTTTTGTTTGATTATATTATCTAAATGAAGATTATAAATTAGCATTATTAGCATAAACTGGAATGTGATAGAAATGTCATTTAGTGCCATATTTTTGTACATAATTAAATTTGTTCGCATGTAGGAGTATATTTCTTTATGTCAGTGCATCTAGTGCACTTTTATTGTTATATGATAGGTGAATATAACCCGCTTGCGCTTATACATAACCGTCTCTCAAAACTATTTCAGCTATGTTTTGTCTGTATCTTACAAACGCAAATGTCAAATTTACAGATAAGGACAAGACATAATCTAGCTAAAGTGGGTTCGAGACGTTCACGGATAAGCAGGTGAGTATGGTTCCGGTACAAAATATTGAACGCGGTAGTTATTAAATGCGAGGCGAGGGCGTCGAGTTCAAAATGGGCTTGACACGGCTTTATTGCTAAGAGAATAAGAGGCAAGACACCTTTAGCAACTTCTGCTGCTGCTTGTACAAGATTAACAAATTTTCATTGTAAATAGATGCTATTTAGTACCTATAGATATTCAAAATAAAACCGAATGTTGGGCATTATGCTCCATTAATCAAGAATACAGAAAAATATCAATTGTGTGCCCTATGAATTGTTAGTTTCTTTTATTAACCGATCAAAAAAATAAAGAGTCAATTTTAATGTCTTTCGTTATTAAGTGTTCATTTATAAACCGTATTTAGTTATTCTGGTATAACAACTTTAATAGACGACTTTATATGAGTAACTACCAAAATATACTGTAATGGGTTCATCATTTTAGCCGTAACTATCATCTTAAGGGGTAGCCACCTCGCTTGGCAGGTGGGTTGGCGACCGGTAACTAGTAGCTGTAAATTGGGTTTCGATGGATGCTGCTGTACATTATAGGTTACTCCATCTATTTTCCGATCCAAAACACGTATCCGTAGAGGTATAAACGCGTATCCATATGGGTATAGTTTAGCTAACAAAGTGAATACATAGTCACTATTCCATTAATAGATTGATACCTCTTATTTCAGTACCAACGCCAGACTATAATAGAAAACGGTCAAGGGCCGGTGTTTGAATTTATTGCTCCATTATCGTACAAATTCTTGCATTCGAAGCACTAATGCGACAGAGTATGGTAACGTCAGAGGGCGTTTTAGGAATGCTTAAAATAAATTGCAAGTCTTTTGTTATGTTGAAAAAATTGAATGTGCCAAGAAGCGTCTGTGGGTTTCAACATTTTCCAATGTATTTTTTTTAAGGCGAAGAATTGGTATTAATCACACAAGAATTTTCAGCATTAGAAATTAATATGCAGAGCTTGATTATTTAGTATTTTTTGAAATGTCAGATTAGATTAATCATTATTTCATATAATTTATCAGATATCATTACTTTTGTTTTTATATTAAGCAGAAACGTTTGCTAGTATATCAAAGATATTTAAATCGAAAGAAAAATACTTTTGAGACTTCGACACCGTAAAAAGGGTTCAATACTTTTCGGTAGATGTCGCTACACGTCACCCGTAATGACGTATACCAGGAAGGATAAGATAGAAAAAATTGACACGTCTAAGCGGTACTCGTTTAGCACAATTGGCAGTGCACTGGGCTGGTGATCCAGTGGTTGTGGGTTCGAGTCGTGCAGCGAGTCAATTTTTTCTATTTTTCTTTCGATTTAAATATCATTAATTTTAAACACAATGAAGCTTAATTTTCCTTTTAGTTTCAAAAATCAGTGAGACGTTTTGTAAAAAGCAGTGCTGACGCTTATTAAACTGATAATTTACTAAACCACCAGTGCAAGACTGCACACTTTTTTTGAGGAATTTACCTTTTTTTACGTTTTTATTGTCTATGTATTAAATATTTAAATATATAAATAAATATTTCGGGACAATCTTACACAAATCGACCTAGTCCTACGGTAAGCTCAGTAAGGCTTGTGTTGTAGGTACTAGACGACGATATATATAATAGATAGATACATATAAATACTTAAATACATAGAAAACACCCATGACTCAGGAACAAATATCTACGCTCATCACACAAATAAATGCCCTGACTGGGAATCGAACCCAGGACCTTCGGCTTCATAGGGTCACTACCCACTAGGCCAGACCGGTCGTCGTATTTTTATAAGATATTTGTCTTTTTTACTTTTGACTGGCGTTTTAGTATTACATTTTGTTTTACCGAAACCAGTGGACTTTTTATTAAGTTCCTTATACCACCTTTTTATCTGCAGAGGTGTTACAGGTTTTTAAAACGCAGAAGTAGAACCTGCTAATTTAATCTTTTAATAATTAATTTAATCGGGCTCAATAATTCAAGAATAGCTGTTAGTTAGAGAGGACAGTCGTAGGAGTAAATCCCCAAAAACCACACAGTTAGCGTTCGTATTTATAGTCTCCAGGGTCTAAGGATAAACGCCCTACCGATGAGATGGCAAGCGGTGCGGTGGTAGAAAGAGAACGAGGTTGTTAGCATAATGATAAAACAATGGTTCGGTTAAGGTTAATTATTTTTGGCTTTTTATCTTTGAATAGCTCCATTGGCAAATGTGTTTCCCATATTTATTAGGTCTGTATTTCTTATCGTAGTAGAAGTTTATATTTTGAAGTTACAGACTGATTCGTACAAGTTGCGTTTGAAACTAGGATAATATTCTTACATTCTCATGTGGTTTTCGTTATGCTACAGCCACACGTTTGCACGAACAGCGAGGCGTGTGTACGTGGACATTTCGCTATTCGCCTTGTTCCTCGTATCGCCGTTCACACACTCGTGTCGGAGGTGATCTTTCGGGCGCGAGTCATGCGAGCAGTGAGACTTAGCTTAGCAGTGACAGTTAACATGCACGACAGTTGTTATAGGCTTATAAGATATGTAAGTAACATCAATCTCAATAAAACAACAACTAAGCAAGGTGGAGGAGAGGGAAAAAAGGTTTATTTTGAAAATGACACATAAACCTAAAACATCTTATTCATGTACAAGTACATGAATAATTCTTGCGTGATTCCTTTTCATCGCTTCGCGAATGACTACGCGGACACCTCACAGAGGTAAAGTTTCGTCAAACGTTTCGACGAATGTCAAGCAAGCAGGTGTAATCGGTTGCTAGGTTAGCATTCAATAATAACCAAATCCCAATTTATTCTTGTTTAACTGAATATAATCGCATATATAATACAATACTGCTAGCCTAATACGGTCGGGTTGTTATCACTTGTCACGATATCTGTCACGGTCTCACAAGTATGTGAGTGCGAAAGTGGCGGATAGCGCGATAGGCGATATAATGTCAACCATGGTAGGCGTTTTGTTCTTGTTTGTTAATTACATTAAGGTGCATCACAATTTGGAAATCTTAAAAATAAATAATAAATATCCCATTAGAATTGTAACATTGTATAACATAAAGTTAAAACCACACATTTTGTCACAAAACTGCTGACCATTAGACCTGATTTAAACCTAATATTAAGATGAAATGTCCTACTCTATTCTACTATTCGGTCTCTTCACACATCTAGGCGACAATTGCCGATGTGTAACGAAGATATCCGAAACAAAACGCGCCGTAATCACGTATCCCCGTTTTCTTTCAGATTACAGTGGGCGATTGTCAGAAGTTATTACGGGACAGGAAACGGATAAGATTAAATATATAAATCACTTACTGATTACATTTGTATTGCGTGTGACGTTATGTTATTAAAGCGTAGGGGTCGTGTAATAAAAAATACTAGATTAATCAAATAAATCAGTAAGGCGTCTATATCTTCGTATTCTTAATCTACTTTGATTATAAGAAAGATGTACAATTTATGAGGAGTATGAAAAGTTACCTATTCCGAATCAATGTTGGAAAAATCTGAGATATAAGTAAACAGTCCTAACAGTATTAAATCCAGTCAAGTTCTAAGTACTTAAATTATTTTTGAAGAAATAATAATTGCTTAACAGGAAAAAAATGTGCAAGAGCAATAATGTGAAAAAGGTTATCGTTAAAAACCCTTCGCACATGGTGATTTAAACTAATGATTGTACAGCGTAGATTAAGTATGTTATGTTAGTATAAGCACTGTGAGTAAAAATTTGTCTACCTGCCAATCAACGGTAACTTTTACTTCTACACCGCCTAACATGAGGAAACTTTAGTGACCTTTTGGAAATTCACCTCGTTTCGGAGTTACAACCCATTACAAAAAAAAACCTAAATGAGGTCGTCTCTCCATCTTTTGGGTGGACTTGCTAGTCCGTGCTCTCCACTCGAGCACTTTTCGACCCCATCTACCATCTTCTCTGCGTGCAATGTGGCCTGCCCATTGCTACTTCAGCTTGCTAACCCGGTAGGCTATGTCGGTGAAATTAATTTAAATACTATTTCTGTTTTCTAGTTAAGGCGCTTTTGCAGTAAGCTGATAGAAGTTAGGCATTGTTATATTGCAGCGCTATGCCGGAGCACGCCCTGTTGCGTCCTAGGAATTTGGTCCCAGTACCCCCTTACTATGAGTTGTGACTTTGAGGTTTTCGATAACGAGTATCGAGTTTACAATCTCTGCATCTCGTTTGTACTAAAATAGTACAAGTGAGATGCACAAATAGTAAACTCAATACGCGTTTTCGAAAACCTCAATGTCAAAACTCATGGTAAGGGTATGGCGTTCTTTGGTAACGTTCACGAACTAACGCTTTGATGAGTTTGCATTTTTCCTTTGATAATGCTATAATTGTCGGATGAAATGTAGAAAATCCTCATGAATGACTTTTTAAAGATAAATCGCTTGCTACTATTAAATAAGCTGTGATTTCGAAATAGTAGTAGTTCTTAAGGCTTGTTCACGAAAAAAAGTAGCCACTGCCTTATAATTTATTTTTTTGTATGAAACCATAGTTATTTTTTTAAGTTATCATAAAAACCAACATATTTCCTTTTGTTTAGGTATAATGTTGTGGATATTTTTATCAAGTGTTCTAAATCTATGGCCCATTAAAAAAAACTTTGCATTTTGGGAGAGTTTTTTCTAATTTGAACATTTGGATCATTAAGCTTGCACTATGCTCTGTACTCAAACAAATAATCAATACCAGAATTTCCCGTGAATATTTTCTATTAGATTTTACTATCGTAAATAAGCCAGATATATTTGTAATTAGACTCAGTAAATTACGTATTTTTGTAACGTTCATTTTTGTTTTAGTACTACTTGGCGTTATTAACATTTTTAGACTGTTGAGGCTAAAATTTTTCGATTCTGACATCCTAAACGTAAAATAGACAAGCAAATTCGTAATTCTATGACTGTTTCCACTATATGGACCCACCAGTTAACGGAGACTCATACAACGGTGTCTACTTTTTTTCGTGAACATGCTTTACAAATATTTATAAAATATCATGTTATAAATAGGTACAGTATATCATAAACCGCAGTTGAATCAAGTCGACCCACATAAAATACTCGTCAAATATGTTTGAAAGCAACATACAAGCTGGAATACAAGTCTAATGAGCTAACTCGGATCTAGGGCAACCCGGACAAGACCCGACAAAATTTTCAGGCTTGTTTTAAAAATTATATTTGTATTTTTCTTTTAATACACATACAAAAGTTACAATACAAAAGATCGTAAAGGGTTATTTAGTTATATTTACAACAAAACTTGTAGTAGGATTATTTTATGAATTAAAAAAAACCACTTCTGTCGCGAATTAAAATTTATTAACCACTCTAGGTTAATAAATCAGACGTTGTGACTCAGTTTGTAGTTTTATTAGTTTTTTATTTCTTAACTGACGTTTGGTTTAATTAAGTGACAAACCATGCGGGTCAACTACTGGACGAATGTCTACAAACATTTTAAGGAGAGACGAAAAGACCGTACTCACTACCAAAGTGGTTACGGGGAGCGATAGTTGCTTACCATCAGATAATTCGTTTAAAGTCATAAACAAAAACGTTGTAAATAAACTACCAGACGAAATTTTGTTAAATATTATTGTTAATATTCCGACACAACACTACAGACGCGCTACCGCCGAAAACGATATCCATAAATTTCGATCATCTTTCTCTTTTACCCCAATTAAGACGTCATGAGAGTGACAGAGACAATCGTCCAACATTTACAAATATCGTTTTTGGCGGTAGCGTCTCTGTTGATATCTGTGAGATGATCATTCAGAGATCTCCATTTTTATGACCCGGGTATGTCCTTAAACTATGTCCAATAATGACAGGTAGGGCACAGCGAAGTACCATCACGCTCGAGTCTGGAGAAGCCCAACTGGGGAAGTACCTCCTCCTTACAGAAGACCACAGCCATAATAGCACTGCTACCTTTCAGGTATGTAGTGTTGCGTTCCTGATGGTGAGTAAGGTTCCCAGAGCTCCAACCCCCCTTAAAGGTCGGCATCGCGCTTGTGACTCCCCTGGTGTTGCTGGTGCCCATGGGTGACGGTAATTGCTTACCATCAGGCAATCCGTCTGCTCGTTTGCGACCTTATGTCATAAAAATAAAATGGGCTGTTTACACTCTCAAAAATGAAGACCTGGAATTGTCGAGGCTCGGAAACATATCGCGTCAGTCAATAAATAAGCACAAATAAAACTTTTATTCTAAACAAAGAAAACCATATGACCTTTACGAACGCATATTTACTTACAATCCCTTGAGTGTCACTACTTACAACATTACCGTGACTTCATAAAACCCTGTAAAATTAGGCTTTATAGGTGAAATTACCAAACAATTAGCTCTATTAAGCTGAAGTTTATTAATGTACATTGCTGCGTCACGAAGGAACTTGATAATAACATGATTATTTACAAAACCAAAGGCCCGGTATTCCTTGGTAATTTATTTGGGGCATCCCTTCATCTTCCCCGGACGTTAATTTTAATATATTATGCCTTGTACGGCATCATTTCCGTCATTAAATTGTTATTACGCAATAAATTTCGCAAGCTGGTATTGCATCGCATAAATATGTTAACAAAGAGCCCATGCGATCTTATTATGTCTGGGTACTGTTGTAGGGAACTTGATATATTCCTATTGTTTGTAATTTGTAGCTGATAACATTATTAACCCTAGTTTGTATTCAATGTATGATGCCTTAGTTTATAACCTCAAGTTTATTGAATTACTTTTCCAGAACGAAGGAAATTGCGAGAATTTTGGCAGATGTTTATATAGACAGTACAGTCACCAATATAGTACAAACAAATAATTAACAAGTAACTTTGTTTGTGTCTGATTGACATATTAATACTACACTACGTTAATTATGTAAATTACATATTAGAATACAGTGATACATTAATCTCGATCTTAAAATATACGAATCATATTCCTTCTCCTAATTTAATGATAATTTTTGATGAGGTTTTTTCGTTTTACGCAAATCGTATGAAACTCATAAGAAAATCATACGTAAGTATTCAGTTAGTATTTTTTTTTTTGGGAATCACAGCTTTACATCCATTGTAACAAAAAGCAAACTCGCCAACTAGGTACCTAGTATATTTATGCATAATATAATATGTAAACAAAGTTTTTTTTTTTTTTTTATGACATAGACGGCAAACGAGCAGACGGATTGCCTGGTGTTAAGCAATTACCGTCGCCCATGGGCACCCGCAACACCAGGGGAGTCACAAGCGCGTTGCCGGCCTTTAAGGGGGGTTGGAGCTTTGGGAACCTTACTCACCATCAGGAACACAACACTACATACCTGAAAGGTGGCAGTGCTATTATGGCTGTGGTCTTCTGTAAGGAGGAGGTACTTCCCCAGTTGGGCTGCCCCAGATTCAAGCGTGATGGTCAACGCTGTGCCCTACCTCTCATTGTTGGACGTAGTTTAAGGACATACCCGGGTCCAAAATTTTAAGTTATTTTTTTGCTAGCGGTCTAAAACCTTAGAACTAAGGATGAATTTAAGCGTAGGTAGAAGAATAAGTTTTTTTTCAAATAACTTACCAAATAACAAGATAAATAAATTGTATTTATACTATATAAGCTATTCATTACTTAGTAAAATTGTTAGGATTGTCCAAATAAAACTAAAGTATATAATTTGTAGTAACAATTCGTTCATAAATTTTAGTCCTACTGAGAATTAACACCTGCGTATCCTCCGGCTGGCCTGTTTATTATTTAATGCTTGCGTTGGCTGTAAAACAAAAAGGTATTTGGGTAATTCTAAATGTATACAACTGAAATACATCCTAAAATTAGTTAATAATCACTTGTATCGCACAGTTATAAGTGTATTTTGAGAATGATTTGCCAAGTTAAAATTATAATTTTTTCGCAAATATACCTAAACGGTTTAGGATTAGTTTTATTGTTCTTATTTTAATGTTATATGTGATTCTATTTTTATTTACAAATAAACCTCATCATCTTAAACGGTTCCCCCATCCGATTATATTATTTTATAGAATATTTGATAAAAAAAAAAACAATAATTAACGAACTTTTAGTACAAATTATAATATATATCTATACTCATATTATCATATTATTAAAAAAAATTAAAGTACAACATAATACCATACGATATTTTTTTATTGTACACCTCAAACAACAGCATCTTATACAAAAAAAGCGGGATTAAGTAACAGTAGTAGGTAAGCAAGAAGTGATATTTTCCTGACAATCTATGGTTTGTAATATATAAGAAATATTCCTATAAATAAAGTAAAATATATGAAAGTTGACGAGGCTTTCATCTTAAGGAGTTTCTCTAATATCCAATTGGTTAAGTAAATATTTATAAGCTAACTAACAATTTATGTAACTACATATATATGTAAAATAAAAATAAAATAGGTACTAATCAAACTCATCACAAAAAAATCTTGTTATCTGTAACAAAATAATTTAGATTAGCGGGAAAAATTAAAAATGTTTTTTTTTTTAACGAAACCAACAAAAACCTAAACGTGTGACACGTCGAGTAAATAGAATTTCGCTTAAATAACCCTAAATATAACCGTTACATGTAACACAAGTGACACTTTCACTTTGTTCCCTCTCAAAATACCACATCAATCATAGTCTTTGTATCAGTTCGGTGACAAGTATTTTAAGACCCGCCGCGCACCAGCGATCACTCATGAATTATATCCCAGGGATGGAGGTGGGCAGTGAGTATTTTATCCTTCTGTTTATTTTAAGGACAAAATAAAGGTACTACTGTCTATAACATTTCAACTTTCACAATTAGCACACACTTAGACACTTATGTAAACAATTTACTTATAAGTTAGTCTTGTTAGGTTAGGCCGGAGGCTACAGCGAAATTATGAATTATATATTTTTTTGTGTTTAAACTGAGTGAAATAATTTAAATTCATATTTTCGAGGTCTGACTGAATATGGTGTTTTTAAATTTAATAAACAGTCACAGAAGCTTGAGCTGATCCTGAATATATAATGTTCACTGATGACAACAGCATTCTAGTTAACGCCAAATAGTATATCAAACCTAAAACTAAAATGAAATCAAGCTACGGAAAGTACATCATCGTGGTTATATGAGCGTCCAATATACCGCGTTCTGGGCCGTGTTGTGGCTGCCGCGGCGCCGTAAAGAATCAGCCATGTATGCGGAGGCGCGCAAAAGCGGTGCGCGGCCTTATTGCTCTGCAGAGTGCGCGTCAGTAGCAACCGGGTCCTAGCCATGATTGCGGACCGGCGCCGGCGCCGGCGGATGTAAACTATGTGAACCACTGCATTAATCTTCACGTATGGGCTCATAAAGAATTGTAGTTATAAGTACTGTTATTGTAATTAGAATAAGCACTAGGTATATTATATATTTTTTTATTTTAAACTCTGACATGTGTTTTACCCATAAAATTTTGACTCTGACGGAAGCAAATTTATGCGAAATTGACTGTTAAGCTGACTTTCCAATCTAAGTTGGCGAGGACTTCAAACCCTCTACTTCGGTTAAAAGTGGCATGGTTTAGGCTCGCAACGTTTTATTAACACATCAAAGCGTCAAAAATCCTGGATAAATCGTAAGTCTGCGACTGAAGAGAGAAAGTTCTTGCAGCAAATTATACCAATCCGTCAGAGATTTTCTTGTCAATTATACCTAAAAGCTTGACGCAAGTTATTTTGACGATATGATTGATGTAAAAAAATGCTATGTGCCTTATACTTGTTCAGATCAATGACATAAAAACTTTTCGGCAAAGTAAATATTTTATTATTTTTTAAGTTTTATGAATAATCTTATTTCTTCTTTTATATTGACCTTAAAGTTTCAAGGACCGAAAAGTTATGATATCTGGAATTATGCTGATTATTCGTCTGAGTTTTTTTGTAAACTTCAAAGCCTTACGAGTATTACCTATTTTGATATTTAAATATGCAATGCGATAGCCGGTTTCAGTTTCACGTAGGGTGAAATATTAAAAAGCATATTATGGTTACATATAGTCGCTGGACAAGATGGTTGCAAAGGTCTCATTTTTTATGAACAATGATTACTGCCACATTTTTAATAAATACTGACTAAGACAAATGTTTATTATAATTATAGTAGTTGAACTAAACACTCAGAAAATAAAAATTGCACCGCGAAGGTCATAAAAACATGTGACACGTTACGTGCTATCTCAAAAAACGATATTCGCTGGGATGGTTGTCTTTGCCACTCTTGACGTTTTAATTGGAGTAAAAGAGAAAAATACTCGTAATATACAAACTTCGATGTTAGCGTTACCGGGTCTGTTACAAAAATATCGTGACATACAAAGCTCGCTTCGTCGGGTAATAAATAATTACAATAATGAATAAATTAAAATTAACCTTTTTCAATTACAAAAATGTTAAACTTTTCTCCAGATAAAAAATATTATGGGAATGGATAGCAATCTGAGCATGTGCTTAACCGAAGGCCTAGAGCTGGTTTTCAGAACGGACCCTCTTTTTCACGTCCCGCTAGTTTTATATTTCATTGAACCGTGTATTATAAATGTGTAAAACGTAGTCACGGTTCAAAAACATGTTATAATAAAAATATCGTGTCACACGACACAAATACTGACAAATTGATTAATTGTTTGCTTTATTTTTACAATAAAAAGCAGGCCTGTGAAAATTGTTCCTGAAAATATGGGCAAAATATCAGAAATTCCACAAGAGAATTACTTTTTTAAGTACATTTCTCAAATTCTTTGTTAGTCAGGCTGCTTTAAAAACTGTATCAAAACCATTTTTATTTATGTTACAGGATTTTTAGATAATAATTAATTATTATGTTACACAGTGTTGTTTTCCTTTATTCCAGTTATTTGTTCCTTTTTGTTCCTCTCACTACTGCAGGAAATTTCCACTGAAGCATATTAAAGTGGAATTTCTTGTAAAAAATGTGTATTTTAATAGTATGCTGGTGAAAAGCGGCCACGACAAGGCAGTGGCTAAACCCTCAGAAAGTTTAATTTGCAAATGAAGCATTTTTTATCTAAAGCTCACTTTTTCCTTATTGAACGGCGAATTAATTAAAAATTAATTATTCCGCAAAAGATTAGAACTTCATTTCGGCCATTTGCATAATTTACTGCAATAAAAAAGCCCGCTTTCCATAAAATTCAATAAGTATCTACCCAATTTGCTCAGAAACAAGATTTTCCTAAGTAATTTAAATTTTGCGATTGTTTGTAATGATTAAATTATTGTGGATTCTATAGTGTGCCTATAACAACAACTAGAGGTCCAATAGGTCATAAATATGTTTATCGATAATATAAAACTATTTGTACGAAGAGCATCAATTTATCACTATAATGAAAAATAACATTAGGTAACAAGTAGGAATTAATAAAATTATTTAATTAACTATTTTGTTTTTCTTTAATTTTTAAATACTACAATTTGAGAAGTAAATAGAAATAGATGACATGTATTTCACATATACCATTTTATGCAAAAATTGACCATGTTAGATTAAAATGGTATACATATATATATATACATTACAATTATTAGGTACCTTCATAATAAAAACGGGATATGTGTCGGGTTAGTAAACAGGAAGTTCCGTTTGAAGTAATAGCTGTATTTACTTAAAATCATCATATTCGTTAGGTTGGTTGTCCCGGCATTATGCCGGCATCTAATCCCAGGAATTGGAGCAGGCACTAGTATTTCGAAAGCAACTGCCACCTGACCTTCCAACCTAGAAAGTAAACTAAACCTTATCGGGATCAGTCCAGTTTCCTCACGGTATTTTCCTTCACCAAAAATCTACTGGTAACTATCAAATGATATTTACGGAACTTACCACACATAAGTTTCACCGGAAACTCATTGGTACGTACGAGACGAGTTTGAACCTGCGAACTGGGCATTGCAAGTCGCATGCTCCTACCGCTAGGCCACCGGAGCTTGTAATATAATTAAAATCTATTTCGATTTGTAAGATTATCATTCTTTATTAGATCTTACATAAAATAAAAACTTGAAATCTTACAACTAACTACGATCGAGCAGAATCTTTGAACTTCGCAAATAGCACTATCCCCCTCGATATATTATATGTGACATTATCTACGAAAAGGGACCTTATTTTCGATGGCGCTTATGTCATTGTTCAAGACGATACAATACAAATGCAACGCGATTCGACGTAAGTGCCATCGACAATAAGGTCCCTTTTTCTGGATAATAACACATATATCGACGGGGATAGTGTAATGCCGCGTAACTACCAATACCAATAGAGTTTAAAATTCAAGCAATATACAAAGAAACTGTATCTTATTGCATTTATTGGATACGCGGTTGCACTTTCCCCAACGATATGTAAGTTTTAGAATTGGTTAATGTTACTTTAAGTTTGTAAGTATGTCGTACACGGAACAGTGGTGTTACGGAAATTTGGAAGGCTATGCGGAGCCGGATCGAGCCAATGCACAGTGGCCCTTTTGACAATTTAATAAAATGTATGGGGTTACGATAAACGGATGTTGCCCCTGTTCTTACTTAAGGTTGTTATTAAGGTAATGTTTTTGCTTAATAAATATTCGTCATTGAAAAAAAAATATCTAAAATTAAAACATTCGAACTCTAAAAAGATTTTTTTTACATATCGGTGATTATTTAGAGAAATATACCTCAAATTAAAAACTTAAAAAGGCTCGCTGGAGATTTAATTAAAAAAAAAACCTCGTTCATTAATTACCTTTAGAACACTCGACTCCTGCAATGACTGAGTTTTGCTCATAATCTTCAACTTTTAATCAGAAAGTAACCTTGCTGTGTAAATAAGTAAAAAAAGTACAAGAACCTCGCTTCTCGGGTTAAGCTTATACTTATAATGCTATCTGTAACTTTAAGTCTAATATATGCCAAGAGCATTCATATATACACTTTTGCACCCTATGTTATAGCTATAAGGTACAAAATTATTTACATATGTCCTCGACTGTACTTACAGATATAGTAATTTTAGTAATTATACCATGTGCACTAACCCGAATCACATTTATTTCGTATTGTAAAACAAATGAAATCAAAAATATATTTAATGAATAGGCCTTTAAATTGGTTTCACATTATGTACGGATACAATTAAAAATATCTAAAAAAAGAATTTGAAGTGCCAAAGTTTCTCTACATACAGAAAAATATCATACTCTGATATGATAATGCATTAAAGATGAAACAAGATAACATTATGTATTAGATAGCAAAAATCGAAAAACACACTTATATTACTTACTCTACGCTATCACCTCAGTGCCTCACAGTAAACATACACTAAATCCAAATTTCTACGCTCATGCTGAAACTCCAAACTAAAACTATTCCGGCGTTTAAACTGTTGAAAATTCTACTTATTTTGAAATTACTGGCACTAATTTTAGCAAGGTACGGACACCACCGCACATTATCCATTGCCGCAGCGGCAGCGGTCGCCGTACCGCGCTCATTTCTCGCATCCGTGCTAGAGTAGAGATGTAACGTGCTTGGAATTTTAGCAAAGGTAATATTTCCAATACTAGGGAATATCGAACCGTAAGAATAAGATTCCTTCCTTACAGCCCCGAACATTCACTGTTAGACACAGACCTCCTCCAGAGACAGCCACAGGGAACGAACTCTTCATGGGGACGAATGCCATGTTCGCCACGCTTGGCAGGCGGGTTGGTAATTGCAGCGCATTTCAGCATTTACTAGGGAATTTGCTGCTGGGACTTAATGTTAATTTTGCTAACCGGAACCGAAATTACAATTAATATATGTTATAAATTGCATATAGTTAAAAAATTTAAAACATAAAAAGTTAAAAGGTCTAAGCATCAGAATAAGAAAATTGCATTGGATACATTTACCCACAGAAAATTTAGATAGAAAGAAAATTTTGTAAATCTTGATTTTGTTGTCAAAGTTATAAAGATAAAAAAACACCAACTAATTTGTGTACAGAAACTATAAATGGCTGAAATTATATCAAACACTCAATCAGTTAAATATATATATTTTTCTATGTATAATGGTTTCCAGTATTCCCAGCAGCGCTAATATTCCCGCATTACCTCACTGAGGACTAGCTTCCGAATCCCATTAAATGCGAAACAAGCCTCTATCGCAATACCCATAAGGCTCACAAAGATCTCTCTGTTGTCATTGGCTCGTAGGTTTTAAGCCGAGTTTGCAAGCCCTCTGAAAAATGCAGTTTTCAATTCGGAAGCTAAAGAAAAGTTTATATGAGGAAAGTTGTCTGGATTTTTGCTAATTCATAATGTATATTGAGACTCCTCTCATTATTAACAATAGAACATTAAAGCACACGTGAAAATGTTATCTATAATGTGAAAATGTCCATAATAATATAATAGTCAATTATACAATAGTTATCATGAACAAGTATGAAAGTATTCCAATTTTACTTGCTTAAGTAATATAATGTAACACTTAAGTACCTTTACTGTTTTTTCATGCAGCTCACGCCAATTCGAGCAGTACGATGAAAATATATGAAATGGATCTTTTACAAACGACAGATGTCATTTTTTTAAGTAGGTCTAATTTTGTTTCAACTTAAGCTACAATAGAAAATCGTATTTCTAAAACTTTTTTTTTTAATAACTCATCAAAAGTCTTTTTCATTTATTAATGTAGTTCATAAAACCTGAATATTTATCGTTTATTTTTTTATCTTTGCGATATAATTCTCATCATTTTTCTGAGGTACGAACGTAAATGAGAGCTTTTCTTTCACAAAGATCTGAATCATTATTACTGGAATGTAATACTGGATATCTGAACTGTAGATCCCATTACAAAGGTCAGTCAGGAATTACGCAGAAAAAGAAAGGTTACTTGAGCTAAATTAAAAAGAACGTCAAGTTTTTTGATAGAATATTACTCATAATCATCATCATGGTTTTCCTTGGTTTTGTGTCACCTGCATCCATGGAATTGATTATGATGGGAGTGAGTCTGCGCCAACGCGTCAGAAATGATATCATTTGCAGCAGAACCAGTGAGTTGTTTTTAAAATTCACTCACAATCACTTTGGAGCCTTGTCTTCTTTAGGATGGTTTATGACATAGGCCACATCAAACTTTGAAATAAAAAAAGCATGTAAACAATATGAAAAGGTGGTATAAGACAACTATCCAAAGTATTCATTACAGATTAGCTGACTATATTAGATTAGATGACCTACAATAATCTTAATCAGAAAACCAGCCTGCTACACCCTCGACCTCGTCGACACTTATCACCAGGTGTGACTGAGGTCAGACGCTGGTCAGTCTTTGCTAAAAAATAAACAACTGAGCAGTTTTCAAAGAAACAATTAATAATATTTGCAGCCTTTGCAATATTGTCCTCCTACATCACTCGATATACTTCAAACTGAAAATATTCCTTTCTCTTGGCTTGAGTCTTGAGTCACACACAAGAAAGAAGAGTTGCACGTTCTCCACGTTCTCAATAGTCTCAGTTGGGCCGAGATTTATTCGATTGAATGTCTTTGGTTCAAATGTTCTGAGCTCGGACAATAGGTAACCATAACTTTCTTCTATTTACATTATCCGTTTAAAGTATATTAGCTATACCTTGATATGTAATAGATTATTCCAAATAAATTATAACATAATTTATTAAAGTCGTTGTTACGTTTTAAATACAGTTACATAAAAATGCATGAAATGCTAAATCTTTATATTTACTCTCTGTGAGGCTTTTAAATATGCGGTTTTCTGACCCTGTTATTCTCTCTCTCCTCTTTGAACGTAAGGACCCTCGAATCGAAAACTTAAAGCGTACCCAGACCCCAATGCTTACAAGCCTCAAAGGTAAATTAATTTAATAAGTGCCGTGTTAACTAAATAACCTAAAAGTTGCAATTATTACATTTTCTCAAAGACAAATATGCCGTTTTGAATGGAATTGGTTTGTTAAACAAGGTTTTAAATTGAGTTTGTAGGATTGGAATTAATTTGTGTCCTGTCTGAAGTTGCCTCATATTTGTTTCATTATTGATATTAATATTTATTCCAGAGATCAAGCCATAAAGGAAATCTAAAACGTGTTCACTTATAAGTATAACATTTAAGGTTTCTTATTTTTATGTAATGAACATTTCTTGGAATAATTTTATTGTTTCGTAAGATAACCAGGCGCCATAACTACAGCTGCTTTCTTCCAACAATATACTTCTCGCTTTCACCAAGCTGTTTACAATATATTGAAACCTATGAACCTTTTGAAACTTATAGAAGCTTACATTAAGGTTTTCTAGGAATATACTCCGAATAAAAGAACTGCCTAAGTATTTATTTTTCGGTCTTTTTTATAACAGATTTTTTTAATAGAATTTTGTGCCACAGATATGACTGGGGACAATGTTGTTACACCGAAAATGGAGCGACAAAACTCCCAATTAAATTAAATCGGGTCGCATCGGCCTTTTGAGTCACTTTCTTATACAATATTAATTATATTTCCGCCGAAAAGTGGCAATAGTAATCGTGTTTGTACTTTCATTTGCCCCGACATGATCCGATCGATAAATGTTTATAACGAATTAGTAAGACTCGACGCTTCAACGTGTCGTATATAAAACTCTTATAATAAGAGAGATACTTTTCTACTAGTGAGTACATAATGGTTATTCGCTGCTATACTTAGATTTTCCTCTGCAGGCGTGTCCAAACTTAAACTTACATTTTACTGCTATTTTCTTTGGTTTATCCTGATTGCGTATGCCGGTTAACTAGCAGATCCTAAAAGGGCTCAAACCCTTATTTTATAACTAATAAATACATATTACGCTTGAAATAAATACAACCAATCTTATCTCGTATACCTCACAAAACTGCTTCTGGAACTTTACATTGGAATCTGGAGTCACGTATTCATATATTTCGTAATAAATGTTATAAAGGCATGTCTTTTAAACGTCTCTTTAGATTATTTTTATTTCTCTCGTATTTAATGACTTCCAGCAAACTGTTATCAAGTACGGAATGAGTTTGCTCTTAACATGTTCTATTTCCCCTATTTGCAGCTAGAAGCAGAAAAGTAAACTAATTAATTTAATTATCAGTTATTAAAATGCATCTGCAACGATTCGCTCTTCACAAAGTCTGCCACGACACTCGGTTCTTGGACCGAAACAATGCACAATGCAACGCGATTGCATAAAACTTTTGGTCAGTTTTAACCGATTTAAAAGTTCCCCGTTAAAAGTTATAACGAAATGGATTCTCGGAGTTGTTTGCAGCATCCCGAATAGTTAATGGACTACTTTTTGATTTGTCGAGTCTGCCTGACATTCGTTAAAATTGATTAATATGAACTAATTTCTTGTAGTACAGAATGTATATAATCCAAATTAAAATAACAAATATACTCAAAAATAGAAAAAGCACACTGCTCGAATATCCGATGAGCTATGTGGTAGAAAAAAATCTAAAGTGGCGACCATAAATACCGAAAGTCGTATCAAGCAAAGTTAAAGTCCAGCGAAAGCATAGAACCATGGTCGGCACAGGACCATTTTTGGATTGTCCAGCAGTGGATGTCCTCCAACTGATAATGATGATGTTTAAAACAATATATAAATCTCTCTTGTTAGCTTGCGACCAAAAGCGTAATACTACAAAAGTATCCGAAATTCAACGCAATGTAAAAGTAATGAACCAAACGAGCAAGGTCAAAATCAAGTAAGAATTGGCGCGATTTTACTTTTTGTTTTTCTTTACTAACCCTGAGGCCTACTACTATGGTATCCACCGATGAAGACAAGTAATAACAACATTAAAGCAATGTTACGAGGCTTTATTCGGGTCTCTCATAATAGTCATAACAGTTTTGCCGCGGTCAGCTTCCAGTCAAATAACCTTGATCTAATAAACATCCTTTTCTAAAATACTATTTTATCAAAAATACATTGGAGGATGGACAAGGTTTACCACTCAATTTACGGATCAAATCGAGGCACGAATACAATCGTGGTCCAATAAAACATTCATGGAGGCGCGTGTCAGTGGCGAAGATAAATAATGCTTTATCGTGGACGGCGTATGTACTCGTATCATGTGTCGTGGTGGTAAAGGCTTCACTGAGGGTTGCTGATAATTATGTGATATTGCCTGTAAATGAAAATATGATGTGGTGAGCGATTCGTTCAATATGTTATAGGTTCAGTCAGAGTCAAGTGACTACCAAAGTAGCCAAATATATAATTTCAGATCTTTATTGGGAAGACTGTGTTACGATCTTTTGGTCACACTGATTGGAACTAACTGTATGATGCTGACTGTCCTACTCTTTATGATTCTTGACGGAAGCTTGATCTAAACTGTAAGATATTGTTCTGTACTGTTTGTTTTTTGTCGTTTAGCAGAAAATATTAAATTGAATGTGTTTAACCAATTTGAAATAAAGAAAAAAAAAACTATACAATATAAAATTTTGCAGCTTTGTGTTTGACTGTATAAATGTCATTAAACGATGTATACCGATTTCTTAAACAGGTCAATAGAATTCCCAACTTAGTTTTTAGCGATGCCAACTATATTTCAGTATATTAAAATCTCTGTACTACTACCAAGGAAAATTATTATCAACACTTCTACACTAACATTATAAAGGCGAAAGTTTTTGAGTGTCTGAGTGTGTATGTTTGTTACTTCTTCACGTCTAAACGGTTGGAGTGATTTTTATAAAATTTGGTATGAAGTTAGCTGACACACTGGATTAACACATAGGCTACGGTTTATCCCTCATAAAACACGGGTAAAAGCGCGGCACCCAGCTAGTTGATAATACATTTAATTATCATAGTTAATAGAGTCATTAAAGAACTATTCATATATTTATTCCTGTTTAGCGTCACATGAACTTAAAAGATTTGGCGTCATTGTAGCACTAAGAAACAGTACTTTTTGTAACTTTCTAGTGTGACTAGTACAAAACAAGAACCAAGGTTTCTTTAATGTCTCCGTGTGATCTTTTAGAAAAAAGTATTGGCTGAAGTTCTGTAGAAAATTAAAAAAGTTCTCAAAGTGCACGTCGTACAAAACGTGCGGGTTCAGACGTTTCCTTTTGGTCGGAAAAGTTACACTTGTTTTTTTGTAGCTCGTGTGCCTTGTGATTCGAGTTTTAAAATGTTGCTAACTTACATGCTTTTAGATTCTGTTTGTACAATTACAAATACATTAATATAATGTTAACAAGTGGAACTATAGTTTTATATTTCCTTTAACGACGCTTCTTCGTAACTAAGCTTAATAGTTAGATAAAACTATATGAATATTACAAAACTTAATAATTTTTTTTTTTTTTTTATGCAAGACTGACCAACGTTTGACTTCAGTCGCACCTGATGGTAAGTGACGACGAGGTCGAAGGTGTAGCACGCTGGTTCAGTAACAGCCTATTCACTCTTGACTTGAAGAGACCCAAATTATATCTTGCCGGGAATACAGACGATGGGAGCGAATTCCATTCCTTAGCAGTCCGCATTAGGAAGGTAGAAGCGAATCGCTTCGTGCGAATGAATGGAATATTCACAACGTAAGGATGAAACTGCTCCCCTCGCCTGGACGTCCGGTGATGGAACGGAGATGGCGGAATTAAATCGTGCAATTCCTGAGCACACTCTCCAAAATGTATCCTGCAAAACACAGACAAACTAGCAACCTTGCGGCGATGCTCAAGGCTCTGCAACCTTACACTCACTAGTTTAGGATCGCCAATGAGTCTGCGAGCTCGGCGTTCTATTGAATCCAAAGCGGCCAGCTGATACTTGGCAGACCCGTCCCAAAGGTGGCAACAGTACTCCATACACGACCGAACCTGCGCTTGGTAAAGTGTTAGGAGCTGTTCCGGCATGAAGTACCGCATCACCCTATGTAAGACTCCTAGTTTTTTAGCAGCGGATTTCGCTTTGGCCTCAATAGTGTCGCCGAAGTTCAGCTTAGTGGTTAATTTAACCCCAAGCAACCCCAAAAATGCAATCTGTAAATTCGTTTTAGTCTTTTTACAAGTGAGAACCTGTTATTGGTTCTTTTATTTGACTCTAGATCCGCCCGTCCACGACTTTATCTGTAATGGGTAGGGTTATAGACTAAAAGTACCAAACTTTTATAAGCAAAATCTATCCTTACATTTAAAGCAAGCAAGCTGGGTTAGCAAGCTGACGTAGCAATGGGCAGGTCACATTGCACGCAGAGAAGATCACCAATGGAGTCAAAAAGTGCTCGAGTGGAGACCACAGACAAATAGCAATAGCAAGCGCGGCGTAGGACGTCCACTCACAGGAGGACAGACGACCTCATTGAGGTCGCCGAAAGGAGGACCAAGGCGAGCCCTGTGTTCAGCAGTAGACGTGTAGTGGCTGAGATGATGTTGATGATTACTTTTTAAGCCTCAATGTCGGCGACACGCAGCTGTTAATAAAGTTCTCCTTTTGTAAAAAAATATATACATTTTCGTTACTTCTGATAGGTACCAGTATTAAATCTAGGCGTCTAAATCCGAGTATTTTCTTGTTGTAACAAAGTTAGTTTGACTTTCCTGAATCAGATTATTTCAGGTCAACAGTATTGATTGTATGATCGAAAACATATTTTTGGACTTAAATGGATGTCTTCGTTTGAGTTCGTAAAAAGTTTTGCGGTTATTTCATTATTTAAAGTAGTTCTCATGAAATTATTATACTATTAGCTTGTATAACTAACATGCCTAATAGTTCAACGTTTAGTATAGTGGTATTAATGAATATTAAAACGTTGCCACGTTTGTCGGAACGATAAATGTATTGACGTAGGTATATAATAACAATATAATTAATAAATATTACAATACAACCTTACACGAGTAGACTTAGCCCCAAGGTAAGCGCAAAAAGGCTTGTTTTGCGGGTACTTATCCATCTTTATATATAATAATCGTATAAAAATACTGAAACAGAAAACACTCAGGACTCACATACATCTGTGCTCATCACAAAATGCCCTTACTGGGATTTGGATCATCGGCTTCACAGGCAGGGTCACATACATCGAGCAATTTATTTATTTAACCTTTACTGCATATAAAAACTAAAGTACAAAAGCATTTTATACCAGAGGTAAGTTTCTTTTGACGTAAAAAAACGTTTACGAACGCGTAAGTGATAATGTTATTTATATGGGAAACGCAATCGCGTTCGTGACGTAAAGTTACTTTAAAAACTTACACTCAGGGCTCAGTTAAAAAAAGTGAAGCAGACGTTGTAGGCGAAGTGAAAAAAAAAACGATATAATTCAAAATAAACTCAAATTGTTCATTATGTTTAAAGATATATTCATTTATAAAACGAATATAAAGCAGGGTTTACAAAATTCAGTAAATATTTTGAAAAGTTTTGGTAATACCTGGATTATTCTAACCTTATACCTACTAAAAATAGAAATTTTTAGTAGGTATACCAAATTTAAATTTAAACATTATCTATTTTTTTTGAGATTTTACTATTGATATATTTTCTACAGTTCGCTACAGTATTTCAATAATAAACACGCAAAAATCTCTCTTTTTCTCAAGCAAATAAAACGATAGGTACTTTTGGTGCTACTATTTATTCTAACATTCTGACTTTACATAAGAATATAACAATTGAAGAACAAAATTTCAACTTACCCTAATATTACATAATTCATAAAATCTAATTTATTTCTATGGTTTCCTATAAATTCTATAATATAATCGATTGTCGAAATCTGTGCTACGGAGTAATCTAAACTGTAGCGCGGATTGTAGCGCCCCGCGTAGCCAGTGCCGCTGTAGCGACGTAGCAAGTCGGACGCACCGCTACGACTTGCGGCGATCTCGCGCGGCTCGAGCCAGCTGAGATCTCGAGCCTTTAAATAAAATATTATTTAATAAATCTCGTGCACAGTGTACTTTTGTGTGTGTTGTGAAGCGTGACTTTAGGCATACTTTTTTTTTATTATGCCGTGATTGTATTTCCAAGCACAGGTAGCGTTTTAGGGTGGTCGTAAAATGTTTCCCGCAAACGTTCTTACTTAAGGTATATTTTGTTTTATTCGGTGAGCGTTAACCATTTGGAACAAATGGCCTGTTAAGATAGCAGCACACGAATTTAACCCCAAGTTAGATAAAGTAAGTTTGAATGATATTCACTTCGTTTCCTGGTTTGGGTTTACTGCTTTTGTTTTTTTTTTTAAGTGAGTGCAGCTGCATATATTAATTATTAGTTTCATTAATATTAATAAATCTTTCGGGCTACGTTAATTATTGAATACTCGTAAGTCGTACATCTGAATAAACTACACCCTCACTGTTACAAAACCTTGAAGAAACATAATATAATATGTTTATATATATTTCATAAAGCTGGCTTAAAAGGGATTTCAAAAGATTCTTATAATGGTTGAAAGCTCTTAATGGCTACGTGGAAGATGCCACGGCCAGACCCGTTTTTTTAACTGGCTTTAAAAGAAGAGGTTATATTCAATTTTATCTCTTATTTCATTTATTTACTCAAGACTTTTTTCTAGGTGATCCGAATTAGATGTTTTTTGAAAGCTGGTTTTCGCATGTGTTCTTAGTTTATCGGCGGTAATCCGTATGATTAAGTAACTGCTTTGAGCATTATCAAATCAAGAAAGTACTTAATAAAGTTACACTACTCTGAATGTGACGATTTGAATGTTCATTGAATTTTATTGGAAATCGTATCTTAAAATGCAAAAGATAAAATCAAAGAACACTTATAATGAATATTATTTTAACATCTTTTTAATATTAATCAATTAAAAAAACAAATTAGTTTCGTTATGCGTCTATTTATACTGGTACAATTTGTATATCTGTGCAATGTACTGGTGCTAACAATTTGTGTAATAATGTTCTGTTATATTTATTTAAGGCGGAGTGACTCCCCTTGGCTCGATTTATAATCCAAGAGACTAAGCATCTCGGGAATTCTCTAAGAATAAAATTGCAAGGATATCCGATAAGACTAATTTTTCCTGATGAGCAACTACGTGAATTGCCCGAAATGGCTGACAAGCTGTACTATCCATTGTGATAAATACATAAGCCAGTAAGTAGTCATAATAAGTCTACAGATTGAGTATATGAGAAAACTGATTTAGGGTTAAGTCTGATATGGAATGCCTAAAGATATTAGTTCCGGCTGATTATAAAATAATCGAGTTAGGAATAAAGTATATTTTCCGCTTAAAAAAACTATGCCATTAGTGTCAATGCGGGAATCAATTGGCTGATTCAGGTGGCGTAACACCGGTCATTATGGGTCACTTTCGGGGAGACCTATGTCCAGCAGTAGACGTCTTTCGGCTGATATAGTGATGATGAATATCAATGCAAATTGACTACAACTTTTTTTTATGCTGTCGGGACTTACCTTTTAAAATTTTAACTATATTGATTAAAAAAATACTAGATATTAAAAACAAAATATATCCTAACGTAGTTTAAATATAGAAAACATAAATAAATAACGACGGCTCCCATTGTAACTTAGAGTAAGACATGAATAAATGTAGAAAACGAAACTTCACTTAAATTGCTTCTATATAATAGATATGTTAAGTTATTGGATTACCTATGTTTTTATGATCGAAATTAAGAGTGTTATAAATAACATTAAAGGTAAGACAAGTGCTACGCGTACATACAAACGTGTTCATTTATACGTATATAATCTATCACAAATATTCACTTAGCCAAATATTATAAAATTTAAACTTCGGCACCGAAATAATATGAAAAACATTCAAACAATACCAAGTACCAAGTACGTTTGAAATTTTGGTATGAAATTTAAATTAGTATACGCGAAATAAATGAAAAGTAATAACTAAAGCAATTCCCAATAACACAAAGGATTAAAATAGTTAAAAAATGAACTGGCGCATTCGGAACAATCCGGAAACTGCAATAACGCACCTGCACTAAGCGCTAGCAGGTTCAGGTCAATGGATATTTAAAAATTTTGCACTGCGATAAAATTCTGAAATATACATACATACATACATTTCAGCCGTATGCAGTCCACTGTTGAACATAGGCCTCCCACAAATATAACTTGTTTCATCTTGGGGGTAGTTGCCATAGTCGCCACGCTAGGCAGGCGGGTTGACGACCGCTGTAGCTGTAGATTGGGTTTTGACGGACGCTGCTGCCCGTCCGTAGAATTTTCCCTTTGTCGCCTCTTACGACACCTACGGGAGATGGGGTGGTGCTATTCTAGTCAGCCGGCATCACACGGCAGAAATTTTATAGAATTGAAGATTATTTACCTAAGATTTTTAGGTATTATTCAGTCTTGGTTTAAGAAAATGATCGCAATAAACACATGTTTAATTCATGGTGGCTTTTAGGAAAAAAATTTAAATCGTTTTACAAGTAACTTACTCGTACAAATTAGTACAATTAGACTGTGAAAAAATATTCTAAAATAATTAGTTAAGATCCTGTCAGATAGCGCAGAGCCGTAAAGGGTAGACAACGCGCATGGGAATCTGCTACACTAACAGGTGCCCATAGGCTTTAGTGAGTGCTTCCCGTCGGGCGAGCCGTATGCTTGTTTGCCACCGTGCCAATGTAAAAAAATGAACAGTTAGAAATAATATAACTTACTGTTTCATACGACTCCGATTAATGCTTGACAATTACTTAAATTGAAAAGTAAGGGAAAGACATACAGAAATTAAAATAAATTGGATCATAGTAGAAAATAAAATTAAAATAAATAACTACTGCTATAAAATGAATACTCCATCCAGCAAGCCCTCCTTCGGCATGGACCATGAGGTCGCTACCGAGTGTAATACCTCACTATCGCGAAGGAAACTCTATAACATTAAAAATGTAATCGTAATAATTATTGATTTCTATCATTTATCACCCTTCTCAAAAACCTTAAATAAAAGAATATCCAACCAGCCAAGGTCAAAAAAACACTTGATTAGTAGTGACCAATTGGTATGAAATTACTTTGCACTCTTGTGATAAAATCCAACTTTGCTATATGTTTATAAAAAATAAAACAGTTCTTTTCGAGCTAGTGAGGTGAGAAATAATTATTATAGATAATTTGTAAGATTTAGTATGTAGTAACTACGCGTATTAGCGTGTGTCATGATTATCTCTAATTCCCACAAAAATGAATGTCAATTGGTTGCAACAGTACTCAAAGTAGATGGAGAGAAATATAAAAGATAGAAAGAATAACCCAGAATAATATATCGAGCATATAAGGAAAATAACAATTTCCTATACACAAGAAAGAATTATGTTCACTCATGTGAAAAATTTGACACAAAGACAACATGATTCACCCCGTTGACGAATCGTGTTATTATTACGCCCATATTTCCTGCGTTTTTATTCCGTGATTGTTATTTGTTTAATGAGTTTCTTATTGTTTTTTTCCACGAAATACGGAATGAAAAACATGTCTTGTGTTGTTATACTCTGGAATAGCAATGTACAAATTGCAGAACATTCCCAAAAAGCGGAAACGTTCTCGGGAATGTTCGCAGAACATTCCTGCAACATGAAACTTATTATTTAAACAAGAGAATATACCTGGAATAAAGTTTAAATAGGCATAAGTTAAAACTACATGTTATTATGCATATATTGTTGTCTATTACAGTCAGCTATTTGGTTGATAAGTGATAAGTTACCAATAAGTTCCTTAAATTCTTATTGTATTTTAGAGAACATTTCGACTTTCGGACTTCACAATAGCCTTGGGCCGGTACCGCGAACATGGACGTTCGTATATTGCGAAGATCTTTTTCTTTTACTCCAATTAAGACGTCATGAGAGTGAGAGAGACAACGTCCGAAAACGAATATAGTTTTTCGCGGTAGCGCCGCAGATTTAAACTAAGTTTCCGAACTATTTGCTTGTCTTTGGTCGTGTCAAATTGACGCGTTGACTTGTGTCAACGAGTGGGCAAAGAGTTTTAATATATATTGAAAGAAGTTTTATGTGAGAGTAAGAAGTAAAATGTGCTTTATAAACATCACATTAAAGTAAACTTTCGCTAGCCGAACATGAAGAAAAAAACAAGCTGAGTGGGACGGCTAGTACACAGACCTCTGTCTCTTTCTGAATGTTCTGTATTAATCTGAAGATCATTGCAATAAAATAAGTAATTTCTTACCATGTTGTGTACAAAAACAAATATGTTTTTTAAATTCATTTATATATACACTAAAATGTTATAAACGACCGAACCAGGTGTTTGTTGTGGTACCTTATTTATATAACAATGCCAATGACTATATTAAATTACTTCGATACACATGCATTTTACTATTCGTTGATAAGATGATAATTGATAACTGGAGTAAACTGGAGTGCAAACCCGTAAAATATTTATATTATAATGATTACTTCCAAAGTATGGTGAATGTTCATGGTAAAAACCACGAAGTTATTAGGTAATTCGATAAATTCTCGTTCTCGAGAACATTCTCAGAAGTTACCGAGAAATTCTCATGTGGAAAGTTTCGCAACTTTGGAAACTTCTCTTGCGTGCATTGCTACTCTGGAATAGAGATTTAATAAAAGTAAAGTCTAAGTAGGATACTATTAAAATAATAATTATTCTTTAAAATATGGTTAAGGATTGCCAATATAAATGACAATTTAAAATCAAATTAAGACAGGCTATCAAACTACACTCGCAGCTTGGCGAGGAATGTAATTGAAATTATAAAATATTGTAACATACGTTTTTTGAGAAATAAAAAAAATGTTTTACAATAAAATAAATACTCTTCAATGGATATCTCAAAAAGAAAATATTACAGAAAAAAAACAGGACAGCTAAACAAAGTTAATATTATTTTAGCTACCACGCCACTAAACCCCATTCACGAGTTGGAAAAATTATTTTTACACGTTCACTCGTGTAAAAATGTGAAAATATGAATCAATTTAACAATAAAACAGGATCTGTTTTCAATAAATGCTACTATAATGATTAATTTTATATTGTTGCAATACAATTTTATTGTTTGAACTAAAGGTGAAAAACACTTAAAACACACGTGAAAAAAACAAACGTGCATATGTGTCATGCGTCAATATTCAAAGCAGTAAATATCGCCTACAATTTAACTTAATTGTATTTGCCAAAAACTAATATGTACAGAGGCAGTAAGGCCAATGCCCAGTTAGGCTAGTTTGATCATGGACTAACTACAAAATACAAAAAAAAAATATTTTGGCAAGGTCAAACATAGAATAACTTAACAAACGTCATTCGGAAAGTACCACTTAGTTACCAAACACGCAAGTCAACCCTTTAATTGACACGAGGCAGTGTTATGCCCTTTAATTTATGTTTTGAAAGTTAGCTAGGTAACTATACTATAGGAATAAATATATATTGCAGGACATCCTTACACAAAGTAACTGACGGTAAGCTCAAGAATGCTTGTGTTGTGGGTACTCAGCCATCGATGTATATAATATATAAATACATCGAAGACACCCATGACTCAAGAAATATATGCGCTCATCACTCAAATAAATGCTCTTGCTGGAATTTGAACCCAAAACCGTCGGCTTCATAGACAGGATCGCTACCTATTAGGACAGACCTGTAGTTAGAGAGAGGAATGCTTGAAATCATAAAAAATATTATATGCCAAACAATATTTGATACAATCTTTATTTTACCAAGAAGCTAATTATTTGATATTTTATTATAAACAACAGTTGAATACGAGTATGTCCACTAACTTTTTAGGTTGCTATACTATAAATTAGAAAGAAAGTTTAATATTTTATTGATATTCAGAGACAGTTTTTAAAATAATTTAGTATTTCTGCAGTTATTGTAATGCTTAAAAGTATTTTGTATATTATTTGAAAATAAAGTATACATTCATAATATTAAAAAAAATATTATATAATATGACAACTTTTACTGTATTTACACTTCCGTGAGTCAATCTTACATTTAATATACATGAGATAAAATAATCGCATCGGATACTAGCCACCAATATGATATAATAATATGATTGAAAGAAAATGACGAAAAGCAAAATGTATAACATCAATTATCAATGAATACTCCTATATCAAATAAACTCTTCAATAAACATTCATCATATTATTTATTTCAATATAAGGTTCACAGACATATATCAGTGTTCCGATAAATAATGGTTACAGCTCTGTATACTTGTATTTTGAACGAGGTTCGGCACTTATTGCTTGAAAAGAGTGACTTAGGTTCATATTCATATTCATTTTATTAGTAATATTCACAAAATTACAATTAAAAAAAAAACGAAAAAAAAATGCTATCATTCAAACAATGGCAATTTTAAATAACAATATCATAATTTATACAACTCTATTCTCCGATACACATCGCACGAGTGACTGAATAAACTCGATTGAAGCCTACAATTATTGTGAGATTCAAACATTAACAGTATCCTTACCATGAGTGACATTGAGGTTTAGGATAACGAGTATCGAGTTTACTATCTGTGCATCTCGTTCGCACTAAAACAGTATAAGCTAGATGCACAGATAGTAAACTCGATGCTCGTTATCGAAAACCTCAATGTCACAACTCATGGTCAGGCCACAGAGCACTGAGTGTAAGTTTTTAACGTAACTTTAACGTCACGAACGCGTTTTCGTTTCCCATATTATCACTTACGCGTTACTAAACGATTTTTACGTCAAAAGAAACTTACACTACAGTTTCTGTATGCCGCCAGCATCCATGTTATGGTTGGAGTAGTTAAGTTGCTATTAAATGTATTCGTTATTATTCTAGTAATCCACGTTTTGTAAGTCGAAACGTTGCGCGATAAGATTTTCTACGTAACGATAAGTTTCTACAGAAACCGATCGCGTTGGCTCACCGAAGACCCAACCATCAACGCCAACTTCAACCTAAACAAATGATTTTTGACGAAGCTCCTATTTACTTGAGTACCCGGTTTAGTTCAATTAACATGCAGATAAAACCGTTTTCTTAAATAAAACGTTTACAGCTACTATTCCCTAATCGATATATAAAAACACGTGTAAGTATTTTTCTTTATTGTATTCTTATACAAAGAAATGTTTGTGTTTGATCAGAGTTCCTATATTTTTGTTTTTCTCTCGTTCTCATAATAGTCCGTTGTAAAAATATTTACGCAAGAAATGTGTTTACAACAATAATATTGCTTTGATATTCCGCTGTTTTTGATTACGTTTTAGTAGTAAAATGAGTGGAATATTTGCAAATAAAAGTCAAATTTTAGCATAAGTAACAATGGTGGTGTATTTTAGGATTATCTGTGCCGTAGCATAGCCGGGTGCTTAGTGGCCGTTAGTCTTAGTGGGCTGTAATTGCGTATGATTATGTTAATCAGACACGCGAAAAAAGTAAGCTAAAAATGTTACCTAAGAAGTGAAGTGGCTGGTGATTTATTTTTATCAGTTCAACCCTTAAGTGTGAGATGTCGATAGATGGGGTGTATGAAAAAAAAATTGGCGTCTGCCTTTTTTTATCAAAGTGAATATTTTCGGAAATAATCGCCCTAATAATGAAAAAAAATTGTCTCTAGACGGCCCGTCTAAATTTTGAACCTGAAGTACAAAAATATAAAACATAAAAATAATATCTTGTACGGTTAAACAATTTTTGAATTATGGATTGAAAACTACGGAACTCTACACTGTGCATGGCTCGATATGCTCTTGGCTGTTTTTAAATAATTTTACTACCACATAAAAGGAAGAATGAAATACCTACTCTTAAAAGGCCTTTAAAGGTCTTTAAGCCAAATAAAAGACTTATAATGATGACACAATCCTTGAAGTATTTCCGAATTTGGGGGAGTTCAGCAACAAGCAGCCCCTTCCCTACATTCCGCTTTTTTTATTTTCCCTCTTATCACAAAGTTGCACGTAACATACTTGCCGTTTGGCATCTTAAGTAGCTCAATAGAAGGCTATACATTAAACGTATTTTGTATGTTTGAAGTTTATGTTATGGCATATCTGTTTGTGAGAAGTCTGAATGGGGAAATATAGGTTGCAGAAATTAAGAATTTTACTTACGACTTCCTACGAAGTCGCACAAATACACGCTTTACGGTAAAAACTGTGTAGGTACTACTTATTGGCTAATTACGAAGCACAAAATAAATATTGATGTTGTAATAAACTCCCATGAACACTAGGTAATGAAAATGAAATATTGAAACATGCACATACTTGAATTTACGTTTATAAGTTAAACTTTGCTCTACATCTTTTGCTCTGTAATGAGGAGGTATAATCATGACACGTGTACGTTGGCTGACCGACGAAGACGTCGGGATAAAACGTAAAATGTTAGTAACCCGGTTCAATACAATTGATATGGCTGAGTTTCAGTTTAGTTTTCAAAATATAATAGCCGTACTTTTTTTTTTATATCGTTGCTGAACATATTATCTTCTGACGTGGTCTTTATCTTCCATTTTTAACCTGTCGAAAAAATTACTGAAAGGCGATAATGAACTCATATTAATCATTTATTTACTCATTTCTTTCTTCACAAGTGTGATGAAGTCATTTATCGGCATCAATTTTGTAAAGAATTGTCAATAATTTTGGCAACGCTTCGCTAGTTTCACCTACACACTATATTGAGATAAACAGTAATGTCAAATCACGATATAATTTATACAGATACAAATATTTTTTCTAAGTTGACCTTACTCCACTGAATACAAAAACACATTTTAAGCCGGTTTTGTCCCCTCATCCAGTAATATCTGTCACGTAAAACAGATTACGCCGCGAATAAACCCGAATGCTTGTCATAATATCCGCGGTTTATAAAAACACACCTCATAACAGTTTTAGGACAGAAATCCGCCAGATTTTCCTGCGAACGACCCCTCAAAGTAAGAACATTTTGAGTGCTTAATTATTTAACTTTGAGTGCTTTTGACATTTTACTGTAGCGTTTTCTTCATGACGGTTATTTTACGAGTCAAATGACTGGTGTCGCGTGGTACTTGGGTAAACTTTATTACTTTTAAATTCCATATTGGCTTGTTTAAGGCTTAATATTACAATGACTTACTTACCTACCTCCTACTTACCTTTTTAGTGATAATATTGTAGAAACTATTTGCTTTATATTTGGTGAATATCACAATTGTTCTAACTGAAGGTTATTATTATTTTTTAAACAGTATTTCATGAATCACAATTTATACATTGCCCATAATTCATAAAATATTTACTCTTCATATAAAAACGTATATTTATATCTGATTTTCAACTTGGTTATTCACATTGTTAAAGTCACCCTTGAATACTAGTTAAGAGTGCAGAACATTACATTTTGCTCATTAATGATTTTTAATTTACCAGTTTTTTGCAATAAGGTGAATTCTTTTGCATAAAATGTGTTACCATAGCTACTTTAAGTTAATATAACATAGGTAGTAATAAAATAAATAATGTGCAAAATGTATTTTTAGACAATTTCACTGCCAGAAAAATAAGATTATTTAAAAAAAAAATTCACGCTGTTAAACGTTTAAAATGTCAGCAATTATCTCAGGTTTAAGAAAAATCAGACCTCGAACGTATATACCTAATTTCCGCACTTGCACCAAAAAGTATGTTTCAATAAAAATATTCCTAAAAACCTGGAACTATTTAGCCTAGTTTTCGAAATTAGAAAAGCATCAGAATTTATTCCGCGGTGAGCCTTTATCACTCGCGGCTAAGTGCAGGATATCCTATCGCGAACTCTGTAAACTTTGCGAGGGAACGTTAGCCGCAGAGTAACTTTGTCTTTCAAATAGAATGGAAACTCGTTGCGTAATATAATGAGACACTTTTAAGGGTTCTGTAGTCCACCCTTATAGTTTCCGAATGTCTCTATGTCTGGCAATTTTTTGTAGGATAACCTAAAAAAAGGGTAAAATAAAACTTTTTGAAAAATAATTGGGGTTTGCCTTTACATCTTTTGATAAAGTGAATATATTCGGAAATAATCGCTATGGAAGCTTAAAAAATGTGTCTCCAGTTTCTAACTTTAGAACGAAAAAATATGAAAGTAGAGTTTAAAAAATACTAATAAATTTCAAGCGCGGTAATAAAAGTATATTTCCAGTTAATATAGTATCTACAAAGAATATAAAGTTTGTTCTTGTAATCAGGCACACTTTTAAATAGATTTAACATTTAAAAAATGAAATTTTCAAGAGACTTCAAACGGAAGTACGTATATTAGTTTTTTAGAGTAGAGATGGTATGTTCCAAACCTAAAGCGTGTTTAATTTTTTCTATGCGTAGCTCCATGGTAAGAAACATTGATACTGAATCAAAATGGGCGAAATACACGAGATCTAAATTTCAGTCGCATCCGCAGCAGCTCCCAACAATTCGTCCGAAATTTGCATCGTCCAATTCCTCTCGAATGGCCCTATTTCCAAGAAAAGCACTCGTAATCCCAAGTACGGATAGCATCCAAGACGCTGGAAGGATCGGGCTACAGATAAGAAAGTAAATTATAGCCACACTGTTGACCGTAACGATCCTTGCCACCAATCGATTGGACGAAAGGCGTCCACTTTTACGAGTTTTCTGTTTGTGTTGATGACAGTTTTAGGGCCCATGTTAGAGGGTCAGCAATGCTGACATATCGTTTTTAGCCTGTCTTTGGATGTAATTTTTTGTGACCATTTTCTTGACTACTTATATTTGAAGCAGCTTAAAAATAAATGTCGATAGTTTTTTTTTTCTTAGCCGAAATCATTCTTGTTTTTGGAACCTTGCCTTTTCACAATTGACTAGATTATCCTTCCTAGAAACCATAACTATCTAGATAGTGCTCAAATATAAACGAAATGTATTCCTATATCGGAAATAAACACACAACTTTGCTCAACAGTAACATAGGAATCGGCATACCGACTAATACCAATTAGTTTGGTCTGCAGCCTACAACTGTGTGCATTTACATCGAAGCACACTTAAAATGAATAGTGACATCCGACTGCATTGTGAACGAATGCGCGCTTTGAAGCCAATTTTTGAACAAAAAGTTTGTTGCCTATTTTTTAGGCTTCATATTTTTCGGGGAGAAACGTGAGTGTTTTACGGTATGGAATCTGTAGTTATAGTTATTTTTGTCGTAGCTAATTATTTAGGTTTTTTGATGCGAATACTTGCAACTGGATATTGCAATTGCAGTTGCTATTGTATTTCCACTAAACTCGACCCTCTTCAGACTTTCGGATTTTTGAAAATGCAAGGACTTATTGTAACTAAAACGACACTTAACCGTTAATCGTATATTGTTCGCCCTGACGAAGGTAACCTAAGACCATCTTTATGTATTTTTTTCTTGGACAAAATCATGTAGACTATCAAGGATCATGGAGGCTAAAACGCACGACCTTGGCCATTTTCTACCAAATTAAGGGTTAACCATGTAAATAAATGTGTGTGACACTTTATTTTTAGATGTTCCGAGAACATTATTCCCGTCTATATTCAAAATTCTTTAATTTAATCTAAATTTTAAGGCAGTATTTAATTACGCTATGTTTTTGAACGGGAAAGAGGAGTAGGGAAGTATCTTTTAATATAAAAAGAGCCTTTGTAGGAGTACTATTGAAAAGACACGGTCTATTAACTTTTCGATGGTCTGATGTAATCACTTCACACTGGTCGATCTTGCGCCGATTTCCATTCAATTTTAATTTGATTTTAGAACTGAGCTGTTTCAATTACAATGTTGAGATTCAATTTTGATTTAAGTAGTATGAGTTCTTCAATATTGAAATTTACTTATAATTTTATTATAGGCTTTAAATTCAGTAAATTTTAGTGTGATACAAATAGTAATTACCTAATTATTTTGGAACCTAAAACATAGCAAGAATTGTTATTATTTAAAATTTATTCTTAATTTAAGCTTCTTGATTCGTTTTGTGTACTTATTTAGAGACTGATAAGGCGTTGGCCAGCTCATGTGATTCCAAGAAATAGCAACTATTTAATAAATATTACAGGATATCCTTAGTATCCTTACACAAATTTCCTGAGCACCACGGTAAGCTTAAGAAGGCTTGTCTTGTGGGTACTCAGCAAACGATATATATACATATATATCGTTAAATAAGACAAGCCTTCTTAAGCTTACCGTGGTGCTGTATATTATATATATTATATATATATATATATACATAATATATACAAGTACACTCATACCTCAAGCACAAAAATATCTATGATGACCACATCATCACATAAATGTCCATTCTGGGATTTAAATCCATGACCACCGGTAAAAGGCAAGCCACCCACTAGGCGAAAAATTTCGTCAAACATTTGATGTTAAAAAAATGTAATTGTTTGTTTATATTTAGTTATTAATCAAGAATATGCATACATACTAGCTACACCTTAGCTACAAAATATATTTAATTGAAATTATTGATGCATAGAAATAGATGATTCCGGCATCCTATGCTGGATAAGTAGGTATGTGTACCTACTTATACTCACTCAATAATCACTCAATACTGTTTCAGAATTTTAACAAAAATTTGTTTTTTTTATTTCAAAAACTGGTAATTTCATTGTAGCTTCTTTCAAAATTGCCGATAACCCTGAGGAACAGTCATTTACGGTAATGGAATTTACAAATTAACCGTTTTCCTGAATTCGTACTGCAGTTCAATTCCCTGACGACCCAATCCAATCCACTAGAATTTTATTTAGCCTCGTTGTACAAACAAACAAATAACGCCCAAGTCTAAATAAACAGTAGCATTGCTGGAAGAGAACGTTAGGTCAATAATGTATCGTCCACGATATTTTGCAAGTTCAGTAAAAATAATATACATGCATTTCAATATATGGATTAAAAAACAAGGATAAGGGTATTTTTTTCAAATAATTTCGCATTTAACAAAGACAATATTTTTCATCGTTGCAAAAATGAATATTTGTCCCATACTATCCGGAAAATTAAGTGGTCAGTCGGGTCATAAATCATCGTAATCATGCTCTCTCTGACGCACAAGAAGCGGGCCGTCCAACAATTGTGCAGCTAGAGGTAGGCAAAAAACCGGACTCGACACTTAATTTGTTGAATAGTACAGTAGCTCTCGAAAATGTTTGAAAGTTAACTAAGACAGATAGTTGACAGCTCGTTTTTACGTTATATTATTTTTTTGTACAAGACTGTCCAGCGTTTGACCTCAGTCACACCTGATGTTAAATGTCGACGAGGTCGAGGGCGTAGCACGCTGGGTCAGTAACAGCCATACTTTATTTAAGTCATATAATTATTTCCTCTATTTATTGTTATTACATTATTTATTTGATAAACAAAATTTATTACAAATACAGCTCAAATTAAATACACGTCTTAGTTTATATATACAATGGTCAAATCTAAGTAGAATGTATATAAGAAATAGGTGACATAAAACATATAGACAATAAACGTAAAGTAGAGGCTTAAGGAACTAATTAGGCTGTATGAAAAAAAAAGTTAATAATTGGTTTTTTAATGTCTTTGTACTTCACAACAAAGTCATTAAACAAATACAAAGAATGATTAAACAATGGTTACAAAGAGGCCCAAATAAAAAGACAAGACAAAAGAACAGAATCAAGCCTAAGTATTACAGAAAGCTATAATAACCAGTGCTTATGAAGAAATATTCTCAAAGGCCCCGCTTTATTCTTAATCCCGTGCAAAAACTGTCCTTTATATTGTACTTTATTGTGTTAACGCATGAAAAAAGTCGCATAAAATAGATTATGGCGGTTTTTTCCTGTTTTTAGCGTTATTTGATGGCGTATTTGTCATAGTAATGTTATGTGTCTTGGGAGCCATCGGGGAATAGTTCATATAATCGTTTATTATCTACCTCCATACATAAAGCAAATTGTTGATTATGCTTTTTATACTTTTTAGCATATTCTATGTCGTAATACTAATATAATTGTATGTTTGTATTACGGCAATAGAAAATCGAAGTACATAGCGACATTAGTTATAAGTAATAATATGTTTTATTGAATAGGTATTTTTTAATAACTTTGTATAATATTTAATTTTCTACACATAGTAATTAACTTAATACTACGTTTATCGCGAATGAAAAGTATAATTTGTGATTATAATTATATTCGAGTTAATAAAGAATTTAAATTCTAATAGACCCGTTCTATCATTTTTAGTTAACAATGTATTAGTATTACTTCAGTTGCAGAGGCGCTACCGCCAAAAACGACATCCGTAAATTTCGGGCGATTGTCTCTGTCACTCTCATGACATCTTAATTGGGGTACAAGAGAAAGATGCCCGAAATATACGAACTTCGGTGTTCGCGGTAGCGGCGGCGCTGTTTCAATGAGCTCGGGCCATTATATTCTACATTCCAACGAAACTTAAAATTATATAATGCCCCGTTACAAGACTAACCTCAACCTAACCTCAAGTATAAAAGGATTTTTTTACTGTAAAATAAGAGCGATAACATGCCTTTAAGTAGGTTTCATAACAGGAAAACAAATGTTTTCTCTGCCTGCAAATCTTTCTAGGGCAATCGGAAGCTGCCTGTGAGCGTTTTCATCTTTATTTGTAAAATTGTATAAAAATAGGTAATATGTTTCACGAAGAAAATGTAGACGTATGTCAATTGTACTTAAAAATCTATTGACGACGACAAGCCATATCACGAATACACGTGCTCTAATAAAATATAATAATAATAAATTGTGCCCTCGTGTATGTTTTCGGTATTTTTCCTTTACCATTTGCGAATCAGTGTCGCGACGCTTCACAATTTTCCGACCTAATTAACCTTACTAAACTCAACATAACGTTTTGCGAAATCCTTGCTGCCGTAACAACAAAGCATGCTGACATTTGACATAAACATCATTAAGATGTAAATGAAGTTAAGTTATTTTTTACGACATAAGTGCATAGTTCATATTTATATATTTAAGTATTTTTAACGTAAAACTAAACTGTTTAGTATTTTAAACTGGTAACACATTTTTATTAGTCGTAGTCAGTCTTTGTCAGTCGGCCAATGCGATCGGTTCGTGATACAGCTCCTCTTTGACGAATTTAAGCGAAAGCTTTAGCAATATTTGACTTAATAAAATAATTATTTTTATTCACTCTAAAACGGAGATTAGAAGAAAATAATAAAATTATTCATATAATTCAGACATGACTTGTTAATTAACATCGAGTAATGTAAATAGAAAATATATTATAAGACATTCTCACACCTATTGGCTAAGTCCCACGGTAAGCTCAAGAAGGCTTATATTGTGGGTACTGATAAATAGATAGATAGATAATTTATTAAATTTTTTAACTATCTTGTTATACAGGTCCCTGCAAAACCGTTTGAACGGTTGCTACTTAATAACTAATTATTTAATTAATTTCTTAATTACTGAAGTGTTTCTAACAGGTATATCATGAGCTGTATGAACTGAACCAACGATATATAATAAATAATTATTGGGATTTCAACCAAAGATCATCAGTTTCATCGGCAGGGTCACCACTAGGTCAAATATTATCGTCATGGTATCAAATTAAGGAAGGGTCTACATGGTCTGATACTATGAGGAGCGAGGTGGGTGGCATTGAGTGGAAAAATATATGTAGACGTGATCCTCATCAGTGAGGGAATGACGAAAAAGAAGACTATCTACTTTAGTGAAATGCGTCCTCACTATTTTGACTTTAAACTAAGTTAATGTATTGTATTCTTAAAAAGCTTCTAATGACAGTATTGTAATTGTCGACGAGGTTTTTATATATTTCATATTGTCTCTGGTTTAACATTCTATATTTTTGTCGTTCTGTTGCCTTTGGGCAAGTGGGCCTTTTAGTTTTCAGTCCATTTCCGCAACGTAGCTATCGAATTCCCCACAGTAATTCTATTCAAAGATTTAAAGTATAAACACACCTTAAATGGAAAAGAATCGTATTAATCCAACAAAATCCGTAGTGAGCCTTCCGTCTTAAATACCTGAAAAGTTTTGATACCATTTTACGCCTCCACTTTGAGTTGGGGTTTCGCAAAGTTTTTTATGTGAAGATTAATTACAAAGGTAGACAGGGTATTCCCATAAAAAAGAGAATCCCTTTACATTTCACGTCTGAGTCGTACTGAAATATTAAAAAGTTTCCTTCATGTTTCAACCCCATTCTCATAGCTTACTCTACACGTTCTATAAAACAAAAGGAAAATACGGATATGAGAAAGTTTAATAATAACCAATTAAAGTGAAGAGTTGTGTTTCTGTTAGTCGGTCGCACTAAGGAAGGCACTCAGGATTAAATGCCATTACTGAAAGTCAAACGACGCAAATAGTACCATTACTAAAGAGAAACAAATCAAAGCAGATGAGGGTTTTCAATTAATCATTTCTCGTGAAACCAAACCGCTAACGGACAATAACACCCTCTGTCGACGCAGCTTATGAAATACAATCAGAAACAATGGTTCCTCTTATCAGGGGTTATTATGTATCATACAATTACGTCGCGTAGAGACGTCTTCTTTGTCATGTTTAAACGCCTATTTACCCTTTATAATGGGTATCTGGGTTATCGTATTCCTTACTTGCATTCAATAGCTTGACGTCAGCTCTGTCCTTCCGGCCTCATTGTATTGGTACGCAAACAGTGCGGTCGTTCAGAAATTTGCATAGAACAATTTATTTACGAATGGAAAGGGATAATCGATTCATGCTAAGTTTACAAACCAAAAATATGCGTCCAGTTGATCAACGTTGTGGCTATTCATTGCTATTTTTTCCAAAGATTTCATATTTAAATTACAGGCTTATATAGGACATTGGGACGTACACATGACTATGAAACAAATAATTGTACCCCCGGGAAATATTTGACGATTTGCACCTTTTTCAGATGCATTAGTAATATTTTGAAAGACATTTTATTCTAAGTGTCACCTCTAAAGAAGTGTTCGAAGATGCCAAATTTAAATAAAACTGTGCGAACTTAAGCGTCACAAGAACTAGAATCAAATAATGACGTTGAGGTGATAAGTGTTATTCAAAATGGCAATGGTGATATCGCAAGCGACGAAAGCTGCGATTGGAGGGTTTCTGGCGCTGATGGTGCTGGGCGCCGTGCTGGTGGTGGGGGCAGCGTTTGGCTGGTTCGACCCTCGAAGGGAAGACGAGGATTCTCCGGCAAAGATCAGTGCCAGATTGCAAGGCAGAACATCGTTTGTCACGCATCGTGCTGTAAGTATTCTTGTTACAAACTTGGAATATCACTGATGTGTGTGTTTACAATGTTGTAACTTTTTCAGGCTAGCAACACATGCAATATAATCAGCTGGGCACATGTCTCTTCCTACCCACGATCAAGTCCCGACGTTGCCAAAAAGCATGTTATTCTTGGTTGTAAAAATATTTATTTCTAAATGTCTCTGTGTGATAGTAGAAGTAGTAGTGATAGTAGATAGTAGATAGTAGATGAAGCCTCGCTCACTAAATCGCCATATATAATGTCCTGTATAATAACATCTAAAAGTAGCCATGGTGCAAAAGGGCAGATTAGGTAACGATTTGAAGCCTTATTCTTGCTAAATAATTTAGTAATTTTTTGTGACCTATTTCGAGGCAGTCTAAAAGGTGACCTTTTACGGTAACCGGCCTTTTATTTAACTCTTAATAAAAAGTTACAATTAAAACTAGCAAAATAAAACGGAAAATTTTGGTCTTGTTGCCACGTTGTATTAATTTTGAGAAACAAAAAGCTACATTTAAGTTCGCATATACGACGTTGTATGCGACAAATTAAACACTTCTTTTTACCCCACGAATACTAAACTACGGGTGAGTCTCACTTTGAACACTCGCCCCTTTGAAATGCAGATCTCGCAAAAATAAAGTTGAAAACTATAAAAAGTAATAAAAAATCTAACACGGTTTCCATGCAGAAGCCACGCTAAGACGAGTGCCTAAGGAACGAAACAAATTCATGTTAGTTTATACCTCTAGTACAGTACTCGTATCACGTGTCTGTTTTTTGCCCACACTTCATTTCCTTTTTGTCGCCGCGGGAATTTATAGCTTAGACAGTCGCTGGGAAAAAGGCAGCCTGGGAGACTTTCGGAAATAATTTCAGCTTTCTGCTCAAAGAGGATAAATATGCGTTAGTTTAACAAGTACCATATTGTGCGGTATCCGACTACTTTTCTCTTAGTTTTATCGCACAGAAATTGCATTTCACATCATGTTAGGTTTTCTAGTTTCTCAGGTTTATGGTAGGTGGGTTTAAAGAAATCAAGTAATAATGGCATGAATGGATAAAAGTAAATGAATAATTGCAACCTAAAATATAAGATTATAATAATTCAGACTGTTGTGTAAAAAAATGTAAAAGATCTTTCATAGAAAACTAGTCTGTGAATAATATCTACCTCATGAATACTCATGATATTCAAAACAAGAAGTGTGAAAAATTGTTTCTGCTCTCTTATTGCTTCCAAAACCATCTCTTTATACTCATTGCAGATATTCTCCTGACTGACAGCGTAAACGAGAAAAAGCAACGAGCCTGGCGGTTTAAAGCGATAAGTTTGCTGCCAAATAATAAACGTTGGCACATTGGCAAGGCACAACCCACTGGGATTATGTATTCTGAACATTGACGCTTTAAAATTGCGATGGAATTTTAGCCTGCTGCTGTCTAAAAATTTTACTCGCAGCATGATACTGGTAGCTTGGAACAAAAAAAAGAATAATGGAAAATAATGGCAGCGGTATTACGGTGCGAATTCTAAGTAGTTTTTTTATTAGTTTAATCTTTGCCTATTCTCAGCGTTCATAAGTAGTATGATTATTTGTGTTTTAACCGTTATTGCACAAGAGAAAATTTATTCTACAAAAGGCGAACTCCTCCCCTACTAGTTAATTTAAAGCAAAACCCAAAACATTGGTCTCTACTAATAATTTTTATCATGTGAATAATAGAGACTCAGGGAATTTCACAGTATAAATAAATAAATACTACAGGATATTATTACACAAATTGCCTGTGCCCTACGGCAAGCTCAATAAGGCTTGCATTGTGGGTACTCAGGCAACGATACACAAATACATAGAATAAGTACACCCACTCAGGAAAATATTCGGCTCATAACACAAATAAATGCCCATAGTTGGATTTGAACCCATGACTTCATAGACAGATCAGGCCACAATAGGCCAGACTTGTCGTTTTAAATTTTAGATAACCTTTATTGTTGAAATCAATGGGGTAGTAGATAAAATAATGGTGTAGGAATTTTCACCTTAATTTCATCATATAGTTTTTGTTCACTCAGGAAAATATTCGGCTCATAACACAAATAAATGCCCATAGTTGGATTTGAACCCATGACTTCATAGACAGATCAGGCCACAATAGGCCAGACTTGTCGTTTTAAATTTTAGATAACCTTTATTGTTGAAATCAATGGGGTAGTAGATAAAATAATGGTGTAGGAATTTTCACCTTAATTTCATCATATAGTTTTTGTTCTCTTTCAAATATATGCCTTGATATCTTTAGGATTATTTCAGAAGGTCTATTTGGTGCGACACATTTAAAAACTGAATGGACAGGATGGTTCCCAGTTTAAAGTCTCTTTGTATGTGTCACTTTCATACTGACATATTTGTTAGAATGTGACATCTATGGTGACAGACGATAAAATTATGTACGCCGGTAAGATATGCTTGAATAAAAAATTATACATACTTTAATACTGTACATCTTTTCCGTACACGGAACAATAGTGTTCCGGACATTTGAGAGGAGTACGCGGAGCCGGATCAAGCCAACGCACAGACGCCCTTCGAGAATTTAATGAAATGTAAGGGGTACACTAATCGGATGTTGCCCCTATCCGTATCATGAGAGGCACACAGAATATAGATGCATGCAACCTAGAATATAGTAGGCTATTGGGTGAAAAAGATGGACTAGCTACTGGACTATTGGATAAATAACCGGACGCCTGCCTAATAAAATGGTATCTATTACTACACATATTATTAATGATAATATGAACTTACCTGTACGCGAAGTTAGCATAATTATAAAAATCAATAAACCTGGAGTGTAATCAACTTGAATGTAAATATGTATGAAATAAACTTAAAAAACTTGATGAATAAAATAAATCGTTGCCTCAAAAATATGTTTAAATTGAAATTATTGTCTAGGTTAGAAATCTTTTAGATTGTAAAAGTCAAACTCAAAGTCTAACTACTTGAAGCCTTTGTTCTCTGATGTAATAAATTACCATTAAAAACTGATAATACCTGCTAGACTCAGGTTAATTTTAGCCAAGCCATTGGCACGTCAGCTTTCTACAATTTATTAGAAGTTAAAAGTTAAAACGCTTAAAACATTTCTAAAAGGCGTTCTTATCTACGCTATACTACGATTAGATAACAAGAAGGATAATCATTTACTTAAATAATGTGCCATTTAAAAACCATCGCTTCAAATAAAGTTATCGTTAATCATTCTTCATTTTGTATTTGAAGGAAATGTATGTGTTTTGATTGAATAATTGAGAAATTAAAATTAAAATATATATTTAACAATATTTCCTCACCAAATCAGCCGCGGACGTTTACTGTTGGATCTGGGCTTTCCCACAGAGACCGCGGTAAGCAGCATGGGAGGTTTAATGACATAATCCACGTTTGGCAGACGGGTTGGTGATCGCCGTATGCACCACTGCTTTCAGAGACCATGCTACTGCATCCTCCGGCGGTTGCTGGTCGAAGTATAGAATAAGCCGTAGCCAAGATGACGTTCGTTTGTACAAAACGCAATTAAAAAGAAAATAATGTTTGAATGAAATGATCACGCGACTTTTGCTTCGATCTGTCAGTACATTTTGTAAATTTCAATTGACGAAAATGACACCACCAGCGAAACTTGTAGCAGAAAGCGTGGCATGACATAACTGACAGAAGCGGATGACACAGTGATGGCAGATCCCCAGAAGTTACATCTACGACCTGTTTATGGTCCTCGGTAGACCCTTGCTGCGGTTGGAACTTGTTTCGATTGAATGATGATGACAATTGTGTCGCTTAACTTCAAACTCGGGTAAATCCATTCTGCTTGAAGGTTGATTATCTAAAAAAAAATTATAATAATCTGAATGCTTATCAATCTTAAAGCAAAATGGATTTACCTGAGTTTGAAGTTAAGCGACACAATTATGAGCAGACAGAACATCTACCATGGTTGACATTATATCGTTTATCGCGCTATCCGTCGCTTTCGCCCTCGCATACTTGTTAGAGCGTGACAGATATTGTGACAAGTGACAAAAACCCGACCATAATAAACTAGCAGGCCCTTATTACAGTTAACCACTAAAACAGGAAAATGCAATTCCATTCAAAAATCAAATTGAGCCTAGGTTTTGAATACAAATTATAAACTTCGTGAGTCCTGTTAATTAAAATACGCTATTACACGAACGAGTTTCACCCAGATTGCGGTCAGCATACAAATTTTACTTTTTAGGGTTAAACACGAAAGAAAACGCTTATTCCGCTTTACCCTCTCATTTTATGATCTGTGCAATGGCTCTGGAGATAATATTTGCTAATTACTTTAAAAAGTACATTAGGGTGATCAAATGATCGTAGCTACCAAAATCATCACCCTCAGAGCATATTATTATTTGTATAAACTATAAATGGAAACTCTTTTAGCTTATATGTAGGTATATTAAGTTAAAAAACAAATAAGTAAAACATATTTTTAAAACAATTTCATATCAGGATACAGTAAGTAACCCAAGAAAAGAATATTTAAAGACTACTACAAAATTTAACAATGAACTGTGAACAAGCAACAGGGAATTCTGTGTTAACCTGTTAACATATTATGACCAATTTACATCATAGAGACTCAGAGATGTCACAGAAACCGAAGAGCTGGCAGCTACCTAGCTCAGCGTATTCGGTACCATGACGCCATTTTCTAGGTATTTAGTGGTTTTTAAATACGTAAATGTCTAAGCGGTACTCGTATAGCACAATTGGTAGTTCACTGGGCTAGTGATCCAGTGGTTGTGGGTTCGAATCCCGCTGCGAGTCAAATTTATCTATTTTTCTTTCGATTTAAATATCGACGTAAAGTTTTATTAATGAAAAAAAAAATTACATATATCATCAGAAATTCAATTACAGTACAACAAAGTAAACAGTAAAACATGAAATCTTTAGGTATATATAAGTACCTAAACTGACTGACAAAAATCAATACCCAGCCCAAATAGATACCTGACTTTTTGACAACTGGCTTTTACATAACGCAGGTAACCACTGAGAAAACATTTAAATACATTTAACTCATTAAGGGGTAAATTCGGAGAGGGAATTTCGTATGCCATGAAGTTTTCTTGATCAGATCATATTCAATCGTGCGTGGTAGAAATATTATAAACAAAATTATTCCACTATCATTTTTTAAATGTGTGGTCATATTTATATAACCAATGCCAACAGATGCCTCGAAAGAACACTTTGACATGAGCAGAATCCCATTTATATCGGATTTCGGTTAGGATATCCCTAACCACAAGACTCATTATCCTTGAGAAGGCCATTGAAAGCAGACCTTTCCCGATCTGGCCAGATGCTTGATTGTATACTTGATACATGTATATTGTACACAGTCGGACGTTTCTATGATTCTAATAATTGCTTCTCACAACTAGGTTGCTTGCCGCGATTGTTAGAAAAAATAATAAAGCAAGCGAGATAGAAATATGTAGGGTAATCCTTTATTTCATTTCTTTATTTAAACTTCATTTGGTAATACAAAAATATATTGCTCCTAAGGGTGGGTACAATGCCGTATAGCAATATCTACCAGTTGACTGGTAGAGATTGCCTTTAGGCAAAACAGAGCAACATTGTTGGTGCGATGTACCAAAGAACACATAAGGAGTCTAAAATGATAAAACATTAATATATTAGCGTATAAATTAATAAAATATGAAGATATAATATTTGAAGTAATACTAAGAAATAAATAGAAACGATCAAAGTGTTCAATATAGGTTTAAAAATACTAGTAACGGTTATTTTTTTGGGAATTGTAGGATTATTCTGATTAAGCATACATAATAATATACATAACAACAGAATAAACTTTCTAATAACGATTGTCATTCAAACATAACGCTTGGCCTTTAAAAAATTGTAATGAATTATCATATTGTGTTACCAAAGCTATTATTATTTTAAATCACATACACGTGAAACAATCATAACACAAGTTATTGCGATAACCTCATAATTCAAAAATATAATTTTTATTTTTTATTCACTACATGGAAAACCAACAGAATAATATACGACTATTATTAGGGTAGAATTATAGGGCCAATTACCACTTATAAAGTATAACATTAACTGTAAGATACTAATACTAGTAATAATTTGTGGGGCCATCTCGCATAGGGCGAGTCACCGTCTGTCGGAGATACAATTGTATACCATTTTGTTAGACAGGCGTCCGATTTTTTATCCAATAGCCCAGTTAAGTTTATCTTTTCCACCCAAAAGCCTAGTACATGCTAGATTCTATTAAAACTAAATAGTTCTTACACCATGGCGGGTGCTGTCTCTGTGCGCGTCCCATGATACGGACAGGGGCAACATCCGCATAGTGTACCCTTTACATTTCGAAAGGGCCTCTGCGCGTTGGTTCGATCCGGCTCTGCGTACGTCCCCCAAATGTCCAAAACACCATTGTTCCATGTACGGAAGAGACATAAAAAGTAATAATTTATTAAAATCAGTGTGACTTTACTGATTTTAGTAAAACCGCTTTCGTGACTAACGCCATTAAGTTTCGTTTTTGTGGATTATTCGGGAATGTAGTTTACCCTGAGTATTAAGGACTCTTAATCGACTTGAATATTACAGGATTCGTCGGTTTTATTTTGGTGTTTATATGAATCCCGGTTTTCAAAGAAGGCAGGACTGATATCGTCACTACTTTGAAAAAATCTCGTATCTGATGCAGATACTCTAAGTTGAAACGTAGTAACTCTGTATTCATCCCATACATAGTTACGTCATTTTTCTTTCGATTGCTAGAACGAGTTACGAGTTTTTTTTAAAGTAGTGACGATATAGGATATTTTGTCAATGGATGTTAATAAGTGACTAGGTAACACATAATTATACTACTAGTCATGTTGTGAAATAACAATCAGTGTTAAATCGAGATAACTACTTTTTATTTAAACGTTCTGTAAGTGACAAATACATAACCGTCGCTTATGTGCTTTCGTTTTACTCCCGTTCAAGAATAAAGGGACCGAATGTAGGTGCTGTCAGCCTCTCAAAGTGACGCCGAGTAATATAATACCGCTTCATTTTTATCACTTAAAAACGATAAGCACTTTTCTGTTTTCCGTGAAACGCACGCTTTGAGCGCCTACCGTCGTACATTTGTTTTACGAACCGACGAGTTTCTTACAAATTAATTGGACAGGACATGATTGAAAATTATGAGTACCTTTTTTGTATGTTATAAAACTATATTAAGTCAATTAAATAAATTATCAAAATATTATTTTATAAAATTAGAATCCAATTTTAATGTTAATTATGAAATTAAGGAAAACAAAACAAGTATTTACGACACGGTAAAGTTAAAAGCATCTACCGTTTTTTCGATAGCGGACAAATTATTTCAAAGAAAATATATCCAAAATATGCACAACTGCTTATTTTTTGCAGTCAAGAAAAATAAATTGGCTTTTGACGTTTTAAATCCATATGTTTTCTTAGTTTTAACTTACCTACTACACCTCTCCTTAACCCATGGGATTCGACGTGGCAGATTTGAAGCACACACACCCCCGCCTCCGCCTCTAGCGAACAAATACACTCTATATAAATAACGTTTTGTTACCATCGAATTTATATATATGTGTACAAGTACATCAATTTATTATTTGATTTGTTAGACTGTGGGATGTATATGTAAGTATTTATGAACTCAACCGTTCATATAAAAGGCAAGTATATCTATACGAAACCACACAATAAACGTAATGTGTATAAATATAAATCATAATAATAATTTGTTCATAAGCCTTGTGAAGGCCGAGAAGTACAAGTCCAGTATACACTTTGAATTGGCTTACGAGGTAACCGCCATGTAGGAAGTTGATTCGGCGATCATTACTTTTATAATTAGGCATATTGTAAAAAGCCTGTTCTAAGAGCAGTGGCTCTAGTGTAAGTTACTTTTGACGTAAAAAAACATCTCGAACGCGTACTGATAATGTTAGTTATATTATTCTAACCCGATGGTAAAGTAATATTACGTTAAAAACTTACACTCAGGGCTCTGAAATAAATACCTTAAAAATAATGTGTTCGTAACATCTTTCTATGTTCTTGAAAAAAATGTTGATTTTCGGTAAGTACAATGTTAAATAATGATAATGTCTGAACTGATTAATGCTAACGACAGCAGTTTCGGGTCATTACGAATTCCCGCGTTTTACATGAGTGAGAACATAATAAGGTATGGTGTGTTCCAGTTTTACATTATCGTTAGGTTATAATTATGCTTTATTTAAGCACTATTCTTAACTTTTTATGGCACTGTAGTTGATTTCTAAAAACACTTTTTAAATATACTATATATAGTTACACTTCTCATGTACCTAATTTTGAATTTTCATTAATTTTGAATAAATACAAAATGATTACATTTTTTTACTCAATATAATTGATGTCACGTCAATACACCCTTTAATTACATAAAACCTCAAACGTAAAACACCAACTCCATGCAAAAAAAAAAAAAAACACTATAGCGAAACACCAACTACGCAAAACACCAACTTTCATGCGCAATAGATACTTAGTATAAGATATAATATACTAACATGGACGTATGTAAATAAATAACGTAAGGTATGCTAAAATAACAGGTGTTACGTACAGATTGCTACAGGGAGTGTAAGTAAAAAATGTTAGTGTGTAAAATCAAACGAAGCAAAATTTGCATTTTAACCGCTTTTAAAGGTAACTTTAAGATAATTTCACTGCAGTGTCCTGTGTCCCTAAACTGCGTCAAGATAATAACAGTAAATACTAAAACATGAAAATGATAATGTATAAACAAATTTGACTACATGAAATTGCTTGCTTGGTTATGTTTTCTTAGGGACTCATCATACTTGCGACTTACGAGCGAGTTGCAAGCGAGGCGAGGGCGCAGCGAGTTCGCTGAGAGCGCGTAACGAACTCGCCGCAAACGCATAACGATTGAGCACTCGCGAGTGTGCAACAAATTCTCTACGTACTGGAGTGAAAATCGTGGCGAGTGATTTTGGTTTTAGATAGTTAGTTTCTGGTTAATCTTGTCTGATAAGGCTTTCGCCTGTAACCAACTGAACATACGCCATTATTTAAATGATACAGTTATTTTAATAATGGCCTATGTTTTGCTGTGATCGTCTGTGGCTTATAGGTACGTAGGTAATTGGAAAAATAATTTCACATGTCTAATTGTTGTGCCAGTAATCAAGGCTATTGGAAAATCTCCTTAATGAGCTGGCCAGCTCATGACATTTGCCGCATAATAAATCAACCGGACACGATCCGGCAAACGGCCGGAAGCTAATCAGCATGCTATTTGCAATGCATATTTACATATACGTGATTTGTGCCAAATGTTTGTAATATTGGTGTTTCTGATTTCATATTAGGATTGCCAAGCGTTAATAAGCATGGTGGAATAACGTAGGTGTATTTTAATATTACTAGTTCGTAAAGTTTGTTTAAATATGTCCGTGGTTTATGTCAAATGTTTGTAATATCGGTGTTGCTGAGTTTCATATTAGGAGTTCCAAACATATCTGTGCAATAACGGCGTACGTCTAATTAAACCCCTGGTTCGTATAGTTGGTTTCTAGGTTTTTACTTAAACTGACGGTCCATTTCAACGCATTTTGGAGACTATCTGGGGCCATGGCCAACATTCCAATTAATCGTAGAAACGAAATCGAAAGTTTAAAATGATGTACAGACAGCAACACTCTTAACTGTACATCAGTGGACCTTATGTCTTATATAATAAGGTCTGTGTGTTCAGAATGGCAGATTATTAAGAAAGTCACGTCCCCTGCACTTGACGTCCGTGGCTAAACTATTAGTAAGTAGTAAGTATATAAGGAACTGTTTCTACTGATTATAAATATAACCAAATATTAGGTTTTCAATTTCTTAAAGATTACAATATTTTCATGCAAGATGCAAATCAAAATATCTGTAGGAACAGTATATTTATCGAATTCTACGTAAATATATGGTAGAATAGGTAATTATGGATATAATAATTTAAATTCACTGATTTTGTTAAAAAGCGGAGAACAACGTTACATTTTTTTATAATTTTATTTTCGCTTCCTAAATATAACAATAAATATTTGAAGTATTTTATAGTCAGCAGACACTCCACCCTTTTTCTTGGAAATTTATCCTTTATATATACAAAAAAAAAACATTTTCTTCATTTTATTTAGTTCAAAGGAAATTCAACCCAATTAAGGGTATGCCTGAGATATAAATTGCCTTAGTAAATAATTATATGGTGGGCGGATGAAGGGTGAAGACTCAACAAACATTCATTTCTATTTTTATGTTTTGAATTGAATCATATATAAAGATAAAACGCTAAACTGCAACCAGAAACCACCAGAGGTCATACAGGCGCGTACCTTTAAATAGACACGTGCAACATACAGCGATTGCGAACCCGCCTACCAAACGTGGCGATTATGGCATTGACCTCCATGGACATTCATGGACATTGCATTGAACATTCATAGCTGATAGGCAGTATTAGGTAGGTATGAAAATCGCAACTGAAGCAGTATTTCCATCACAAAAAATCAGATTACATAGTTGAGACACTTCATACTAATGATCGTTTCTGTTATTATTCAGTTATAAACTAGATGATTCCCACGGCTTCACCCGCGTGCTTAGAGGACAATGTAACTTATTGAGTCTTCCATAGCTGGGAATGAGATGTTTTCCCGCTGGAAAAATTAGCCTGTGTCACTCTTCATCCCTTTAACTAAATGGCACTTAAAACATCACGTCAATTTGTCGCTCCGTTTTGCCATGAAAACGGACAAACAAACAAACTCACTTTCGCATTTATAATATTAGTATGGATACCTAAATAATCAATATTTCGGGACAATCTTCACAAATCGACCTAGTCCTACGGTAAGCTCAGTAAGGCTTGTTTTGTTGGTACTGGACGACAATATTTACAATACGTATACATATAAATACTTAAATACATAGAAAACACCCATAACTCAAGAACAAATATCTGAGCTCATCACACAAATAAATGCCCTGACTGGGATTTGAACCCAGGACCATCGGCTTCACAGGTATGGTCACTACCCACTAGGCTTGTCAAATTTCGTATTATTTATTATTAGTTTTATACTTTTAAAAGATTATTTTATATTTGATTAATATTTTCTATTTCTCTTTGTTGGAGAAGATGCCTTTGCATTTAGACAAAGAACAGACGTATGCTCGAGGGTATCCTCGGGAGAGATTATATTTATATGTTCAACGAGGTGGCAACATCAGTTGATAAGAAACTTAAGTAAGAAATAATAATTCCATTATTATTGAATACAAGAGTGATAATAATTTTATGTGTGAATAATCACGCCATTATAATAGATAATCTATAAGCATTTACATCTTCTTATTCGACGACGGGGACAACATTATTAGCAACATGAATTATTATTGAATCAATAAGAATAATAAAAAATAATAATAACCTTGTTTGATGAATGGTAAAAAATTAATTGATATCTACGTACAACTGTTCGCCGAATTATTACTTTAATGAAAATGTAGAATAATAGTGCTATTAGTTACTACAAATTATTTAAACGATTAGACAAAATCGATAATAAAGCGCAATGGCCTCTTAAAGGTTTGAAGCAAAATAATATGCTCGTACGCGCTCACTGCTGCCATTTATTTTAGTTAATGATAAAAGCCTTGTTAAAACATAATATCATAAAAACACAATACCGAAATAACTAGAAACATCCTACTTCACGCCTCTCTAAAAACCTAAGCCTCCCAAACCGAAATTGAAATGAGAATCTTTCGGAGAAACTTGGTTATCCCTTCAGCCGGTGTGTTTTACGAAAAATAAACAACTAGGCGGTATAATGTAATAGGGAGTGAAGTTGTTGATAGAAAGAAAATGCGTGGGAGTACGGGATCTGGATATTAAAGGGCATTGCTTAATGAAGGCCATCTAATAAAACAGAGAGAAAAAATAAGATCGATCACCTCGGCTGGAAATGAATCGTATATTTGAGGGGTTACGTGAGCGTTTGAGTAATTGGATCTAAGAGGAAAAATGCCATTTATTTAGTTGCTAAACCTCTATTTATATTTGCATCGATATTTTTATTAAAGATTAACACGTATGACATAACCTAGATGTTTATAGTTAAGTATTGTTGACCTACTATCTGTCTACGAAACAGGACGTCATGGACTTCAAACACCTGACAAAAGACGCGAGTGTTTATCTGCAGAGTGGGACATTTTGATTTTTTTATTTTTTTATTTCTATTCTTAAATTTTGTTAACCAGTGTGCAATACGCCATACGATAAATAAATGGACTCGAATCCTGGTAAAGGCGTTTTCTTGTGTGCTTACAATAAACATTTATTCCTGGGTTACGTACGGTATTTTTATCTGCATTTTTAGTTACACTTATCTAAATACTATATAATTATATGCCGTGTGATGCCGGCTGACAAGAATAGCACCACCCCATCTCCTCCCGCGGGTGTCGTAAGAGGCGACAAAGAGTAAAATCCTACGGACGGGCAGCAGCGTTCGTCGAACCCCAATCTACTGCTACTGCGGTTGCCAACCCACCTGCCAAGCGTGGCGACTATGGCAAATACCCCCAAGATGATACAAGTCATATTTGTGGGAAGCCTATGTCCAGCAGTGGACTGCATACGGCTGAAATGTATGTATGTTGTAACAACTATTTTTTTAAACCTAAAGGAAAAATAAATAAATAATTATTTTAAGCAATTTAAAGTACCACTAGCGCCATCTAGCAGAGCCTGCGGGAGCTGATATGGCTATTCACATAATTATCGATTTTGTCCTTTAGGAAAAATCATTATAATTTTATTTCAAAGAATTATGTAGATTTGGGTTTTTTTTATTAAATAAGTCTGAAGTTGGATTGTGGTGAATTATATACGGTTTGTCGCCTCCCTAGTTCTGTCATCGTTGTGGTCAACCTGCGTTTCAGTTGTCAAATCTGACAGCGTCACCGCTATGGCAAAGGAGAGGTCGTTATTTGCAAAAATGGAGAGAGAAGCCTCCCGTTATATTATAATCTGGTCCCATCGGCCTTTTGAGTGAGTTTATTATCTATCGTTGGTTGTATTTCCATCGAGAAATATAAATAGTAATGGTTGTTGTGATTATTTATTTTCAGTCCCGGCATCTCGTGTCCTGGAATGACCCGGTAGCCCTATTTTACGACGACTTATTAGGCCCCGACGCATTGACATGCAATCAGTATAAGATGAGAGGGATTCTTTTCTGCGTCGGGTAAGTACGACAGTTGTTTGTGGCTAGCCTTCTACTCCGCCGCCGGCATGCCCAAGCCGCAGCTTATAAGTTGTCTTTCGTTTGCGGGGCCTACTTTAAAACCCGATTTACCAGCCTGCTTATGGATTCGGATTCGCTGTTGTCTGGCACCGCGCTGTCGCGCCTTACGGTCGGTGCATCGTCTGCAGGTGGTAGCCGTCAGAGGTTCTGAGGACAGGCCTTCCCCAGAAGCTGCTGAGCCGGTCCCCTTCGGCCTCAGGTCACCGGAGTGAGGTCAGACGTATTGTACCTATCTTATTTTTTTTATTTCTCTCAGAGTTGTCCCGGAGTGAGGTCAGACATATTGTACCTATCTTATTTTTATACTTTTCTCAGAGTTGTCTGAGATGGCGTCCTTACGGTAAATTTAGTTATTGACGTGGCAGTGGTAACAAGCACTAGGAGACAAGTTAGTTAGCCCACCGAGTCTCTCCCTTATGGCTTCATTAAAGCCCTTAATTTATATTAATTTAAGCTCTCGAGCTAATCGGCACTATTTTTTTATTTTTCTTGAATAAACCCTTTATAATATATTTCTTGTTTTCTTCCATACATATATTTACCCTCTAGGGCCCTCACCCCCCTAAGAGCAAACTTATATGTAACAATGTATATAATATATGGATAAATACTTACCGGTATCTATGTACAGTCAGCAGAAAAATATGCTAAGCGAGCGATGTATTCAAAATGAGCTTGATACGACTTGTTGTTAAATAACAGCGCGTCAAGATTATTCTGTACACCTGACCCTCTTAGCAATTTCTTCTGCTTAAGTAACCAGGTATAAAATATTTGTCGGCGCCTATTAATTATAACACAACTCGTTTTATGCATGCACAAATTCTCCTAGAACTATGTCTATGAGAATTTGTGTAAGATTGTCCCAGAGTATTTATTTATCTATTGTGTTATTTACGAAATCATTGAACAAGGAGCCTTTATAAAATATAAATTGAATACAAAAATATTTCCAATGAGACGTAGACATCAGATTCAATTCGCGCGACTATCCTAACACGAGAATAAGATCCCCCGATTCCCACATATCACGGATTCACTCGCTTCTCCTTAATCCGAAAACACCCGAAAAGGCATACTGGAGAGGATTGTTCCAATATCGACACGGAGCGTATGAATTATTTATATGTTTCGCGACTATCTAGGCTTGAACAGAGTACTCAGGGGCGTGCCTCGCCTACAAGCCGAGATAAGAATATCTAGAAACTATTCAAATGAGTCTTGCATTAAATATGAATGCAGGTTCGCTTACCTGCCGCAGAATGATTGAGCCTTGCAAACCCTTCGATGTTATTTGCGGATTGATATCCTATATAAATTTATTGTTAAGACTTCCCAACGAAATTGTTTAGGGAATATGATAGAGATGTGGTTTCTTGCCACATCGTATTCTTTATTGGTTTCTGGTATATTTTCGCCTTTTGGATAGTTAGTTATAAAGCCAATGGAGGAAACAATAGTATTTACCAGACGTAGCGACACCTATGTTCTCAATTTGATAACAGTGGTCTATTACTTTGGCATATTCTAGTTTAGTGTTATTTTTATGTTTATTCGATGAATTTCATTGTATGTTTAAAGTTTTAAACATGTGACCTTAAAATAGACAAAGAAAATTAAAGTTTTTTAAATTACAAAATGTTTCAAAAAATATGATAAACTAACCAACTACAGAGAAAACGTAACTACATAGAAAGTAACAAAAAAAAATATATTTCATATATATTGATTTAAGTAAATATGCGGTTTTAATTTTTCTTGATCCTCGATTATGATATTAAAAGTTATAAATATTTGATACGAAACGAATATGAATGTTAAATGAACCATGTAAGACACGAAGTTGCCTTAGCTATAGGCTAGGGCTTAGCTATAGGCTATAGGCTAACAAAACCCTAAAATTAAATTCAGTGGCTGAAAATTGCAAATATTACAACGCCAAACTGTACTTTTTGCAATCCAGTTTACATTGAAGACTATTTTAATTAAAAGTACATCAGTAGACATACTTATTTTATTTTCATACAACATTTTGCCAAAACTCGCTGCAAATTTTTGCACGGGAAACGTATAATTGAATTGTAAAATTGAATTTCCTAAGGCTTGAAAATGTAGAAACCCGAGACTTAAATCCTTTAAAAGCGTTAGCGGTACTGTAGCCCTAACTTTAGATAAATACTATTGGCATGTATTTAACTAAGTACTTAAAACTTACTGGAAATAAAATAAACATCAGTTACAAAGGAATTGTTTTGAGCAAATGAAATGTAAAAACAAATGAAGTGACAACACATGGTTTGCGGTAGAAAATAAAGCTGTTGTGTAATTTATAACTTAACACTCGAAACTACAATTGGGTATACAGATTTCAGTTCAGCTGCATGTAGTAAATATTTTTTCAACTGCATATTACATACATACATACATACATTTCAACCGTATGCAGTCCACTGCTGGACTTGGGGGGTAATTGCCATATGCCGCCATGCCGCTTGGCGGGCGGGTTGGCCACCGCAGTAGCTGTAGATTGGGTTTCGACGGACGCTGCTGCCCATTCGTAGGATTTGTCCCATTGACGCCTCTTACGACACCCGCGGGAGGCGATGCGGTGGTGCTATTCTAGTCCGCCGGCATCACACGACATACTGCATATTATTACCTACCATAATTTATTTATTTTATTAGTGTTAAAAGTAACGCTCATTGTGTCATAAGAATAATTATAATTTCTGTATGTACAGTCTAGTAAAGTTAAGGTTACGCAAGAAACTAAATTATAAATTATCATACCGAAAATGAATATATCGAATTATCAAAGTTGCATTCTAATGTCGTATTTAAAAACAATAATATTTACACTTCTCTTGAATAGGAGAATTGGTAAAAGTTTCAGTATTTTGGTTCTGGCATGTTCCCATTAGTTCGGTATGACGTAAACCGGACCGTCGGGAAGTGTTATATATTATGTAGTACAATTAATGATGTGCAAACAACTTTCATTATAATGATCGCAACCACACGCGAGGGGTTCGGGATGTCTTAAAACTCAGTTTAATATAATTATGGAAATGGTCTGTCTTTTCGATGTATTATTTGGCTGCATGCTTAGCGTACTATTTGAGTCGTTTTAATTCTCAGCAATCTGGTTTGACGTTATAAGCGAACAAATGGAAACAGTAGTAGTAGTTTGGCCCGGACTAATCAATCGAACTACTGAAAGTCTTGAAAAAATACTAACCAAAAACAGTGTGGTTTTAAGTACCATCAGCAGGAAATGTAGCGATGTGGCCGAGGTATTTGAAGTGAGCCGGGTATGTCCTTAAACTATGTCTAACAATGAGATGTAGGGCACAACGATGACCATCACACTTGAATCTGGGACAGCCCAACTGGGGAAGTACCTCCTCCTTACCGAAGACCACAGCTATAATAGCACTGCTAGGTACCTTTCAGGTATGTAGTGTTGTGTTCCTGATGGTGAGTAAGGTTCCCAGAGCTCCAACTCCCCTTAAAGGCCGGCAACGCGCTTGTGACTCCCCTGGTGTTGCGGGTACCCATGGGCGACTGTAATTGCTCAGACAATCCGTCTGCTCGTTTGCCGCCTATATCATAAAAAAAAGTGAGTTTCACATGATTTTATTCTTAATGCCCTACAACGATATATGTTAACCACGTCCACCAGTAAGAGACATTTAATTTGTTAGTCGTTACTTAAAACAGGCTACCTACTGTCTTATCTACTTCCTGTTATTTTATATTGCACAGTTAATGTATGTTAAAAAAAAAAATGAATAAAAGGACCCAAGTTTCGTTTTTTTATCGAGTATATTTTTAACAATCGTATTTCGGGTTCTACCAGTAAATATTTTAACTTGCATATAATCAAAAATAAACGTATATCTGAAAATAAGTAATTTTCTTTTTCCCATTCGTATACGGTGGAGCGTTTGAAAAAATGCAATATTCTGCAATTTATTAGGGAAGAGGAGTTCATACGCTCTTGTCATTTTGAACGCTTGGCCCGCTTAGTTACTTCTGCTGCAGATTATACGTACTCGTATGCGCAATCATTATGTGTTCTTTAATCAGATAATACTGAAGTTAAAAGAAAGTGAACACGTAAAACTCAAATGTTACAAAATTATGGTGCGGGTGATGTATGTCTTAATCTGCTAGCAAAGAAAAGAAATAGCATAGCGAATGGATCATTAAATGTTTTATTATAAGGTATATAATATGAGTAAGAGTAACTTATTACTAAGCTACATTTATTGGTATTTAAGTAAAATATGTGTAGACAAAACTATTATAATATGTGCATACATACTTGTGCTAGTAAATAGGTATGAAACGAATGTTGGATTTAATTTCGTAAATATTACTACAAATACACTTATTGTTATGAATTATTCCCATATCTCGACATACAACCGCTATTTATGAACCGTATCCTTACTTCCGTAGCTGACGAGGTTAACAGAGTAAGTGTTTTCCTATAAATAATAAAAGTAAAGTAATTGAATATGTACCTTTCATCTCAAGTTCTCGACTCGCAGGACCTCTCAAAGAAATGTACAATATATACTAAGCTCATTGGTCAAACTGGAAAGAAAAGACTAAGCTACGTCTAGCTCAGGAATAAACATCGTAAACAAAATACATGTTTTCTTTTGTATCCACGCCAGAAACCTTTTAAGCTGTTCCTGCAGCCGGCATAACAAATTGATTTTTGCTTCCGAGAGAGTACTTTATGCCGTGGCGTTTAGAACGGGTTAAAAACGAGAACATTTTACGGGCAATGGTTATTTATTTTTAGGTGCACAATAGATAGTTTAAACTACTAAAAACACATTATATCGCTTACCTATCTACCATCTAGGGACTTCCACTGCTGGATCTATGTCCACAGGCGGTGATATCTGAACATGTGAGTTCAATGCTATAAGCGCCATGCTTGGCAGGTGGGTTGGCGATCGCTATTCTTCACCTCTCTGAAGAGACGATGTTGCCTGTCCTCCGGTGTTTTCTGGTTTTAGAGACAATACTTGTATTATATTACATCCCGGCGTTTTTTCGTGGTCAACGGGATCAACACTGTTAGTTTTATATTTTCGATCACCAATAGTCAGTATTACCAGCCAACCCGCATGGCTTGGGAAAAAGCTATTTAATAGAAAATTGTTATTGTTTTTATAACTGAATATATTTTAGATTATTTGTATTTAAACCGAAACATGCTGCAACCAAAACTTAAGCTATTTGGCAATATTGATGCCGGAAGCTTGTGTAGCGCGCCGCTGAAGTACCTAAATTAAGGAACATGTTTATTGTCCTGTTCTCGACTTGAATACATGGAATATTAAATTAATTCAGAACATATTTCTAGTAATGTATTTTTAGTCCGCAGTCCGCTACTTTATTAGTCGTGTTGACTATCTGTTTGTATATCCAGCTGTGGACGCCTGTGACTCCCGAAGTTTATAGAATTTTCTGCGTGGATAGAGGTTTTTACTTACGGCCGGCTTTGGCTGAATCCGCGTCAATTTGGTCCCTTAGACGTTGAACCCCTTGCTCTGAGATTGTTGTAAGAATAGGCTTACCATTAGTTCAACAGTGGACGTCCGTAGCTGGCAGTTAGATAGGTATCCTACTTGTATAAATTTCATTAAGTACAAATATCACCACACAAAGCTATTGATACAGTACAGCATATTCAATACACGTCTGGCATCAATTAACGCTCCGATGATCCGCACACAACACGAATAATCCCAAACATCGATTGTTCTCGCGTCCGTGTCAAATGCTGCAAGTCGACTGCGGAATTGGTTGCACTGCATCGCTTTACAGCCACTTGGTTGGAGTGTAATGTGTATTCCCGATTGTTTCAAGTGTAACTGCTGCTGTAATGTTACTGTATTGTATGTTACCTTTGCCGCATTAATATGTTTTTTTTTGGACTCACTGTTGAGCAAAACGATTTGTGTTCACTAAAAGGTCAGTGATCTTTGAATGTGAACTTTTGTATTCGTGAGTCAAACTAATTATTTATGGACATCACGACTTCACTCACGTTTGTTTAATCACTCGGGAAACATGTTTCGAAGAGTTTTGCCGCGTCCGTGTAGCTACGTCACGAATTACCGTGCACGGGGCCTTCTTTTCGCTCTCGATGTCTCAACTCAGTGATCAACTCAACTCAAGTATCTATTTGCATACAAATACCTAAAACATTATTTAAGTTAATTCAAGGTTAATATAAGTTCATATTCGTAATTCGTTCCAAGAGTTTCCACTCAAGGTTAAGATAAATTAAGATAAGTGAGCATCAATAAGGATATCTCATTTCATTCATTACGACTGGGATCAAAGAAAACCGAGATCTTGCAAGCAGCTTCATAATTAATCGTTTAGATTTGATAGGCTGAATTAAGCCTGTTTATAAATGCCAACGTTTCCAGTAACGAAATTTTAAGTTGCAGAAGAAATTATTAAATCTGTCTGAAAATGTTTATTACGCTGCTCCAAGTATATGTATTTTCAAGATACGCAGTTTCAACATTTCTGTTTATTTTACTACCGTTTTTAAATTAATTAATCCTGGTACCTACCGTTTTGTAAACAGCTTAAACAAAATTAAAATCACAAATGGTAACAAGCATTCAAATGAGACCTTAGCAACCATGTAGAGTACAGCTAACCAGAGCCCTGTACCCTTACCATGAGTTGTGACATAGAAGTTTTCGATAACGAGTATCGAGTTTACTATCTGTGCATCTCGCTTGTACTATTTTAGTGCGAACGAGATGCACAGATAGTAAACTCGATACTCGTGTGAGTGTAAGTTTTTAACGTAACTTTACCATCGCGTTAGTGTTTCCCAAATAAATAATATAATCACTTGTCTTACGCGTTCGTATAAAAATATGCCGTGTGATGCCGGCTGACTAGAATAGCATCACTCCATCTCCTCCCGCGGGTGTCGTAAGAAGCGACAAAGTGAAAAAAAAAAAAAAATAAATAAATAAAAAAAAATATTTCGGGACAATCTTACACAAATCGACCTAGTCCTACGGTAAGCTCAGAAAGGCTTGTGTTGTAAGTACTATACGACGATATATATAATAGATAGATACATATAAATACTTAAATACATAGAAAACACCCATGACTCAGGAACAAATAACTGTGCTCATCACACAAATAAATGCCCTGACTGGGAATCGAACCCAGGACCTTCGGCTTCATAGGCAGGGTCACTACCCACTAGGCCAGATCGGTCGTCAAGTGGTCGTATAGCAGTGGTGGACTGCATACGGCTGAAATGTGAAAGTGTTACGCGTTCGTAAAGTTTTTTTACGTCAAAAGAAACTTACACTAAAGCGTCAGCTTTGAAATTTAAAGCGTTATTTATACGCCCGTCAAACATACCATGATTATATTTGATTGTTTCCATGAATCAATTTGCATTTGCCTGTGTAGAAGTAGTAAATAAATTAGTTAATTTAGCGCTTAATTTAGGCCTAACTAGTTGGAAATTTGAAATATTATTTACATTTTGTAGTTGGCTACGTAAACGATTATAAAATAATTATTTATATTTCAACTAGTAAATAATAGGACAGTTATTGGTTTTTGGCAAATACGAAAAGCAATAAATTATTTTTATAATTTGCAATGATACTATTTGGGTAATTCTTTGAGGCGTAAGATAAATGTTACAGAAATAAAAACACACATTTTGATGTGGTCTGTTTAATTTTGAACATAAGGATATGTACCGATATGATGCTTTATATTATAAGAGATTGATAAAGTTTATTTTGGTTAAAAAATGCAAAAATCCAATTTTAACGGTAACAAAAATGAGCACCGAGACCACGAAAAAGATAATTTTGTTTATTTCAAAATCTTATAATTGTACTATTTGAATGAAAATCCGATTATAATGAGAAAACGAATAAGTTTTATTTAATGAATCAGGTATCAACAATAATTGGTAAATTTACCAATATTCTTAGAACTCTGTTCTGCTTAGTTATAGGTATTTAGTTTATAATTTTAAGTTTTATTCCTGTTATGTCAAGTTTTTTTGTATATGTCACATAAAATGTAAACACCAAACTTTCGTGAGATGCACACACACACACACACATTTCAGCCGTAAATCATCCACTGCTGGACATAGGTCTCCCCCAAATATAACTTGTATTATCTTGAGAGGTAGATGCCATAGTCGCCACGCTTGGCAGGCGGGTTGGCGACCGCAGTAGCTGTAGATTGGGCTGCGACGGACGCTGCTGCCCGTCCGTCGGTTTTTCCCTTTGTCGCCTCTTACGACACCCGTGGGAGGAGATGGAGTGGTGCTATTCTAGTCAGCCGGCACCACACGGCGTCGTGAGATGCAACCATATTAATTGAATAGTAGCGGGTCACTCTCAATTAATAAGCCGATATGTCTCACGAAAGTTTAAATACAAAAAGCCGAATATTGCTCGACATGTTGCGCTCCGTAACGATATAATTATGAGCCGTTCGTGTGGGCTGACCGTCGAAGACATAAGTTTTTATTTTTATATATCAATATTTAAGTGAACATATTAAAATTATATAATGATTTTCATAAACAAGATCAGTTTGCATATAAACAACTTCACTAAAATTACACAAATGTAGAAATTTATTCAAGAAAAAAAAAAAACATAACTATTCAAATAGCCCACCCCGCGTCACTCCAGGTAACTAAAGGTACCCATTACACTGAAAAGGTAATAATTATTGATTGTCATAAAGCCATCGTTTGGCATAATAATCAATTGTCATAATGCGTTTTATTTCTGAACATGTTACTTTTCGTGAATATTATAAAACAAACCTAACCGAACCTAAAATATTAAACAGTATTTATACCTTAAAACTCCAGATAATTCCAACAGTTTTGGAAAAAAATGGATTATGCCATAATTATGATGGATTTATGGTTAATGATGAATTATGACAATCAAAATTATGCGACCCAACACGCACCCGTTATAAGTGCTATGAACTATTGCAACTTTCTCTTTTAGAGTTTTAAATAAGAATTAAATATGTGTTTTGAAATAATCTGTTATAAAACCTGTACACAAATTATAATTTAAATGTGTGAAGTGTACCTTGTTAATATTCATATACAGCACATAAACCCTACGATCTGGTTATACCAAGCAGTAGGTAAGTATGAGCTTAAGGGAGACAATAGTTCATAGAAACTTGTACATCACATTGTCGGGTCTATATGTGACATTATCTAGCAAAAGGGACCTTATTGTCGATGTCGCTTACGTCGAACCGCGTTGCGTTTGTATTGCGGCACCGTGAACAACAGCGTAAGCGCCATCGACAATAAGGTCCCCTTTTGCTAGATATTGTCACATATACTTAGACAATAGGACCGCATAACTACATGTGAGGTTAATTATTTTAGAGTGCCTTTTACATAAATTTATCTATTAAATATGCATAGTAGGGTTTAAAAGTGCATGGACAAATTTTAAATGAAATCATTTATAAATTGCAATGTGCGAAATCCATTTTCATCGTGAAAATTCTGAATTCGTGAATCCTTTCGAACATCATTGAAGAGTCCATAAATTATTGTACTAATTGATAAATATTTACACTGATTAAATGCAATACTTTATATCCAAGTCAGATAAAATTGATATATTTTTTTTTTTTTTAAACAGTATAGTACCTACATACTCGTACAGTACAATAGTAAACATAGTTTTAATTTAGTTTTATATACCGGGTGTGGCCTGTAATAGGAGCAATATATTAAAACATACACTCCACTCCTCAAAGTGAATAATATTTGTTCAGCGACTTTATCTATGCTTGCTTGTATTTTAGTTTTTAGTTACTTCTAATGTTGTAAGGAGACGCAATGTACTGCGACATTTGTCATGATTGTAAGGTGACAGGCGATGCCAAGTAGAATGATATTAACAAATTAGTTCGAATTGATAACCTCCTCCTTTTTTTGTAGTCGGTTAAAAAAGGAGGGGGTTATCAATTCGGTTGTATGTTGTTTTTTTTATTGATCAATTGGTGTGATGATGAATTTGATATATGTATTATATGTTATATTTGATAAGCCTATAGAGTGTCCCACTACTGGGCAAAGGCCTCCTCTCTTGATTTCCACTCTTCCCTATCATGCAATATCTAATATTATAAATGCCAAAGTGTGTCTGTTTGTTTGTCCGTATTTCACGGCAAAACGGAGAGACGAATTGACATGATTTTTTAAGTGGACGTACTTGAAGGGACAAAGCGTGACATTGGCTACTTTTTCCAGTAGAAAAACATCTCATTCCCATGGGAAGACTCAATAAGTTACATTTTCCTCAAACCATGCGGACAAAGCCGCGGGCATCATCTAATAATATAATATTGACCCATATTAGAATACAAATTTTAAGTATAAAGCTTGTCTTAGCATTGGTGACCTAGTAGAAAGATCTACGACTTCCGAGATTTTTTTTTAAAACAGAACTTACAGGCAAATCATTTTCCGGTGTCATACAACATAGGAAGGAAACTTAAACTATTAAGGACTAATATTTATACTCTCTGAGTAATTTGATAGATAGATAGCTTCTTAAAAAAGTATCTACGTCAAATCAAAAGAAATGTTTGCCAAACGAAACCCAGGGTGCATTAACCCTTTGAACGCCAAGAACCACTAAAGTGGTCGCGTGCCGTCGAGCTTGCCAGTCCACCAACCTTTATTGTGGCTATGGCGGACGCTGTCAAAGCAATTGTCCTGCTGACAGATAAGGTTTATATTTGTTCTTCACTAGTCGATACGTTGGCGTACACGACGCATTTTGATGCGAGAGAAAAAGCGTTCAAAAGGTTAAGCCTAGGAAAACTTTGACAAAACTAATATTGTCTTCGGTTGCCGCGATAATTACTCATAAAATAAAACAACTAAAACGGATTAAATCGCGTATACTAATTTAAACTTCATCCCTATTAATTTTTTGACAATACTGTTAAATATTTAGCGAAGTTCATTCATACTATTCTATGTAAATAAGTAGAAACAACGACCAACATTTACAAAACAGCATTTTAATTTTAACGCACAACCATACTGTACTCATATATAACGCATAATGTCAATATATTATATTTTCATATAAGTATTGTTACATTGGTGGAAACTTGGCTGACCTATGGTCTACCTAAATGTATTAACCTTGTGTAAGATTGTTGTTCTTTGTTTTCCTTAATAAATAAAATAAAAATATCAAACTAAAGCAATTCCATAGATAAAGTATAATTTATTATAATTAGGTATATGTATAAAAAAAAATAGAAAAAATTGACTTCAAGCGGGACTCGAACCAACAACCACTGGATCACTCCGAGTACTCGGATAGCACAATTGGAAGTGCACTGGGCTAGTGATCCAGTGGATGTGGGTTCGAGTCCCGCTTCGAGTCAAATTTTTCTATTTTTCTTTCGATTTAAATATCGACGATATTCGTTAGCAGACGTTTCTGCATAATAAAAAAATAATATATGTATAAAGTTTTATCTTACCGATTGTAAAACCCTTCAACTAGACATGAATAAATACTGTATTGTGCAATAATTATACCTAGATATTTTTCTAGCACGAACGATTTCTTGTAAGTGATTGACAAAATAAAAACATCGACAGTCCTGTTATCGATAAGTACCCCTTCAATTTCCATACAGGTAATACAAAGACAAATATGGGGTAATAGGGTTAAAAATAACTAACAATAATAAAAGTCAATATATATTTAAATACCTACTTCAGAAAACAATTTGGAACTATTAATTGCAAATTATAAACGTAAATTGGATCAAAAGTATACGGATTACGTTTAATTTGTTCAAGATCGGTGACACGCGGCGTCTAGGTAGGTAGCCGATATAAGACTGTGTGTACATCTTGAAGTTGAAGTAGTATGTACTTATCGATAGCAGGATTGTCGATATTTTTATTGTGGCAAGCACAAAACAAATGCCGTTCCTGCTAGAAAAATATCTAGGTATAGCAATAATATACCTTGTAATGAATAAAAATATTTTCTTCTTCACAGGTAAACCCCGATGAAAACCGATTACCCGTCGTATCACATTCGTCTCCATGTGAGTAAATCGTTTCATTTTTCACTCTAATACGGATTACCTACTCAATCTGACCTGGCACGGCGCGAATACAATTTATACGTGAAGGCGTATGCGTGGCAAGTCAATCGTATATCGTATCTTTCGATATCATACAGCTCAAACCCGCAGCGACGTATGTCTGTAAATGTCTTAGTTATTCAAAGTGTTATCAATTTCTAAAGCTGACGGCCCTAGGTTTAAATCTCGGTAAAGCCGTTTGTACGCGGTGTGATACGCACACATATTTGTTCCTGAGTCATGTGTGTTTTCTATGTATTTAAGAATTAGTATATTATACAATATAGTTGGCTGGATACGTACAACATAAGCCTTCCTGAGTTTACCGCGAGGCTCAATCAATTTGTGTAAGTATGTCCTATAAAAAAATTTAAGCACTTTCTACTAGACTACTACTAACCTACTCTAATTCTGATTAGGCGTTTGATACACGATTTAAAGTCAGTTTTGGCAATATGATTTACACAGTGAATAGCTAAATCAACTGTTTTTTACTCGTTGTCATGGTATCCTGGATTACTTTGTACAAGCAGCAGCAGAAGTTGCTAAGCAAGCCAGGTGATCAGAATGTTGGCACACTCTTATTCCCTAAACAATAAAGTTGTGTCAAGCTCGTATCGAACACCTCGCCCGCTTATATGTAGATATTTAAATAGGACAATCGTCTATACTAATATTATAAATGCGAAAGTGTCTGTTTATTTGTCCGTCTTTCACGGCAAAACTTTACCGACGAATTGAAGTGATTTTTTACGTGATAGTTGAAGGCATGGAGAGTAAAATAGGCTACTTTTATCAACAGGAAAACATCTCATTCCCACGGGAAGACTCAATATGTTACATTTTCCTCTAACCATGCGTGCGAAGCCGCGGGCATCATCGAGTTTATTATAATTAGATGAATAAATCAACAAATAAGTAACTACGCTCCAAATTGATACTGCTGTTGATTAATGACACAAAAAATAAAATATTCTTTACTCGAACATAAAATTACGAGTAGTATATTGATGAATGAAATTGGGTCACGGGTGCTTTTCGGTTGATACAAGTAAACATCATTTAATGGAAATGTGAAAACGTTACTATTAGTATATTTAACTGACTTAAATTGTTGTTTTAGTCAAATATTAGTCGAATCTTGAAAACTTTGAAGTTTATTAACTTTTTTTTTTTCAAAGACGAATAGAAATATTGTCAGCTCGTAATAATAGGGTAGGGAAATGTTGCGTGCGCTTAAACGAGGTGCGCCTTTAGTAGATTTTCGTATAATGTTGCCGGCTTTACTAACGACAAAATAATTAGTTTATGATTGCAATTAAAGGACAGGGCAGAGATTCACTTATAAAATAGCTCCTTTAGAGCTCCTTAGAGCCCTATTAAGTCTTAAGGATCTTTATAATACTGATATAAAACTATGCATTTGTTTATTGACTTAACTACATGTAAATACTGAATAGCAGTGGAGGTTACACACGATTTTTTAAGCTAACAGGGTTATTCACATCACAACTTAACACGGTATAGTTACCATATATGTGTTTATTTTAAGTGGAGTCAATTTTTAAAAAGAAGCCCTTTTTTATCAATTGCCATTCAACGCAACGTAGCCCGTACACTTTAATAAAAAGTACTTTTTTTCAGACTTTTCGGAAACCGGGGAGAAAGGGGCACTTGTAAGTATCAAGTCTTATTATTTTATTTATTTTATGTTATTTAATGAAACTGTTTTTCCGTCACTAAAACATGGCGTTCCGAACGTTAAGGGGGACACTAAACGGATATTGCCCCTGTCCATATGCACAAAGAGACAGCACCCGCCATGGTGTAAGAACTATTGAGATTTTATGGGATCTAAGATTTACTAAGCCATTTGTGTAAACAAGTATGGACTAGTTACTGGGCTATTGAATAAAATAACTGGAGGTTTACCTAATGTAATGGTACACAATTCAATTACTTATTATATCGTATTAATAGTTCTGATATCTAACACAAGCATGATATTATTTTTTATACTATGTCGGTGGCAAACAAGTATACGATTAGCCTGACGGTATGCAGTTACCGCAGCATATGGACCTCTGCAACTCCAGAGGTGTTACATGCCGGTTGCGAACTCTTTAATAATAATGTTTATTATGAATATAAATATTTTCATACTTTACATTATGCGACGTTTAGACTCTATAATAATCATTATATATTTTGTTAGTACAACGCCGTTTATCTATATAATCGTCATTTGTAGGACCTAACGTACTTATGTGACCGTTACACTGGATTCCTAGAAATATACTTGTTACGTTAATTGAAAAGGTATGTCAAACGCTTTCCGGGAATCGGCGGACATTTGAGTAGTTTCCCAAATAATATCATAAATAAACTATATGAATGAAATGAACAAATCCGGAATCAATTCTATTTTAGTCTTGACGAAGTTGTAATAATATATTCCCGAGTTCTTTTTTTACAGCATAATATTTCTAATCACGCTATGTTTAGTTTTATAAGTTTAATTAAAATTTCAAATAATTATTAGTATTGTGTCATCAAATTATTGAAATAATAACGATATTATTTATTTTTTTATTAAGGTAGGGTAAAGTAAATATAATTATGCATAGTATGTAAGTTTTTTTTTGTGATAATAAAAGTAAAATATATAAATATATATATCGGAGCTGTTGAGGTGGTCACAAATATGAACGTGAATTTTATCGTCTTAACAATGGTGGCGTTGTCCAGATATTTGTGACCACCTCCACATCTCCTATATATCTGATGGCGACTGTAATCCGGGTACTTAATCTGTAGTCGACATTACTACTTTGTATTATTACGTTATAGAGTATGATTTCATTTCTGTCCAGATACCGCTGTCCGGCCAATGCAAGTGTACAGTGAACGACTTATCGCGGCTTCTATCTACAGTACCAGGCCTTAAGGGCGCCCCGGGGCCCCAAGGGCCAACAGGCGCCGATGGCACTACTGGAGCGCCAGGCAAAACGGTAAAACTATTTTCGTAACTATAATATTTGTTAACAGAAATAAACTTTTAAAAACATCCGTGTACTTATTCCCAATTTAAAATGACAGGGACAAATGGGTGACCCGGGTCCCCCTGGGCCAGTAGGGCCAAAAGGAGATAGAGGGGAGAGAGGAGAAACTGGCTCGACCGGACCCGAAGGCCAGCCAGGGCCAAAAGGGGAGGCAGGCGTAGATGGAGCCCCCGGTCCACAAGGCCCTGCTGGACCTCCCGGCCCTCCAGCAGCTATCATGGTAACATAAATAGTTACATGTAATAAAAGCTTAATTTATTACACAGAGGAGCAAAATTGTTTACTTGAACTGATCAAGGGTTTTAAAGTGTATCAGAGAAATAAATGCATGAGAGGCAAACTAACTTTGCTGCTTAGTGTTGAAAATTGGAAAGTATGTATTTATACCTTCTTCTATATTTATCGTTCGAAACCATCGTTTTCAAGTCTGAATAAAAATTAATTGCATCAAGTTACTTTGCAATCTTGCATATTTTATCAAAAATAGTTTTGTTCTTATTTTAACTTTGTCTCCTTTCCAAGTGGGTATACTTAAACCATTAAAAATAACGTTTCTAATTGTATGATGTATCAATTCATATCGCAGTCACAATTATAAAACAAATTAGCCTCTCTCTACAATCATTTTGGTCCTCATTTCTCAGGAATCAACTGGATTAACTGTAACTGGCCTGCAGACCGAAAGAGGCCCTATGGGTCCCCCTGGTCCCCAGGGTGACCGAGGCTATCCGGGTAACAAAGGGGAAAGGGGATTACATGGATCTAAGGGTGACAAAGGAGAACGGGTAAGTGTACTTGTATGGATTACAAATTATGATGAAAGTAATTTTTCAACACGTTTATTAGATATACGATGAATGTGATAGGATGTATTAATTGTCTTTTTATAATTAATTAATACTTTAACGATAAGTGTTTTAATCGAGACACGGCACCAGGAGACTCATTTAGAATAGAAAAAGTGTTGTACCGTTTTGATAATTATCTTTGCATGTTCTTATAGCATTGATAAATACTAGATGAAAGTCCCATCTAGATACACTGAAGTATGTGTATTTTTATTCACTTAATCGAATTAATCAAAAAAAGGTATTCCCATTCATTAAACCAAAACACAGTGGTAGGGATATTTAAGCAGATTATGCCAAAAACTTTTAACAATTACTTTAATTATTAAAAATCAGTAAAATAATAAAAATAACCAAAATTTGTTTATCAAATTCAGGTTCATGTAACGTAAATAATGTAAATGTGTAAATTAATATAACCAGCTTTTCGGCCCCGGATTCCATGTAACTAATGAAGGCACAATTATGAAAAGTTTTTTTATTTCTATGTTGACTAATGTATAAACACGTATGTCACACAAAGGAACACTATCGTTGTACTTGTGTTATATTTAGTATCATTTATCTAAATACCCGAGTGTTTGGAATACAATGCAAACTAAAAATACTCGTTGCTATACGAAAGTTGTAACAGTCAACGAGTATGTCGATATAGAAAATAAGATTAACCGGTCCTTCATAAAACACTTTGTCACAAGCGTACCTAAGAAATCAAAATAAAATCTCTTACGACCCTCACTAATTTAGTAGGTACGCGTAGAATAAATTCGGGGCTAACGCAATAAGCGCCGGCTTGACCCTCGTAACAGGACGTTATGTTACTTCAACCCGTGAGCTTATAACTGTGTTACTAGGGTTATGTGGGGCTAAGGGGCCCACATGGCGCGAAAGGCGAGCGCGGACAGGCCGGCCGCGACGGCTCGCCCGGACTACCTGGCCCCCACGGCCGTCCAGCTGAAAAAGGCGAGAAAGGTAACAAACTAACTCAACCATCAAATTTTATGTTACACTATGACCCTTATTTATGCGCGGGGAACTCGTTTGCAAGATTTTAGGGCTATATTGCAACGATTTGGAAAATCTTTATTTTTTACGCCGGACCTTTTGAAGTGTCAAACGTGCAGGTTGCTCGTTTTTTATTGCTCCGACGTAACTTTTGCTCTTTATTCTACGGAGACATTTTATATTTCTGCAAGTGACGTTATTTTCTCAAATGAGTTTTGTTATTCCATTGTGAAACAAGTTCCATCGCTGTTTGACATAGTTTACAGGTCGTATTTTTATTCAATTTGTCACACTACCCAGTTTTATTCTTTTTTCCTCTTTGTTTAGGCGTTTATTTTGTTTTATATACTATTTATACTTTTTATATATGTCATTTGAAATGTTCCTTATCAGCTTCTTAACCCCTGCACCTACTTCGAAACCAAATAAGATGAATAAAGTCTATAAAATAAGAACATAATATATATACGTCGCTTTGTAAAGTCGATTTCATATTAGTTGTCACAAACCATTTTTTTTTTACATATTCATGAATTTTGCATTTCACATACCCATTTGGTTAAATCTTGTTTAAATATATATATAATAATTTATTATTGTGCAGGTGCTCATGGATCGCCAGGCCCCCCGGGCCCCCCTGGGACTGCCATTGGCGACAATTCAATAACAACGGATACCGCAAGCAGTAGTAAGTAGCCTATTTTAACACTCGCAATACAAGAAATATGACAATTATATTATATATGTTATTTTGGAACCAAAGAAATTCTACGTACAACATTTTGTATGTGAAATTTCTTTTGTTCTAAAATCGAACGATATTTGCTTTTGAACAAAAATTGCAGCTCTGTCCCACTTTCAAAAGTTTAATATTCCATTGATGTAGTTGGTACTACAGACAGCCTAAACAAGGCCTAAATGCCTCATAAAAATGAATTGTGTTTTAGTCCAACAGGTTTCCCCAATTAACATTTTTTGGATATAAAACTAAACCTTGGTTTGAATAATTAGTACATGAATCATTAATTTAAAAATACTGATTTTATCGTCGGTTGCAAGGATCTTTCGGATCGGCTTGATTCTTTAACGCTACGTAGAAATGTAGCCTCGCTCTGCATCTCCTATCGCATTTACAACGGAGGGTGTTCTGAGGAATTGTTCGGATTAATCCCTGCCGCCTCCTTCCGCCATCGTTCTACACGGCCACCTTGATAGTTGGAAATCCTCAACTGTGCGTTTCTCTAGAAACTTCCTACTTCGCACATCAAAACTGTATGAATGATTTGCCGTCAGCGGTATTTCCGGACCCTCATACCTTCAAGAAAGTACTCTTATCTTAAAGGCTGCTTTAAAAGATAAGGCCGAAAAGAGCGTAGGTCCTCTTATCTTAAACGCGCTTGTGAGTCCTCTGGTGTTGCCCATGGGTGACGATGATTGCTTACCATCAGGCAACTCGTTTGCCACCTTTGTCATAAAAAAGGTATTATTGGCAACAAAATCTAAAGATTGGAAAAAATAATTTTTTGGCCTAGTTTCTAGTTACATTTAAATCCTCTCTGCCTTTTTTGCGTTCACAAGTACTCGTAAACACCCAAATATATAAATATACCTTAAAAACTAGCTAACGGGCCATAATTTTATAATATTGTACTATACATTTACGTTGTCCATCTACAAGAACAAGAGGAAAGTTGAGAAATATATTTTATTTTCTATTTAAAGCGTATTTTCTTCGACAAGCGGTGGCAACGAAATGGGAAACTTTGCGCTTTAACGGCATAACACAACTTGATTTCATCAAAACAAGTTAATAATAAAGTACCTATGCCACGAAACTATTTATATTTTATTCTAAAACTGTTCTAGTGTATTTATAGAATTTGCGGCTTTTACCTTTATCGAATACCGCAACATAACTAAATTAAAATTGGCATTAACAAATTAGATGACGCTAAGTGCAGACCGTTTTAGTGATTTCGGTCATATAAAAATGTGTCTGCTCACAATTTTATCAACATAATGCAGCGTAATGAAAGTTGAAAACTAGGCCTCCCTATAAACTACGACAACGCACTGCAGTGAATGTTTATACATGTTCAACACTGTGCTTTTCGTCCCCACTCTAAGACTTTGTTCTCAAATGGCCATTGATTCTCAATGCTACCTGGCCTACCCAGTGCCACTTGAAAAGTGGAAACCTGCGAGAGATGACGATTAACTCCTAATTTCTAATTAAATTACGTAGATATACATCGATCGTAGCACTTTCCTTTCAACGCTGAGTGACTCTGAGCCGTCTGATAATTCCTATTGCGAAGTTTAAAAATCGATATTTGGAAGTAAATAAAACTAAGTAAGGAACAAAGAAAATAGTACTAATCATTTCATTTTTATACTTACGAATACATTACTTTATATATGTGACCTATAATATAAGTATAACAACAACATAGATATGAATAAAAAAATACCACGAAATGATCCAGCCTCAGCATATGCTGAATCAAGAGTCAGCGCTGATCTTCTGGCGGTACGGCGACAGCATTTGTGTCACATAAAATCTGTGTAAGCAAAATTGATTACAAATTGATATGGATTAAGAGATTTTTATGTAAACCGCCTCATTAGACATCAGTCACTTGCGCAACTGCTGGGCTTACTGTGGCAAACTGAAACATTATCCCTAATAGACTTTGGTAATCTCAAAGATTTAGGTAATGGCGGTCTTCATGTCTCTCGTCAATATTTTTATCTCACCTTTATTTTTGTAAAAACGGTGTAAGTTCTATACAATTTGTATGAATCTTGTATAAGTTTTTCAATAAAGCCACACATTTATTGGAAGCACACCAATTGCAGCCGGCTTTGAACAGTGTGTGTAGTAGTGTCAAAGTTATCTTAGAGTGAATCGTGCTATCACGGACGGATCACGGGACATTTACGAGTATTGTGGGATATGTAGATTTTAGCTGTAGAATTTTATTGGTTGTTCTGAAGCATGAAATTTAGATATAAAACGCAATTTATGACATATACAGAATTAAAGCAATCAAAAAGTGCCAAAAAACTTATATTGTAACATATTTTTACTGATATACAAATAAAGACAAGATAATTGGCTACTTTGGTTGCTACGGCTACGTACTAATTAATTATTCTACAATGACTATATACTGTCAAATTTTAATTCGTTTTTGATGTATAATTTTAGCCAAGCTTATATTTTACCCATAAACTTCACTTAATCCAATCTGTTCTTTATATTTATTCTTTCAATCGTAACCAAATATATACTTGTCCTTATTTCATGTCATTTCCGACCAAAATTTTAATACTATGAGTTGGGCAGAGGGAAAAAAATCTCTTTAAGTAAATTCCGATTTCTGCAATACAATAGCCCATTCTAAACTAATGAGGCCGGTTAGCCGTACAAAAGCTACCTTATAAGACTTACGTTTTCTATAACCGAAAGACGATGAGTTACTTTAGAAGTCTCTGTCCAGAGAGTGTCTGATGTCAAGAGAGTTTTGTACCTTATTTCCATAATTTTTGATAAATTTTCTTAGGGTATAAGTTTGAGTTTTCTTAGCAGAAACCATAGATACCATCGCGTAAATTCTCTACTATCTATGCTGGCTGCTGGCACCTATCTCATCAAAACTTTAATTTTGGTAGTTTGATTCGATGACGTTTTCTACTACTGCGCCTATTAATAACAATAACCAATCAAATTATCAGTTTTATTTAGCAAATTTACTTTTAGATATTCTGAAAGTAAAACTTTTATTTCTTGGAGTTTTTTTATTAAATTATTGTATTTTATGTTAAAGAAAAGTACTATACATAGCTTGGCGTGAAAAGGAGTTGTCGGCCTTGTACAAATCCTGTATAGACTGGGACTATTCCCACAGAGACCGGGAAGTAAGGGTATGCACTCTTACTTCCCAGTCTCTGTAGTAAATGTTACTATTTATGAATAGTTTATATTGAAAATTGGTAAGGTAATTAACTAATTAATGACTATTTATTTTATTTGTCACTATTTACAAATACGCTGGAGACCCGGGTATGGTCCCTAAATTGCCAACCAAGTTCTACCAAGCGTGGCGATTATGGCAAAATCCTTCCATACTGGTATGATTATGTAGGCCTCAGTCCAGCAGTGGACGTCGCTATTAAGATAGACTTACATGCTATACATTTATTTAAGAAACTTGTCTCCTATGTGCTATCTAGGGTTAGTAGGGTTAGTATCGCATTTACAACGGAGGGTGTTCTGAGGAATTGTTCGGATTAATCCCTGCCGCCTCCTTCCGCCATCGTTCTACACGGCCACCTTGATAGTTGGAAATCCTCAACTGTGCGTTTCTCTAGAAACTTCCTACTTCGCACATCAAAACTGTATGAATGATTTGCCGTCAGCGGTATTTCCGGACCCTCATACCTTCAAGAAAGTACTCTTATCTTAAAGGCTGCTTTAAAAGATAAGGCCGAAAAGAGCGTAGGTCCTCTTATCTTAAACGCGCTTGTGAGTCCTCTGGTGTTGCCCATGGGTGACGATGATTGCTTACCATGAGGCAACTCGTTTGCCACCTTTGTCATAAAAAAGGTATTATTGGCAACAAAATCTAAAGATTGGAAAAAATAATTTTTTGGCCTAGTTTCTAGTTACATTTAAATCCTCTCTGCCTTTTTTGCGTTCACAAGTACTCGTAAACACCCAAATATATAAATATACCTTAAAAACTAGCTAACGGGCCATAATTTTATAATATTGTACTATACATTTACGTTGTCCATCTACAAGAACAAGAGGAAAGTTGAGAAATATATTTTATTTTCTATTTAAAGCGTATTTTCTTCGACAAGCGGTGGCAACGAAATGGGAAACTTTGCGCTTTAACGGCATAACACAACTTGATTTCATCAAAACAAGTTAATAATAAAGTACCTATGCCACGAAACTATTTATATTTTATTCTAAAACTGTTCTAGTGTATTTATAGAATTTGCGGCTTTTACCTTTATCGAATACCGCAACATAACTAAATTAAAATTGGCATTAACAAATTAGATGACGCTAAGTGCAGACCGTTTTAGTGATTTCGGTCATATAAAAATGTGTCTGCTCACAATTTTATCAACATAATGCAGCGTAATGAAAGTTGAAAACTAGGCCTCCCTATAAACTACGACAACGCACTGCAGTGAATGTTTATACATGTTCAACACTGTGCTTTTCGTCCCCACTCTAAGACTTTGTTCTCAAATGGCCATTGATTCTCAATGCTACCTGGCCTACCCAGTGCCACTTGAAAAGTGGAAACCTGCGAGAGATGACGATTAACTCCTAATTTCTAATTAAATTACGTAGATATACATCGATCGTAGCACTTTCCTTTCAACGCTGAGTGACTCTGAGCCGTCTGATAATTCCTATTGCGAAGTTTAAAAATCGATATTTGGAAGTAAATAAAACTAAGTAAGGAACAAAGAAAATAGTACTAATCATTTCATTTTTTTATACTTACGAATACATTACTTTATATATGTGACCTATAATATAAGTATAACAACAACATAGATATGAATAAAAAAATACCACGAAATGATCCAGCCTCAGCATATGCTGAATCAAGAGTCAGCGCTGATCTTCTGGCGGTACGGCGACAGCATTTGTGTCACATAAAATCTGTGTAAGCAAAATTGATTACAAATTGATATGGATTAAGAGATTTTTATGTAAACCGCCTCATTAGACATCAGTCACTTGCGCAACTGCTGGGCTTACTGTGGCAAACTGAAACATTATCCCTAATAGACTTTGGTAATCTCAAAGATTTAGGTAATGGCGGTCTTCATGTCTCTCGTCAATATTTTTATCTCACCTTTATTTTTGTAAAAAACGGTGTAAGTTCTATACAATTTGTATGAATCTTGTATAAGTTTTTCAATAAAGCCACACATTTATTGGAAGCACACCAATTGCAGCCGGCTTTGAACAGTGTGTGTAGTAGTGTCAAAGTTATCTTAGAGTGAATCGTGCTATCACGGACGGATCACGGGACATTTACGAGTATTGTGGGATATGTAGATTTTAGCTGTAGAATTTTATTGGTTGTTCTGAAGCATGAAATTTAGATATAAAACGCAATTTATGACATATACAGAATTAAAGCAATCAAAAAGTGCCAAAAAACTTATATTGTAACATATTTTTACTGATATACAAATAAAGACAAGATAATTGGCTACTTTGGTTGCTACGGCTACGTACTAATTAATTATTCTACAATGACTATATACTGTCAAATTTTAATTCGTTTTTGATGTATAATTTTAGCCAAGCTTATATTTTACCCATAAACTTCACTTAATCCAATCTGTTCTTTATATTTATTCTTTCAATCGTAACCAAATATATACTTGTCCTTATTTCATGTCATTTCCGACCAAAATTTTAATACTATGAGTTGGGCAGAGGGAAAAAAATCTCTTTAAGTAAATTCCGATTTCTGCAATACAATAGCCCATTCTAAACTAATGAGGCCGGTTAGCCGTACAAAAGCTACCTTATAAGACTTACGTTTTCTATAACCGAAAGACGATGAGTTACTTTAGAAGTCTCTGTCCAGAGAGTGTCTGATGTCAAGAGAGTTTTGTACCTTATTTCCATAATTTTGATAAATTTTCTTAGGGTATAAGTTTGAGTTTTCTTAGCAGAAACCATAGATACCATCGCGTAAATTCTCTACTATCTATGCTGGCTGCTGGCACCTATCTCATCAAAACTTTAATTTTGGTAGTTTGATTCGATGACGTTTTCTACTACTGCGCCTATTAATAACAATAACCAATCAAGTTTTCACTTTTATTTAGCAAATTATTTTTAGATATTCTGAAAGTATTTTTTTTATTTCTTGGAGTTTTTTTAGTACTATACATAGCTTGGCGTAAAAACGAGTTGTCGGCCTTGTACAAATCCTGTATAGACTGGGACTATTCCCACAGAGACCGGGAAGTAAGGGTATGCACTCTTACTTCCCAGTCTCTGTAGTAAATGTTACTATTTATGAATAGTTTATATTGAAAATTGGTAAGGTAATTAACTAATTAATGACTATTTATTTTATTTGTCACTATTTACAAATACGCTGGAGACCCGGGTATGGTCCCTAAATTGCCAACCAAGTTCTACCAAGCGTGGCGATTATGGCAAAATCCTTCCATACTGGTATGATTATGTAGGCCTCAGTCCAGCAGTGGACGTCGCTATTAAGATAGACTTACATGCTATACATTTATTTAAGAAACTTGTCTCCTATGTGCTATCTAGGGTTAGTTAATGATCTGTGTTAGAAATATAAATTCTTTTCCGCAATGTTCGCAGGCCCCCGTGAAGGAACAGCGCTCGTGAGGGCGGTAAAGGGGGATCGAGGTGAAAAGGTAATTACTTCCTTGTATACGTAAATACCATTTTATTTAAAGTCGTTCCAGTTTTTTACGATGAAACCAAAACTGAACTTAAGTGGGCTCTTAGTAACGCAATCTCACTAGATTGTGTACGAGTACTTAGGAACTTAGAACAACACGCGTACCTACTTAAAACATTCCATTTTAACTTTGACACGCTAACAACAGACTTGAAAATGAAAACTGTTAAATATGAGTATACATTAACATTATAGAGTAAGATCGTTGTTGTAAGTTACGGGGTTAACATTTATGGAATAAAGTCGATCTGGGTAATTGCGTCTATTGAGGTAAAAGTGACTGACTGGACTTCTTACAAGTTTAGAAGACGTGACATGACGAAGTGTGTATAAAATTTTCCACTATAAAAAAAAATTCGGTGCAGTTTTTTTACACTATCTTCACGAGACGCCTTATCCCCAGATGACTTTCATACTGACGTCTTGGTTCTTGATTCGTTACCCCAGAAACCGAAATAAAAAGAAAGATACTGTAGATTACTATAGATAAAAATCAAACGGAATTCACAATTATACGGCGACATTTATACTTTCATAACAAAGACAATGAACGTAGGTACATTACTAAATACATCATTAATTTAAAAACTTTCCATATTTAATGTTATTCAGGTTCTGTCATCAAATTTCCATGTAATTTACCATTTGTTTCATGCCTCTATCAGAACAAAAGTGAACAATACCGACAAACTAATTAATGAATTACCCACGTTACGTGCTGGAAACATTAAAATCCCATTGTCGACAAACAATTGAATTACGTGCGACGAACATTCACAGTCATGTTGGATAGTTTTAAAGGTTATGAAAATAAAATGATATCGATTGCATGTGTTGACCGAGCTTTATAAAGCCCGCATCGACGAATATAACATGTAAGACAAACTTGGTATGTATAGTCAATACCGAAAGTAGATGATGATTTTGGTTTGCCGATTTTAAATATTTGATGATTTCGTATGGAAGTTGATACTTGACGCAGAATAACATGGTTCAAAAGGTGTCACTGACTTACGAGGCTGACTGAACTTAATTATAGACATTTTTACCTTTTTCTACATGAAGATTCATTCGTTTTAATCAGAGCCTTGAGTGTAAGTTTTTAACGTAATATTACTTAACCATCGTGTTAGTGTTTCCCATATAGATAACATTATCAGTTACGCGTTCGAGACGTTTTTTACGTCAAAATAAACTTACACTAGAGCCTCTGATCATGTCAATATTACTTTTACAATAAGACTGTCAAAGTTAGGATGACATGGCCAAAATTTTTGTTTCCCAAATTAAAAATTCGACAACAAAACTGAAAACTTCATACTACATGGTTTGTGTTTTTGACCAGGGTGAAAAGGGCACAAGGGGCATGGAAGGTCCTCAAGGGTTCCCTGGAAACGACGGGAAACCTGGAGAGAGGGGTGATATCGGACCATCAGGGTTACCGGGGACCCAAGGCCTACCTGGTCTTACTGGGCCAAAAGGGGAAAGAGGCGAAGCTGGACCACCAGGCCCGGTTGCTCTTTCGAAAGAAGAAGCTTCAGTGTGGACTAAGGTAAATAAGCTGCAGATTTTCTTTTTATAAAATAAATTTTTCTGAACGCTTTTTTTTTATTTGAACTGTTCTGATCTGATTTTGAACTCTACATAATTAGTTTTGATAAAAAAAAATACACAATTAAATATAAGCACCGTTTTGTGATGGTAACAATTTTGGAGGATTTGATATAACTTGATACACACATAATTTTATTTCTATTTTCGGAACATTTAACGACAAGTTTTCCACAATATGAGTATTTTATGTGTTGTATAAAAACATCAAACCTTTACGTCTTGAGACAAACTTACACGAATCTACACGAATCTACACTAATATTATAAAGTCGAAAGTTGGTGAGTGTGTATGTTTGTTACTTCTTCAAGTCTAAACGGCTGGAGTGATTTAAAAAAACTGATACCCTGATACCCTGATTTACTGATTGAATGATTTACTTGGCTGATACCCTGGATTAACACATAGGTTAAGTTTTTCCCTAATAAACCGCGGGTAACATTAGGCAAATTAAATTCTTTTCATATTTAGAAGGTATATCTTATTTACCATGTTTATTCTCAGGGAGAGAAAGGGGAAACGGGACCACGAGGCAAGCGAGGACACCCTGGACCCCCAGGTCCTAGAGGTCCCCCGGGAGCCCCAGGGCCTCCGGGCTTACCAGGCACGGATGGAACCTCTGGCGACATCGGATTACCCGGATGGACGGTATGTGTAATGATAACATTTTTTATTTATGACACAGGTGGCAAACGAGCAAACGGATTGCCTAGTGGTAAGCAATTACCGTCGCCCATGGGCAACCATAACACGAGGGCATTTAAGGGGGGGGTTGGAGCTCTGGGAACCTTACTCACCATAAAGAACACAACACTACATACCTGAAAGGTAGCAGTGCTATTATGGCTTTTCTGTAAGGATAAGGTGCTTCCCCAGTTGGGCTTCCCGAGATTCAAGCGTGATGGTCATCGCTGTGCCTTACCCCTCATCGTTGGACGTAGTTTAAGCCTTCTTCTAATGCATCTGAATCTACTATTTTGCCATTGATTATTGTGACATATGTATTGTTTTGTAAAGTTTTTGTTTGTGAGTTTCTACTTTAAAGTATTTAAAATTCATTTTTTAATTATTTACTACACCTTAACTACAGGCTTACTAGTCGACTAATGATTAGATTTAATTTTATCTACAGAAATTATTACACACACATACCTATAGGTGTCTATAGGTGCATATCATTATATATGATCATCATCAAAATATTTGGAACTAAGAACAATTTTTTTTATGATACATTTTGATTTGCTTTGATTTTTAAGTAGTAATACTACTTTATTATTATTAATAAAAAATTGAAATAAATGACATATACTTAACAAAAAGCGACAAGGACGTCCGACGTCCTCGTCGTCCGAAGGTCCTCGTCGCTTTTACTTAAGTATATGACTGTCATCTATTAATTTTATTAATATTTGGAGTTTATTTTTTGGCAATTAAAAGTCAATACATTTTCGAGAACTTATTGACTAAGGAAGTATAAACCACGACCATTTAGAGCTTCAAAAGGTTTCACTACAAAATATCCGAAATCCTTTTTTGTAAGTCTTTTTTTTTTGAAGAATTGGCTTTTGCTGCCAGGGCACTTTGCCAATTTGTAAGTCTTATTAAAATAAATCATTGAGCTTGACATGCAGCCGTTCATATTTTGTTTTTATTTAGATTAAGAGTTTATAGGGGTTAATAATTACATCGAGTGTGCTGTGAAAGAAAACGTTAATATTTAAATCGACTCATTTTTATTTGTGTGTTTATCATAAATATATGTTCATGGTTAATAGATTTTAACCTTTACATATATTTAAGTATTTATAATACAAGCCTCATTAAACTTACTGTAGAACAAAAATATTTATTTATTTATATCATGATTATATCAGATTTATATAAATGAACATTCTTACACAAACTGACTATTTATAGTTCACGTTATTGAACCTAACCTAAATAAGTATAACGCAATAGAAAATAACAACATCATACAATGTTCATCAATAATATTTTGATTACCACACTAGAATAAGGTACATTAGCAAATCCGCAAAATTAATACTATCTGAGTAGGTATATCTCTATATAAAATTGTTTATTTCAATATATGATTCCGAAAGTTATGTTTCAGGTTATATTAATATTTGCCGTGGATTATTTGAGACTGTATTTAATTACTATGCTACAAAATTTCTGACTCAATGAGTAAAACTTTATGATAATTACGGAACTTTGGAAATTGTAATCTGTGTATGGTTGGAAGTTATTGTTTTGTTAAGACGTGACAGGTTCGTAACACAGAAACAAGGCAAAAAGCCCGCAGTTAAACTTTGGCCTAGTAGAGATTCATTAATTTTCAAATTAATATTTTGTCTGATTCGTCACAATTTTTAATTCAGAAGTAATAAATTGTTATGGATGTTTTATTATTTTTCATATATTTCCGTAAAAGAATATAACATACAGATAGATACAGATACAAACAAAACGATTTACTGTCAAGAAACCTTGGATCTCGATTCAATTTCGTCGACACCAGAACTGTCAATTAATGATTGTATTAAATAAGTCAATATCCAATGTAATTTTTCACTCTGACATTTGACACTTAACAATAAAGTTCCATTTTGATAAATATAAAAAAACACTCATTTAATGCAATAATTCATTGACAAACGAATGCCGTCGAACGAATTTAAGTTCCTAAATGTATTTGTAACGCAAATGCCTCGCTTATTTATGGTCGCCGAATGAATTATACAGATTAACGGAATATAATGCAATAACGTTCAATAATAAATAACAGATATAAGTATAGGTGAAAAACTTAGCTGAAGCACCTGACCGCAAATCGGCGTTCTATATTTAAATGTTGACCAAAGTTCCATATTAATTTTCTGCACACATGGAAATGGTCCTTCACTTAAGGTTTTCACCTATACCGAAATTGTTATGATATTGGTATATTTGAATGAAAATATTATCGGTATTCGATTCTTTTGTCGAAACACTGCGTATTTTTTTACTTTATCTTTGTGCGTGTCGCTAAGCGTAAACATCGAGATAATGTCACGGCTTTACTAACGGATTGATTAGGAGTACCTTTTTTATCTTTTTATTCAATTGTTCATTATAAATAAATATCACTTATACGCAAACACAGTATGCAAATATGGCAAAAAACAACTTGTACAAAATTTTCTGCAAGATTATTCAACTAAATATAAATACAGTATTTACTAAAGTTATTATTTATTTAATTTTAATATATAAGAACCTTATAATATATCCAGTGGTGTTAATCATAATATTGGTATTAAGTGTTGTTTTTTGATGGAGCTATTATTAACATGTATTACTTAAATATGTCACTATTTATTTGATTGACTAATTTACATAAAAACATTCTAAAATTATAATCGTATTAGAATAAATATTTTGATTTCACCTTAATCTAGCGAAGCGCCTAGACTAGGTACATCCATTAGTATAAAATTATTTAGTCTGAATTTTAAGTAAATAAATTGTGTTCTCGTGTTTACTTAAATTAGATGTCTGAGCTTAGATAATCTTCACAGGGGCCACCTGGTGCCACTGGCCAGCCAGGACCTCAAGGACAGAAAGGTGAAAAAGGCGACCCTGGCCTCAGCCCGCTCGACCTTGACAAGGTAATCACTCACGACAAATTACAGCCGAGCGGAACGAAAAACAAAACAATGACGCGCCATTTGGGACAAAACTAGAGCTATTTATTCTGCCCTCGTATTTAATATTTATTTATGAGTCACTTTTGATGGGATTTGTTCTTGAATTTATAGTTTTAGAATAATGATATAAATGGGATGGTTTTTATATATTATAGAACTACGATCGTAATAGTTGAGCACAAACATCTATTATGTTAGTATACCTACAGTTAAAGTACACAATTATAAGTCTACGATATCCAAACAAATATAATTATAGTTCATGAATATCAACTAAGTAATCTATGTATTTAACTTAAAGGCAGAACTTCATTGCAGGAAAGTGTGATTTATTTGTTATAATATTATCATAAGTCCATTCGGTACAGCATTAAACTAAGTCACAAAAACATGTAAAAGTTAGAAATTGAATAGGTATCCCAAGTGTAATCTTATTTGAAAACTGTGTAAAAGTTTTAGTAGCAATATTTAAAAGTGTACCAATAAATCTTTCCATAGCAATATTTAAAAGTGTACCAATAAATCTTTCCATATCGGCACAACTACAACACACCATTTGTTTCTCAAAAGATAAAAGGTGAAAAAGGCGATCGGGGCTATGACGGGACCCCGGGCGCGCCGGGTAAGGAGGGTCCGAGAGGCCCACCGGGGCCCGCCGCCGCGCCGGTACCTAACACCAAGTACATGCCTGTGCCCGGGCCACCTGGCCCGCCCGGCCCCCCGGGACCTCCGGGATATGCCAACGAACTACCTGACATGTTGACCGATAGCCCTGGGATTAATCGCCGGGAACCCGGCGTAGGTAAGTGCGATTGCTCTAGAGATAGAATTAGCAATATCGTTCGAATAATGGATGACGATATAGGCCGGGATTGGATGGAATGGACCAAGTTTTTAATCAAAGATTTTAACTTAACTAAAGTATATATTAACTTCCAACTATTGTTTACATTATTTTGAAACGTTATAGAAATTTACATTCAATTACTTATAAATTATAACTAGTAGGCAGGTATGAGATATTGGTATTGAATTTACTTTTTTTTTACAGGAAAGCAGCGTGATTCTCTACATATTATAAGAACATTAAACCAAATGGGGAATCTATACCGACCGGAGTCATATGGTATGTTAAATTAAATTATAATTAGATACTCGCTATACTTGCACTGATAGAAACATATACATATAAAACAATTTCAAATATTTTCTAATTTCCCTAAAAGTTTCTGTTTTCAAAACACCGAGACATTGTAAAATCAAGAAAAATGTTGGAGTAATAACGTAGAAAATTTATGAGTTCAGAGAAAATATTTTGTACATCTCAGGTCTTCGAGACGGCCTGGACCCTCTGGGGGACAACGGAGAGTTTGAAGACGATGAAGATGGACGAACTATCGTTGGCACTATTATATTTAAGACAACGGATTCTCTTTTGAGAGTAAGAACCTTATTGTTATTAATGATACTTATCGAGGTTTTATTATTTTAAGTATTAGGAAAGAATACATTAGAAGAATTATTTAGTGATGGACAATAGCAGGTATTGTCCCTAAACTGACATCACTGGGAGACGGGCAGCAACGTCCTTTAGAGCAGTGGAAAATACTGCGATAACCCCCGTGGTGGTTGTGGCATTGACCCGCATGCTGCTTACAGTGTATGGGGGAAGTCCATAGACAAGACATCCGTGTAAATAAATTAGTTTAACAGTGGTTAGGGCTGCAGAAAGAAGAGCCGCCAGATTATCCACTCCGTGTTCAGAACTATTTGTAAATTTGATCCTTTGATCTATTTAACACAGCCAAGTTGCGAGACTCGAAATATGTTGGTCGAAACTAGCCAAAACGATTACTTACACAATGATTGCTGAATCAACTTAATTTTCAACATGGCAAGCCAAGTTTAGGTACTTTATGGACGTGAACAATTTAGGGCTTGACAAGGTTCTTGTCAAATGTATGATTTATTGTTATGATTGTGTATAGTAGTATACCACAGTTCGAGTTAAGTTTCTACCAGTAACAGTTCTTGGTGTCCGGATTGAATTGTTGGCTTAACGCACATTTGAAGCGGTCAAACGAATAGTTGGAGCGTAAGGTATATGTATTGGAATGACAGTTCGAATATCAAGACAACAAAGACAAGAAAAATAACTCTCTCTAGCTGTCTGTTATCTCTTTAGGCTGATTTAACCGATGAAACAATTGGGAATAAATTTGTTATGTTATGGAGAGTTTTAGCTACAAGAGAGGACAGAGAATATTTTTTATCCTGCAACCGTACTTTAAAGACGGGTATGGCTGTATGACGCAGTCGCAAGGAATAACTCCCAATTTGTTTCTTTCTTTCTTTTCGATTTTGTTTCCACAATTGGTTCGCATCATTGCTTACTCCATGATTTACGATGTCTTATTTTAATTGCCTACCTAAAACAATGGTTTTAAGTTCAAAAAAAAAAATAACCATATTGGGCTTCGTTAGGCTTTAACAAAGGATACATCACAGTCATAATTAATACTTTACTAAAACTTGAGCTTTATGACAACTCGTAGAGAGGCGAAACACGTGTCGAGTTTTGGTATTATTGGTGGTGGTTTGTTATATTTATTTGCGTATTTAATTTTGCGGTGGGAGGGACGGAACATTAATGCATGAAAAAAAAATACGCAAGTAAATATAACGGGTTGGCACTGATTGACTAGCACGTTATTAAACAACGGAATAGCAAATTAATATTATTGTTGTTAATATTATGACAACTTTTATAAACATAACCCGTTTATTGTCCTCAGTTGGGTAGAAACAGCCAACTGGGCACGCTGGCCTATGTTATTCAAGAGCAAGCACTACTCGTTCGAGTCAACAATGGATGGCAGTACGTTGCGGTAAGTGAACTTGAGCTGTGTTCTGTCGACATTTTTTCTACATGTTTTGTACGCTGTTATGTCATATTAATCAGTTTTTTCCGTAGTTCCGCTGTTTGTTATTCGGTATATCTATAGATTTAATCTTTTGCAAATAACAACTTAGTTCAAAGGACAAATTATTAATATTTCACATTTCTTCTGTGAATTACTGGGTACTTTTTCCCAAAACCTTTTATACAAAAACATTGCTAATCGTAAACAACTTTTGTAGGGCTTACTGTATTATTGTACTTAAGTATTTCAAACAATGTTTATGAATGAAATAAAGCCTAAAGAACCCTTTAGCGGCAGTGATGTATTATTACAATAAACTCGTAATTATTGTAAAATATAATCGCATAAATCGTACTTTTTACAAATTTGCAATCGTAGGTACCTCTTCACCGCAAGTACGATCTAAAGTAATGATCAGTACTCATCGCGTGAATTTCCACACCACGCATAGCTTAGTATTAATGTTTAAAACCCATTACTACGCTGCTAATACTGTGAAGTGGTAAAAGTGGTTTTAATAAATAGTTAATTAACGCCTGCGGTCATATAATTGGTAAGGGCGGTCGAAACAACGCTGTGTTACATGTAGCATCGACCCACTCTATTTCCATTTATTGTACCATTAAAATGTTGAAATTTCCTACGAAAATCTGTGTTGTAATTTTCCGTGATCAATTAAAACGGTTGTGATCAGTTTATTAATTAGAGATAAATAAACACAAAATAAATTATTACCCTGCCTATGAAACCGATGGTCCTAATAGGTCCGAAACCCAGTGAGGGCATTTATTTGTGTGATGTGCACAGGTTATTGTGCCTGGGTGTATTGTATGTATTTTGAGTAGTTGTATAGCACAACACAAGCTGTCTTGAGCTTACCGTTTTGCTCATTCTATTTGTGTAAAGATGTTATGTATTTATTTATGTATAATCAACGCAGCAACCGAATGCAAAATATTCAAGTGATATTAATTGATGTGAAAATATGGAATGATACATACACAATTGTGCCGTGAAAAATAATGGCACTAAGTTTTTGAATTAAACTAAACCACATTAAAAAAATTAATGGCTAGGTAATATAGCTAAAAATCTTCAATCTGGTAAAATGAGCAAACGGTAAGAGAGGAAAATAAACGGAAGCAAAGTTAGTTGCCGCCTAAATTTTGTCTATTCTTGGCGACCCGACCTTTAAGAGTAATCTCAGGGTACGTACTTATATGTGTATTTTATTGCCATCAGATGGGTTCGCTACTTGCAATACAAACCCCAATGACGAATGGACCACCTCGAGAACCACTAAAGAATGTTCTAGAAACATCTAGTTTAGTACATCACAAGAACCCAGCAGGCGAAGGACCAGTTGTGAGTAGATTTAGTTTAAACGAATTATTAAACACACTAATAATTCAAAAATAATCATTGGATATGCTCGTAAGCGTACAGATTTGGATAGACCTAGGAGGAATAATGACTGGAGAACGCATCCGCGAGCGTGAGCGCGACCTAGGAGGAATAATGTAACAATGTACTATAGTTTTGCTTTACAGAACATTCTTTATAACAAATATATTAGATTATTCTGTATTAATTACCGCAACTTTGGTTGAAAACCCAAGAAAACTCCAATTGTATTTGTTTGTTCCCCTCCAACTTTGTCAGTTCTGAAGGGTCCAGTTTGAAGGGGAAAAAAATATGTGAAACTATGACAAGGATGGACGAAAATAGCGCCGTCTCTGCCATACCTATGGAAAGTTACATAAGACCATCCCTTTCGATCGTAGTATCATTATTAGCACGCTCCGTCTAGTTAAATGGTATGTCTATGGGATAGACATTTTTTTACTATAAATTGTTGAATAAACAGACAACAAACTGCGTAGCTATTGTGGCACTAAACATCCTACAATGATATGACGTCCGTAGCTTAAGGCCGCTTGTACACGTCCGGTGTTTTTTCCGGACAATTTTCCGTTTTACGCGACTACGTCCAGCGTTATATGTGTCTATCGACAGCTATACCAAAGAAAACAAGAACGTATAATTGTCCGGTGAAAACACCGGAAGTATACAACAGGCCTAAGTAGTATATTGGTCTGCTTTTTGACCTAGAGGTGGTGACTTTTAAACTTCGACTACCCACCTAATTGCTATATTTACGTCAACCGATATTTTTAATTGTCTTCTATGTGGACGTATGTCATTAAGCATTTGGTTGCAGCTAGGTATATAATTAAAATCTACTTAGATGCTTCTAATTAGATTTTAATTATATGTCTGAAAATGGTGCCGTTTGTTCAATCGGCTTCCTGTCAAGGTTTTAAATATGTATTCCTTATAACTTGTAATTATATTGGGTGACGACGGAAGTCACTGCACAGCGCGACAGTAGGTCACCTTACGATTTGATTCGATTAAAAGATATCCCATAAACACTAATGAGAAAAAAAACGTTAATGAGCATTGTGATATCCATCAGTTGAGACTAGCCGCGCTGAATGAACCACACACTGGAGATATGCACGGGGTTCGCGGCACCAACTACGAATGCCTCCGACAGGGACAGCGGGCCGGGCTTGGTGGCACCTTCACAGCATTCATATCTTCCAGGTAATTTAGGTTTAGGTAGCCGCTATGGTAGTAGCGACCTAACTACAGTCAAAACGCTCAAAAACTTTATTTGCCTAGGTGTAACTATGTTAATGAATAATACCTGAAGCAAAAAGCGATAAGTGATATATAATTGGATATGTAATTTACTAGTCTTGTGGACCATAATAATGAAACTAGATCATGGTTGTCTTCTTTTAGGAAAATGTCTCTAATTTCTTAGAAAGAATAGATGTTCTTTTAATAGGCTGGCAGTAAGAACCAGATATGCCTTCTCTTGGTTATATTGTAAATATGCGAATATCTGTCACTAATTATGTGTATCATCGCTAAGGCCGGAGAGTCGAGCTTATAGGCACACTTTCTTCATATACTGATTTAAATTTTGACTATGTTTAAAAGTTAAAGTATTGCTACCTAGATTTTAGCTTAAGGTACCTGCGCCAAAGATGGTCTGGTTCCTAAGAGAGCCCAAGCAAAAAGTTTCATACTTTTACCCATTCAAATGGATTTAAATTTCACACCTATCCTAGGAACCGGGCCATCTTTGGCGCAGATACATTACAGTAAAATAAAGGATGAGTGTTATGTGTCGGTCTGGAAGCAACTATGTGCAAATGATTAATGAGGACCAAATGCGGGTAGTTGGAAAAACTTGCACAACGAGAAGACGGTTGTTGTCCGCCTCCTCAATCTGCTCGTGATCACGGAAGTCACAACACATCCGAAGCGACGGCAAAGATATATATTATACCTTTAGTTTTAACTAGATTAAGTCCCGTTTAATTTGCTTTACGTACTCTGTTTATAACTTACAGGTTAATATGAGAATGAACAACATATTATTACAATTGTTATTCAGGCTATTGAGCTTTCAATTTTCAGAACAACGAAATAAAATAACTAAGTCGGTGTATACATTTCTAAATAACAAATCCAGCAAATATTACAATTAAATATATTTGCAGTGCAAACAATTGATAGATTTGTTCGTACCGCAGTTAGGTAAACAAACAATACAAAATCAAAGTAAAACCTCAGTGGAAACAATTATACACTTCAATAATATTGTATCAATATCACTCGGTGGACTGAAATACGCAAAACTCTGTAAACGAAAATATTGAATATTCCGAGTTTAACCCAACATTGTGGCTCCAATGCAGAGCCTGTAGTACTAATGGCTTTTCCATTTTGCATCCATTTCCTACTTGCGAGAATTTATCGTGTTTTGTTCGGTTTTCATTGATCAAGTTTGATAATAGGCTCGTGTATTTACTAAACAATTTACATATATTTCTTCTAAACATTTAGATGCAAAGCTGATGTAAATACGTGCCTGTTTTTCAAGGAAATAATTCTGAATGAATCAAGGTCTAAAAATATGCGTGTAGATATTATTCATTAATTCGTAGAAGTTATTACTTACGTAACAAGGCCAGTCAGGGTGTTATTTTATGAATAACGAAGTGTATAATCATTTTTAAATTTTTAAATTATGAGCTATGATTAAATTTAAATATAATATTATGTATTATATAGGTAGGTAGAAACTCATGCCAGATATAATTAACTGTTGTATTTGTATAATGAGCAACTTGTTTCCTTTTGTTAGTTCAAATCTAAGAAAGCCTATTGCGTACTTGCTTCTGTAGGCACGTTATGAATATTACGCAGATATGTATTGTGAAATATTTTTTATTGGCTTTAATAATAGAGGCTTACTAAAATAACATCACTTCCAAGTGTAAGTGGAACCAACCTTTTTGATCAACATAGATGCCAGGAGTTAAAAGCTTTTGCTGTCGATTTTAAATTGAACAGGAAACAAGTTTAAAAAAGCAGTCAAAAAAACTATAGACAATAAATGAATCCTTAGTATTATACTGTTGTTATTATTATACAAACTTCTACACTGATCAGACACTAAATACTGATTTTAGATACTACCTGGCATGCTAGCTGATTAACATATTTTTGGAAAGACCGACTTTGAATTTAAAAACTGATGACGGTTCACACACGCCTAATTTTAAACGTGATAAATAAACTCTAGATCATTTAACATGGGCAAATAAAATATAGGTATAATTGATATTTATCTGTTATTTTCATAATTAACTATAAACACGGTCCTACTCACGTTTATTCAGTCACTTGCGTGACATGTTTCGGAGAACATAGTCCTTCATTTTCAAGCCGCCGGCCCGTCGACGCGATCGGTGAATCGAACGGACACTCATCACTCTTAGTGTTTGGAAATGGAGACCTATGTTCTCCGAAACATGTCGTGCGAGTGACTAAATAAACGTGAGCAGAACCGTGTTAATCGTTAATTATTGTACTATGTTATTTTCATTTAATAAAGCATTTGGATTAAATCAATTTCTTTCACAGGGTCCAAACAATGGATTCAATCGTGAGCTGGGTGGACCGTGGGATCCCCGTGGTGAACACCCGCGGCGACGTGCTCTTCAACTCCTGGGGGGAGATGTTCGATGGCTCTGGTGCCCTGTTTGCTCATGCGCCTAAGATCTACAGCTTCAATGGAAAAAACGTGCTGACCGACTCTGTCTGGTGAGAAACCTTATATTACTATGCCTAGATATTTTTCTAGCACAAACGATTTCTTGTAAGTGATTGACATAATAAAAACATCGACAGGCCTGTTATCGATAAGTACCACTTCAATATAGGGTAAAAGGTTTAAAAATAAATAAAAGGATTGTCCATCTAGGGATATATATTACGAATGATGTTTTTTTTTATATTATCTTTTATAATGTAATGTCCAGTCCACGACCAATAAAAAATCCGCAACGCAGGCTTCGTCAGATGATGAATTTATATTTTTAACCGACTTCAATGTCTGTCGCCAAAGTCTACTTAATATGTTATGCTTGTTATGTCAGAGCTTATTTGAAATCTGTTGCTTCCTGTGTGGTCCCATTTCAATTTGGTTAAATTCTGAGAATGGCGTTTATGAGAAAACCCATCATCAGCATCTTCCTCGCGTTGTCCCGGCATTTTGCCACGGCTCATGGGAACCTAGGGTCCGCTTGGCAACTAATCCCAGTATTTGGCGAAAACACTAGTTACGAAAGCGACTACCATCTGACCTTCCAATCTAGAGGGTAAACTAGACCTTATTGGGATTAGTCCGGTTTCCTCACGATGTTTTTCTTCACCGAAAAGCAACTAGTAAATATCAAATGATGTTTCCTACATAAGTTGCGAAAAACTCATTGGTGCAAGCCAGGGTTTGAACCTGCGACTTGTACCCATACCCATGTAAGTGACACGAGAAAACCCGTATGTCTTAATAGTACATTACTGCAGCCGCCGGGAAACAGGGGGTTGAAGGCTGAGTTGTATATACGGCCGACCGTAGGGAGGCCGGATAGTATACGAAGCCTTCAAGACCCTTTCACGGCTAGGCATGTATAGTGCTTTTCTCAAACTAATGCAATGAAATAAATAAAAAAATACCACTGAACAAAACAGCTTCACGATATAAGTTTTTTAATTTTCCCTCCAATCCCGCTTTGTAGTATTTTTGCCTTCGATGTAATAATTAATGACTATCATAAATAGTCTGGCTATAATTACCATATACAACATTTAGAAAAACCACCAAAAGAGAATGCACTTACCTTTTAAATGATGGCGCTACGGCATCTGCCTTTGGCGGTACACAATAACAAAATATAGATAAATAAAACCGGGCCCGGTTAGATTATTAAATTTTTATACACCCATAACACTATATATCTAAGTCACAAAAGCATTGAATCACACTATTTACCACTATTTAGTCTTAATAAACAGAGTTTTACACGCCGAGAAACTTTTCCATTCCGCCATTATTAAAACAAGTAAAAGTGTCCTGTGATTGGTTGACTCAAAAATGCGTTCAAAAACGCGCATACGTGGAGTAGTGTTTGGTGTTGCCAATACAATTTTAAAATTGAGAGCATGAATAATAAATATAATAATGTAATAACCTGATGATATGAATATTCATTTACATGATAAATAAAATAAATCTCTTCATACCATTTCGTCTGAAATAAGCGAGATTATTTTTTAGCCCGCTAATCATTTAGTCACTAAAAATGATAAAAAAATATAATTCAGCTGTTTGAACAGGCTTCATGAACACAGACGCCAGGTATACATAAAAATTAAAAAAAAATTACTTCCCGGCCTAGGCCTTCAATTTTATATGAAATTCGTTACCTGTCCTCTGGAGTCGATCCGCCCTAAACGTAATACTTCGAAGCCTATTATGACGCACGTAACGAAGACATTTCATTGCATGTTTGAGAAAATAAATTTCCATACAACACCGACCGATTTTGATGATTCTTTTTATTTTTTTTTATAGTCTTTAATCGCGATTTCCTTCTTCAGACAGACGTTTCTCATTTTCTTCGCTTGTATTATTCAAACGATGCTGTCTCATATAAGTATCTCATATATTTGATCCATTCAAATGGTCAACTGTATTAAATACTGTAAAAAATGAGAAATTTAGATTTAAATAAATTTAACAAACTTAACTCCATCTATGTTAATAAAAGTATATACGCAGACGAACACAAATTGATGACTATTTAAAAAAGAGGATTTTGAATTCGCGTATTCATGAATACTCGATGACTGATAAACTAACAATGTAAAAATCGTTTTAAAACATGGAAAATTGGAACTGCATGTAACGAGAGTTTTTGCATTGTACTCTAAGGCCAACTAAAGCTGTGTGGCACGGCGCTAGTCCCAACGGCGAGCCAGCAATGGACGCGTACTGCGACGCCTGGCACAGCGGTAGTCCGGACAAGTTTGGACTGGCCTCGTCTCTGCGCTCCAACAAGCTTCTGGATCAGGAGACGTGAGTATTATTCAACTTGTTAGTTTTTTGAAAATGCTGCCTCATTTTGAAACAAGTAACTATTACATGGTGGAAGTGGACTTCTTATAAGTATAAGTTTTTTAAGTTGACATAGATGACATAAGAAAAAGCGACGACAACCTCCGGCGTTCGAGACGGGATCCGCATCTCCAGCTATCGCAGCTCTCGAACGCCGGAGATCCTTGTCTCTTTTTCTTAAGCATATGTCATGTATTTCAACTTTTAATTTATATAGTAGTATTACTACTTAAAAATCAAAGCAAATCAAAATATTTCATAAAAAAAATGATTTGTTCATACTTTTTTAAGTTTTCTATTTACGTCGGCACCGAAATCACAAAATTCATTATGGCTAGATTTGTTCATTCTATCAAAATTTTAATCAAAAAGAAGATCAAGTATCATAATATCATGAAGAAGACATTACTCGTATTAATCTTAAATGAATCAAGACCACGTTATTAATTTCCATCGATGAAGGTCCAAGGTCAAGACTATCGATTAATTTACATGATATTGTCTCAATAAACAGTCTGGGACTCCATATTAACGTCTAGTTCATTTGTCGAGACGCGACTGAATACAAAAGAAGCTTAAGAATAGAGGTTACGTCTAAATTATTTTTGGTATCATAACTTTAATTTACATTTATAACTCCTACTGAGGCTCACTTATCTTACGGAATTGTTAATGTTTACTTTGCTTAGGATTTCCCTGAAATAATTTAAATTCCTTAAGCTCTGTGTGAGCTTGAAGCTATCAAACATTAAAATCGTACATTAGTTTGTGTAAGTTGTTTATTTTAAGCACAACCAACGCCTTAACGCCTTTAAATCGTGTTGTGTTTAAAGATTAAGTAAATGTATATATGTCTAATCATGTATGACCAAGACACTTGCAGAGCCCTGAGTGTAAGTTTTTAACTTAACTTTATGTCACGGACGCGTTTGCGTTTCCCATTTAAATAACATTATCACTTACGCGTTCGTAAACGTTTTTTTACGTCAAAAGAAACTTACACTAGAGCCTCAGGCAATATATACCGTTCAAGGTGAAAACTTGAAATTTTCAAAATATTCATTATATGCAACGTCTGTACAATTATTTTATTAAATTCCTCTCAGAATAAAAAGGTTGTAAATATTTCAGCGAGTACTACGCGAACAAATTTGTCACCGTATAGTAAATTATAATGAAAAGGCCAGGGAAATACAATGGTAGCTAGTTAGTTGCAGAATACAATTTTATTCCCTTCGTAGTTGAAAACCTCGGTCCGTGGAGCCCCGGCACTCTAAGTCTCTTTAAAGACATTTCAAAGATACTTGGAGATGCCACAGGAGGCTGAAGAGCTGGGTGCTACCTCGCTCAGCGCATCAGCCTCACGATTTGGCAAGGAAATACTTCCAGCGTCTTCGTTGCTATGCCAAGGGGCCTTTTTTTAGATTTATGTTAATTGAATTTTGTTGTTAGTTTTGATACTTCATTATTTTTCTAGTTATTTAATTGTTTTTAAAATAAATGATATTCTACGCCGATCATAAGGAGGAAAAATGTTAATTAGAATTTCGATTTTAAACTACAACATATACTTTTGTTTGGCCTATTACTGCATTTCAACGCAGCGCTAACTCCATGTCTATTTCTCGTCCTATTTACTCAACTTACAACGATGCGAACGTTGTTACTCTTTGTACCTCTCACAACATGCCAGAGGCAAACACGAGCTAATTTAATTTTACATCTTCAAACACTCCTATTATATTTTCCCGTCGCAACCTTCGGGTCTTGTCTGAAGCGAATTGTAATTCAGAGTACGGTACGATAAAACATGTAGTATCTTTTGTCTTGGCAGGTCTGCTTTCCGCAACTCGTTCGATACAAATTCTTTAACAGTTGACTCTAGACTGTATTAGGTACCTTTATAATTTACGAGTCTGTGTTGAAATATTCTTTGGAAGCTTTTACCCTTGTCTTGGCTTGGGAATTCATTCACTTTAACAGAAAGTAACAAATTGTTTGCTGCTCAACGTACCATACTTATGACATCAAATATAGTTTGTATTTTAACTTTTTACTGACGATATAATAAAAGTGTGTTGTATTTGATCCAAAATATCACATTACTGGCAAATAAGCTAACAACCCACCCACTGTCTTGCATCTAATGAACAATTTTATAGGAGCGATATAGGGAAATCCCTATATCGCTCCTGATGACTTCCTTTAAAAAAAAAGAAATATTTTAAACTCGTTTTGTTTACAGGTACTCCTGCAGTTCTAAATTGATTGTTCTATGCGTGGAAGCAACGCCAGTTGACACAGTAAGAAGAAAAAAACGATCCAAGTAAGTACTTTTATGTGTTATAAATATAAGTTACTACTAACCCTTAAAACAAATGATAAAATAGACTCAAAAGAAATAATCATAATTTTGAAAAAAAAAATTGCGCAAGTGTATTTTATTGGAAACTATTTTCGTTCAGCATTCTCTCTCAGGCAATATTTCATTAATGCTGATTAAGCAGTATTGAATAATGATGTTCCTTTTGGCTGATTTTCTGGTGCTGTAAAAAAGTGAACGTCAAAGCAGTTGAATCGTTAATCGCAATGGCAAATCAGATGATTAAACCGATAGTTAAAGTTGATTATGGAACCGAAGGCTATGCCTATGTGGTTACCGCTTTCGTAGTTACAAATTCCTTATTACAAATTTACCTATTGGATAATTATCATTGATATTTAACTGAAAATAATTACGATATTAATACAGTTCACTTAAACTACGTTAAATTAACTACCTACCCATAATGTTAGCTACGTTTGATGGCGACTAAATTTGCTTTAAAAGGCAACAAACCAACTTTAATTGCTCTACAAAGTTACTCTAAAAAGGCAAAGTCGTTGTTCGCAGAAACTAGAAATTTAGTTAAAGTAAGTTCGTATTTATGTTGCTTCACAAGTTCAAAATTCTTGGGTACACTCTGTACAAAGTTAAAATGAAATTAAAGGTTTTGTTGTAACATTTTTTACTGGTATGTAGCAGTTCCAGAAGATTTTCCGTGAAGTAAATTGGAAAAACGGTTGTATTTATGTTTTATGCTACTTATGGTTGTCGTAATCCTTACTTGTACTCCTTTTTTATGTTTTTATATAAATGAATACCTACATAAATACGACAATGAATAGTTTGCTACTGTCGAAAAATTACTGAATTTCCGTCACAGTCCCATATTAAAGTCGTATAATTAAATCGCCGTTTACATATCATAGGCCCACTAATTTTTTTAGTTTTATAAACCACTTTTTTTTTAGCTTACCTTTCCAACTTTAATACTTACTATGGATATCCGTACTCGGAGGCGTTTGTGGAGCCGACCCTAACGCGCATAGACCCATTCGACAATTTGATAAAATGTAAGGGGTACACTAAGCCGATGTTGCTCCTGTCCGTGTCATGGAATGCGCGCAGAGAGTGTAAGAATTATTGTTATGAAATATAAAATGTTTAAGGGTTTTTGGTGAAAACGATAAACTTCTAGGCTATTGGATAAAAAAACAATGGATATCTTATTATTAATGTAATCATTACTTTAATTTTTACACAAATATGTTTTGTCTCAGGTACCGCACCGCGGATAAGCTAAGATTCCTGAAAGGCCGTAACGATCAACGAAACGATACCAGAGCGATATTATAGATAAACAAAAACTCCTACTTTCATATTGAACTTAAGGAAAATTGTGAAGACTGTACATATTTTTAATATAGTAAAATGCCAGAGACATTTCTTGAAGCAAATCCTGTGGAGCATATCGACAATATACGAGTATTGAATACCTTTACAATTAAAGGCTTTATCATTTTGTTTACAAAAGCGTTGTCATTCAGTCTCTGTTTTAAATATGTTTACCTCACTAGCTCGGAAGGCACGTTTTTATTCATTAAAAACAGATAAGTAATACTATTTTTTTCACAAGAGCGCAAAGTAATTTAATACAAATTTTAAATGGTGTTTTGACGTTAGCTGGTTGGAAGGAGTTCGAATGATTGACCCCAAAAATTTGGATTATTTTGTAATGTTTTAGAGATGAAATTTTTTTTTTCACGTAGTGAGGTAAAAAATATTGTTTTACTCGGCAGCAAAGTGTCACCTCTGTTGTAACTTGAAACAAAGTACAATATTCCAATTTTGGAATTAAATTTTGAGCTCTTTCGCTAGGTTGGGTCTCGCGAGAGGGTAAACATTAACTTTGCTCACTTGTAAAACAAATAACTATTACCCTGTACGATACACAGCGAAGCACCAAAGGAAGTTAAATAACTTGTTTTCATGCGCTATGTTTATAAGAACGTCTGTATGAGAAAGCATATTTAACATTTTATCGCTCGGCTCGCCTAGGCAAAACTGTGTCATGGCAAGGCTTCTAACAAGACGCTATACCACTAGCATATTGTCATACTTCTGGTATGTCATACATACAAAATTATTTGTAAGTTTATTTCCATCACACTTCCCTGTAACATGGCTCTTATCGCACCGGTATGGTAATAGAATTCAAGATATTAAACACGCGGTTTTATTCAACTAATTATGTTAATTTTGTAGCAAAGCATCGCAGACGAAGCGTTTTTATTTAGCTGGATGATAATCTTTTTATTCAATAAAACTTTTCATTTTGTACAATACAAAAATAAGCAAAATGGCACCGTAGTTGTTTACATGGTTGTCCAGTAGCTAAGCCGGGTTGTAAAAAAGTAACGATATGGCGAACATAATAAGAAATATTATTGTTTATTTACCAGAGCATAAAAGGTAATCGTATTCTGAATATCTTTTAAGAATAGGTTTACCCATACTTACGGACTTTACAAGCAAGGCAAGTGAAAACATTTTAAGGTATCGGGCAGACTAAAAATAACTAACTAGGATTGTAAATAGTTCATGCTTGAGTTTTTCGTTAACATATTATGTGTAAGAATAAACTAGGAATTCAATATGTATTTAATGTTTGTAAATATAATTATTGAGTGTAAAATATTGCCATTTAATTGATACTTTGTTATGAACATAAATGACTTGAAAACCGTACGTTACTTAGAGGAAACTTTTTGCCATCAAAAGCCTAATTCATAGTTTTATGTTATCCTAAGATAAAATGAGCGACGTAACTTTATAAAATAACCTATTCATCCGAGTGCTTCTAATTTAGTTTATTGAAAAACTGTGATAATGTTTTGTAAAAACAATTAACCCATGAGCGACTTATTGTCTATTAAGTTGTCATAATTTTAGTAAGAGCATTATTATCAACATTTCGTCAACTATTAGATGCTATAATGTTGTTGTTTTTTGTTTTTTAGGTCGTAGGCAAAATGCGAATCAATTATAGAAACGAAATAGAAACAAAAAATAATGCATGGAAAAGGTCACGTGACTTGGCATTCGATCAGTCATTCTAATACATGATGCTTTGTCATTCAAATACTGGATGATTTGTCATTATAATACTGTAAATATTAATCATATTGTTTGTATTTAAACTTTAATTAGTCATTGTAATAGTATATTAAAAATTGAGATTTTCAAGCACTAAGAGTGCTGAGTGTCCGTTCGCCTCGCCGCTCTCGCGCCACGGGCACCTCACGCACTGCCACGCGAGTGACTAAACAAACGTGAGGAATGCCGTCATTTTTGTTCATAGAACAATTATATTATGTTTAAAATTAAGTCATTTGCAAAAATACAATTAAAACTAAATGCTGGAATGTTCTATTATATGTTCAGTACATGTTTCCGATATATCTACTATTGCTACTTTTGATATAAGACTGTAAGTGAATGATTTCCTAACGTAACTATTTTTTGTTAGTAGGTAATAAATAGCGTAGTAAAAAACTGAATTGTCTGTGTTAATAATCTACATGTCAAATTGTTTGAAATTCTAGCTTAATCTAAAGTGTCAGACTTACAATTGCAGAAATAATTGTAATAATACTAGATTCATTTTTTTTTTTTTTTTATTAAAATCTCAGCCATTATATCGAAGATAAGTTTCGACATATACGTTCCGACCTATTGTAGAAACGAGTAGGAAAAATCGCCAGTGACTGGCCACTTTTCAATAACTGGCCTCCTTATACCGAAAATGAATTCTGTTTTCCTATAAATAGAACCTATTTTAGTATTAGGTAGCCAGTAATTGAAGGGTGGCCAGTAATTGAAACCCCATTTGAAAATGTGTTTAATTTATAAGTAAACAGAATTCATTTTTAGAATAAGGTGGCCAGTTTTAGACCGGCGGCCAATTACTGGCGATTTACCCTTTGTATAAATAGTACCTTGTAATTTTTCATTGTTAAAAAATGTGACGCTAAGTGAATTTTATTGTACTTCATGAGTACAGGTTGTTTTGAGAATAAAATGATTTTTTAACATGTGGTTTTATTAAAAAAAAGACTAGCATATTCCCATTATCGAGAGCCGATCCTCGATAAAACTTGAGTGATTTTTTTACATACAACGTAAATAAAAATTGTTTTGATATCAATAAATGAGCAAATAAATGTTATAGGACAGCCTTACATACATTGACTATTTGCCTAACGCATGGACTTGTAATCATGTGTGTACTTGCACAACGATAAATACTTATTTAACATATAAAAAACATCTATCGATACAAATATCTTTACTATAATAAATGCCTTTCCTGAGATTTGAACCCAGAGCCAACTACTTCATAGCACCCACTAATTTTAAAATGTAAACGTGCAATACGTCAAATGTCATATAGTGCGAGTGTACATCGAGGGCCAATATATGTATCTAAATCATATTTTAACAGTAACATTATCAATATTGTATAGCCTCGACAACCTACGACTTAAATACTTAGTTGGAGTTGTAAAAATGCATCCACTATTTTATCATATTAACTTATTAGAAATTATACTTCCCAAAATTTGAACTGCATACGATTAGGGTCATTTTTGAACTGACCACCTCGCACTAAAATTAAATATAGACGCATATACCTAACCAGAGTAAATTTTTAGTATAATGTAACCAGTTATTGGAGAGTGGCCAGTTACTAGCGAATTACTACATACAAGAAAAGGAAACCTAACGTCAAATATCATGTTAAATATAATTTGTTTAATATGTTGCTTAATGAAAAAATAACTATTGTAAGTATCAGATATTTACTTAAACAGGTCAATAGCTAAATGAATAAAAAGCTAGTTTATAAAGAAGTGAAACATTTGATACTAGTGCCAAGTCACTGTACGACTATTTATTAAAATAACCCGCAAAGATAGATTCCATAATTCTCTAGAAGACACGCCACTAAAAATAGTCTCCTATTTAGTAAGGTCATTAATGACCCAGTAACATTATCTGTGAACTTTTACCATTCTTTGTTTAACATTTGTAATAATCATTTACAACTAATCATGTGAAAGGCGAATAACGTTGCAATATTAAGAAATATGCTATATAGGGCACAGCGGGTGATAGCTCGTGGCACATAGCCCCGTGATAATAGCTCAGATACATTCAATTAGCTAAGTGTTTGAAGTTGTTTATTATTATGTCTAATAAGTACAGTTAGTAATTACTTACTGCTGCTGGGGCAAGCAAAAGGTTGGGGATAACTTATAGAAGACAGATGCCAGTTGACATGATGTATCCCATTTTGGATGGCATATCTCTTATGTATTACTTAATCTGCACCGAAACGACAAACAAATCATAGAGAATGGCGTATTTAGGGTTATCAAAGAGGCTTTAATGGTGCGTATACAATGTTTTTACTTAGTATGAAATAAGGTTATGAAATAAATTACTTTTTTCATAGCATTGAAACATTGTCCAAGTAAGCATGGTATAAGTTTTAACTAAAGCGACTGTTAGTAATAAATATTAAGCTAATTTATGGTCTTGATATGATCAAATTACAGGAGTAGAACAAAGTATCACACGCGAATCAATGGAGTGAGGTACATGCAGATTCCCAGCACCCAAGGTTCAAACGGACACGCACAACGACCTGACTCTCACATTCAACCATTTATATATTAATATACAACGCAGTCTGCAAAGTGTACATGTTGTATATGTTTTTAACCGTACGGTCAGCTGCAGAGAAAAGGTACCAGCCTATAAACTCGTATATCGGGGTGGTACCTTTTCTCTGCAGCTAACTGTACTTGTACCTGTACTGTAAGAACATGTAAAACGTCAAAATTTACTAGAAAACAATTTTATTAATATTTACCATGATGCTAAATATAAAGAAATGGTGGTTGGTGAATAGAATTCGGCGAAAAAGAAATTATGTGAGCTCAGTTTCTGCTTACTTATATAAGGTTATGCCAACACTGGCTATACGATTTAAAATTATTACATAACAATATATGCGTAAATAAGGGGAACCGGAATGAAAATATTTAATGAGCAAATTAAAAATATCAGTACACTTTAAATATAATATGACGACCGGTCTGGCTTAGTGACCCTACCTATAAAGCCAATGGTCCTAGGTTCAAATCCCAGTATGATATCCCAGTGTGATGAGCACACATTTTGTTCCTGAGTCATGGGTTCTATGTATTTAAGTATTTATATGTATTTTGTCTATTATATATATCGTCGTCTAGTACCTACAACACAAGCCTTACTGACCTTACCGTAGTACGGTAAGCCGGTCGATTTGTGTAATATTGACCCGAAATATTTTATTATTTATTTATTTTATATGTCATTATTCTAGCAATACGACTTCGTATTTATTTACAGTTACATAATTATTAAATAATTGTGTAATTGACTTACTCATACACAAGTCCAAAAGTACGAGTAGCCTCTCCATATGCTGTGAATTTCTGAATATGTTCTCATTTAAATACCAATCTTGTTCTCTAGACAAAAAAGTTTATTATTTACTGGCAACAATGGAAGACTGCAATACGACCCATTTTGTTTCATGTTAAGCCTCTTTAAAGTTAACAGCACGGTCAGCACAAGTCAGATAGCGAGGAAATGAGTTGGTGCAGTTTATCTATTTCATTTTATAATAAAAAGTTTTTTTCTAAGGATTGCTGAGAAAAATGTGATTGTAACAAGAGAAAGCTACTGTTGGAGCAAGTTAGTATTGTAGCCTTATAAGTATTAAGATACAGCTTATATTATACGTCATAGAGTACACTGTTGACAGCTAGTATTATCACATTAACAACATTTTTTTTTAAACAACGTCGTTGACAAACAAGCATAAAGCCCACCTGAAGGTTAGCAGCTACCATAGTCTAAGGACGCCTGCAAACCTACCCTAAAAGTTGTTGGAGCTCAATAAAACCCTTTCATTTTCCTTGAACAGGCCCATTTCACCATGTAGATAATTGTCACGATTCCCGAAATATGTAAATTACTGACGTTGCAGGTGTGCATTGGTTACATTTATCGCTTACCATCGGGTGGGAGGTGTGCTTGTTTGCCACCAACACGTTACTTTTATTAATATTAATTTAGTTTCTTATATCATCATTAAATAGTAGTTTGGCGAAGGGCTCTTATTGACAATATTGTTGAGTAACTTCCATTATATTACGAGTCCGGCAAGTAGCAGCGTCCCTTAGAGTGGTAGTATGTGCTGGGATCACCAACCCGCCTGCCAAGCGTAATGATTATACACATCGATTAAATTTAGTCGATGTCGAATACAAAGCTGGTTTTACCGTATTTCTTGTTTCTTTGATACACAAGCCGTAACTTTTGTGTTTATTGGTATTCCCACGCCTTTCATACCCAGTCGGTAAGGTTACAGTGTTATTTCAGGGATGCCGGTGCTGTTTGCTCCACATATAGGTATATTTATATATAGTTGTATTTTTAGTTCCATTTTGTTCGTCCGTCTACTAGTTTATGTTTAATATGGTAATGTAAATGGTACAGAGTCGTTCGAGAGCATAAACTATTTAAAAAAATGTAGGAAATTGAAAAAAAAAAAAGTTTGACTAATTAGACCGCAATTGTTTTAGCAATGTATAAGTATTAGGGTTTTCGATCTACCTATATACAAAATATAGATAAAACGAATTTAAAAAACAAGAAAAAAAAAACTTTTGGACTTTGGGGGACTAAGCAAATTATACCCATCATTTTAATTCGCTATTCGATGCGATGGACTAAACGCCCCGTACGTATTTACATATATGTATGAAACTTAAACGTTGACTACGGCAGATATTTATAAACATTCGAGAAATAGTATAACAATAAATTAATTTACACAGACACAAACCAATATTGAAAGTTAAAAAAAAAAAAAACAATTATTAAAAACGAAATCTAAACTTACTATTTAAGTAGGAAAAACTAAAGTTGGCCCCTGTGGTATAGTGCCGAGGATGCTGGCAGCGTTTCCTAGCTGAACTACTATGCTTATGCGTTGAGCGAGGAAGCTGCTAGCTCTTTTGTCACCGGTGACATCGACCAGTCGTTTAGCCAACTGGCGCTACAGGCTTGTGCTGCTGGACCCCACGGACCGAGGGTCTCGACGCCAAAGGCAACAGAGTGGTAATTGGTTTCGAGACCCCTATATTACCGATTTTTGAGAACTTCGGCCGCCTCTGCCGCCGGGTCTGCTTAAGGTTGATTAATAAGGTTAGCTAGAAGACATCCCTGTGAGCAATAAGTTCGCTATAGCAACTTTTTTATTTTACCCTTACCGTATGTTTCTCATTTAGCATAACAAAGTAGAATATTTTGACCATACATTTTACATAAATATAGATAATCAACTATGTATATATTTCTCTGAAAACGATGGTCAAATTGTTCACCTTACAATAACATAGGTACTTTTAAGAAAGCCACTCTTATCTCAAAGGGCGTGGCACACGTAGCATGTAACCGTTACCCAGATATGCGGCTTTATGAGCAAAATTAACTCAAAATTATGAGTATAAAAACCTGCGGGTGAAATTCCTTGTCCCGTCTTTACGACTTGTAGTAAAATCTACTATAGTACAATGCGTGTCTTGGTAATCCAATTAAGCTTATGTATAACGGTCTATCACATGGGTGTAAAAAGTTAGTAAAGATTGTAATTATGTCACCAATTTCCCATAAAATCTATATATATAAAATAAACGTTAAAGTCCTGACTGACTGACTGATCAACGCACAGCCCAAATCGCTTAACTTAGATAGCTGTTTTTTTCGCAATAGGTAGTTTATATACTGTAAGCACCCACTAAGAAGGGGTTTTTGGAAATTCTACCATTAAGGGGGTAAAAAAGGGGTTGAAAGTTTGTATGGATATAATGTAAAATTTAAAGCGAGATACTTGAAATTTTGTGTAAACACTCCTTATTTGAATACAAGAAAAGTAATTTCAGCGTTTTTTGATATTCATCCCCGAAGAGGTCAAAAAGAGGGTTCAAAATAAAAATGTTTTGACGACCGGTCAGGCCCCATGGCTGTGATTGTGCCTATGAAGCTGATGGTTTTGGAATCGATTTTAATACACTTTTGAAATCTTTCGATCGATTATCCTATTATAGTTTAAGCGTTTGATGTCGTTTTTAAGAATTTATTAATTCAAAGAAACCACGTGGGGTTAAAGTATCTCGACCTTTCGGTACTTAATTTGTGCCTCTTTACTTTAATGCATGCATTATTTAAAGAGCCAACTGGAATACGTATAAGGTTATTCCATTTGGTTCAAGCCTAAGCTCAAGAAGGAAAAAATACACCAAAGCGACCAATTACAAGATACATTTCAAGATGGTTGAGAGCATGCAGGTACCCTAGCCTCCTTAATTTAGTCGGTTTTACTGTTCCGTTTCAATAATAAATATATGTTGGGGTTTGACAATTTTTATACTGTACTTAGGGCCTTCTAGGATGCAGTAATCAATAATCACAATGTGACACTCACACGGACGTACGATAATAGCGCCTTCACTGTCATACCTATTGAAATTCTAATAAGACCATTCCGTCCCACTTTGGTATAATTATTATTATCATGCCTCGTCTATTTCTAATCTATGTCTATGAAACGAACATCATCGCAGACAAATATAGGGTGCACATAAAACGTTCAATTTGAATAGCAAAATCAAATTCACTTGCCAATTATCAGCTTACATTATGCTAATAACAAGAAATGATAAAGTAAAAGTTATAGTAAATTCCTGTCTTCTCTATCAGTACTTCTCTTGGCGTAATAAAGTTATGTATATACGTAACAGTATGTATTTATTATATTATGTGTGTGTTACGTTTTTGTATTATATATATATTTATGCTGGGTTGTATATTGTATGTATACTTATATTACTTACTGTCTTTATAATTTGTATTGGATGCACAGCTTACAACCTTTTGGTTTTGCCCTAAAGTTGACTGAGAGAATATCCCATAGCATTAAGTCCGCCTTTTGTACATGTACTATAATGTAAAATTGTAATGATAAATTGAGCTTTACTTATAATTATCAGTCAGCTTATTATCAGTCTTTCTGAAAATAAATATAGCAAAAGTAAATAACGTTTGAAGCTGACGGGCATCGAGTTCTATAGATACTCCGCCACTGATAGTGATAGCTAATTAGTTTCTTAACTGTAAGAGTTCTATGAATAGATACACTCAACAATAGCAAAACTTAACTTTCAACTCAAACTATGTTTTGCTTAACGTCAATGAATAAGATAGCTTGAAATAGCTTTATTTATTATTCGATTGTAAAGATAGTTTTTCCTTATTGCACTGCCAACTAGCATCATTGAAGTTTTTTTTAATGTTATTCTCTATAGGGTCCTCTTTTCTATAGGAATAATGTGAATACGCATTTTATAACTTGTGAATTTGAAGTGAGAAATTATCAGTATTCCGTATTGTCTCTAGACTTGTACCAGTGGGTGTTGCTAGTGATGACCGGTCTGTTCTAGTGGGTGACCCTGCCTATGAAGCCGAAGTTCCTGGGTTCGATTCCCAGTCAGGGTATTTAATTGTGTGATGAGCACAGATATTTGTTCCTGAGTCATGGGTGTTTTCTATGTATTTAAGTATTTATATGTATCTATCTATTATATATATCGGATCGTCGTCTAGTACCTACCTAAGTACAACACAAGCCTTACTGAGCTTACCGTAGGACTAGGTCGATTTGTGTAAATTGTCCCGAAATATTTATTTATATTTATTTATGTCATATGACACTGAAACGTGGTCACTTACTATGGGCCTCAAAGTCACCGCGTAATGGATAGCTATGCTAGAAGTGTCTCTGCGAAATCGCATCAGAAATGAGGTCATTTGCAGCAAAACCAAAGTAACCGATATAGCGATATAGCCCTCCGGATCGCTAAAATTAAATGGCAGTTGGCTGGGCACATTGTATGCCGAAGAGGATCGTTGGGGTGAAAACATTATTATTGACAACCAGTGGTGTTGACCTGGTAAAGTTCGCGGGAATACACTGAATACGGGTGGCACAAAACCGAACATAGTGGGTCCTTTAGTAGACGTCTTTCGACTTATTTATATATGAAGTTCAGGAGTTATTTCTTCCCTCTGACTATATAATATAAGTGCAGTCAAGTAATTTGCAACATATCTGTTTGACTTCCTTACCTTATCACAGTTAAAATATATTTGAAAGCTGGTAGAGGCTTCATATTAATGTTACTGCGAAAACAAATCGTTGACTGGACATTTATGTACAGTAACCGTACCTAAAACATAATAGTTATATTAAGGCTTCTAAATTATGTCTATATATTACGCCTGTATTTCGAACTCCTAGCTAAGGCTATTAAGGAAACTAGTAGGAAGTTTGTATAGTTGGCATCGATGTATAATAAACGTAGATTCACAATCAGCTCCAAAAAAGTCAGAGACTCCCTGTCTCTGGCTATTGAAAAGTAAGCCCTTAGCGTGTGACTTATTTAAAAAATATGCGTCAAAGTTTGCTCTTTCACATCATAACGCAGTTGGTTTAATACTCATTTGTTTTACATGAGTTGTACAAAAAGTTGAATCATTGGGAGGGTTTCAGTCACAAGAGGGGGAACGTAAAATTTATGACCTTGACTAACGCAAGAGAAATACTAAGTCTTAAACATTGTCATTCTAAAATTAAATCATAATTCAAGTCCATCCAAGCAGTCAAAATTATACTAAAATTTTTAAGAAAACAAATAAATTACTTTGCTCTTGTACGAGTAGATGAAATGCAGTTTTGCTCTCAGTTTTTAAATAGTAAAAGAGTACTTTCCAAGTTAGTGAGGTGTAATTATCTTTTTAAATGTGTATTACAATTTGCAGTTGTAAGGTCAAAGGTATTTACTGCTGTTAGTCATATAAAAACAAAACGTAATTTAAGTATAGTACAAAATTAACAATTTGCAGGCGAATGCCGTATTTCCAGACTGTTTCTCCAGCATACTCATTATTCTAACTAGCTTAAGACTAAGCTATTTACGGCTTAGCCAGTCTATACTTATAGCAAATGACGGCATTCGGCGTCGCGTGATTTTCAGCAGTTTGCAGTTTATGAACTTGTCTCTATGAGTCTTTGTACTTCAAACGTTTTGTTTGTGTGAATGTATTTGAAATGCAAGATAATGAATATGAAGCAAATACGTTAATATAAAATTTCAGTTTTTTTGTCACAAAAAATTAAGTCGAATTTAGATTTTAAGAGCTACGATGTACATAATAAAAAACGTGCCTGCAGTTTTAATTGGAAATTATAAACCTACTCTTATTAAATGTTGTATGTTTTTCAATCCTTCGTGATTTTGTTAGTTTTGGTGATATTGGGAATAAATAATAATAATTTAGCTTTAAAGATAAAGTTTTAAAGCTAAATTAGTATTATTTATAATTAAAACAAAAATGTTGCTTTAAAACAATATATATACACATACATATATTTTTGTGAATTGGTTTAACTTACCTACTCGTACTTTATTTTTAAATAAAACACTATCGGTATAAAACAACCATACAATACCTATATTTGTTGTTGTTATTTATGTATGTACGTTTTCAATTAAATATGCATTATTTTAAGTATGCAAACTTACAAGTTTTTTTAAAGTAATTACTTAATAATAATAAATAATATGACCATTTGCCAACAGGCCCGGCGGAACAAGGGGGCCCTCTCGGCCGCCTGGATTGATTACAAGAAGGCCTATGATTCGGTGCCTCACTCATGGCTACAGAGGATCTTAGAGTTGTATAAAGTCAATGCAACTTTAAGATCCTTCCTAGGTGCGTGTATGAGACAGTGGACCACAGTCCTTCGTCAACCAGGAGGTGGCGATGACCCCCCTGGCCCGCAGGACTTCATAAGGATCGAGCAAGGAATATTCCAGGGTGACAGTTTGAGTCCCCTATGGTTCTGCCTAGCTCTGAATCCACTCAGTACTTTACTGAAGGATTTGGGACTAGGTTGCCGGCTTCGGAGAGAGGGTGAAGTCATTTCTCACCTTCTATATATGGACGACCTCAAATTATTTGCACCAAATAACCGAATCTTGCTGGAATTACTGAAAACCACTGAAGTGTTCAGTAGCGCCATCAAGATGGAGTTTGGTGTCGATAAGTGTGCGGTTATGCATGTACAGCGGGGGAAAGTAGTAAATTCAACACATTTACAGCTTTCTGAGACGATGTCGTTCAGGTCTATCTCCGAATCAGAAACCTATAAATATCTTGGTATGTCAGAGTCTCTGGGTATTGAGGACGTGGCTATTAGACAGGCGGTGAAGGAGCGCTTCTTCGGTCGGCTGACAAAAGTACTTAATAGCCTTTTGTCAGGTGGCAATAAGGTTCGGGCCTTCAACGCTTGGGTAATGCCCTTACTTATATACTCCTTTGGCATACTAAGATGGACTCAGACCGAGCTGGATGCCCTGGATCGGAGGGTCCGACTACTACTCACCACACATCGCATGCTACACCCACGCTCGTCAGTTATGAGATTGTACATCCCACGGAAGTGTGGAGGCCGCGGCTTTTTAAATGCCAAAAGTCTCCATAACCGTGAGGTGTGCAATCTCAGGAATTATTTCCTGAACCACGAGTGTGGGATGCATCGTGATGTGGTGGCTGTAGACTGGAACCTCACACCGCTCTCCTTGGCAAACGAGAACTGGCGCAAACCAGTGGTACTAAGCACCGAGGACCGCAAGGCCGTATGGAAGAGTAAGGAGCTACACGGGCGGTTCTACAGGGCCCTAACGGGACCAGGTGTCGACCTGCCCGCGTCGGTGAACTGGCTACGATTCGGGGAACTCTTCGGAGAAACCGAGGGTTTTGCCTGTGCAATTGCGGCCGAAGTTATCATGACGAATAACTACCGGAAATATATCCTGAAGGACGGTACGGTCGACATTTGTCGGGCATGCCGCCGTCCCGGAGAGTCACTCAGGCATATAATTTCCGGTTGCTCTCATCTTGCTAACGGCGAGTACTTGCACAGACATAACCTTGTAGCCAGGATTATACACCAGCAGCTTGCTCTGATGTATGGACTTGCGGACCGCGAAGTGCCGTACTACAAGTACACACCTGCGCCAGTTCTCGAAAATGGTCGTGCCACGCTCTATTGGGATCGATCTGTTATCACGGACAGGACTATTGTAGCCAATAAGCCTGATATCGTGGTGATAGATCGTTCGCAGCGTCGCGCAATGCTCGTTGACATCACCGTCCCATGTGACGAGAACCTCGTGAAGGCCGAGAAGGACAAGTCCAGCAAGTACTTAGACTTGGCTCACGAGGTAACCGCCATGTGGGAAGTTGATTCGGCGATCATTGTACCGATAGTTATTTCCGCGAACGGTCTCATAGCGAAGAGTCTCGACCAACATCTTGAGAGACTCTCGCTACGTGGTTGTGGTTGGATCAAGGGTCAGATTCAGAAGGCAGTAATCCTGGACACGGCGCGCATAGTCCGACGGTTCCTCTCTCTGCAGCCCTAACCACCGGCAGCCTGGGCCCTGCCCCGTTGCCGGCGGCACTCTAGGTTAGGTTTATTATAATGTTTTTATTGTTTTGATACGTTTTAGATGTATTTTTATATTTTGCTTTTATAAAAATGTTATAAAAACCTAGCCTAAGATATGAAGTGAATAAAGAAAAATAAATAATAATAATAAATATTTCGGACATTCTTACACAAATCGACCTAGTCCCACGGTAAGCTCAATAAGGCTTGTGTTGCAGGTACTAGACGACGATATATATAATAAATAGATACATATATGTAAATATTATAAATACTTAAATACATATAAAACACCCATGACTCAGGAACAAATATCTGTGTTCATCACACAAATAAATGCTCTGGCTGGGAATCGAACCCAGGACCTTCGGCTTCATAGGCAGGGTCACTACCCACTAGGCCAGACCGGTCGTCAAATTACTTAATAAATATAAATTGATATATATATAGTAGTAGTCTCCTAACAGGTAAGTTAGATCTTAGAACACATGCACTCTCACAGGCTAGCATATGGTTGTATAATAGTACATTTCGATACTAGTAAAATTTTTTTTTTTTCTACGAGGGTGAAAGTTGGAGCCCGAGTGAAACAAGGGTGACAATCACCCGAGTCTTAAAGAAGTTTTTACACGTGTATCGAACCCAATTTTTCATAACAAGTGCCTTAAAAAGTGAAATTTACGCATGCGAAGCGTGCGCAAAGTGTACTTTTTACGCACTAGTTAGGAAAAACTTATTTCGTCCGAATACAGTTACCACCAATATGCACGCCCCGTATCAAACATCTACCTTATCCAACAGCGAGGTACGCCCCGTTGCATAATCCACTTGTTTTCAACGCCACTTTAATAGGCTAGGAAATTGATTGTAAATAAGTTTAGCCAGGGCGAGCTAGATTATCTGAAATTGCTTGGGGTAGCTTTGATAAATGCGCTGAACACGAGCGCGACGACGTCAGGATGTTCCATGTGTAGACGATAATAAATTATTGTGTCGCGTGTATATGTTAATAGAATTTGCTCCATATATTCTAAGCTATGCAATGCTGATATGTTGTTCGAGGAAGCCGCCAGCATCCTTGGTACAATGCCTCTAGTGCCTGTTTTTGGTTTAATGCAATAACTAGTTCTGTACTCGTAGTTTTCATAACATTGTAATTTGGTATTATTTAATTTTTAGCTTCACTATTGGATAGCAGACGTTTCTGCATAATAAAAAATAATATATATAAAAATATATTAATTATTACATTTTAAGTAGCGATATTAAACAAGCTTCATTCATTAACTTGACAATAAACATTGCCTTCCGTCGGCCAGACTTGTCTCGTATCTGATCAACAACTTCGCTACAGACGGTCGGGGTGCGTTAGCAAGATTCGTCCAGCGGATTTGTCACGCAGACATTCCCCATTTACCGCTACGTATTGTCAATTTTCTGCTGTTGTATTGTTGTCTTTAGTTGCTGCTATAATGACTCATTAAATAAATCATTTCATCATTTGCCATGTGATGCCGGCTGACTAGAATATCACCACCCCATCTACTCCCGTTGGTGTCCTAAGAGGGGACAAAGGGTAAAATCTAACGGACGGGCAGCAGCGTCCGTCGAATACCAATTTACTGCTACTGCGGTGGCCAACCCGCCTGTAGCGTGGCGACTATGACAACTACCCCCAAAATGATACTCGTCATATTTGTGGGAGGCCTATGTCCAGCAGTGGACTGCATACGGCTGAAATGTATGTATGTATGACGTAAAAAATTCCACCGAAAATGGATTGTATGACATATACTGAACTTACATTGTACCGGCGTTTTCCCTTGACCACGAAAGCTGCGAAGCATTACGCAATGTATTTCTTTTTTTAATTTAATGTATATTTCAATAACTGAAATCATTTCGGAAATATTTATAACAGAACACAAAGCATAAAAAAATAAAGTGCTTAAAATAATCTGTAACATTGTAAACTGCCCACGATTTTCGATAAAAATCATCAGTAAAGTTAAACCAGCTTATGGTAATCAAAATACACAGTCGAAATAATGGTTATTAATGTTAATAAAATTTCGGATACAATGATAAAATCCGCTCCGGTTTAGAGCATAAATGGTAAGTTAATCGTTTAAATTGGTTGTAGGCCCCGATAATCTCCTGTATTGTAATGGACGTATTGTTACATAAATGAAACGTAATAAAAATTAAATCAAATGTTGGATTTAATGCCTTATATGAACGCTGTTCGGTGTAATTGTCGTAATAATAATTTCGAATAAATGAAATGGTATATGGAGCGTTTTTCATACATGTGTTTACATTAGTTTATTAGCCAATGTTTTGTATGCTGTTAGTCTAATTTTACTCGTTTTACCAATTTTTTTTTTTATTGTGATAAAGTGCGAGGTATACGGTAAATAAGTAAGTATCGGTAGTGTTAGCTCACTTGCCTCGCGATTTTTTCCTTTATCAAGCAACGCAACATTGACAGTGCATAGATAAAGGCAAATTCTCGGTAGCACTAACACACATTCGGTAAATATCGCTAGATGCTCCGGTATGGTTATACCTTCCGCATATGCGGTAGAAAATAAAATCAGTCAAAGGCGAGTTCAGTATATATAGTAAAGTTGCGGTTGTATGTACTTATATATTCCGGAGTTTTCACCCGGGACAGTGAGTTTTCTAATTTTCCTTTATTTCTAAGCTTTATGTTTGTTTTAGATACCAAAAACTTTAGTTTACTATTGAGTAAACTAAGCTAGTAGTAAATACACGTTACTAGTATATTATCTAACTAATATGTGTTGTTATATTACCACGCATACCAATCACATATCAAGTCAGTGCGCTTCGGATAAGGTATGCCAAGCATCTCTAGCAGTTAAGATTTTGTATAACGTATGATGGAACATATTATTTTAGTTCCTGATATAGTATGCTCATGATAAACTATCACTAATTAATTAAAACAGTTAACTCTTGATTTTAAAAGTGGAATATTATTTGACATGTTTCGCCTCGTCATAAGGAGTTTAGTCATGAGCCATTCTTGTTGGCAGACCGATGATTTCACATTTCCACTCCTAGCTGCGGGATGAAAAGTATCTCATATCCTTTTCCGGATCTCTTACTTTCACCATGCGAAATTTCTTCTTAATTGATTTCAGATAGACTGTTAGCTAGCCCTTTATACTAACACATTATTAATACAGAGGTCTAATTAATTCGATAGTATAAAATGTATCTTACAATAATTAACCATAAAAGAAAACCTGTTGAATATTCTATTTATGAAACTCATTCATTTATTCTTGAGTAGTGAGAGAACTCTCAGAACTATTAAATCAAGATTCGACGGATTTAAAAAAACATTATATTGGAACAACAACATATAAGTATTGAGTATTTTCCTATTAAACTATTCAACTATTAGGGAAAAAACGTGTGTTGATGATACGCGTGGGCCTTTCCCGGGAGGTTCACACTAGGTTTTCACGTTAACTATCGTGATATCACCACTATTGCTGAAATACTTGTTGTATTTCAGCAATAGTGGTGATATCACGATATTTAATTAATTTAAAAAGTGTGATATCAGTGTATTCAAAACTAAAAAGGATGTTATAATAATTGAAAGAATTATATGTCTTGTTGTATATTTATGACATCCATAACAAAGGGATTTGAACCGGAATTTATTTGAAACCTGATGATACCCTACTTAATACTGATTTAAACTTTCACGGTTTCTACACAATATTACAAATAAATGGGATTTAACTACTATTGAAAAAAAAAAACAATCGGGACAATAGTTTCAGGACCTCATACTCATGAAATCCAGTCATTAGTAAATACATGCGTCAAATACCACTAGTTAAAAATACCCATATCGTGAGTGTAGTGTGTCGACCGAGTGACATCCCTACTGCGCAAACCGTTCGTTCTGCGCAAAGCGTGAACAAGATCAAGTGCGGGTAGTCCGAAAAACTCGCGTGGCTACTATATATTGATGTCAACTTGTGCCAGTTTTTGTCCGAGACCACGAGGACTATGTCGTTCTTGACACATTGGTTTTTTTTTTTAAGTTAATATGTGTGGTTTTGTCCGGTTTCTTTTTAATAACCAGCAACTTAGTCACTCTAAGAGGCACTTATCATTATATTTCTATTTTTTTAATCATAGCTACATTATAGTAAAACATTAAAATACATTTAGTAGTTTTTGCATGTAAGAGTAACAAATATCCATACATACATACTTAATAACTTTTGCGTTTATAATATTAGTAGGATCATAAGAAGGACATTTGGGTTCGAAGGTCAGATAGCAGTCACGTTCTTAAAGCTAATAATGCCTACGCCAACTTCTGGGGTTGGTTGCAAATTTGGACCTAGGTTCCAAGAACTACGCGAAGATGATGATGAGTAAAAGGATTTATCGCTATAAGCAAAATTATAGTTAAAAGCATGATTAATAGCGATTGAATTCAGATCAATTAGTAAGATCACGGTTTACTTGCTCTGTTCAACGCACCAATCTCTCGTAAATGTCGATACAGATTTAATCCTTCATCACCTTTTGTAATCAATGAATCGGAATGGTATTTAATGACGAAGGGTCTGGGTGTAGGTACCTTCTATTCTAAGGGCATCGAATTACCCCTTTTGTTTGTAGGCAAATTATATGGAAAGCGATCATTTAAGCTACTTGTATGGAATTATATTATATGTCATTAATGTGTGATGTTATATGTACCAATCTCGATAAAATTAATGCAATGGGTCGAGGAACATTTCGCTATGAAACAGTAAATATAGTCTAACTCCTACAAAGTATATATAAAGGAGATTTTTAGTCGAATTTTTATGTTTTGATATTATAAACATACAAAAGTGTAAACAATACTATGTAGTTTAAACTTATTAAGGAAATAAATATTTTTTTCATTTATAACAAAACAAAAAAAAAATTATGATGCTACATAGACCGGTCGTCGTATCATATAATTAAAATATAATTCAATTAACCTCACAAATTATGTACAGAGAGAAATGTACCAAATAATTATAGATAATCAAAGTCTTTGTTTCAGCCGTTCTTGAGTTATAATTATGGTTTAATATTTTGTCTATATTTTTATACAAAATATTTATTTTTAGGATATAAATATCGCATAAGTAAACATGAAGTCATTGTGTAAAGCTATTGTATTAATAACAAGGCCATATTTTTGTTCGGAAAACCATAAAATTTAAATTCTTTTCAACGTAGCTGCATATAATTATTTTAATTTTCTGCATATTTTCAATTACTGCAATAAAAGCTTTTGTGTGTCGAGCTTCACAAATAATACTATTGTGTGGAGTAAATCGTCGATTTAAATATGACTCAATTCGGATTATCGTTAAATGCTTTACGGTCAACTTAAAGACAATTGCACCACGTGGTCACACTAAATGATTCAGTTTAAAAAGTTTCAATAACTTATTATTCAGAAAAAAAAATCTCAAGAAAACGTGTGACCTAGGACGATGACAGTAGTTTTGATGGCGTGAAGCACGTAGAAATGTCGCCGCGATTATTACCACGTGCACTGGCCATATTGATGCTGCATGCACGCATTAAACACGCCGAGATGTTATGCATGGAGTGGAATTCTCTTTCAGCTGATCTTTTTCCGGAGCAATACAACCTGGATGTCTTCAAGTCGAGAGTGAACAAGCACTAAATATTTATGCTCCATCATCGGCCTCATCGTCGCTTACCATCAGGTGAGATTAGGGCCAAATGCTAACCTCATCATCATCTCAGCCATAAGACGTCCACTGCTGAACATAGGCCTCCCCCTTGGATCTCCACAAGTACCGGTTGGAAGCAACCTGCATCCAGCGTCTTCCGGCGACTTTAATGAGGTCGTCTGCCCATCTTGTGGGTGGACGTCCTACGCTGCGCTTGCTAGTCCGTGGTCTCCACTCGAGCACTTTTCGACCCCATCTGCCATCTTTTCTGCGTGCAATGTGGCCTGCCCATTGCCACTTCAGCTTGCTAACCCGGTGGGCTATGTCGGCGACTTTAGTTCGCCTACGGATCTCCTCATTTCTGAGTCGATCTCGTAGTGAAACTCCGAGCATAGCTCTCTCCATAGCTCGTTGAGCGACTTTGAGCCTTGAGATGAGGCCGATAGTGAAAGACCACGTTTCGGAGCCGTAAGTCATCACTGGTAACACACATTGGTTAAAGACTTTCGTCTTGAGGCACTGAGGTATGTCGGACGAAAAGACATTACGTAGTTAGTAATGCTAACCTATCACTTATAAAAAAAAACTTATTGGGCAAAGTTAATCACAACATCCATGAAGAGATTGTATACGAGTTCAGTTCAGTTTTCTGTTTAAGGTGGCGTCCTCGTGGTGTTACCGCTGCTGCTACATTCAAGACTCTAGTAGGGTTGCCCGAACCTCCGAAGCTAAGCGTAGTTAAAACAGCAAGGAATGCTATAAAATATAATGGCGGTAGGAAGTCTGGATTAAGCGAAAGATAATATTCGATCTTACTATTTGATATTTATAACAAAATTATTTTCACCTCACCAGCTCTGAAAGAACTGATTTATTCTTTAAAAACTGATAGCAAAGTTGCATTTAATTCACGAGAGCGCAAAGTAATTAATTAGTTTCTTACTAATCGAGTGTTTTTTGATGTTAGCTGGTTGGATGTTCTTTTATTTAATGTTTTTGAATGAGAAATTATGGATGCCAATTATGTTGAATACATATTAAAAGTTTAAGAGTATATTTTTTCCTCTTTGTAGTTAGGTGAAAAATTGTATATATGTTTCACTCGGTAGCAAAGTGTATTCCCCTCTCAGTCTCTGAAACCCTCCCAATACTCAAGATTTGAAATTGAATTTTGGAATATTTTACTAGCTCAGGTTTCAATATTAGCACGAGTAGGTGAAAACTAATTTTGCTCCCTTGTATAACAAATAACTAACATCCAACAAAAGAGATCAAAAAATTGCAAACCCCGCTAAGCCAAGCGACACCGATGCCTCGAATACCGCAATTCGCTAATTACAGAGACCGCGTCCGCGAGCCGGTACACAACTAATTGGACTTTGTGATATATTCAGAATCAAAAAAATGCATGTGTCGAGCAAGATACTGCTATTTTTGAAGATTGATTTATTAAGCAGGGCCTCTTTTTCTTCCACATGAATCAATTCAACCTTTAACACTTTTTTTAAGTTTTAATTCGGTACAGTAAGATTATTTCCACAATGCGTTTAATTTCTCGGTTACTATCAGTGTGATGAATCACTGTTTATCCATGTAGAGAAATATATTCTTATATGTGTGTGAGCCCTCTTTTTTCTCTGCAGATAAAAAATAAAATCTTAGAATGAGAAATGATATGATAAACTTAACAGAAATATATTGTATTGTTATTGTAGTGGCCCTTATATTGAAAATGTTAGTACCAATAAATCGTCATAATTTTATAATAAATTCCTATCTTTTTACATCCTAGAAAACAAAAATGTGGTGACTACGAGTACCTACGAGATTATCACAAAGTTAGGCCTTTAAAATTATAAGAGCAGTGTGAGATACAGAAATTCAAAGTATAAGAAATAAATATACTCAAATATTTCAAAGTGTGATTTTATACTTGAAGTAAATTCCGGAATCCAACACATTTTCAGCATCATTTTGTTACTTCAACAGTATGTTTGAAAATAATCCCTTGTTCCATTTTGCCTTTTCATTTGCCGCGTAAAACGAGTTTGGATAAAAATTTACGCGCATGATAATGACTCTTGTAAATAATGATTCGATTATGTTGCGTTGAGTGGAACAGCGGGGATGTGTGCCAACGTCGATACTCGTATGTGAACATAATTGCAGTCAAGTTTGAGACGTACTTCAGTTTATAATTATGTACCCACTCGTACTATGGTGTTATTTTCTGTACAAAAGAAGTATACCAGTACTGACCAGCGTTTGACCTCAGCCTGATGGTAAGTGTCGACGAGGTCGAAGATGTAGCAAGCTGGTTCAGTAACAGCCTATTCACTCTTGCCTTGAAGAGACCCAAATTATTAAACGTATCATAAACGTAGCATAAACATAAACTCGCTAGCAGACAATATGTAGCAACTGCATTTTCCGCCTCGTTTCACATCTTAAAATGATGGCGGTGGTATACCATCATTTGTTGTCTAAAGAGGACTAACACCTTTAAGACTCAGTGAAGAATTTACTACACTCATAACAACATTTTAATTTATATCGTATTTTTCGTATCGATAGCAGTAATACATGTAACAAATTGACGGACAGTCAGTGGAAACGTTGTAATATAGGGTCACATTGAGACCTGAAGGAAAGGAAACCCTAAAAACCATAATGGAACTTATTTTAAGAAATTCTTGCCGGGAAATTCGTCAGTCTTTAATGAGGGGACCGCCTACGCATGGGTTATTTTGATTGTTCTATTTTTGCATTTTATATCGCTCAGGATTAGAACGTATAAAAGAATAAAATTAAGTGGACGGATTTAAATTAGATAAACTGTATAATTAAATATCCATCAATAAAACTGTAAGCATAAAAAGCGAATATTTACGCGATTATCTGATACGATTAAGCCACAACATAAAGGCGATGACGGGATAGTGCAAACATTAAAAGTATGTATTGGACGCAAGGTTTTAACAATTATGTTATGAGTTCTCTTGTTGGTGGCTTTTGGCTAAATTAAAATTATGAAAACTAATAAAAGCTGTTCAATAAAACAACTAACTTATATTTATGATACTTTCACTCATTGGAGTCGTTGTATCAATAAAAGTCGGTGATTTATTACTGTACACAAGTACCTTTTAATAAGAACAACTAACGACTAATAAAGACATTAAAGATCAGTTGTAACTGTTCCGTTAAAATTACCTAGTTTAGTATTTTTATTAGCCAGTTCATGAATAATTAAAGGCATAACTTCGTTGAATAATTTATTTAGTGATTTAGGTCTCTCTGTTCTGTCGTTGTATTGCGCATTGCGATGAAACAATGCATTGTCAATTCAATGAGGTCTAATCACATCTCTTGCTTCAGAATACAGAATACATATATAGCACATGACGTACCACTTTTCAACAAATTGCCAACCCGTAAAGGTTAACATTACACGCACCTCAAACCTAATCACAATTTTACCCACAAATAAGGTACATAAACAATTTCGATTCCTACATCGGCACTGTAATGAGGCTACGTTTACAGCCTGCGACTCAGCCGTAAAAGCCAAGAACTTAATTAACGTCCCGACGGCTTTACTTCACATTCATTCGGGTGTGAATTCGGCCCCGGCAATAAAAATAAACAATGAAAGGCGTTCACGTGGATTCTTCTGGCGTGTTCCCGAGTACAAGAAAATCTATTACCTATGTGAACCAGTATCCCTTTTACAATTTAAACGACCCTGTTACAATAATTTTTGTCATACTCGAACATAATCTTGATAATCCACCACGTTCTGACCACGAACCATCTCAAACACTAGACTAGGGGTTAACCGGTCCAGACCCTATAGCTATAGAGACACTGCCGCAAAAGTGCCGAAATGACGGCTCTATTATGTAAATTATTTTTTTCCATAAACCATGAGCTATAAACTTCGTCATTCAAGATCTACGTCAAACCAAATTATACTTCTATAATAGGTCAGACGTTAATTCAATTCAATCCACATCGTATGCAATTTTAATCTCAGTCAATATACGTCAGATTGTATAAAGCACGCTGGGATATTAATAATGTATGTTCTATCAGGTTAAGAAATATGTTTCTGTTCTTTACTTGGCTTCAGTTCATTAAACCACAAAAGGTTATAACTATTTTAAGCGTCGACAAGCATAAATATAGCTCATTAAAACCTCGTCATTGAGTTTCCCACTACTTTATTTGCGCCAGGGTTAAAATAAGAAATAATATAATGAGAAAGATACATCCAAAACGACTAAGAAAGTAAAAACCACAAAGCAATATTACTTAGCATCAGTTCATTTAACCACAAAAGGTTTTAAGCATCAACAAACGAAAATATAACTCATCAAGTCCGCGCAACAGCTGCATAATTCATTGCCCTGACAAAACTGAAATTTCCCCAAAGGCGGGTCGGCTAATGTTTTCTCCATACTCGCATGTGGCGCGGCAGTTACTGCCGCTTTTCAATTCGTGACCACTCTGACAGGTGTGTTTACGGTGCACGCTTCGTACGAACGTTTCAAATTTCGTTCCGAATTAGTTTTTGTTCGCGTTCCTTGGCGGATGTTAGGCGAATTGCCTGATTACGTGGACACTTGGAGTTTTTTCATTTTGTATATATTTTTTTCTGTTTTGTGCACTCAGATGCTTTCAAGTTATACTGAATTTATTTATTTTGGTAAAAATAGTCCAATAGGTAAAGATAAATCTGATTATTTTTATTAAGGTTCTAAAATCGTATAAGGCTATAAACTCAAATAAATTATTGAATAGTTCAAAGTTTCAGCTCTTATAAACTCCATCTGAACACTGTACATATGGTGAGTTCTAATTAAGACGGTAGGTAATTGATATGACATTGCAAACAGTCAAACGAAGGTGGCCTTGTTCAAACGTATCATTTGTTTTATTAGGTACTAGTTTTCGTTTACATTTATAAAATTTCATCACATAAAGGTCTAAATGCAAATAACAACCTATTAATGTTAACGCTGAATGGAAAATAATTAGCTATACTTTAGCCACTAACATACTGTATTTTATACATGTACTATCACCCCAAAAACAGGAATAAGTGTCGTTCTTTAATGTTACTGACAATTTTGGTTTACCTCTAACTATGTATATGTATAATTTAATATAATTCGATCACTTAAAATCTTAGTATAGGTACACTGCTACATAGAGTACTAATAGCAAAAAAGGTAGCGAATGAACGAATGAGTGAATGACATTGCACGATCGAATTATATATTTTCAAAAAATAGGTAAAACAAACAGCCAGAAAATAAAAATATGCTTTAATTGTTTTACTAGTCACTTGACATATCTTCTTCCGATTCATTTAGATTTATTTCAAGGGTATGATTTTCGGACAAACTATCAATCTTAGGTTGAATTGACCTGTATTCTGATGTATAAGCTACATTATTGTAAAGTTTCATTAAAATCGTTCTAGCTGTTTAGACGTGAAGAGGTAACAAACGTACACGCTCACAAACTTTGGCCTTTATAATATTAGTAGGATTATGATCGGAATAATTATAACTACCTAAATAAATTGGAAAAATCTTTATTCAATCTTGCAGTTTAATATTTTGCTATCGGTACGAAAAAAGAACACTAATTTCAAAACCTTGCTATCATTACATGCAATGTTGAATGTGTGCGTGGCCTCAACTCTCGTGGCGATACCTATACTACAAATATGACATAACTATAAGCCGCTACTACAAAATATAAGCCGTGTGATGCCGGCTGAATAGAATATAGCACCACCCCATCTCTTCCCGCGGTTGTCGTAAGAGGCGATAAACAGAAAAATCCTACGGACGGGCAGCAGCGTGCAAACCCAATCTGCAGCTATTGCGGTCGCCAATCCGCCTGCCAAGCATGGCGACTATGGCAATTACCTCCCAAGAAGATAGAAGTCATATTTGTGAGAGGCCTATGTCCAGCCGTGGACTGCATACGGCTCAAATGTCAATGTCACTACAAATATAAATATTAAATACATATTCCTAATAGTTGAAAACCACGAAGAAACGCGAGATTTCACGCAAGAAAGACTTCTAAGCTGAACGATAAAATTCTTCAAGCCTATAAAGGTTTCCAGGGCTAATATAGTTCATAGTGCGCCCCGTGAAGCAGTAATTACGCCGAGTCGAAGTCACGTGAATGTAACATGAGGCTTAAGTTCTTTGTTACACTTCTAATTAAGTCTGGCCTCAGGCGGGATAGAAATGGCATGTTAAGTACGATTCACAACAAGCGGACACGCCTGAAGCGCCTCTTAAGAGTTGAAGTTAATCAAAATAATTCATCATTTCTTTACGGAGCTAGGTTTCAAATTTAATAATAATATTTTATATTTGGTCCCTGTCTTTTTATACTGAAGGGAAAGAAAGCAGCTCTACATAGCATCTAGTAGAGCAAGTAGACCTATAAATACTATTAATTCAAAAAACCTATACGCATATATTGTGTTATACGAAACCATTTTGTATTTGGTAATAAGTAATAAGATCTTATGTTTTTTTTTTTAATTACAGACATAAGTATTAGGATACAAAAATAGAAACATAAAACTGGTTAAAAACTAATTTTTGAATTATTTTCAATCCATCCGGTTTCATCTAATCATGTAACTGAATGTAATATTCTTGTATTTTTTTAATTTTAGTTTAATTTAAATTTTTATTTAAGTTTTTTGTAATTATTATATTGTTCTTATCTTTAGAAAACAATTAGTTCACCTGGTAATAATTTCAACTCGGGTAAACTATTGTTCCTGATCAATAAACTCAATTGTAACTACCCACATATAGTCCAAAATCTCCAAACAATGGTCCAAAACTAACTTGAATATCTTCGTTTAAGTGTGAGTATAATAGTCATAAATAAATGAATAAATGAAGAAAAAACCAAAAAGATTATTAGGATTTATTCTTAATAACGAATTCAAAATTTGGACCATAGTTGCACTATTAGAGTATAGTTAGGTAGTTTTAGTAGTTTGGACAACGGGTATCTATTTATTATACATTTTTATGTACATTACTATTTTAATTAACTGTTTAAGCTATAAGTATGTTAATTGAATGGTCATCGAAAGTTGACTAGACCTGTCTAAGCCTAGCATATGATTGACGCGACAGTATCTCGATATTGGCCGCTCGATGTGAATCCTACATAACTGTACTATTTTCAGTCGACTTCGATAGTCAACTAGTCGGGATATTTTTGTCTATTTTTATGTCTTTATCGAAAAGTTTATATTACTTTAAAGTCGGTTTCTCACCAAGAAAATTTGAGATTTATGATATTAATACAAACATGCCACAAAAGTCAGTCTAGTACTATATTAAAAAATATATTACACATTTTTTTAAAGTCGAATAAATATTATATGTAATATAATTAAATTACATCTAAAACTAACTACTATAATTAAATTGAAACTAAACAAAAATTAATCCTATACAATACTAAAATAATTTTAAAAAATTGGGCGTCTTTGGCATAGTGCCAAGGATGCTGGCAGCATTTCCCAGCTGTATAGCTAAGCTAAAAAATAGATTTAAAGATTTAAACAAAATTATTATAATTCCAGATTAGATTACCAGTACTCGTGCCTTTCATAGTCCAGCACTACAGTTCATTATTTAACGATAAAAGTGTAATAAATTTAATATGATACTTTTTTTTGTGGTTTAGGTAATACTCGTAATGTAGTAATTTTATAAATATTTAAATTATGACATTTATGACTTCGTCATGTCTAGGGTCAGATTATTTCTTTCGCTTCTCATTTGCTCGGCTTTCTCCGCAGCCTGACTCCATATATTAGTATGAATAAGAACAATTTTTTTTTTTGATAACACTCAAGTTTCAATTTGCAACCAGCAACGGTTGGTTACAAAGTGGTACACTCGTATATAATTATGGTACATTATACATTGATTAATATGACATATTCATAATTTTATTAAATCCTACATATTTTAGTTAACACTTCATTGTTTTATCTAATTAAGGGATTATTTTAAGATACATAATCATTATTACATGAGATTTAAAATAAATTTATAGGACTAGTTCTATAAATTTATTTTAAATCTAGAAAAGAACGCCCTGACTAATATACTACCAGGTAAAGTAATTTAATAGCAGTTTAAAGCATTTTTTTAATGTAAATTTAAATTTATTATTAGTCAAAAACAAAACAAAAGCGTACAATCAGCAGCAGAAATAGTGAAGCAAATAAACACATCTCGTACTTAGCCACTTCTACTGCCAGCTGTACCTACTCTCCCCAGCGGGCGCATTAGCACAGATTAGCAGAATCTGTATTTCGACCTAGTTTTAAACAGGACTTAGTTTTACAAAGCGTTGCAAATTAAACTTCGTCTGACTTCACTTTATTGCATTAAGTTAAGTTTTAGTTAGATCTGTCGGTGGTTCGGTTATTTCTTAAGCGTAGGTACCTAAATCTGTTATTGAGAATAAGCGTATTTATTAGTAAATTAAAGCAGATTATGAACCAACCCAGCATGGCGACTATGGCGACTTCTATGGGAGAGGTCTATGTTCAGCAGACGACGACTTGCGACTGAAGTGATGATGATGAAGATGATACACCACCTTATTATAGTTTATGGATGCAGTTTCTGCCAGGAATCAGAGGAAACTGCAATGCACATCCTCTGCTCCTGCGGACCACTAATGAATAAAAGAAGTATCCACCTAGGCAGGCAGGTACTGAAGCCTTATGAGGTACACAACATTACAGCCCAAAGAATCTGGAGCTTTTGGACTCAACGGGAATCAGTAATGAGTTATAAAAAGGGTTGCGACAATAGATCATAACTGGTCGATGCGGCGCAGACAATAGCCCAGCAAGAATAATATAGTTTATGCATACGATACTTCTTATACATTATTATTTTTGAACAACAATGGCCTATAATGGGCCAAAAGATGGAATTTCTCAAATTTCTCGGAATTCTTGTTACGTTATTTGTCGTTAACAACATGTCCTACATATTTTATTTCTGAAAAAGGCATTTATAACTTATTGAAAAATTCTGCGTAACGCACCAGTACTGCAAAGAAAGAAAGAGAACAGGTAACTAACATCCGAACAAAAGTTTACAAGAAAGGTTACATGAGATATATCTAAAGGCACAAACAGAATTCACCTCATATTCGTTGCATTAATAACATTGAATCAGTGCTTACTTCCATTCCCATAATCAAAAGAAAATAAAATATCGAATAATATGAACACACAAAGGTTTTTCTCAGAAAATACCCAAATTCACTTATTAAATGCGGGTTTCTTGTACGAACGAACTGTTGTATTTTTGGTGTGTTATTCCTACCTTAACATATATATAACTAAACGGATAAAGAGACAAAAAAGCTTTATTTTTCATGTCATTTTAATTTTGGGTCGGAAATTAGGATGGAAAAAAAACGATAAACGATTCTTTACACGATTCATTTCGTTTTCCAAAAAGAACAGTAGGTATTTTGCATTGATAGGTTCAGGACATTTTTTTTTATAATGTATTTTAATGACAGCCAATAATATTAGACGAACTATTTTTGTTACAGGCATTTAAACAACAGGCAATCGCTTGTATAAACATTTTTATCTTTTTTTAAACACCGTGTTTTTCAGCAAGAGCCTGTTATTCACCGAACGTTTGGTAGATAATATTGTATGTAAACTACCAAAGCAACTACCAACCTTCCCAGTTCCCCAGTTTTATAGTACTTTTGTGTAAAATAAAATATTTCCACCTTATGTGACAACTTAAATGCAATACGCGCATTTACTGCATAAAATAATCATAACAGACGGTAAACTGTTTACCTACTCGGCCAAGTATTTATAATTTACAGCGCAAGAACAGTGTGGCAAATAAATTACACGCGCCACACAATAAGCTGTTAGGATCGTAAATTTAAAGTTCATTAGTTACGTTCGTAACGAAAACGGATACTGTAAAAATAAACGTAAGTTAATTAGTGGAAAACGTATAGTAACTAAACGAGCGCGGACATCATCTGTAGGTATATTTATCCAGTATTACGTTCAAAATGAATAGATGTACCTTATCTGACTTAGTTGTTCCGAACTGTCTAACTATAAATTCAGCTCCATTGCCAAAAAAAATGTAAATATCCAGTATAAAGTGCATCGGACATACCATGTATGTTGCTCACGTGTTCAAAAATAAAAATATTTTCGTACCTTATCTAATAGTTCCGAATCATCTATAATAAGGGTTATAATGATTTATTAAAATAAAAATCGTCTTTTCAGTGGTCACACATTATAGTTAGTCAAACTTTGGGGGAGCAGTTTATGCTGATATTTAGAAGTTTAAAAGAATCAAACATTTGACTTTAAAACCATCAACTTTCACGATGGCCACAGGAATAACGTGAACTGAATTGATCTGTATAATCCATAAGCGTTAGCTCCATTGCAAAATAAATAATGACTTTAACCCTGCGTTAAAGTACTAAATACGTATTGTGAATAACATAGATTTATATATTAATACATTTCACTTAAATAGTATCGATAATAGCTCTCTGGATCGCTAAACTGAACTGCAGTGGGCGTGGCACATTGCACGTAGAACCAATGGCTGTTGGGGTGTCTAATGGTGACCACGTACCGGAAGGCGCAGCGTGGACAGACCTCCCAAGAGGTTGGCCGACGACAGGGTAAAGATTGCGGGAATCTACTGAATGTGGATGACTCAAAACAGGTTACTGTGAGTCGCTTTATAAGCCTATATCCAGCAGTGGATGACCTTCGTCTGATATGATGATGATGACGATGTATTAGCATCTTGACAGCAAATAATATACAAAACGTATTTTATAGTATTTCTTTACAGTCCCAGTTAAACTAAATATTGTTTTATTCTACAACAACCGCAAACCCGGTCAATAACTCAGTTTGCGTGCTCTTAGTTCATAATAAATATCACCTGACGTAACAAAATAAAACTTATGAGCTAAATAAACATATTTATTGATTTTGTCAACCCTGGCTTATAATATCCAGAACCTTAGCCTGTTATACTCGTGTTCGATTGGTAATTTATCTTCCAAGACAAGTAGGGTTGCCTCTAGTACAATCAAGAGGTACGTTTGTGCGACAACACAAACAACGATCAACTTAATGATACGCAGGTAGTGATGAGCGAACATATGTTCCCATTATTCCTGTGTCTTGTTATTATGTATAAAATGCATGAGAAAATAATCAACAAAAGAAATGAAATACGATTAAATTCTGCGTGATAGAAAGAGATGGTCTATACAATCTTAGCTTTCACGGTTGCTACACGTTATTGCAATGAAAATGGAAGTCCCGTAATAAAGATACGGTTATATCCGTGCAGGTGTCGAAAAAGCGACAAAGGGAAAAATACGACAGATCGGCAGTGCGTCGAAACCGAATCACAAGGTCGCCAACCCACCTGCCAAACGTGGCGACTTGGGTACTACCCTTTTAAATGATACAAGTACATTTGAGGGAGGCTCATGTTCAGCAGTGAACGTCTTACGGCCTAATTGATGATGATGATTATGAATACAAAGCAAATATCTTTACTCTACTTACAATGCTGACATTTTGTTCTCGTAGATTTTTTACGGCTGAAGCGATGAAAGATACTGTCTGTTATTATAGCAGTGTCATAAATATAAAAGTGGATTTAAATATCCGTAACGAGTAATGAGTCAAAACGGGTTAATCAAATATTATCAATCCATTCTGCTTTTCTCTTTCCAACCCATCTTTTCCGTGTCTCTCTGGCACCACTTTCTCATAATTCCTTCTATCCTATATCATCTCTCACAATACACTAGCGGAATATTCTTAGAATATTTTCCCACTTCACTACGTAGGACGCTTGGAAATGACGGATGACCCCTCATGACCTCGTTGTTACCTCTCAGGGAAAAGGACGGTATTCCGCAAAATTAGTAAGGGCTCCTGTTAGGGTCTTGGGAAATTTACCACTTGAATTCCAGGGGTAAATATCCCGGAGTAACTTAATCCTTGCACGTATATGTTGTTAAATATGGACAAGTGTGTGACGGATTAAGATCTGGCACTTACTGCGAGTATCTGTTATTATTATTTATCTGCCGCGTTTTAACATAATAAACGACTCATTTTTTTGGAAACTAAGGCAAGGCAAGGCAAAGTAAGTACCTACATACATATTATGTATACATATATATAATTACTCATCATTAAAACTATTCCAAGAGAGAAAACAGATATAACTATGAGGCCAGACAATAATTGGTCTTATTACTGAAAAGCAATAAGTATAAATACAGGCCACATATAGGAGTAAGACACTAAGGTTTATTCTATGACCAAAAAAATGGATGATATTTGCTTAGCTCACTTCAAATACAATACGAGTATATTTAGCAAAGCAAATTTTCGCGTATTTTTAGATAAATTTATCTTGCAACCTAGCAACCCTTGATTTTATTTACATGTTCTACGCTAGTTATGAATTTAAAATGTCCTCACTTTAAATATAAACGTAAACCTTACTCGAGTAGCTCCGGGAAAAGTAGTTTACCTTATTTATGTAGGGTTTAGTCTACCTAATTATATGATCTCTAAGGGCAAACCATGTTTGGGATAAATATTTGTACAGAAAATATAGTTTCCTGTATGTTAACAGCAGGTAGAAGGATAATATTATTATTTTACTTATCTCAACTGAAGATGGGTTAATATTTAAGAACCACCCAACGTCCACTGCTGAACATAGGCCTCCCACAAATATGACTTGTATAGTTTTCGGGGTGAGTTGCCATAGTCGCGACACTTAGCAGGAGGGTTAGAGGTAGGGAGGGAGGGCAGGAGGGACGCCGCTGCCCATACGTCGCTTTTTTCCCTTGTCGCCTCTTACGACATGCTATTATCAGCCGCCACCATATAACACAAATGGTTACCTCTATATTTATACTTATACCTTTTAGCACCTTGCGAGAAGAGTAGGCGTCAATTAGCTGGACAATTATATCAATAGCCGGATTTTCAGGAGGATTGTTCTAGCCAAGATGGTAAAAAGTTATCGACAACAGCATAAAGTCAGAAATATATAAGAATGACAGGTGCGAACAAAAATATTTACACCTCGATATGACTTACGATTTTACCACCAGAGCCCAGAGTGTAAGTTACTAACGTACTTTACGAACGCGTATGCGTTTTCCATATAAATAACATTATCACTTACGCATTCGAAAACGTTTTCTTACTTCAAAAGTAACTTACACTAGAGCCTCTGGACAGCGCACGATTATTCGTTGTGTGACGTACTTTAAGTCTCAATACATTTTTTTCCAGTAAGACCCCAATATTAGTCTTCTTTCTTAATCTTCCTTTAAATTTCTGTAAATTTCATACCCAAAATTTTTGTAAAACTCTGTGTAAACTTAATAGAAATCACTTTTATCGAGAACCCGCTTCTCGTTATCGAAGAGAATTTCATTAAAATTTAAATACAAAATCTAATTGAATTATAATGAAGGCGCAGTAAAACAATCTCGAAGGATCATTTGTTACAAACGGACATCGAAGGTCCGATGCGTTTTAATTAGATCTCTATTTCACTCCACTATTTGATTTCGTTTTTCAAGTAATTGAATTGAGTTCTAGAATTTAAACTACTTGATTGGGCATAACAAAATATAATATGTAGAAAATATAACTACTGGCCAGTTTCTGCGAAAAAAAAATGAAAGTAATAATAATAATAACTATTTTTTTTCCGAATATGCAGATTGTAATGTTTTTGTAAATGAAAATATGAATTATATTAATAGTTTTATATTTTGCAAAATGTACATTCGTCTGTTAAAACAAAAAAGAATCACTCTCCTCCTTTTACAAACTGTCAATAACCTATAGAGGTTGCCTTATACATTTTTCTAAAACGGCCGGACTGAGTGTCAGACGCCATCAGCTGTCAAGCTGTCTCTTTCTAACATTGACCATTACATAGATAATTTATGAATACTAACTAGTTTCTCACTAAGGTGTTTCTCTTATGTCAGCGGCAAAGAGGATCTTGGCCACTCCTCTTTTTTCGTACGTAACTTTTTTTAAATAAGTATAAATAAGTATAACGTTAAGTTTCTGGACCGGTTTTTGTAACCATTCAAATAATTTCTTAGGATTTTTCTGTCTATTTGTGTTCAAGTGCGGTAAATAAAATTGTAACATCATAACACTTTTATTTGTTTTGAACAGCTTTTAAACTTTTCATTGTCTTTATGTTTTCCTTTTTTATGTTACTGAAAACACTGAAAACAATAGCAGGCATGCCAGATTCAAATACCTACCATAAAAAATGTTCAAGCTGGGTGAGTGTTACAGGTGAGAAATTGTTTAGAAATTTTAAGTTTCTGTTCTTTAACCTAGCATTGGGATTTTGAATAATTGTCTTTTTCATTTATGAAAGCTTATTTAAATATTTTTTTATAGTTTTGTTTTAAAAACGTACTTTAATGTGTGAAAAGGTAAATACCTAAAAGTTTTAAATTATCTAAAACTTTTGGGATGGGCCACGTTCTTTCTCGTTGGTACTTGTTTAAGTTTCCGACGGAACAATCAATTTTGTAAAAATGCTTCGGTAATTAAAATTTTTATAAGTAAAAAGTTTTGCTTTTGAATTGAGGCATCTGTTTCAGACGTAAAATTCCCTGCGTACCAATTACCAGAGTTACGAAGAACTTTTTTAATAGAAATGAGCAAATTTCATCGAATGAGTCGGTGGAATTACTTCAATGAAAAAGTTAGCGATTCATTCTTTAAATTTTAATTAGGGAAGTGATTAGTGACTCACACTTTGCGAAATAAAAAGGATCAATGAACCAATGGTGCCTTTATAACCTAGTCAGTAGTATCGATAGACTCCGTATTTGTAACAACCATATTTATTGTTAAGTTTGTGGTTTAGGTATAGGTTGTATTCTATGTTCATAAGGCTGCTATAGTTATGTTGCAGGGAAACTTAAAAGATTGAAAAGTTAATCCGTCCAATCTATAAAAAAGGTTCTCCAAAACTATTTTCTAATTATAGACCAATAGCCATCCTCTCTAGTGTAGATAAAGTCATACAAAAATGTATTGTTCAGCAAGTTAGTATTTATCTTAGTAGAAACTTAATAATAAATAAGTGCCAACATGGGTTCCAAAAGGGTAAAAGTACTGATACACTCTTAGCGGGTTTTACTGATGAAGTTAACAACTACTTAGGTAATAAAAAAGTCGTCGTGGCGGTGTTTTTCGATTTTAGCAAAGCTTTTGACACTCTAGAGACCAACACGCTGACACATGGACCCGTCACTTTTAGATGGACACTTTTAGCTGACAGGAACCAATGATGGACACTTAGTTCTTATTTCAAAAATCATAATGTTATAAATTGAATATGTCCCAACAAATGCACAACACTTAACTCCTTTGAAATAAGCACTAATGTTCATGATTGGTTCCTTGTCCATTACTGGTGCCATTACCTTAATCAAATCACGAAGGATGTTAAAATAGCGAATCCATTTAATAATTTTTCTCGGAAATTTCAGTCATTTGACCAAATCCCTTACTTTGTTTAAAATCCCTAAATTCACAAAATCGGCCAATAGACACGTCAGGCTTTGTCATTTCACTAGATTTGTTTAGGGATTTGACAAAATCTCTTGATATCGCTTGTTTATAAGTAAATACATTTATTTAAGTCTAAAGAATATTTATGTTTATGTATGTTTTTATTATTCTATAATATATCGTAGTGTTTGTGTATATTGTTTTCATTCTTGACTTTTTATTTCTTATATTAACTCATTTATCTCTTATAAGTACCGCTCACAACTTCTCTGCAGCTGCCTGGTAGAGAATGCCTATTAGCGTCAGGTCCACCTTTTGTAACTTATATTATTTCTTTTATTTTATGCATTAAAGTTTTAAATCATTAATTAAGTTATTTATTTTCCTGATGACTTGGTTCCAAGACAATTCTAACTCTCTTGACAAAGATGAACTTTACATAATATGAGATACTATAAATAGGTGAAAAAAGGGATGAAATTTACTGTAGCACAATAGTATAAAAATAATTATCATCACTATCATGAAATAAGCTACCTACAATGACTGATTTTGCGTTAACCGCATCCATTGGATTCGCGCAATCTTTACCATGTCGTTGGTCCACCTTGTGTCGGCCAACGCTACGCTTTGTTGTACGTGGTCCCCACTCAAGAACCATTACGCCCCAACGGCCATCGGTTCTACGTAAAATGTACCCTGCCCACTGCTACTTAACCTCAGCGTACCGTATGGCTATATTGGTCACTTTGGATTTGCTGCGAATGATATGATTAAGTTTCTGATGCGATCTCGCAGTAACACTTCCAGCCCTTCGGATGATTTTTAGCCTTCTTATGAGGCTTCTTAGTAAGCGACCACGTAGCAGTACCATATAATATATCATCACTGGCGGCACTCACTGGTCAAAGACATTTGTCTTGAGACACTGCGGAATATTGGGAGAAAGTATGTCGTTGTTTCCCGAACGCTGCCCAGCCAAGTTGGATTCGAAGATTGACCTCTGTCAGCACTTTGTTATAGCGAAGAAAAACCAAGTCCACTTGGCAACGTTGGAGAGATTAAAGTACAGCCCAGGTTCCGATTTATACTCCTTGGTCGTCTGTATAACTTGACACAACTTGAAATAATGTGGTCTACGACACTAAAGCCTCTTCGGAAACCAGCTTGTTCGGGAGGCTGGCTAAAGCCTAATTTACGCTCTGGGTTTGGTAGGTCCGAGGCTCCAGTGTTTTTAAGCTCCAAGTTTCTTTTGACGTAAAAAAACGTTTACGAACGCGTAAGTGATAATGTTATTTATATGGGAACGCAAACGCATTCGTGACGTAAAGTTTCGTTAAAAACTTACACTCAGAGCTCAGATAGCAAAAACTTTAATAAAAACAATCATCGACGCCAATTCCTGGAATTAGTTGCCAAACGGACCCCAGACTTGCATGAATCGTAAAATGCCAATATAACGCGAGAAATAAGGAGAATGAATAAAATGAGAAGACGAGAATATCCATTCTTTATTAACACCCACCAAATACTGAGCATGCCCTGTACATACTCTGAATTTAAAAGTTCCTTTCATAAACAATATTAAAGCAAGAAAAACGATGTTTACAATACAAAGCCCGAGCGACGACAAAATAAACCGTATTAAGCCATTGTCAACGAATATAATAATACCAAGGAAATAATACAGCATTGTACGACGGTTTATCGTGCTAAATTACACCTAGAAGGTTCCTGTAGAGAACGTGAAATTATGCATCGCAATCAACTTGCACAGGTAAATCGCCGCTCCTAACTACCTATTTGTGTCTTTCACAAGAAAATGGTTCAGTCAACCAAATGGGGACATTGTTTCGTGGTTTGAGAACGCGGCTCAATTATTAAGGCGATTGTTTCACTTTTACTGCTAAATTGAGAATATTTTTGTTGTGAATAGTATGTCGTTTTATACTTCTGTGGAGAGGCATTTTAAATTAATGTTGGTAAAATAAACGTGTGCTCACTGTTATTAAAAGAAATCGTACTTCAAAAAGCATGCAGGGTTTACAACTTGTCATCTATATAATTAACACTATCTGACAATAGTGCCTAATCATAACAACAAATACTTATTAAAACTTCCACGGTTTTTACACATTTTTAGAAAAGCTAGTTACTATACGCGGTCGCGGTAAGTCCCGTTTATTTATTTAAAAAAAAATCTTTAAAATCAATAAGCTGGTCATCAAATTGTTATTAATTCATATTAAATATTCGTTATTTTATTTCGTTCTCTCAGCCCTCCTACTGGAAATTATGTCCATCAAGATTTAGAAGCTGTCATGAAGTTTGCTATTTTTTATATTAAAAATAAGAAGTCATACTAAAGATTAAACCGAAATAACTGAAATATATTTCCGGTTCCATTATGAATGAAACCTACCTCAACGAATATTGTTACAAAATGCTTGAGGTCGTACTTACACACATTATTGCTCTTTTCGACAAATATAATAAATTAACGCTGTCTCGAGCTGTACTGTACCTCAGGAATAATGTTTAAAGAATTATGAAGATCATAATACTGAATTCATTAATTTTAAAACATTGTACTGCATTTAGAAAAATCATATCGCAAAATTGCTATCTTTGATCTCAATCTACATCGTGAGAAATGTATTTATCCTGATCGATAAAATACCTCTTAAAGCACTCGCTTACGGCTATTGTAATAAATCACTAACTGTCCGGCAGTCACGGAAATTCTCAAAAACATTCTTTCATACTAAAATTCCGAAACTCTTACCTGAAAGAGGGATAAAACTGTCCCAGACAATTCACAGATAAATTACGCCCGCCTTAAAAACGTGGCCGCGAGCGAAAGAGCAGATGTGTAAAAGAAAGAGAGAACGGATCGCACCCGACATTTATCATTAAGGGCAACAATGCTTTTTGTGGGATTTCCTTCAAGAATCCAAGAGATTAATGAAGGTGGCAATAACGCCCGACCATCCGATAAATAACAAAATAACGCACGAGGCCCTTAACGTACAAGAGATTAATAAGCAACATTAGGCAGTAAGGGTCAAATGCGAGTAATATTTACTGCATTGTGAATTAGTTTAACATTGGAAATAATTGTTGGTTAGGTACAAACGGATAAACTCACGTGTAATTATATCGCTCTAGGCGACATGAGTGAGTGATACACCCTCATCGCGATCGGTGTGTCCTGACTCGGCTTGAAGATGGGTACCAGAGCTTACCCGAAACATGTCACCTAGTGCGATATAATTACACGTGAGTTTATCCGTTTGTAACTAAGTAGTAGTAACATGGCTCACAACAGTTTTAATTGTATAATTGTTGGTTAATTCAAAAAAAGGTAAACGTGCTTGACATTGTCCCAAGATATCCTTTCTTCAAACTTAAGCGACATTTTATCGACATTTTTTTCTGAAGGCATGTCATAGCCCTGTAAAAATGGTATAAATTGAAATAAGTCGCATTTGTGACAATTATATAGAAAATAATACATAGTGACAAACTTACGAGACTTTAATAAAGTTTAAATGGCTATATCTTCAATTCTTCTAAAACTTGTATAATTTAAGCACTTGTGTTTTCGTGTATTTTGATCTTTATAATTAACTCCTCACCATGATTTTATGGCCTTTTAGGTTAATACTGGACCCCTGACCTATAGTATTCGGTAATATGGAGCAATGATCGTGAATAATGAAAATTAGTTGCAGGCAAGGTATAAATTATGATTTATTGTTTTTCAAATCATATTTCCTTGCAATCATTGCCCTATTTTTTAATACATTGAAGCTAACATTTTCTTGCTGAAACTAAGTACAACAAGGCATGATTTACCTCTTTTTAAAAGACACCAATTGTAAAGTGCTAATCAAGTTTTTGGCTTTTATGAAACACGTTCATCATTTTTCTTATGATATAGGAGGCAAACGAGCAGGTGGATTGCCTGATGGTAAGCAACTACCGCCGCCCATGGACACTCGCAACACCAGAGGAGTCACAAGTACGTTGCAGACCTTTAAGATCTCTGTACGCTATTTTCTTGAAGGTTTGGTTTCAGTATTTAGGTAATTTCCTCTGTTGAAGCGTTTCCGAAAAATTGGCACCACTCAATACGAATCAGTCTTTTCTATTTTGGCAAATTATTTGGTACACATATACACACATGTATAGGTAATACTTATAGTTAGTTTCCCGGATATTAGTTCATAGTCGTTAATAATTTTATGCACAGTATATTAGGTGTAATCAGGAGTTTTAGTCGACCTGTATAAGGTGTACTGAATCTCTTTCATTCCGACAAAATTCCACATTGCAGCGATGTTATTGTTGGTTGACTAGACAAGGTAGTTAAGACATTCATCTTTTGGTATGGACATTTTCATGCGTAATCTTTATTATGTTTATTCAATTTGTTAATTTTATAACGTTATTGTAAAAAGCACTGGCTGGCTTAGGCTAACTTAACCATGTAACGAAAGAGATGTTATTAAAACATACTTAATTCCCGTCAATATCGCAACGCAGCAAAAGTATCTAACACGCCTATTATTTTTATTTATTAAAAATCATGTCTTATCAATATTTATTATATTTTCAATAATTGCATGGTTTTAATGATAGCTTGACCCAAAAAGAGGGCCGTTTTCAATCGGAACAATGACTCGGATTTTCACTGCTTGTTTGTCGAGCCATAACTCTCCAAGCAATAATACTCGGATAACCTTCACGAAACCAAAGCAAGTTTAATAGCCAATGATTTTCCTTAAGCACAATTTGAACCGTCGTTAATGACAAAATTGCCTGCAATCAGCCTAATGACAAAGTTACGGGTGAATCGACAACAAAGAGAGATTTGTCTCAAACAAGCTGTTACTCGGCTATTTATAATGGACCCCTATAAATTATTTAAAACAATGTTTTAATGCTCGAATGAAATATTGGGGGACAGGTTGAGAACTCCAGGCGCCTTACAGGAGTAGGTAACCATTCGTCCATGTAACTTGACAGGATTTTAAAATATGGTTTTGCTTTATCATAGTCAGTGGGTACCTGCACTTAGCGACAAAATACCTTCATCGTCATTTATGCATCGCGTGATACGGATATTTATGGCGATATTCATAGAAGCGTATCAAATCTAACAAATTGTTAATTATGGATTCTTCCTGTCTGTTTGTTACAAAGGGATAACATTTATAAGGCGCCTACAAAGTTTTATTAATAAGGTGGTAAAAGACTGACAACCTAAAAGTTAGAAGTTGGTAAAAAAATAAAAATAATGATAAACTTATGTAAATTTTCACGATTTTTAGTTAATATATTATAATTACAAATAAAACAGGACTTAATCGCGTTCTAATTAATTATTACCTACATATTTTTCCGACGTTTCAGAAGTGCGAATGAAGTGCTGATGATCGCGGCCGGTCTAAGGAAGCCTCGGCAATGACGCGACCTCTTCATGCTGTGCGAGTTTTGGCAACTACCCGCACTTGGTCTTCATTAATCAAATCCAGGGAATACCTTTAATTTTAACGTGATAAGTCCCGTTCAATTCATGATTTTGCGAAAAAGGGCTTTTTTTAATTGGTTAAGAAATCTTACATGCTCCATTTATCAACTGATACTTCAGCCTGACATATAACATAATGTATTAGTAATTTCAGTATATATTTTATACATAGAAACTATTTCCAGTATGCAAACCCTAATTAACAAATATTACAATTAAAATGTATTCTTTTTCTCCCCTCAAAACTAACAAATAACGTAAGTACTAGTACAGCATTACAATCGGACAAATAGAAAGTAATAGTAGATTTCTTAACAATTTTTATTTTATTCAAACGAATTAAATCCTACATCTGCATCTGATTGTAAAAAGTTTTCTTATCTACATTAAAAACAAAAAAGAACATTTGTTGGTCCGACCACGAAAATAAACCACGATAATAAAGTTATAATTCTGAAAACTAGTGTTAAGGCATATTTGTATAAAACGCAATTTGATTAAAAATATATTATTAAGTAAAATGAATCTTGTCTTATTAGTTAGTTGATAACACTTTATTGCACAGAATACGTGAAGAAAACAGATAAGGCGAATGGACCCTTGTATATATGGGCACTATATCTACAAATATTACAATCTAATAATTATTAAATACCTTAGCAATTTCAGTCTTAATAAAAGGTAGATAAAATTATAGCACAGAAAGCTTTAAGAAAACAGATAAGGCGAATTTAGCATATTGCCCTTGGGGCCTATGGGCCTATATGACCACTATATCTACATGCAAATATATAATATTAGTCATTCTTAAATACCTTAATTCCCGATTTCCGTGAATCCAATAAAAGACAGATAAAATCAAATAACCTTCACGAAATTATTGCAACAAGTATAATGGTCTACGGCTTGATACTTTTAACACTATCAAAGAAAAAAGTAATCTCACGATATCCAGGAAAGCAGAAAGTAAATAAGAAAAAAACACGCAAAATCAAAACACGACCAAAGGTTTCTTTGGCCGTGATTTCTTTAAGAACAGTACAAGAAACATAATGAAATCCTCACAAAAGAAAAAGATTTGTTACGGTGTTTCTATAGCAGCTGGCGCTCATAAATCATAACTTACATATTCATGATTGATTACTTTCACCGCGTGCAAGAAATTAACCCCTTTTCTTTTAGCGTGGTAATGCAATCGGTGTTTCGTGGTCCCAAAGCCATGGTATAACAAAGTTTTGTTGTGCTGTTAACATGCCGTTTCATGGAGCATCGAGAGAATAATTAACATGATCTTTAAGACTTATTTTAACCCAGCACTCATAGAGCTTCAGAATATCCACGACAACATATATCTAGTTAGAAGTATAACAACTGATTTACGTTTGTACTACTGTTACTAAACAGAGGGACTAAATTTTATCTGCTGCTAGTGTAATATGGTCGGGTTTTTATCATTTTACACAATATCTGTTACGCTCCCACAAGTATATGAGTGCAAAAGTGACGGATAGCGTGATATCCGATAAAATGGCAACCATGCTATTCGTTTTCTAGCTGCGAATTTTCTCACCATAGCTTTAATATCAATTATATTTTAATTATTATTTCAAAGTGTTCGTGTCTCCGCACCAGGCAGTTTATATTTCAAAGTCTTTATTTGTAAAAACTGTGTTTTATCGTATTTATTAAATACGTAATTAAGATCTAACAGTATATTATAAAATAACATAGTCAATAAATCTAAATAATGACTTGCGTTTAACAATGATAACTTTAAAAAATTATGGAACTTCAAGCAGTCGAATCGAAATCGAAAAAAAAATACCATCCAAAATTGACGCTAACTATATATTAGCGCGCAGGACAAGTCTTTTTGGGTCGTTTTGGGGAGGCCTTTGTCCAGTAGTGGACGTCTTTTGGCTGACATGATGATGATGATGATAAATTCGAAAAAAAAATGTTTACAATTTGGTGACCCTACTCAATATGACGTCTTGTCGCTTCCCATAGTGAGTATAACAAAAGGCAATAGGGTAATCATGATTTGATTAGTTTAAGATTATTTTAATTGAAAAATTATGCACAGACATTACCATTGTTTTGATCGAATACTGCCATAAGATAATATTGACCAGTTACCGAATTCGAAAAACTGGTTCTGGATTACGATGCAGGAATCACCCTGTAAAAACAAGTTTATGAGTTTCCACTGGAAGTTACAGCTCTAGTATGCAATGGCGTAGAATTACACTTCTAGTTTTACTAACACTTCGGTTAGAAGAGAATTTGATAGGTACGGCTTAAATTTCGTTAAACTATACATCAGCCACAAAACTTAATTTTACCCTTACGAGCGTAATTACCTCTTGGTTCAGACCGCGGCTCGGCGTTCATAGGTTTCATAGCAAGGTTGAATTGTCTAAGGTTACTTTATGTACCCGTGTTTAACTCTGTAACCTTGACTTATAAGTCAAGGCACTATGTACCTACAGTTTAAAGCTGTCTTTTTCTACTATTGCCCCTCCCAACAAAATGTCTAACAATAAATGTAAGGAGAGAAGCTACAAATATATAAACTCAATTTTGTATTATTTTATTCAAATCTGAAAGATAATCTCCTGTCGCCGCTGTTCCCTCTAGTCTATACTTTTCAATTTAAGTTCATTCACCTTCTCGTGTAATTTTATATTTATTTTCGACTTGTTTGTTTCATATAATTTGATTCTTGTAATTTTTTCTTGGATTCACCCTTTCTTGACGCTTTTCTTTCTGATCCTCTATTACTTTAGTTAAATATGAATTATCCATTACACTAGTTGCTTCTTTTAAAGATTCCGTTCACGAAGATTGACAGAACCCTATTACTATCGCCTCACTGTCCATCTTTCCATCGCGTCGGGTCTGAGACGGCGAAAATTCACGCTCAATGTATTATTCAATTGCCGAAACAACAGATAATAAAAATAAAAGATACATAAAAGTACAATAATATTCTAGTTCAGCGTAAGTATGTCCTAAGGGACTTAATGAAAATAATATTAAATGAAAAGATAAGGTATACTTACCTACCCCTTGGTGTATATATATTAATAATACTTCATTCCATTGTGAAAAGGACGTGTGGCGTCAGTTACGCGTGACGCTTTCTATAGCTGGTACAGTCAGCGTCATATAGTTGGTAGCATCCAAAGTACTCAAAAAGTTCGTTACACCATAGAATTTGTATGGTGTACCGAACTATTTGACTACTTTGAATGCTACCAACTATATAAAGCTAACTGTATCATAGGTTTCTAAATTAAAGTAAAGAAAATTACCCCAAAATGGCCGCTTAAATCAATTAAGGGTAGATGAAAACATTTGACCATCAAATAATAAAGTTTCAAATTCATGTCGCTAAGTGACAGAGACAAGCGATTTTGTATATGGTTGATTAAACAATAAATGTGTTTAACTACCCGAAAATGTACAAACTTTTGTTTTTTTAATATTTAAAATGACACAGAGTAAGACCAGAACACCAATATTTAACTTTTTATATTTATTTTAGAAAATATTACACTAATGAACCCAATTATATTAAAAGATTGAACAAAGATAAAATACTGCTGTCTGGATACAAAATAGATAATTAAGTAAAATATAATTATTGTAATCCTCATTAGCAAGGAACGATTTAATATTCCTGGCAATAAAAAACTGAGACATTATGTATATTTAAAACCGGGTGCCACGTAACTTCTTTGTAAATTATTTATATTTATTTTACTCTATTATTACCCTTTTATCATTTAACTTTATTGAAACTTACTCAAGTGTCTTATTCTATTTCATCCACGTATGTCCTAGTAACTGCTACAGTTTACTTCCGTTAAAGGAAATTGCCTGTTTATTTAATAGGCAGAGCCCGGCGAAGCGTCACGGCCGTAGTTTTACGTGACATCACGTTAAAGCGTAAAGTTGCTTTTCATTGTATAATGGCAAGTTCTATCGCTAGCTTAAACGATAGTTGTAACTACATAAAAAAAAAAAAAAAAAAAACAGAATATATTTTTACCATTTGTATAAATTAACTAATGGTGAATTCAGAATACCAAAGATGGATATTCTAGTTTGGTTTTATTGATATGAGTGAGTAAAAATGATATAATCAAACAAGTATCTTGCGCTCGTACGTAACTTGGGTTAACTACATAGGTATATTGTTTAAAAAGTTACGTTAGTTGATTTATTTTACAAAAACTAGATCATTCACCCCTACAATAAAAATTTTCATACTTATAATATTTTAATAACTATGAGTACCTACTTAACTACTTACTACATTAAATCTAAATAAGGCCCTAGAGGCATTGTACTAAGGATGCTAGCGGCATTACCTCGTTGTATCGCAATTCTGGTACGTTGTGCGAGGAAGCCGCCAGCTCTTCGGTCATCACCATCAGTTACGTCGCCAGACGCTTCGCAATTTCTGAAATAATTTTGTGCGCGCTAGGACCTCATGGACCTAGCGTTTCTACGCCAAACGGTACAAAATGGTACAATCACCGGCGGCAATAACATCTTATGCTGCCGCAAAAATATCTGACAGTACCTTATGGCCTTGACATAAGATATGATCAGATATTTTTGCGGTCTTGATATTGTAAGATACTATTGCCGGTGACTGTACTTTCTGCCCAGGCTCTTATATTTGTTACGTTTAAAAATTTAGGCTTTCCGCCGTTGCCCCCGCTTTTACATTAGTTCGTTGGAGATGGGACGACGCTACTTGTGTCTACGCAGTTGGCATCCCACACTCCAGCATCCGCCCCAAGCTCCAAGGAACCAAATCCACCCCGTCAGGCCTCATATTTTTAAATGTTAATATTATATTATCTATATTTTACCTAATTATCAATACCGTTACTTAAGATATGATTTCCTCATTCAGAAGAAAAAAAAACTAGACATAAATTCACTTTGAGATTAGCGACATAGCAATGTCCGGAGACAAAATATTACGTACACGCGTTTTCCATAGTCCAGTACCAAAGTCTTAAAACTTTTGCAAGCTAAATATATTGTACGTTCTCTTACACTTTCTCACTGCCTTACTACGGGCAATTGCACGATAAATTTAATATTATCCTCTTGAATGCCCTCATCCAAGTCGGGCAAAGGTTGAAGGTGGATTTATTTCGAGCACGGTTTAGGAAAATATAATTCCCCAGGTTTGAACCTCAAAATATATGAGGTTTATGAGGCATGAGTCTCGTTCAACCTCGCCACACACCGACTAGCTCCAAGCACGGGCAACAACTCATGCATTTTTCACGCCCATGCTCACTGAAAACCAGGAAATATTCTAAATTTAAAGGATTACAAATGTATCTATACACTTTCTTAATCTAATTGAAGCTTAAACGCATAGCATTAAGAGCTGGAATTGAAAAAGCAATGGAAGGGACTACTTGGTTTGAGGTGCGTCCTGTGGTAACAAAATGTTCTTGAATCTAGTAATGGAGGCTGTTAAATGAGAGTTTTTGGATTGTTAGAGAATTGTTCACTTTAAATGAAGGAGAGTTAATGAAGAATTTATTTCTGTTTTAACTCGATTGCCTTAAGTGTCGATTTCGCAAGTTGTGTGTTTTAAGTTGCAATATTAGCATGTAAGGTTTAGGTAACTAAATAATGTTTGTACCTACTCTTAACAAACTGATTTTCAAACACCTATTGATATTCAATTGGAATATTAAAAATAGTTGTTTTGGTATATTAAAAACAGTGAACAATTCAAAATTAATGTGTTATTTAATATTTTTGAAAGTGTTTATGGAGACTCAACTAAAAAAATGCTAATTAAATTTGGCTTTAAAGTATTTAAAAAATATTGTTTGCTATTAAAACTTAAGCTCTATCCCATAAGCCCTACACGAATGTGTTTAGCAGGCATTATATTTTATTTGTCTTTTTTTTTTCCATTTCAATGACTGTTTTATTTCATCAAGAACAAATTAAAAACACAAGGAAACTTAAATAAAATAAAATACTAAAACTATAAATAACTAAAAACTTAACCTTTTAGATAGGTATTTACTATCTAAAATAAGAAATCCCCCGTGGCATGGTGCCGTAAACGCTGGCAGCATTTCCTCTCTGTATCGCAATGCTTATGTGTTGAAGCTGCCAGCTCTCCGGTCACCAGTAACGTCGATAAGACTTTTGGCCAAATCTTTGAAAAAGGGCATGGGCACTTCGACCCCACGGGCCGAGGGTTTCGACGCCAAAAGGTACAAAATTGTATTCGGCCCCGAGACTCCTGTATTTTGACTGTTTTATTTTGAATTTACAAATCAGATATAATATATATTTAACAAAGACAAATTTCATACTAATTCATAAAATTATTAAACTCGTTTTGCAGCTTAGGACTTAGGAATACCTAATTAAAACCGTCCGGCTACCTTAGGATCACTGTGTAAAAAGCAAACCTCGGTGCCCAGTTATTTTCCATTTAAATAGGGAAGGAAAGAGCAGAGCGTGAGAATTGTCTGTGAACGCGGCTTAAAATTGGACTCCATTCTCATGCTTCAATTTTAGTTTTAATAACCCAGTATAATATTGGTCTTTGAATACCTATGATTATAACAAAGTTATAGGTCACATAAATACTGGTTAGTTCCGTCAGACGTTCAAACAAGAATATGCCCAGGCAAACCTAATTAACCAGAACCGCGAGTAGTTGCATTTTTAATTCGCCTGTGGGGTTATGCATAATTTTAAACTAAACGCTGGCCAATTGTTATCGCCTATTTTTTCAAATAACTATTCTGGATGGTTATTTAAATGGAAATTGCATTTGAATAAAATTCGTTGTATTTTACAATTAAATATGGTATCGTTTTAATGATTTAGGATGAAAAGGTTTAATTAAAGAATGAATTATTTTGAAAACTGAACGGTTTCATTATTTGCCAGCCGCTTTTCCTGCAATTGAAACCTGTTGATATTATATGACCGCATATCGAAAACATGCTTTTAGGCATAATTTTTAAAGCTTTTGTCCTCTATGTGACCATAAAATAAATATTTATTACCATATTATTTATACCAGAAATTTCAATCAAGATTTCATCAAACGGTGATTATATAAATAAGGTGTAAATTATTGCCGTTAATTATGGTGTCAACCATTGAGATGTTTACCTTCCATCAAACGTCAATTTAATCATGAAAGGCTTCTTCAATAAATTAATTGGCAAGATTAAACGACACCAAACCAACTAATTAAAAGGGCACGTGTAAACAATGGCTTAAGTAATCAATCATCGTTACATTTAATTAGGAATGCAAGTACCTAATTTACTTTATGACTATCACTAAGGGTTAACAAGAAAAAAAAATATTACAGGACATCACTAAAATTGACTGAGCCCCACTGTACACTGTGGAAGACTTGTATTGTAGGTACTCAGCTAACGACATATAATATACAAGTACTTACGTACATAGAAAATACCTATGACTCAGGAGAAATACTTCTGTTCATCGCACAAATACGTGCGTGCTTTGAAGTTCAAAGTTTGAACCCAGGGCCGTCGGCAACATAGGCAGGGTTGCTTGATAAATTATGACTAGTTTGCCGCTACTCTACACATATCTGGTAGATATTGTCATCAAGCCATGAAACTGACTGCACATACATATACAATCATTTCAGCCGTATGCAGTCCGCTGCTGGACATAGACCTCCCACAAATATGACTTGTATCATTTTGGGGGTAGTTGCCATAGTCGCCACGCTTGGCAGGCGGATTGGCGATCTCAGTAGCTGTAGATTGGGTTTTGACGGACGCTGCTGCCCGTCCGTAGGAATTTTCCCTTTGTCGCCGTTTAGGACACCCGCGGGATGAGATGGGGTGGTGCTATTCCAGTCAGCCGGCATCAATTGGTCTTGAGATCTACACCGAAAAAAAGTGTATATATATTTTATATACAATTAGATATTTTTTGATGTTAAACGGAATATTAAAAGAAATATTATGGAACTATCTTACGCTAATCGACACTATTCCTACAGTATGATCAATAAGGTTTGTGTTATATGTAACCTCTTGTCAAAATCTGAGGGCCCACGATCAAAATCGAAAATAGACTATATCCTTCTCTATTGCTCTTGCATATACGACCGCCAAAGAGGCAAGACTAACGAACTAATGAAGTGGTTTGCGGTAGGCGATCTGGTCATAACCATAACATTACATGATTTTACTATCTGCGAATAGAAACACAAACAAACAAACTAGGTATAATTAGTATCCTTGTTCCGTAATGGACATAAACCATAATATCTTGTTTCCGTCAGCTTTCAGATTATAAACATTTTTTTTAAATATATTCATGCAATAATTTGCCCAAAACTGCTACCTCGCATTTTGGTCATACAAACGTCGTTTCACAAAACGTATCTAGACTAAGAACCTCTGAATTAGAGTACAAGTATAAAGAGCAACGAATCCCCTCTAGTTAGTTTGGTATCCTTATTTGTTATCGGCGAAGGCTTAAAGGCCGCAAGGTTCTAACCTTAATTTTAGCCAACTAGAGCATTGATCAATTGATGATTTTGACTCAAACCCTTTATGTTTGTGTCTAGTGCACGCTCGGTTAATTGAACAGTCAGCATCATATACTTAGTTGCAGTCAGTATGGCTAAATATTTATATTTTTATTATATCCTTAATACTATATAAATAAAGATCTGTATCCATATATTTGGCCACTTTGATTGCCACTAACTATTTGACACTGACTGTATTTCGATAATTTCGCCGTAGTATATAAGGATTGATTAGTTTTTACGGTGCCGACTACATTTTTTTATTTATACCGGGTGTGGCCTGTAATAGGAGCTTTAACTTTAAGCATCGTTTCTACACCAAAAACGTAGCAACATTTGTTCTACGACTTTTGAAAATAACTTATAGTTTAATAAATATTAATAAAAAAAGATTTTCAAAGCAAGCAATGTATTGCAAAAACTATGAAGTTTGTAAGCTGACAGTAAACGTCAACTAGACTATTGGATGCTGTTCATTGAAAATACTATTTAGTTTGTTCGAAAAATTCACAAGTAATAAATTACCCAATTATTTAAAGTTGTAGAACAAATGTTGTTAGCTTCGTGGTGTAGAAGCGATCCCTAAATTTTTTGCTCCTATTACAGGCCGCACCCGGTATATTAAATTGGTTTTAAACCCTATTGGCTAACATGCTTGATCATCAACGATAAACAGCTTTCAGACATTCCGATCAAGGAATAAGGAGAATATAATACAAACAAGCTAAAGTATGTTTCTTTTCTTGTTAACCAACTTAGATTAAAAATCAAAACTTCGTAGGTATCTAACGAATTGGTTTTAAAATCATCACGCAAAATACTATAAAACAAAACTCCAAAATCACATGCGATTTAAATGTAAGACTTCTGGTTTGCTCTGTTTAATGCATTCTTCACCATCATCATCATGGCCGTAAGATGTATACTGCTGATCATAGACCTTGTCCATGGACCGCCAACACGACAGATTCCTAGACCTAAAATAATTCACATTACAATTACCAAATAACTGATCCGCCCAAAAATCCCAACCGATCGCAAATATTAACACAATTTCCAATAAGACCCCAATCTGTTAATAATTAGGGATCATATCCCGCCTTATAGCCTTAAGGGACGGATACATTGGTAAATACTTGATACGCACACAGAATACACTGGAATTCCGTGGCAAAGGTGGAAGCGTTAATGAATTCCTTTGTGGTAATGTTAACGACATTGGACGCGTTACTGTGTAACTTGGTTACGGAGCTCGTAACAGCAATTACGTAAATATCTGTAAACAACGCATGTTTAACAGGTAATTCATTTACCTTCAGATGAATAGGTGTATTGACTCTAAGGAGCCGTGATGGTTTGGCCCTGCTTACAAAAACTCCTATGAAAGAGTTAAACAAAAATTTTAGGCCAAAGAAAAACTATTTTTTTTAGCCTCAGCAATACTTAAATTCCTGGCTAGGTTAAACATTAAATAGCAATCACGATCTGAATTCTTCGACGAAAATGGCCTCAGATCATGTCATATTACAATATTAGTATTAGAAAGTTAAACAATCACTTGGCCAGAATAATACACTTATAACTAAATTCTGCATTTCTTCATCTAAGTCGACTAACATCACACATAACAAAGCTGGTAAATATAAATATGATCATAAAACAGGTATTTCTAATAGTGACAGTCTTCTTTCACATTGACAAACACTTCATGTAAAAAGTCTGCATTTGTTATACAAGCATACGACCTGTGTGATGGTAAGCAGTCATCGTGGTCTTTTGCCGCCTGTAACTCTGGAGGATTCACCCGCGCATTGGCTATCGTATGGCGACATAAATACAACACTATAAGGAGGACTCTACTCATAGTGCTATTTGGCTGTATGTAGTTTTTGTAAGGCGGAGGTACTTTTCCAGTCAGGCTCCAGATTATGCTGCATGTACAAACCACATTATAAAAATAAAAAATAAACTTGTCGCAGCTATGAATTATCAAAGGCCGATGTCGAGATACACATCACAATTTAAATTCTGGACCACTTAGTACAGTCACCATCAGATATATCTGAGCTGCGGCGGTGGTCACAAATATGGGCACAATGACTCTATTGTCAAGGCGGTAAACCGCATGTTCCAATATTTAATATGACCATCTACACAGCTCCGATATATCCGATGGCGACTGTACCTCAACACGTCATCACATTGAAAACCTTATAGGTAGTTAACTAGAGTTTTGATAATAATATTACCGTGTCAAGTATTTTTAGTAAAACTTATCAGTCTACGATATAAATGTGTTGATACGATCTTATTCTAATATAACTGTATCAATTACGCAAGTGATCTCTTAACTTTTACCACCGACAACGGAGGTAAAAAGTTGCCAGGAAAGTACTCGTAAAGTGAGGCTTTACCTCCGAACTTTGAAGTATTGAACTATTGCGAAAGTTTATGGAAATGTTTGCGAGCTTATTTTAAGATATGAATCTGAAGAGTTGTATCCTAATTAAACAAAAATATAATTATAGTAGATTATAGTAGTAAATACTTTGTTAAAAAAGTATTGTACCTACATATTGAACAAAACTTCAAACTTCACTTTTCAAATTAAATATATATATATAAAAAAAGCATTTTTATAATATTATTGTTGTAAAGTTTTTTTTTTTTTTTTTTAATATGCATACAGTACAAAAAATGCTTTGTATTACACAGCTGGATTAACACCGTATAGCACTTTGATTGAACGATTAGCGAAACTAACCTATATTGTGAAACTAAGAACAAATCAAATTATTTTTTATGAAATATTTTTGATTTGCTTTGATTTTTAACCTATATTGTGTTTTTAAAACATCAAGCAAAACAGTCACAATGCTATCCGATTTAGTCGCGTCGTCTGATAATCCAGTACGATCCGGAAAACCAAATCATCTACAAAATGGCCTATAACAACATGTTTAGTCTCATTTCACCTACATGAGCCGCCCTTTCTGGCCTGATTCTTGATTATGAGCCATCTTTTCTGAGTTTAGTCGAAAACTGTTTACGCCGAAGGTCATGTCTTGTCAATTTTCAAATTTATAGTTGGTCGCTCCAAAAATATGTCATTCAGCCAATGTTACGTACGTGTATGTTAGTCAGCGTTTGGTCAGTACAGGGTTGGGTACAGGTCGGAAGCCACGATACTTCCTGTCAAACAATTTTTTGTTACCAACCTCCTTATTTGTCAAATACATTAAATCTATATATATAAATCTCAAAGTCCTGACTGACTGACTGACTGACTGACTGACTCACTTAAATCAACGCACAGCCCAAACCGCTGGGTCTAAAGTTTCCAAACTCGGCACACAGGTTCCTTATAAGGTCTAGGGGTGCACTAAGAAAGGATTTTAAAAAATTCACCCTCTAAGGGGGTGAAATGGGGGTCCAAAGTTTGTATGGGGATTTATGATTAGTTACCCCAATTAATTTGTAACTTCACAATAGTATTCCTAACGACAAATGAGTAAACACGTGTTTCAGCATTTTTGAGAATTCAACCCCTAATAGGAGAAAATGGGGTTTAAAAAGTCTGAAAAACGACATGTGTATGTTTCCTATGGTTAATCGGGTCGCTGTTGACAAAAACAACAACGGTTTTAAAATATGTGCACTAAAAAAGTATTTTTCAAAAAGAGGGTAAGTATATAAAAAAAGAATTACATTTCACACTCTTCACAGTAGTACTTAACCCTTAAACGGGCCTGGCGATTTTTTTACTTTTGAATCCTGATTTCGGTAGATAATAGCGTTAGTAAAAAAGTAATTTCTTGTTTTTTTTTTTAAATCATTATTTTCTAAAAAAAACCCTGTGGTCAATATAAGCCCTGTGCCCGTTACCAAGAACCCCTCGTGGTCCGTATGTGGCCTCTGCCCTACTGGCTAAACATTGAGGTTTTAAGGGTTAGTCATAATGTTTATATGTAATTTTCGGCAAAATAAAACCACAATAAAAGTAAGAAAAAATGATGTTTATTTTAATATTCAAGTACCATTTAGCAAAAATATCTACAAAAATTTAAATTTTGTTACAAAACTTAAAACTTTACAATTTTCTCAGTGATTAATACATTTCAACAACAGTTATGAACTTACCCTTGAATTACACAAAAATACCCTGACAGGCAATGGGCACATACAAACCACTTGTACTGCACCGAAACGGGCAGAGGTCCTATAGGGACCACAAACTTTATGAGCAAAAATTTTACATAATAAACTATTACTGTAACTATTTATGACATACTACACTTAGATTACCTTATATACTAACAATATAAAACATCACATAGTACTTACCTTAATTTTTTTCGGCACAATATTAAATTTTACTCAGCAAAACACAAAAAAACGGCCACTTTTCTTGAATTTCAGTTTGACAACTAAACCGTCAAAAAAATTTGTTTTGACACATCAACTTTGGGTGCGTTCCGAAATCAGTCAGTTCCTAGACTATACGTCAATGACATTTAGTGTCTTCAATAATCTTCCTGCTCGTCAGAAAAAAATCATATGCTAAGTGGCCGCTATGAGATCACTACACGTTTAAGGGTAAGGAACAAGATGAGTAATTTCAGCGTCATTTGATATGAAATGAGATGAGCGTTTTTTAATCGCTTATGGGGTTGGAATGTAGGTACAGTCATACGCAAATGAAGGTGTCAAAAGTCCGTATTGCCTTTAAATAAAGATGTGCTACACTGCACAAATGTCCTCAGACCTCAAGGGACAACCAAAAATGTAGTGTATAAGGAGGTACTATAGGTTCAGGAGGATCAAGCCCAGATAGCGGATGAATGTATTGTTATGTTGTGTGTGTGTGTGTGTATGTTATTTTAACTTGATATGCCTTTTCAAAGTAATTTTGGGATTTTGAAAAATCCTTTCAGTAGTGTGTGTGTGTAGCCCATTTATAGATAAAGGCTATATATCATAAGCGAAGACCAAAAGTAACTATTCTACGCGGACGAAGTCGCGGGCAGAAGCTAGTATCAGATAAATGTTGTCCCTATCAAGTTGAGATTTCAATAAAACATCAAAATAAAAAAGATTACTAACTAAATAATTATAGCAAGCGTTTAGAATAATGCCGTATAGCGACAACTTGACTAAAAGCGATGTAAATTAAACTCTTCGATTTACATTAAACATTATACAATGATTTTATGCTTAGTGCTTCCATTGTTTACCGTCATTCAGGTAAGGCTGATAATAGTAGTTTAATGTTTTTGATAACATTGTAGTAATATGTTTTAGTACCTTAATCTCTTTAGTTTCATAACGACCGATATAACCTTGAATCGTCTGTCTGTACACAAATTTACGACCTAATTTGATATGAAACTCGATATAACCTCCCTTGTCTACGACTTTGTATTTGATCATAATCGGGTACTTTAATGTTAGTGAATCAATAAAGGGAATCTGATTTAGAACATTGAAGGGTTCATGTTTTGTTTGATCCTGAATCATATTTGCTAGTGCCATTATTATAATAACCTCTTAATGAGTCATGGCCTTATTTAATTTGTTTTAGATGGGAAAGTCAAGACTCTAATCTAAAAACTCGAACATTGGCATGTTTACCGGCATTTAATAAAATGATTTTAGAAAAATAGAGAAAGAAATAAAAACTAAAATAAAAGAACCGTTTTTTGGGATTTTGTAACCTAAAGTAGTGTACAACCTCTAGTATTTTTTAAAATTTAATATACATAAAACCAATCTGCACAGACCTTCCGATAACTTCACACGGAATGACATGTAATAAAATAATTCAAGTAAAGAAATGGCACTTGGGAATATAGCGATCAACACCTACTACCGTATATATATACAACTACTACTCTATACTCTTCATAAGATAATGATGAAATACCCTTCAGGGCATTATTGATGATCGAGTTAGGGAATAAGTTGCCAATACACGCCGGTCATAAAACTTGTATCTATTTGAGGTCCAACACATGCGACCCGGCATCAAGTCGTAATAATAAAAGTTGGCGACCCTCATAACTCATAGGCTAGTCAGTAAAATTGGTAAGTATCAAGGAAATGAATACAGAAATCGGTTGCAATTTCGAAAGGTCCGTTCGTAAAATAACGTAAGTACGTCGTAACTGAGAAGCAAGCTTGCATTCTGGTTGTTATGGCCTTATGGCTGCCTAGGTTTTGTAATTAAATTTTTGACTAATATGCTACATAACCTGATTGGCTATACAATACGTAGGTATACTTAAAAAAATACAAAAATAACATCCGTCACCCAAGAACAAATCATCCTCATATTTTTTTATTATCTTTGAGTACATTTATTGGCCAAATTCTCTCCATCTCTAAATCGCGGTAGGCATGGAAAATAGGATTCCGCGTAGCTTCACTTTAGTAAATTCTCATGTCAGGTTGTGACTAGCGACATCGCTTAGACGCAGATTCTTAGAGAATATTCCAGATTGTGAATAGTGGTGGGACATTGGCGGAACTTTGGGTACAGTAATATTTTTGAAAAATTTGACAAGTGTGTCACGTTTTCCTAGATGAAAAATGAGTTTATATTTATGTGGGATCTACTAATGGAATAAAAATGTACATCAATATTATAGTAATAAGTTTTATTTAAGTAAATTCAGGGCGATTTCGGGGTCGTGGAGCAAGAAAACAAGACATGGCACAGAATTCATAGGTGAAGCTAATTATGTGAAAAGCAAGTATTCAGATAGCAAATAGAAAAATAAATTGCTTACCATTTGGTCACCCTACTCAATGTTACCTCTTGTCGCTTTCCATACTGGGTATGTCAAAAGGATAGGGTGATCGTGATTTTTTTAGTTAAAAAAAAAAAAAAGATGATAATTAAATATTCAAATATTATCAAAAGTTAATAATGTATTGACAAATAACTGTTATAATAGTTACTGAGTTAGAAAAACTGTTTATTTTTGAAGTACCATATTAATCCTTACTTAAATAAACAAAAGTTTAATTTTAATATTCGCTCTTCGGTTGCTAATTAGGCAATATCAAATTGCCTTAAAATCTTAGTTTATTTTTGAAGAACTAGCGAAATTAAAATGGTCATAACAGAGAGAAAATGGATAATTTGCCTTTTAGGGCAAGATTCAAATTTGTGACTTTCGTAACAGCGGTCAGATCACTTTGACTAATTTAACCATCGACGCTTCCTCGACTTAGGTTATTGATTTACCCATGCGGCTTATCTTTAAAATAGTCCCAGATAAACATTTCTTTCCAGTCACGTGTGACTTTTGGGAATTTTCCCTGCAAAGAATATTCAGACGGCACATCACCAGTTGTGGCGGTATGTTGGAAGAATCTTTAAGTTGGGGATCACACAACTTACAGCTTTAAGAATTCGAGCTGTAAATCTGTGAGTAGGAGTAAAATAATGGATTATGTGAGTGCACGAGCGCACGAATTTCTTTATAACGTTAGAAGAATTTTAAAAGTCACTTTGGCGTCTACGTTGTTCTTAAAACCAGTTTGTCAAAAAGATTCTTACTGACCTTTGCAACTATTTATGATAAAAATAAAATGATAAATAGAAAGCTCCTATCCTATTCGACGACAGGCTTGGCAGTAGGCTATGCCTGTCTGGGCAGCGACCCTGCCTGTAAAAACAATTGGTTCATATCCCAGGAAGGGCATTTATTTGTGTGATGACTGATGAGCGTAGGTATTTGTTCCTGAGTCATGGGAGTTTTTTTATGTATTTAAGTATTGGTATATTATGTATATCATGAGCTGAGTACCTAGAACATAAGCCTTCTTGAGCTTACTGTGGGAGTTTGTCAATTTGTGTAAAAATGCCCTGTAATATTTAATTTATTTATTTATCTTCCTTTCTTATCAGTCACGGACGTCTACTGTTCAGCTAGACATAGGCCGCTATAGGCCGACACAAGAAGAAATATGTTAGCATGAGGGTCTGAATGTCATGATCCCCACGATTGACAGGTGGGTTGGCGGTCGTATTACGTTCCACCATTCTAAGGGACGCGGATGGCCGCCCTGAATGATAACATATTTTCAATTAAGAATAGAAGCCGTGTGGTGTTGGCTGACTAGAATAGCACCACCCCATCTCCTCTCGCGGGTGTCGTAAGAGGCGACAAAGGGAAAAATTCTACGGAGGGGCGTGCGTTGAAATCCAATCTACAGCTATTGCGATCGCCAACCCACCTGCCAAGCCTGGTGATTATGGCAACTAACAAGATGATACAAGTCACATTTGTGGGAGGCCTATATCCAGCAGTGGACTGCATACGGCTGAAATGTGTATGAAAGAATAGAAGCAACATTTTAGTTGGATAACAGATGAAAGCCTTTGAAAATCACATTTACTAAAGGAAAGATAATGTTAAGCATTACGCTTGAATAAACTCGGGGCCTAGAAACAAATAGGTTTTTCTTCACGCGTTACTAAATAAATATTTCATTTGGGTAAAGAATTTGCTTAATCTGCTTAAGCTTAGTTGTGCAAAGCTTTGTGAGTTAAGTCAAGTATTGATATTCTAACGTTTGCGAAAACCAATTTTAAGGATTTTTATTCAAATAAGTAAATTTAATCGCAAACAAAATCACTTAGAACATTTTCAAAAGAAATAAATAATAAGTAAAAACATACCTTGCTTTCAAGTGAGAACAGATAGGATTTATATACAACCTCTACAGGTCATGTCTCTGTAAATGGTAGTATGACTAGACGGTTAAACCCAAAGTAGTTTATAAAAGTTATTTTTTTAAATTTAATATAAAATTATTTTCTTTTATATACCCTTATGATATTTAGTACTAGCCTTCTACCTAGAATATCAAACCTAAATACTGGCATTGCCATCAGCTGGGGAGGTCATTCCAAGTCCTTTTAGGATTTGAATGAATGGATGATAAGTACTTTCGTGATCTAAGCAAGTTTAGCTTACTTTTGAAAACCTTTTCAAATTACAAACATGATCAAATGAAATATTAATCAACTATGAGTGTGATTATATACAAATAAAAGTCTATTATATTAATTTTAATTTCATATATATAAACGCTAAAGTTCGAACTCAAAACGAAAACATATACAAAACAACTGTGTTCACATATTATTACAAATAAACTAGACTTTAACGCGTATATTAACTTTAAAAATTACCTCCGACGTTTTGAGAACGACATTGTCCCAGTGGTGTCGGAAGAAGACTGGCTAAAGTTCACATCATCGTCTTTTAGCTGCGCGAGGTTTTCAAACTACCCGCACTTGATCAATTGTTTGTCACACAATTCACGATGAGCTACATTATATTAAAACAAATATTTATAAAGAAGATTATATTATATTAAATTATTTAAAGGTTAAGAAGTCATGAAATTATAAAAACTTATCTTACAATAAAGGTTTGGATATAGTACAGTCAAAGACTAATCGCGTATTCGCCTATTTGCGCATTGACGCATTTATAGCATAATATATCGTTTAATACAGGTAAAGATAATTTCTTTACAGTTCGCATTCAAAACTTTTTATTGCATTAAATCTGTTTACCAGCAACTGGAATAATTGTAGCTTATTTTGGTGCGTTGTTTTGTAATATTATATTAATGCTACCTGAATAACAACATTTATTTTTGAAACAATATCTTAAAATTTTATCTGTTTAAACAAATAGGTACCGATTTTATGCCACCGAAAAAATAAATAAAAATAGATCGACTACAAGTAGAACACGACATCGACGGTGCAAATTGATCGATATCGTATCGATAAATAGGATGTCGCTTTTAGAAGAAACATGCATAAAATTTAGTAATTATATAATCTTTAGGTAATTTGCGAATGGTTCCCGTGCTATGAAGATAACGATAATTTGTTAGTAATGATGAATAATTAAAGACAAGAATATAATCCTGTAATTGGCTCTTTGTTTTTTTTTTTTATTTGTAATTCTTGTTTATGTAATAGCTGTTGGTACTCCTTAAATAAATAATAAATAATAAATAATAATAAATAATAATAATATTCATTTAGTATAAAATAATCAGGATTTATGATGTCTTAGGCTCTCATTATGATAACGATAAAATATGGATATACAGCTATAATTATCGGCATACCTCTAAAATTTCAATTTTTTTTTTCCCATCTCTAAAAACTTGACATCTAAGATTTTCCACTATCGAAAGCGGTGTCTAACTGTGAGACTAGCAGTTTCTAAATTGACTCAAATGTTATTTATTAGCAACTTACCCTAGAACTAAGACCTCACGTGAGTTGTACCTAAACATCGGATATACGGTGCCTGTAAGATAAGTTGGCATAAGTTCTGCATACCAAATGCTGGGATCGAAAAGTTTGAGCACCGCGGTAGCATGACTAATGAGTCTCAACCCGCTGTTGTTGATTTCCATAACATACCTTGTTACAAGGTTACTGTTTCAATGCATTAAGAATACAAGATTAATGCTCCTGAGGCTAAATAATATCTATACTAATGTGAAATCCGAGTTTTACAACGGTTCGCCATGAATTTATTAGTACAGTACCGTAGAGACAGAGAAAGTTGGAATTTCTGACCTAGTTGATATAGACATAAGGTTATAGTAACGAAATTTAATTTCTGAGCCAGTTACAATCGGATAAACTCACGTGTAATTATATCGCACTAGGTGACTTGTGTCGGGTGATACACCCTCAGGTGGTTTATCAGGTGGTTACAGGAGGTGAGTTTATCCGTTTGTAACTAAGTAGTAGTAACATGGCTCACATCAGTTTTAATTATAATTTCTGCGCCAATACTCATAGATTTTCACTCTGGTTAGGTGTGTAGTACTAATAATGATATTCACAAAATACAGTAAAGTAAAACTGAATAAAAATTATGCCGGAATGGCACAGTAAGAGGTCCGGACAAAATTGCTTATATAATAATGATTACTAGGTAACAGTATGAAGGTACTGGCTCATTTTTAAATAAAAAGCAAACTGTACCGAACGAAAATATTGATTTCGTCGTTGAAACAGTTCTCCCGGTACAAAGACCGGTTGCCATTTGCCTACAAAAATAAGTTTATAATTGAAAAAATCACCATATCGCGAAAAATTCTTCTGCCAGGGGACAAGTTAAGAATAACAAAGACGAAAAATGACACCAAGTTTTACAAATACGCTTGGTAGCTAACTCATTAAGAAAGCATATTAGTTACCAGTAGCACCACAATTTTGTATACTCGTATTACAGTCTGATCTAGGCAACCGGTACCATGACAATGAGTGATAATAAAACAGTTGATTACGTAATCAATGAGTCCTGTACGGAAGACCAACTACGGGGGTCATATAATGACACTATAGGTAATCTTTTTTGTCTAAGGTTTATACATTTATATTTTGTTTGTATTTTGTGTCCTTCTAGCCTAATATGGCCGCGTATTTATTATTTGTCACAACATGTCACGCTTCAACAACTATGTGAGAGCGAAAGAGACGGATAGGAAAATCGCAACCATGCTGTCCGTTTTAAACAAATTTTTTGCTATTTTTATTCTATTTATTTATATAAAATTGGTGCAAAAATATAAATTTCTAAGACAAACATTTGGTTGTACCTAAATACATTTTTTATATTACTCTTCATGTAGTAAATCACGGGCTGTGAACAAACCTAATATTTTAAGAACTTTATTAGGGGTCCTTTCACTATGTCAAAATTATTTGTTATTTATGAAATTGGGATCACCGTTAAACGACAAAATATTAACTTCCTTGGCTGGATAAAAAATCTTTATTGCGAGCCCTTACTGGCCCTGAATAAACAAAGATAGACCCATACGTTGTTATTTATTTTACTGAGTTGTGTAATATTACTATAATGAAATATTATACGCAACATTTACCCTTATTATATTTATAGGACAATTTATACACTAAAATTACACACTACGTTAGATATACATGCACTGTGTGTTGTAGCAGCCAAAGAAGTCAAATGTATCGTAACTCATTAATACTCCTATAAGAGCTATCATCTTGGCAGCCGTAGGATGTCCACTACTGTACAGTCACCATCAGAGGCTCTAGTGTAAGTTACTTTTGACGTAAAAAAAACGTTTACGAACGCGTAAGTGATAATGTTATTTATATGGGAAACGCAAACGCGTTCGTGACGTAAAGTTGCGTTAAAAACTTACACTCAGTGCTCTAATATATCGGAGCTGTGGAGGTGCTCACAAATATCGGAACATGCACCTTAACGCCTTGACAATAGAGCCGATGTTCCGATATATGTGACCACCTTGACCGCTCCGATATATCGGATGGCAACTGTACGTAGGCCAACCCCAAAGCGACCAACAATGACTAGTTTGCGCCACCCGCATCCAGTGGATTCATGCGACCTTTACCAGGTCGTCGGTCCACATTGCGGGAGGTGTGTCCACGCCGCGCCTTCGCGCCTTCGTCGTCATTTAAGAACCTTTACGCCCCAACAACTGTCATCGGTTCTACTGCCTCTTATCGCCACTGCAATCCGGCAGGCCATAAATATCGGTTACTTCGGTTCTGCTGCGAATGATATAATTTTTGATGAGATCGCTTTGCCCTTTAGGTTACTTTTTATGAGGCCCATAGTAAGTGACCCTAGTGTTATCAACACACACCACATAATATAGCAATTTGTAGCAATATATTTGGCTAATACTTTGGTCGCAACTAAACATTTATCATGGACTGTACAGATGTAAATAAAATAGAAATATGTAAATAAAAACAATAAGCCGTTATATTAGGACAGGAAGAGGAACATTCAAAATGGCTCAGCAATAATGTTTTTAAATAATAAGTAGTTGAAAAAAAAATACCTCTAGTGTAAAATTGTAAATTTTGTTACATTTTAATCTAACCGTCGAAATATTTGTGAACCATTAGATATTGCTTACAATGTAACGGTTTTCTTTGATATTGTCTTTTTTACTTTAGGTTGTAAACTATCGACAAAACATTTTAATTGTGAACCGACATACGTCAAAACGATTCTCGAACGCTGAATGGTTGAATGACTCGTTCTGTATTCTTGACGAAAATTAGGAATCAAACAAAGATGACCACTATAAATACACTTGACAAATTGAGAGTAATATTAAGAAGTACTTAATAAATTATTACAACATAGCGGTAATAAAAATGATACAAAAGATACAAATAAACAGCCAGATACGTCGCCGGTGCCGCCTGGTGCATACCGTTCAACATATTTTCTGCATCATCATCATCATCATCTTGTCAGCCGTAAGACGTCCATTGCTAGACTTAGGCCTCCCCCAAAACGACCCAAGAAGACCGACCATACCGTATATTTTCTGCATGCCATTCCACAATTTGACGGATTGCCATCACTAGTTTACAACCTAATGAAAAATAATGCGTTCAATTGTAATCAGTATAGTACTGTTCACAATTTCAGATTATAATCTAACAATATTATAAATTTTACGGTGACCAAATTTGTTTTTTTTATGACATAGGCGGCAAACGAGCAGACGGATTGCCTTGTGGTATGCAATTACTGGGGAAGGCAACACCAGGGCAGTCACAAGCGCGTTGCCGGCCTTAAAGGGGGGTTGGAGCTCTGCGAACCTTACTCACCATCAGGAACACAACACTACATACCTGAAAGGTAGCAGTGCTATCATGGCTGCGGTCTTCAGTAAGGAGGAGGTACATCCCCAGTTGGGCTGCCCCAGATTCAAGCGTGATGGTCATCGCTGTGCCCTACCTCTCATTGTTGGACGTAGTTTAAGGACATACCCGAGTCCAGGTTTATATAAAATTAACTCGGGATCAATAATATAGTATGCATCACACAACGGAATGCATCGTAAGTACGTAAGATATGGTCATTAGATTATCAATATTTAACTAACTGACTTGATTCTATATTATTAAGTATGAAATTACAAACTGTAATAAACCTACAGTGTGTAGCAGTTATAGATAATGAATCTCACAAAGGCAACTTGTGCAGGATGATTAAATGCAATCTGAAGGTAAAATAAAAAAAGATTCATAAACGGACATGTGTACTACTAAAGTAAAGCTAGAAACGGGCTATATATATTTCAAATATCTCTGAATATTGATATAATGTTTTTTTTTTCCATTTACTAAAATATTTTTGCAAAACTATTCAATTTTACATTCATAGAAAGAAAGATTTAAAAACGGACATGTAAAGTAAAGTCAGAAACGGGCCTAATTATACTGACATTTCAAATATCTCTGAACATTGGTATAATGTTTTTTTTTTTCATTTACCATTGGACTAAAACATTTTCGCAAAACTATACGATTTCACATTCATGATCCCAACGTTGTTGATTTTCTAGTATTTGTGCTAGAATATCTTTTATTCAGCCCGAACAGTATTCTATTTACATAAGCAAATTGATGGCAATAACTCAAAGGTTACAGATATTCTTTTTTGTGCCGTTCAGTTTGGTTTGATAAGGGGTTTGCGGTTATGCTGCACAGATGTGGATGACACATGCACGGGTGCACGGTATTATTTATGTCTTAAATTTATTAGTTTACACAGTTGATATTAGTATACTAATAACTTTATTATGAATTAACTGCTTGAATACAAACATAGGCCTTCCCGTACACGGAACATTGGTTGTCCGGACTTGGACGGCCAGAAACTTGCAGAGGAAAGAAATGTTTTGGTTGCCCCTGCTTGTGTCATGGGACGCCCACAGATACAGTACCGACCATATAGTGCTGACACCTATTCATATTTAATGGAATCTCAGATGGCAAATGAGTGAATATACAAAACATTTTCATAACTAATGTTGACTTATCGCTGCATTAGTGTTGCAATAAAAGTTGTTCGTATCCCAGTTGATTGTGAGCTTGCTTACAAAATATAATTCGAATCTCTAATTGGTGTGCTTATCGCGAATATTTAATTTTGTTCATCACTTATGCTCCTTAAGCTGAAAATGAGCTACCTTTTTCCCCCAGAGCCATACATAATTTTCAAAATATACATCAAATCGTATGTTAATCTTAAATTGGTCCCGATAACAGTTATATCTATTCTAAAGCCCATTTGTGACACCACACAGCGGTTACAAAGAAGTCTCAAGGTAAAAACGGCATAATAGAATCGGAGAGATTTCCATCCCCTATCAGCATACGAAACTAAAAAGTGAATGTATTTTTCCTTACATAGTTTAGGTGGCGGCCAACACGAATCCCGTCTATTGTTGAATGCTATTTTGTTATTCAAGGCTCGTTTTGTGACACAGCCTGTTTTGATATTTTGTTTATCTAGTTGTTGGAGATTGATTTAGTTCTTTTGAATTATTGTTGTTTAAAATAATATCTCGATTTCATAATTGAATTAGTTTTAACAATTATATTTATTAATCCTAACTTTTTTTCTTATCGGACTACGCATAATTATGGAAGTACTTTAAGATTTGATGTATAACTGTATTAAAAAAATAAGTCCGACCGTAGTTTCTTGCTGGTATCTTCTCGGGTCAGAGGTATAGGGTTTGAACCGGTGTAGATTTTGCTTTGACGTTCAAAAGTGCATGTAATGTGCCTAAATTGAAAATTAAAGATTTTTTTGTCGTTTTTAAGTATATGTGAAAGATCGTATCTATACGATCTTTCACATATTTTATCTATTAAAAATGGTAAATATATATATATTTAAATGATTACTTGCACTTTCCTGACATACTGTACATAAGTAATAAAATTAAAGTTTATTTTTCAAATAGTTAAGTACTTAAGTATATACATATAGCAACAGAAAATCGAGTTCCTTTGAACTTAATTAATCTTATGTTTCAATCGATTATGGAACATAAAATGAATTGACGATGTTTAATACTACTTAAAATAAGTATTTTTCTAATTTTTCATAGTCATTATAATACAAACCAAAGTTATAGATATAATACTCAGATTATAATTATATACGCATACTGTTCATAAAAATATTTTTCAATCATTTTTAAAATGTTGAAAGATTACAACAATATATAATACAAATATTTTACTAAAGCTGTAACATTCCGAAAGTCTAAATATCCAACAAGGAAGCCCATTAAACTAAACTGCCAGTAAACAGCTCCCAATTGAAATGAAACTAAATTTGAAATGAATGTTCGTTGCCAACTTTACGAAAACGGACGTTTAAAATGCCGCCAAAACAGATTCACAACATCGTTCGTTTTGAATATTGGCCTCACGTAGAGTAAGCCCTTAGGGGAAATTGCTATGCCAGCATCAGAGCTAGAGGAAAATAAAATCCAACCCATCGCCTCAGTAATATCCCCAGACGGGTCCAATAAGCATCGTTACTAAATTGTGCTTCTAAATAAAATGCGCTTTTCCAATTGGAAAATAAATGAGAAGTTCAACTAAGTTTGCAATGTTCCGTAAGCTTGCTTAACGTGGCCTACTAGGCATAATGTCTAACTTCGGGAAAGACGACTATTATTAGAAGTTACGAATAGATGTAGACTTTTGTAACAAAGACAATCGGTGTTTTTCGAACCGAGCAATGTGAGACATGGTAGGAAATATTGGCGTAAGATCCAAGACTTTTATTGGAGGCTTGTAAAAGTTGGATTTTTATTTTATCAAAAACAGCATTTTTGACGAAATCAATTTGTAAGCGGTACAAAAAATGTATGTAATTTTTGAGTGTTGAAAAGTATCGGTTTACTGTTTTAGCGCGAAAAACAAGCGCCTACATTCATCATATGAGCAAAGTATAACTTTGTAGAACTTTCTTTTACAAACAAAAATAAATTGAAACAAAAATATCACCTCCTAGCCTAGTAACAGCCTGCTAGCCTAGTTGATGGTAACCTTGCTTGCAAAGTTTGAAGCTCCGGGCAGTTCTTAACTGGTGTTCTAATAAACGAAATAGGCTAATATTTATAATTAATACCTGCTTTTTATGTAGGTCTTAGGAATTATTTTTCCAATAAAACGTGAAATAAGAAACTAAAAAACGTTTCCTTCCTTGGTTTCGGGTTCAAATCCTTGTTCAATACGTACTCAATTACGTAATTACTTATGACCAGACATAGCATTCATGTCTGCTTTGTGACGAACTATGTCAATATTGTTGTTTAGTAAATACTAATGTACAACGCAAGCCTTTTTGTGCTTACTCTAGGTCTTGGTCGAAGCTAAACCAAATAGTAATCACTATTTGGTTTAGCTTCGACCAAGTTCTAACCCCGGCTGGTACTAACTAATGAGTTATTTGTACCTTTTTTTTTTTCGCTGCTGCTCTTCGCTGTGAAAGGGCGCATTGATTCCATTGCATTAGGTCAGATCAAATATAAGTTGATGTGTAAAATCAGGTTGTTGGTGAGTTATCTTGATTAGGTTGCCAACATACAACTTAGGACGTCTTTGGCAACCACTCGTTATTTACGATGACATTGGCAAAACGATGAGATGATAATGAATTGGTAATTTGCTCCTGCTAGCTTGGTTCGGTTCGCTGACATGGCTCTACTCTTAGACCATATCTTAAAATGAGGATCCCTAAGAAAAGTTTCGAATGAATGAAATATAATGTTCCCCCAACTGACTTAACTGATTTACGAATAAAGAAGAAAAACAAAACTGAATCGCCATCGAGACGACACGAGTCGACGCGACCGCATGGAATCGAAAAGTTTTGTAATTTCGACGACTTTGTATTTGCGTAGTCGTCTTTCCGTTTTCTGTTGATTTTCAAAACTGGGGTGAGTCAAACGTTCACGGTGGGCAATGAATTATTCAGGTCAGAACGGAAGCTGCGTATTTACATAAGCAAATTGGGTGCGACGACTGGCTCGGGCGGCGACGACAAGAAAACATTGGGCGTCGGGCATAATGGTGTCAAGTTTTAAACAGCTGTTGTCTCTCTCCAACATTTGTCATCGTGCTCTGTACAACTGAGACAGTTCCGAAGGCAAGGGTGATTTAATAAATTGCCTTCAATTGGCATACTCAAGGTTTTTTGAGACTAGGAATTTAATATCGTCAAGAGCTCCGTTATATTGCGAAGAAAATCTATGTCTAAGGAGTTTTCTCAATGAAAAGTGCCTTCATTTTGTATTGCTATTTCTGACTTTGTTTACTGTGCTTACAATATTAATCATCATCGTCAATGTATGGCATTTTAATAAACTTACCTAATATTTCACTTTAATAAAATTGTATTATATTTTATAATCGGTAACTGTTTACACTGTGTATAAACTGAGGCTCTTATAATTTACTTTTGAAGTATAAAAACGTTTACGAATGCGTAAGTGATAATGTTATTTATATGGGAAACGCAAACGCGTTCGTAAAGTAAAGTTAGTTAAAAACTTACACTCAGGGCTCTGTTTGAACCTTTTTACTGCAACGAATAAAATTATTTTAGTCACAAAATGCGTATGAAGTATGACGCTCAAGTTAATTAAGGGAGCGAAAAACATTTAATTATTTTTACATATTCAACATTTAATATTGTCTTTGGTTGCCGAGCTAATTATTCATGAAATAAAACAACTGGTCATCGGTTGGACACCTGATCCACCCGATGAGTATGAACGCTGAAAAGAGTTCAAAACGCCACGCGGCTATCAAATCCCCTCTCGAACGCCGGAGGTCCTCATCGCTTTTTCTTAAGTATATGTCATGTATTTCAACTTTTAATTTATATAATAGTATACCTACTTAAATATCAAAGCAAATCAAAATATTTCATAAAAAATAATTTCATGTTAGTTTCATGTACAATTGCGTACTATACTCACAGTGGATGTTGCGACAATTGCGACATTGACAATTGCGTACTATACTATACTCATGTGGACAAAACGCAACTATTCGCGTTACTTTCAATAAATGATAAAGGGCGGTCAAGATAAAAATGTTATTTTCGTAGTAGCCACTGTTATTTGGGTATCTAATATGGCCGAGACTTTAGTAGAAGGCCGGCTAGCCTTGATAATTTGCTAAATACGAGTATAAATATAACTATATTGTATTACGGTCAAATTTGGTAGGTATAATCAATCTTCTTCGCGAGTTTGCGTGTAACGGTAAGTGGCTAGGAACATTTACATTAATATGATCGGGGTTAATATAAATTGAACTTAATTGGGCAACTATTGTATGTGTTTTGTGTAAATTAGTTGCGTGAACAGACTTTACTGGTGTGGATTTCATAACAAGAGTTACAACAGCAATGTGACGTTATTAGCGATTAGTTTATCATGAAGTTATTAATTGTGAAGGTATAGGCAGCTTTATAAGCTACTTATGACAGGGTAACTTTTATTTAACGGTTCTTAAAAATTTTGTGTAATAAGTAAATTGTCTTTTATGACTTTTACGGCCTTTGAAACTTAGTATCCATATTTCCAGCTGGGTTGGAATCGAGCCTGCTTCTGATACCGATATTTGTTATTACATATTTGTTTTTCATGTAATTATTATCAATGCCGTGTGATGCCGGCTGACTAGAATAGCATTCCATCTCCTCGCGCGGGTCGTAAGAGGCTAAAAAAATCGGCGTTAAGGATATAAACCTAGATACTTAAGATCGCATTTACTCAGAAACATCCCACATTTGCTAATGTCAGCTGCTAGGAAAACTGAAGGTAACTGTTTTTTTTTTTACTTTTATTAAGTTAGAACTTAAATTTGTACGCCTTCTTGCGAATATGATCTGAAAATGCAAGAAATGTAAGCAATAAAACGAACAGTAAATCCAGATCGTATTGTCGTGACTGATCCACTTTGTAGCCATCTTTAAAAAGTATTTTCCTCGGGGTAATTTCAAAGCATAACGAGATAGTAATCGCAAGGAATATTTATCAAATCAACAATGGATGCCAATCGAAATTGAGTTTTGAATTGAAGCGCCAAGAGGTAGATTGCGATTAAATTCTCATTTCAATTGAAATGAAACCATTCTTGAGAAAGCTAAGAACATCGATTTATTTACTTACACTCAAGAGCAATCGAAACGGTTTGCTTTCTGTGGCAACTCCTATAAAGAAGGGATCAGTTTTTATTGATTTATAATGTAAATAGTTTGCTGTCAGGAATATCCTACTAGAGCAATGGACTGGTGAAAGGAAGCAATTAGAAAACAGATATATAGTTATCACTAAAGCACTTTATAGTACCTACAGGAAAGCGAGGGATTTCTTCTAGTTACACTTAGAACAAGTTAGAGAGAAAATTGGTGGTAAAAAGAGCTAGGCAGGCTCTGTACCGAAATGGTAAAATGGAACATACTCCAGTTTGCAGATTAACGATCAGATAAATACCCAATATGCGAATAAGTAAAATTATCTAAAAGCGTCATGAAACATACGAAGAAATATAAATATATACAAAAGTAATATAAAACGAAATTACCCATTCTTAAATTGAACATGTTAAGTACTTATCTATCAGGTAGGATACGTCAGAAAGCCACAACTTATTTAAATTACTCTTTAGAGTTTCACTATCCATGTCGTTGTTCGTATATCCCAAAATCGGGTTCGAAACTTTAACAGGCTTAAATGTAAAACACGCTTAACATTTTAAAGATACAAAAAGATAAAAACCACGAAAAAGTTATTACAGAAGAGCGCGAAGCCAAACGTCGGACGTAGATACACTTAGGTGGCCTAAGTTGAAGCCGTTGGCAACGCAATGTTATCGTCTAGCCTATCTTGTAGAGATGTTCATCATATTATTATTGACCGGGTGTGAAGGTGGTTTTTTTTTATGACAAAGGCGGCAAACGAGCAGGCGGATTGCCTGATGGTAAGCAATTACCGCCGCCCATGGGCACCTGCAACACCAGGGGAGTCACAAGCGCGTTGTCGGCCTTTAAGGGGGGTTGGGGGAATCGGGATTCTTCGCAATGTTTACCTTGGCCAATAAAGTAACTGTCAACGGAAGAATTGTCAGTAATTTACTACTCAAATTTACACATTGTTACACAAACATGCGTCTTGGAATCGGGTGGGTAGTGAAATTTTAGAACAATGACAAACAACAATCAAAAGTTCTATTCAATTCTATCAGCAAGTTTGAAACGTGATCAACAAATGAATAGAAAATCGCTGTCAAGAGCAAACTTATCTTAACAGGAACCTAACGATCGCAGTCTTCTCTTTTTTGTGTAAAATTACCAATATTTTGTCGCCTGATTACACTTTGACCTTACTACTATTACTCGTGGCACCAGCAGTAGCATTTTATTCGGGCCCCTAAAACCCTGACTGTCGAGTTTGGACCCGACACTTAATAGGGTCCTATTTACGCGTGGGTCCAAATTGAGTCCACGCCCCTTGCCTTTTGCATACTTACGGCTGATATATTTCTCTGATGAGATGAATATACTATTTGGTCGAACATCTATTGGGGTACAGAAATACAGACAAGGGTATAAATATGCAATGGCACTGTTTTTTTTTTAATAAAAACGTACAAAATGTGTGTAGAAAGAAAGGGGGCGTAAAAGTTACGAGTTTTACTTACTAGGTTAAGTTAAATATGTATATATTACATACATATTTAACTGTAATTACAGTGAAAATTAAAATAAATTACGAGTCCATATACATACTTAAGAAAAAGCGACGAGGACCTCCGGCGTTCACGACGGGATTTGAACCCGCACCTCCAGCTTTGGAGGCTATTTTTTAATTTAAATAATAGTATTACTATTTAAAAAGCAAATCTAAATATTTGGTAAAATAATTTAATTTGTTCTTATTTGTAGTTACAGTGAATATTGTTATTAATATTAATATCGGTTCGGCTACATCTTACACATAGATGGCGCTGTAATGTTTCTCATTCATACATCGGTTGGTTTAGTTACATCTACGGAGCCATTGATCATTGAGTCCAACTCACGCTTGGTCGCTTTTTAGAATAGGAATATTTACATTGAGCAAAAGCATTTATACGAACAACTTTAATATCTCGTATACTTCCTTTGAAGTCCGGAATATTAGTTAAAATGAAGATTGATTTACAAAGCCCAACTTCAGATGGAATTTCCAAAATTAACATTAATCTTGCCAGGCATGTAATCTTGTACGAAGGGCGAGTACGTAACACCTCATACAATGGCCTGTCCCTACATATTAAGTCGGGCGCAGGCCGGGATTATACGCCCTTAGTTAAGAAGGAGTCGTTCGTTAAGTAAAGCTCGTTGAGATGAGAATAGTTTGCGTATTGATTAAATTATGCTAAATCATGCCCATGTTGTTATTATACCTGCTGACCTAAATCTCAACTTCACACGATCAAGGACTGGAAGGTTCGTGCCACCCTTTAACCGCTATCTACTGATATATGAGATTAAGTGACAACGTGAATGACACCTTCGTTAATCAGGAGAGAGTACAAAATTGCAAGTTAATTTTTGACGCAAGACGGTAAAAAAAGTTCAAATTGAGTAAGTTTAAAATAGGGTTTGGAACTTCAAAAAAATTGATTTTCTTTATCTGTCTTGAACACATTTTTGCCAATTCTACTCGTATGTGACTTATATGCAAATCGTAAAAGAACACACAGAGATAAAAAAAAATGATCGCTAACATAGTACAGTCAGCAGCAAAAGTGGCTAAGCGTTTGAAGTGTTCAAATTGACCTACACGCGCTCTTATTCTCTTGGTAATAGAAATGTGTTGACCTCATTTTGAACACCTCAAGCGCTTAGCCACTTCTGCTGCTGACTGTACTAATATCGGGTTCCCTTTATTACGCTTAATTTGTTTGGTATTAATCTTAATACGCATACCAAGTTTCCCATAATTTATTTACGATGTTAATGTTGCCGAATTTTTATTTAGCATAATAATTCTTTATTAGCCGAATACTGATTTGTCCGAAAATAAATTGGCATACTATTATTGAGGACGAATGTCCAAAATTGGGTAGGTTAGGTTAGAACCACACACACCACAACAGAAAAACAAGGGGAGTTAGGTAAGGTTAGAACAGCGACAGCGAAATTCTTGCCTATTCCAAATATAAACTGACACGTTAAGGGAAATTCGTTAAGATGAAAATTAGTTTGAGTATCTATTAAATGTTCTTGGTATTTTACCATAATTACCTATGATACTAAACTTGATATAATCGGCCCATTGAGACAGAAAAGCCGAGAGCACAGACAGGAAGGCACAAATTCGGTCATCCTCAAATTAGATAAACGGATGACTTTGTATGGAGCGCTGGAAGTTGGAGGCTGCATTGCGCAAGAGATTATCTCCTATGACTAGCAATAACCGTTTGTGGATAATAAGTAGGGTACCACTACATAGGAAGTAGAAAAACGTGATTAATGAACAGATATCAAAAAAGAACTGATTTCATTTGATGAGCTGAACAATTTGTAACATCGATAAGCAAAATCCTTCTAATAGATGATTTAAAGTTAACGTAATAGGCTTCGAAATGAAATATGAAATATCCCAGTCGAGAAAAGTAAATTAAGTTAAAGCAAGACTTTGACGAAGTTCGGGGCGATTGAGGGCAAATTTTAAACTGGTTGACTTCGTGCTTTATAAAATATATCCCATTATTTTTTGGTAAGCATTTCTCTAACGGACTTTTACGGATTCTTAGTAAAGAAAGAAATCAATACTCGTACAGATACTTGAATGAGAAAATAAGATTGAAAAATACAGACTAGTAATTACCGCGTCCAATACCAAGTTGCAATATAAAAAGAGTTTTTTCGCCTATTTTAATGCTGTCTTGAGATTTTAGCATAGCTAATTAATAAGCTCAGTTCCACTCGAAATATATTTTGATAAAATGGTGCAAGTACAGTCGTTTTCAAAGATATGTTAACACTTTTTCAGCATAATCCTTTGGAATAAGGTGAAAAAGAGTAAACATATCTTTGACATTGACTGTACCTGCAACATATCTTTGACGTCGACCGTACAGTTAATTATATATTGGGCTATTTATTGTACAATGAAATGATTCAAACCGGCCTAACCCTTTATTTAGGGAATTAGACCACATGGACCGCTCCGGTATAGTATAGGATAATCTCAAATTACGTAATATAGGTTTCTATCAATAATGTTAGTTTTGGTAAAAGCTTTTATTGCCGACTGTACTTTTTTTGCATAATCATCAACTACTAATCGAGATGATTCTAAAGAGCCTAAACAGCAGGGGTTTATCGTAGGGTAGGTAATTCTAGGAGTCATTGTCATCTGGCTCCAGCATCAGATCATATCAGTGGTATCATAATCATCATCATCCTCAACTCAATCGGTTATAGATATCTCCCTCAAATTCAGTAGCAATATTTCACCCAAACATACACTAACATAATTTAAATACTTACATTGCAAGTTAATAAGAGTTTGTAAGTAATCAATAGTAATTTATACAATCGGGCTTCAAAATTAAAATAAAAGACGAACATCAGTGCTTCTATTTCATACTAGATATATTTATGTAGTCGCCATCAGTTATATCGGAGCTGTGAAGGCGGTCACAAATATCTGAACATATACTTTATCGCCTTGACAATAGAGCCGTTGTTCAGATATTTGTGACCACCTCCACAGCTCCGATATATCTGATGGCGACTGTACATAGAGAACTTTATGCGATAAGCGATAACTTGAAAACGGATCATCACTTTTTATTTAATTTTTTTTTTATATTATTTTACAGGACATTCTTACACAAATTGACAGAGCTCCACGGTAAGCTCAACAAGGCCTGTGTTGTGGGTACTTAGCCAACGATATATACGAAATACAAATACTAAAATACATAAATAAAACACGCAAAACTGAGGAACAAAAAATATCAGTGCTCATCACACAAACAAATACCCTTACTGGGATTAGAACCCAGGACCATCGGCTTCATAGGCAGGGTCACTGACTACTGGGCCAAACCTGTAGCCAGGTTATAGAAAGTACCTGGGAAATTATCACTGACAATAACAATGCCGTAATCAAAACATATTTTATAATTAATCTTTTTATAAATAACTTGTTATAGCACTTTGTTAGCGAAGATCGCTGGTAGCCTAGCGGTGAAAGAGTGCGACTTGCAATCCGGTGGTCGCAAGTTCAAACCCCGGTTCGTACCAATAGTTCTTCGGAACTTATGTGCGAAATATCATTTGATATTTAGGGGAAAGTGGGGTAAAATCGGGACGTTAAGGAAAGTATTCGATATTTTATTGGTTTTTAGTAAAATCAACGATCTATATTATTCTCTTTTTAATTTACCTCATTAACAACATATTTATTAGGCGAGATCACTATTTTCATTAACACAAGAAGAAAAAACAATCAACTTTTAAATGTTTATTTTTTACGGTATTGCCCCATGGTCAGTCCCAAAACCGGGTATACCCGGTTTTGGACAAGCATCCATACCCGGTTTTGTCCCTTAGCAATGATAACTGGCCTCGGATTGTTGTTATTTTATAATTTCGAGCCATTTTCTTTAGAACATTAACAATAATTTAAATAAAATTAAGTTGTAAAAACACATTACACAAAAAAAGACACTTGTACAAAACCGGGTACTACCGTGTACTACCCAGTATTATCCCGTACGGTTTTGACCCAAACGGACATACGAGAGATTAAAAAATCTACTAACCTAAAATCATGATGCAGTAAAAATCGAAACATTGTTTTTTAAACTTTAATATATGCCTAATAGCATAAAAAATACTAATTGTACTTACCTCAAGATACAAATCATTGGTATGATTACGATTTTTATAGAATATTATATCAAATGCCCTTAAAAACTATTTTCTGGATTTATTTTAATATGCCGGCACGCACGCCATTTAACTTTTGTTGACAAACTAACCAAGATGGCTGACAGCAGTGCCTCGAGAGCGGATAAATTTGAAACTGTACAAGTAACTAAACAGCCATGTCCCGGTTTTACCCCCATACCCGGTTTTGGACTAATCTCCCCTACCAGTCGCTTTTCAGTGAAGGAAAACATTGTGAAGAAACCAGACTAATTCCCATACCCTAGTTTAGTTAGTTGGAAGGTCAGATGGTAGTAGCTTTCGTAAAACAAGCGCCTACGCCAAATCCTGGGATTAGTGGCCAAGCGGACCCCAGGGTCTAAAGACGTGGCAAATGCAGGGACAACGCGAGGAAGATGATGGGTACTTTGTTTAAGTAATTAATATACTTTATAAAATTCCGGATTTGTGAAGATAAAGATCAACTCAGCTAAGACGCGGAGAGAGAGACGAAAAGACAGATGTTGGGAACCGTATAAAAATCGGATAAAAATGTATACAAATCGGCTTGGCCATATCTCGCCATTAAAAATGTTTCAACAGCGTATCCTAAGTCAACGGATAAGTGAAGTTCTTATCTCGCCACATATTCATCTTTCTTTTGACCTAAAATTGGTGCCGCACGTTCTATTCAAAGCACTTGAAGCCGCATTTTCCTTTCATAAATTACCCTTTCCCATTACCATGTCGCTAACATTTAAAAATCCATCACCGACTAGCAAGTCACGGACAACTCATTTATATGACGTCAAAGGGAATGACACCACATTTATGAGAATTCATAATAAAATTACTTACTCAAGCGTATTAAAAATATTCCGTAATCGTTGTTAGAAACGGGACAGTTTTCGAGGTTAAGTAATGAAGTTAGTAAATATTTCTGAATACTATCAAGAACCAATTATATTGTAACTAAGTATAGTTCGGTTTTTATGATTAGGAAAAACGTGCGATGGTACTCATGCGATTTTTAGGAAAACATTTATCGTAGCTGTCATCTTTGCCTCGTATTTTCATCAATACAGCGAAATTACTAAAATAATTGATGAAACGTAGGCGAAATCAAACGGCATTTTTCTAATGTTCAAAACAGAGGTATAGTTCAAGGGCATCCCGGAAGTCCTATTTAAGGATTAAGTAGCCACCCTTAAAGTATCGCCATGCGTAAAACATAAACATAGCATGAGGTACTGGTCCCACGGCAAGCTAGTAAGCTATATGAGCTATCAGCTATTTCAAGGGACAAACATTTTCATTTTAAAGTTTGGAAAAATAATGCAATATGCAATATTTCAATCGTAAGATAATGCGTTTATGTATAAAATTATAGTTACCGTACATTTTATTTTTCAGAATAATATAATATAAGGAATCGAATAACTTATTTCTTTTACAATTCGTAACATGAGTCATCCCTATTAGGTACCCGTTACAATCCTCACCAAACTGCAAGTGCCGTTTGTTGGCGAGTCTGTCCGGTATGTATACACAGGTATTTTGCCTGAAAGTGGGGTAGATTCTTACACTTTTTTTCTATACCTTGTTAGATAAATAGTTTATACCAATTTTTAATTCTTCACGTACTACTTTCCTCCCATCTCGTTTGACATTTAGCTTCCACAGTCATATTTTCTTATTTTAAATAAATTTAGCTATAATTAAAATTACTACAATTGTAATTACCAGATCCCGGAGCGAGTATTTTATTTTTAAATCACCTTGTGATTGAATAAAGTTAACAAAATATGTCCTGCGTCTTAAACATATTCAACAATACGTAATTATATTGAAACTTTCCTTTGATCACGTACTTGAAACTGCCCTAATTCCTTAGAAATTAACGCGAACAAAGTCCTAAGCAAACTCCTTAATTACTTGTCAAGTGAAATAAATTATTCAAAACAATTACTAGATTAAACAACAAGAACAAAATTTGTTATGATTGTCGTCGGCCTATGGATTAGGAATGTGTTTACATAACGGATAGCATGGTTGCCGTTTTATCGTCTTTCGAGCTATCCGTCACTTTCGCACTGATATACTTGTTGGAACGTGACAGATACTGTGACATATAACAAAAACCCGACCACATTAGGCTAGCGGGTAACTATTCGGGTAATTTAGTAACTGTAAAAATGGTTCATAATTCCCAAATGGAACTGATATTATATTAAAATGGAGTTCTGGGCCCTGTTTCATATACGTGACAAGTTGACAATATGTCAGTTTTTGACAAAATTGTCGATTTGTAGCTACTAATTCTGTTTCATAAACGTGACAAATATGTCCAATTGCGACAGGTAAATAGTTGACAAAATTGTCAGTGGCAATCCCGTTTCAAAAAGGTCTACAATTGTCAGTTTTAAAATGTCAGTAATTAAGAAAATTGTCAAGACTTTTTTGTCACGGTAATCGACATAAGTGTCGTAAATTGCGACAAATATGTCACAACATACATTTTTGTTAAAATGATATGCGGTATGAGGGTAGCAATAAAATTTTTGTCCTACATTAGTTTTGATTAGTATTCTAGGATTTGTTCGATATTAGTACATGCAATAAGTAAAATGGACACGAAAATAATAATTTTGGGCCTTATACACGACAACCGAGAAATATTGTTTGGCAAATTTAGTGAGTGCTTAACGCACGAAAAAAAATTAATAAATGGAAGGAAATTGCAGAGCAATTAAAGGGATTGGGTATATTTAGCAAAGATTGGAAGTATTTGCGTGATACAACATGGCAATTTTGGAGAAAAAGGACTATTGTAAGTACCTATTGTAATTATTATTATCAAGTGAGTGGTCTTCGTAAGGGTTTTACTACATAACATAACATAAATACTCTTAAATTTCGCTTAAATTATTGAATGGAACATCTTATTTAATTAACAACATAAGTACTTAATTATATTAAAACAAGTAGTAGCCGCTGACATTGGGTGAGTTCGCCTGTCAGAAATCTTCGACAAGTCTACAAATTTGTCAACTTGTAATTACAATTTTGTATTTCATAAAACAAATATGTCAAGTTTTTCGCGACAAATTGTCACCTGTCACTTGTCAAGGGAAAATTTTTATGAAACAGAAATATGTCAAAATGTCGCGACAATTTGACATAATTGTAATTTTTCCACCACGACTTATTTGTCATAAATAATGTTTATGAAACGAAAAATTGTCAAAATGTCGAATTGTCACCTGTCACCTGTCGCATGTCATTGTCACGTATATGAAACAGGTCCCAGGTGGATATTTTTCGGAATTACTAATTTCACAAGAAAATCAAGAATCCCAAAAGACCTACTGAATAAAAGTCCTAAGCAATTCTGCTTTTGAGTAAAATAATGTGCGAATCAAGTTCTTATTTAATAAATAGTCACAGTATGGAAGGTAAAGTCCAAAAACGCACTGGATATTTTTTTTTGGGTACTGACAATGAAATCGCATGCACTAAACCGTGAACAAATTAATAGGTGACCTGGTTCGACATTAGGAATAAAAACCGATTTTAATTGAACCGTTATTCCTTAATTATCCATGAAATCTATGTTTTATTGTTTTGTATTTATTAATGATTTCACTATTTTCCGTATTCATCATTCAGACATCCACCTAGAGGCTAGGTAAATTATACAATGATATTTAAATCGAAAGAAAAATAGAAAATTTGACTCGCAGCGGGACTCGAACCCACAACCACTGGATCACTAACCCAGTTTTACAATTTTAGAAAGGGGTAACACATTGTTATCGATGAATTCTCAATCTTAATTTGAGACTTCGATGCCGTAAAAAGGGTTCAATACTCTTCTGTAGATGTCGCTACACGTCACCCGTAATGACGTATACCAGGAAGGATAAGATAGAAAAATTTGACACGTCTAAGCGGTACTCGTATAGCACAATTGGTAGTGCACTGGGCTAGTGATCCAGTGGTTGTGGGTTCGAGTCCCGCTGCGAGTCCAATTTTTCTCTTTGATATACTAGCAGACGTTTCTGCTTAATATAAAAAAAATATACAATGCTCCTTAGACCAAAACAATTGACATACCTATATAACGTTTTTCAATTGTTTGATTTGTAATATTTTAATACTGCGGATAAAACTTGTCATATCTTGTTTAAGGTACATAAAGGTGTATCCTCATTTTTGTGGTAACGATTTCTCCGAATCCATTTCACACTCAAAACATATCGCAATCAGCTCAGTTCCGTCACATAATTAAGCATGTGTAATTACCGATTTAAATGTGTCAAATACCCACTAGGTCGATGCAGGCAACGCCGGCCACAAAACCAATTACAAAGATGGATTACCCCATCCGCCTATTGAATTCAACCCCAATTTGTGGACCGATATATTTTAATCCCGATTTACGCATGTCCAATGAATGAATGTTTCGAATTTTGCAATTCGATCTTGATTAATTCTAGTCGAGTCGAACGTGACGGTAAGTCCGAGCATCTTTGTATGGGTTATTGTGTGCTGTGATCGCTGTTTGGCCGATATTGTTGTTGTTATTGTCTAAGCTGACTAGTACAAAACGTAATAGCTACTATGCGTACTTGTATCGAGAAATTGTATACTCAGAGTGTAACTAATCGATGTAAATCTCGTGATGTATGTCAATAGCAAATCATGTCATAAGTAGAGGCCCATAGAAAAGGCCAAATTCTATCAAATTGTCTGTGACCGTTGTTTGGGCATCTTGCGTTGTAAAAGTACATAAATTCTAATAATATATATTATGACTAAATAAATAAATAGGACTACATTTTTCTGTTCATATTTAGGTATATATTACACAGCATATTATTTTTTACACTTTAAAAGTACTTTGGTACAAAATATAACGTTAATTTGACGAAAATAAATAAATAAAATTTAAATCAAACAGTTTTTGACATTTTTGACGACAGATCTGGCCTAGTGGGTAGTGACCCTGCTTATTCTGGGTTGAAATCCCAGCAAGGTGATTTATTTGTGTGATAAAATAGATGAGAACAATATGTATTTGTTCCCGAGTCTTGGGTGTTATCTATGTATTTGTAATCAAACAGTACTAGACCATTTTGACGACAGATCTGGCCTAGTGGGTAGTGACCCTGCTTATTCTGGGTTGAAAACCCAGCAAGGTGATTTATTTGTGTGATTAAATAGATGAGAACAATATGTAAATATTTGTTCCCGAGTCTTGGGTGTTATCTATGTATTTGTAATCAAACAGTACTTGACATTTTTGAGGACAGATCTGGCCTAGTGGGTAGTGACCCTGCTTATTCTGGGTTGAAAACCCAGCAAGGTGATTTATTTGTGTGATTAAATAGATGAGAACAATATGTAAATATTTGTTCCCGAGTCTTGGGTGTTATCTATGTATTTGTAATCAAACAGTACTAGACCATTTTGACGACAGATCTGGCCTAGTGGGTAGTGACCCTGCTTATTCTGGGTTGAAAACCCAGCAAGGTGATTTATTTGTGTGATAAAATAGATGAGCACATGTATTTGTTCCCGAGTCCTGGGTGATATGTATGTATTTAAGTATTTGTATATTTGTAATATACCATATTGAGCGTACCGTTGGGCTCAGTCAATTTGTGTAAACATGTCCTGTATTCCATATTCATTTATCTATTACTATCCTGCTATGATTACAAAATTAAATTGTGAAATGATTTCAGCCAAATCACATTTAATAAAGTTCGAAATCCTGCTACGATGCATTGTGATGTTATTGAAATTATTTATCATATCGTGTAAATAATTTAAAAATATAAAACATCTATTACGAACATTCTAATAAGCTACTACATCAATTCATAATTTTAACTTGCAATATTCTTTCATACTCGGCCGGATATTACAACCTCTCGGCTTCTGGTCTTGACTTGTTTTAAAAATAGTTCAAGATTCAATCTTACAGCGTTTAATTATCTTATTGTATACAAAAAATACTTCAAGTATGAAAAATAACATTTATTTATGAACGCAAGAAATGCTCAGAACCTTATTTTTATTGTAAAATATATGTTGTTTAATATAATAATAGCACTAGGTACTTATTGTAATAATAACATATAAGTTCTTTTTACAAAATAAAAGAAAAAAAAAACGAATATTAGATGAAAGCGTTCATCTCTATTTCCAAAATAATCCAAATAGACACTCATTGTTTAAGTAAATAACGACCTACATGCACCTACACTATTTTATTACAACATATATTATTTCGTATCTGTACAAATATGATAATTGTTTCATTGTTGTGTCAAAATCGATATAATAATTACATTAAAATTTCGAATAGATCATACAATCGGTTACTTATTATAGAAACGATATGAAAATTGGGCTTGACTCTGAATTAAATAAAACTAGGTATGGTTGCTTAGAAAAAAAAAAAACACGTGCCGTCATTACAAATGTTCGTTTGACTTTTCATTTGCCGTTCCAGAATTTTTTATTGAGAGCTTAAATTGTGTGTAGATAAAGCAGTATATTATAACACTTTACATAATTAATTAAGTATAAAAACACTCGATTAATGTTATTATGAAACGAAGGGAAGCTGAAAAAACCTACCTTCTATTTTTATACCTTATTATTATGTAGTAATAACATACACTATTAAACGACCTCACAACTTGTTAATCTTTACCGGTTACTGTTTATGTTTACCGGTCACTAATATTTGTAGTTATTCTACAAACTTTAAACTGCATTAATATTTCGACACAAAAACCATTAACAGTGGTTTCATGTATAATGAAAGTTTGGAAGGAGGTTCGGAATCAAAACGAATCCGAATTAACTTTAAACACAACCAGTGTTGAGGCAATTCCGTAGCGGTGAACACATTCAAAAATGCAATCTTCCTATTGTCTAATATTCTCAATTTGCTGGAAATTCGCAAAGTTCTGAACGGAACCAATGATACTTCTGTTTCGTTATTGTGTTTGAAATTGTAAGCCTATAAACATTATGCGATTCCGTACGTTACATAGTTCTACTAAAGGTTTCTAATGTTTATTTTTGGGTTTTTATGAATTGTAACTGTTATAAATTGTTATCTATTATAGCTTAGCTTTTATCACATTGCTAAGCATAGACTTAAGGAATATTATTATGAATATTATTAATATCATCGGATAATCTTAGACAAATTAACTTTGTAGGACTAGGTCGATTTGTAAGATAAGGTATGATCAATAAGGCTTGCATTGTAGGTACTAAACGACCGAACACTTCACGATTTCCGCAAGAAGCTTGTGCGCGGTAGATTGATACATAAATATAGACACCTTAATACCTAGGATAACATCCATAATCCAAGAACAAATGATCTGGCTAGGATTCAAACCCGAGAAGTCCTGCTTTGTAGGCAGTCAATACCTACGAGGAAACGGGCTTTAGTGCCTTAAGTACACTAGCTGCGGATGGAATAAAAATAACTAAGAACTTCTTCGCATATGTATGCAGGTTTATTGACGATGTAGTAGTATTACATATTATTATATTACTTATATTAGCGATTGACAAATATAAAATATTCGAAACAGTTATCGGTACATGGACAGGAATTTGAACACGATACCTCTAGATTTGGCAACTACCCCCAAGGTGATACAAGTCATATTTGTGTGAGGCCTATGTCCAGCAGTGGACTGCATACGGCTGAAATGTATGTACGTATATAATATATGCACCTCTAGATTTATAATCGCCCATATCTATACATTCAAAAAATCCGACGACAGATATAGGCTTCAAATTCCATTAACAATTTTAACACCTTTATCTACATGTAAAACTTTAACCACGATCCTGTCATCAAAAATTAACTAACATAGTTCGAAACTAATCTAATAAAACTCTTGGAAACCCATCAATAACTTAATTTACACGGACGTAACAGTTTCCTTTGGCGATTACAATGCCCGTTACACCGCAAACGCTTTTTACGGCCAATAAAGAACATGTTAATATTCAATACGAAGATTTTATTACAAAAGTTTTCTCGTTAGTTCGCGCGAGGTTCGCACGAACTTCGCTATGTCGTCGATACACGGACTTAGCGCTGACGGCGTGTGAATGTATTTTGCGAAAGGAGCTAGTTTCAAATTAAACCAATTTAAACTTTTTTTTAACTTCAGCAATTTGTCATATTTGTAGCAGATATCCTTTTTTCTCAGGGGGGCTCAGCAGCATGCGTGTAGGTTGTCACATTGGTCAGACATGTTTCAACAACATTAGTTACGCTGACGACATGGTGTTGCTGGGGCCCTCGGTTGAGTCGATCAGAAAAATGGTTGCGACGTGTGAGAGCTACGCTGAGCGGCATGGTCTTAAGTACAACGCTAAAAAAAGTGAGGTAATGATGTTTAAAGCTCGAAAGTATAATCCAACTGTTGTGCCTAGGATCATGCTGGGAGGTGTGGAGCTTGACGTCGTAGATAGATTTAAATATCTGGGGCATATAATCAACAACGAGCTGAGTGATGACCTAGATATAGAAAGGGAGCGTAGGGCTATGTCAATAAGAGGGAATATGCTTGCCCGCAGATTCGCACGGTGTAACTCGGACGTCAAGTTGACACTTTTTAAAGCTTACTGTCAGACGTTTTACACGTGCAGTCTGTGGGCTTGTTTTACACAAAGGGCCTACAATACATTACGGGTCCAGTATAATAACATCCTTAGAATGCTGTTAAAGTTGCCGAGGCACTGCAGTGCGTCAGGCATGTTCGCGGAGGCGCGAACGGACGATTTCTATGCTATCAGACGAAAGCGAATAGTCTCATTGATGAGACGTGTGCGCGGCAGCAGTAACAGCATGCTGAGGGTGTTAGACGAGCGTCTCGACTGTCCGCTGGTCAAGTACTGGGTAGATGTAAGTATAGGTAGGTCTAAATAGGCATAAGTACTACTAACATAGTCTATAAGTTTAAATGTTACTAACAAAGTATGGATCGCAAGAATGGTCTGAAATAAACAATTTTTATTTTATTTTTTTTTTTTTTTAGTTAGCCAGTAAATCAATAGAGGCGACCACCCGAAAATAACGGCCGAAGCATTGATGTTGTCTTTAGGAAGAAAGTTACGGAATCTCAGTTTTATTTATGACTTTGGGAGGGTTCTTTGAAACTTTTTGGTAAAGCAAGTTTTAGATTCAAAGATCTTAATGGGAGGCTAAGGCTTTATTTGTGTTACAATGACGTCAAAAATGCTTTCTTTAACCGACATAACTGTTAAAAGTCTAATTATTTTTATTAATTTCTCAAACAGTGGTAATGGAAAATGTACCCGGTACCTACAGGTTGTAGATTAGTATAGTAAAACCCAAGTATCGACTAGGTAGTGAAACCACAACCCCGTAGAGAGAGTTTTTCAAGGTTTTGGTTGAAACTCTTGGCTATGAGACCGTTAAACACATATAATTATTATGAAAAAACACGATAAACTATAGCGGCAAATACTTAATTAACAATTATCATATAGATCCTTGGTGACTTGTAGAGCAAAACAATATAACATAAATTGAACTTTTGTTGAACTATGCGAATTTCTAAATTGAAAAATAAAATGAGGTAAAACATTGACTGTACGCTTTTGTATTCAATTTATGAAACTAATATTCATTACGTGAAGTATGATGTCATTTGGCTCGCTGTGCCATCATAATGCCGCGTTTGGCAAATATACTAACAAGAGCCCTAACTAATCATTGTTGGCTAAATAATAGTCATTAAATTTATGGATTAGGCTATCTGAAACAATATAGCAGACATATTTTTAGTATATCTTGGACTTGGTCCAAGTTACTACTATGACGACCGGTCTGGCCTAGTGGGTAGTGACCCTGCCTATGAAGCTGATGGTCCTGGGTTTGAATCCAAGTAAGGGCATTTTTTTTTTATGTCACAGGCGGCAAACGAGCAGACGGATTGCCTGGTGGTAAGCAATTACCGTCGCCCATGGGCACCCGTAACACCAGGGGAGTCACAAGCGCGTTGTCGGCCTTTAAGGGGAAATGGAGCTTTGGGAACCTTACTCACCATCAGGAACACAACACTGCATACCTGAAAGGTAGCAGTGCTATTATGGCTGTGGTCTTCTGTAAGGAGGAGGTACTTCCCCAGTTGGGCTGCCCCAGATTCAAGCGTGATGGTCATCGCTGTGCCCTACCTCTCATTGTTGGACGTAGTTTAAGGACATACCCGGGTCTATTTATTTGTGTGATGAGCACATTCTTCAGTTTTCTATGTATTTAAGTATTTATATGTCTCGTCAATTTATTATATGTGTCGTCGTCTAGTACCTACACTACATGCTCTATTGGGCTTACAGTAGGACTAGCTAGGTATGTGTCAGATTGTCCCGAAATATTTATTTATTTATTAGTAACGATAGATATACGTATTAAAATATGTCATATTGCAAAGATAGGGACATAAGTCTCAAACACCACTTAAATACCATGATCTTAACTGCTAAAGATTTTTACTAAGTTTAATAAACGAAATTGCTGTACGACGCAAGTTTTTTTTTTTACTATATAGAAATATAAGATATTTCATATCAACAATTTTGTATGTATTCCGTACACACATTTTTTTTGTTTTGTTTCCATACACAGAGCATTGGTGTTGCAGGCATTTGGGAGGCGAATATGGAGCCGAATCGAGCCAACTCGCAAAGCCCTTTTGACATATAATGGAATGTAAGGGGTACACTAAGCAGATGTTGCCCTGATCGTGTCATGGGACGCGCACAAAGACAGCACCCGCCATAGTGAAAGGATCATTCAGATTTAATGGAATCTAAAATGTACTAAGTTTTTGGGTGAAAAACATAGACTAGTTATAATAAATATCATTAACAATTGAAGGAACATTATTTGTACATTGTCTGTTGTGAATAGTAGGATAACTGAACGTTTGTCCTCGTACTATTCTTTTAATATTAATTAAACATTATCGCAAATCAATTCTGATACTCATACCAAATTATCGCTACGACTCTAATGACTTATACTTATTAAAAAGCCTTATCAAACTATCAGTTCAAAATATCTTACTAATCTTATCGATAGTAATACAATCACTAAATTGTTTAGTATCAATGGAGCCATATCAAACGGCAGTGTCTCACAATGCTCCTATATTTTCTTTTGTTTGTGTCTTGCTTCACATTTAAACAAGTGAAGGCGGAGTGTGAAAGGGCAAATATATGTGTGACGGACGCGACCGCAGCGAGTCAGTGCGGGGCAGGACAAGTATTTGAGCCTGATGGTTCCCATATATTTGGGTGTTGTCCGCGATGTCAAGCAAGCAGTGGTAAGAAAACTGTTGTAAATAAATATAAATATAAGAGAAAAATATATTAAAGATGCGTGTTGACACGAGTGTTTATTAGAACGAAGTAACCAAGGAATTTCAAACAATATAAAAAAATAGAAATAAACAACTTAAAAAGTATAGTCTGCACAACAGAGGTTAGTTTATACAACAGCCGCCCTTAATCGAAGTTGTGACAGACAAACAAACAAAAAATATACAACTTAAGTTTCTATCCCTAAATTAATCGTACACCTTTTATGTGCTATAGGCCCAAGTGGCTTCGTAAGTACATCTGCAGGCATATCGCAAGTTTTAATATATGTTACATTAATAATATTATTAGATACTTTTTCTCTTATAAAATGGAATCTGGTATCTATATGCTTCGTCCTGCAATGGTGTACCGGATTATGCACGAGGTTAATGGCACTCTGACTGTCAGAAGCTAAGTTAACTGAATAGAGTTTACCTGTTATCTCGTAGATAAACCGACGTAAATAACACGCTTCCTTCGCAGCAGAGGCTAATGCCATGTACTCCGATTCTGCTGAGCTAAGGGCAATGGTAGGTTGCTTCTTGGACTCCCAGGATACTGGACCTCTACTCAACATAAAGGCATAACCAGTGTATGACCTTCTGTCAAACGGACAATTTGCCCAGTCCGCGTCGCAAAAACCTTTCAAAGGTTTTCCACTCTTTCTGTAAACCAATGAATAGTTTAAAGTACCCTTTAGGTACTGCAGAACCCTTTTTGCAGCATTCCAGTGTTCTTTAGTAAAACACGTATTAAACTGACTTAAATAACTCGTTGCGTACGTGATGTCAGGTCGTGAGTTTACTGACAGATACATCAGACATCCTATTAAATTCTGATAAGGATAACACTCACCAGTTTGACCATCAGGTCTCCGTTCCATATGTTTTTAACAAATGGAGTATTGACATCCTTACACTCCTTCATATTAAACTTTTCCAATATAGAAAGAATATAATTACGCTGGTTTACTTTAATACAGTCGGAATCGTATTCAATTTGTAGTCCCAAATAACATTTTAATATTCCGAGATCCTTTAATGAAAAATATTTCGACAAATCATTCTTGACAATGTCAAATGTCAACTCGGACTTATAGAAGACTATTATGTCATCGACAAATATACCCAATATTACGAGTTCTTTATCAAAAAGTTTCGTATATACGCAAGGCTCGGAAGGAGTTCCTTTAAAACCTATTTTTAACAGCGTATCGTTTAACTTTTTGTTCCACGCTCGCGGTGCCTGTTTAAGACCGTAAAGAGATTTTTTGAGCAAACAAACCTTGTTTTCCTTGCCTTTTTCTATAAAACCAAGTGGTTGCTCCATGAAAACTTCTTCTTCTAAATCTCCATTAAGAAACGCAGTATCCACGTCTAAATGCTTCATTCGTAGGTCCAACTCTGCAGCTAATGCAAACAACGTGCGGAGGGAAGAATGACGAATCACCGGCGCGAACGTTTCCACGTAGTCTATTCCCTCGACTTGATGAAAACCTTTGACGACGAGTCTCGCTTTATACTTTGTGATATTACCATATGCGTCTTTCTTAATCTTATAAACCCATTTACATGGTATAACCTTTTTGTTAGGTCTATCTACTAAATCCCATGTATGGAGTTTTTTCAGTGAACTGTACTCATCAGCCATAGCATGGTGCCACTTGTCAGCATCATCGGCATGAGTAGCTTCGTTAAAAGTTGTAGGTTCACTAGAATCAGCCATAGAAATATTGTAAGTAAGGAAGTCAGGTGGTTTCCTATTTCTTGATGGGTACCGACGTTCAGAAATAATTTCTTCTTCCACATTTTCAGGCTCTTTTTCTTCACAAGATAGCCTCGAATCATTGGGAGACTTTTGCTCTTCCAATATCACTGGCTCTAGATTTATTGATGAAGACACTTCAGCCACAGGATCAGTACTCTCATCACAATCATAGAATTCAACTTCATGATTATTATCAGGGTCAGGCTCTATTCTTTCTGCAAATAGAGGCATACAGTCTGACTGTACCACAGGCTGGCTATTCTCAATCTCAGCTTTCTTTGTATTTATATCAAACAGTAAGATAGAGTCAGATTGTACTACTAGCTCAGATTGCCACTGCTTTAAGGCTGTAAACTTATTCTCGAAAAAGGTTGCATCTCTGGATATAAGTACTTTTCGTGGATTAACAGGATCTCTAAAAATATAAGAACCTGTAATTTCTGAGTATCCCACGAATATCGCCTCCTGCGCCTTAACATCTAACTTCCTCCGATGACACGAGGGTATATGGACAAGTGCTCTACATCCGAACACTCTCAGGTGACTTAGATCACCTTTTCGACCATACCATATGTCATAAGGAATATTGCCACCCAAGGCTCTGTGAGGAGACCGATTCTTCAGATATACGGCAACTTTGAATGCATCTTCCCAGTATGCTTTCGACAGTGAGCTATCAGCCAGCAACGTTCTTCCCTTCTCTGTAACCGAGCGATGCGTACGTTCCGCAACTCCACACTGTTGAGGACTGTAAGGCGTCGTCGTTTGATGCTCGATACCTTTAGAAGCAAGATAATCAATGAACTCTTTATTAACAAATTCTTTGCCTCCGTCAGTCCTGACAGCTTTTATTTTCTTGTCTAATTGATTTTCAACAAAGGATTGAAACAGACAGAATTGATTTTTAACTTCATTTTTGGAAGAAATAAAATAAGCGAATACCTTTCGTGTATAATCGTCTACTACCGTTAACATATACTTATTACCTTGAAAAGAGGTTGTAGAGACCGGTCCCATGAGATCCATATGAATTAACTCCAACGGGGACGTACTCTTATTAGAAGCTACTTTCTTGAAAGGTTTTCGCGCTTGTTTACCTTCCACGCAAGCGATGCAACTATTTTTATCTACAACTGTAAATTTTACGCCTACCTCGTGATTCTTCAGTTGTCTCATACCTATACGACACAAATGGCCTAACCTCGCGTGCCAAAGTTTATAACTATCTTGACAGTCAGAGTGCACATCGTGTGTCAAATAATTGTCCGCCGCATTCACGGGATTTTTGACTGTACCGTCTAAAACGTACAGTCCACCGCAGGGCGAGGCATGAGCAACAGATTCACCTGTAAAACGAAAATTATCAGATTTATAAAAGTTACATCCATTTATATCAAAAACACATACAAAACCCTTTTCAACAGTTTTGTGTACAGATAGTAAATTAGCTTTTAAATCTGGTACAAAAGCAACATCACTAATCTTGTTTACAACGTTTTCTGGTGTATTTATAGAAATATTTCCAACTCCACAGCACTTTATCTGTTCTCCGTTTGCGACAGTAACGGTACCTTCATTTCGCATCGTTATACTTTCAAACCAATCACGTCTAGAAACCATGTGCCTAGTACAGCCCGAATCAATATAGAAGATATCCTTGCAGGAGCTACTAGAAGTGTTGAGCGATGTAATTGTAGTATTATTGACAGTTACGGCTTCCTTCTTCTTGCTCTTCAATGGACAGTCTGGTCTGTTATGACCAGGCTTTTTGCATTCGTAACATAATATTTTCTTTACCTTCGGCTTCTTTTTAGTATGAAAAACGGAATCTAAAGATGAAGTTGCAGATTTGGACATTTCGTTCAGCAGTTTTGTCTTAACAAGTTCTGTAGTCACTTCGACATTACTGTTTTCTAAAGCCATAATGAGAGGCTCGTATTTTGGAGTAAGACCTCCCAAAAGTATCGCAGCAATAGAGTTATCTTTTATGACTACATCAATATCCGCTAGATCCTGTGCGGTTGACATTACTGCGTTAATGTACAGTTCCATGTCATCAAAGTCCGACAGACTCAACCTGTACAGCTTACGCTCTAAAGCTAACCTTCGTCCCATTCCCTTGTCTTCAAAAGCGTTCTGCAAAGATTTCCATGCTTCAGCCGCAGTTTTCGCACATCTCACGTGAGTAATAGCTGCGCCGTCTACTGTTAAACATATTTTTGCGAGTGCTTTAGAATCACGACGTACCTTGGTAGAGGCAAGAGTTTTATCACCTTCGGGGTAGCCACCTATTGTTTCCCACAGGTCCTCATGTACAAGATAATTGCGCATCTTAAATTTCCACGTAGGGTATCCATCTTTTCCTTTTAAGCAGAAGAATGGAACAGATGAGCTGGTCGTAGGGGAATTTTTCACACACGTAGCATCTCCTTGTTCAAGTGACATTTTTAAATGTATCTATTATTTAGTCACAAATAAACAAATTTAATTATTTTTCACTAAATTCACATTAAAACTAAGCTCTCTATTTCTATTTTAGAGCTTCGTGCTGATAACGTGTTGTAAATAAATATAAATATAAGAGAAAAATATATTAAAGATGCGTGTTGACACGAGTGTTTATTAGAACGAAGTAACCAAGGTATTTCAAACAATATAAAAAAATAGAAATAAACAACTTAAAAAACAAAAACAACGCTTGAAACTTTGGGAAACACTTACCAGTCAATATTAGAACTAAAGTTATTGGAATGCAATATCTCTAAGGAAAATATTCGATACCACCCTGATACCAACTAGTGCGCTTTGTAACTATGTTTATTTCTGTGCATTATGCGTATGTATATTTGCGTATTTTTTATTAACATCGCCTCTTTGAGCAATATAATATATTAACTCGTGACGCTTATATTTTGTATTTGGCATATTATGACCACTTATAAAATAAATCTAAAAAACAAAACTAAATGTATAATTATTAAATATGATAGTAAACTTTCCCGACAATCGGTAAAAAAATGCAACCTCGGAGAGGAGATACTTCGGAATCAGGACACATGAAGAACAATGCACCCAAATTGAATCAGATATTTCACTCTCTTGCTTTTATAAATTATATAAATTTTGTAAGTTGTGGTTACCTATAATTAGATAAGCATCAGCCATGATTGTTATCTAGATTTAAGAGAATGCAAGATGTATTATATGTTAGTAATCCTTAATAAATAAATAAAAATAAAAAACAACAAGCAAAACACGATAAACATAATTAGCTCTTTCTTGCGTTAATCAGCAATTTAATGTCGCAGGTGTACCTGTCGAACAGGAAGGCTGTAAAGAACCTTCATCCTGCTTAGCTGACGGGACATATGCTCCAGTGCAGTGCAAGGGTGATATGTTTACTGGAAGGTAAATCATTAACACTTAGCTCACCTATTCTGTTAACTTCTAATGAACACAAATATAATAATTGATAGGGTCAACCAGTTGTGTTAGGTATTGTGTATGTCGGCGGCAGGTCTTAATATCCGCTATATTATAAAATGCCAAGGCATATCCGTAGGCAATGACCAGCATTACCAACCATCAGAAATTAATGGAGATGTAAAGTTAACATTACCTCCTGAAAACAGTAGGTTATGAGTTTAAATTTGGAACAGCTTTCAAATTCAAGTGGGGTGTATATTCTAGTATCTATTAAAACAGTCATTGATACGAAACACCAATTCGTTATTTATTTTTTAATATAAATTGAACGACATTTGAACTTAGAACAGGGAGTTCATTCGCTTGTCTACGGTTTGTATATTTTGTAAACGAAATCACTGACAACAAAAATAATCAAGTAGCTAACTGAAAAGTAAAGAATTCAATAGAAAACCGAACAATTGACACTGGATCATAAAGAATTTGTTACTGGTTTGATGAAATGTGATGTGAGCATCCGAAAGCTTCAAATATCTCTCATATTTTGGTTTTATTAACAAATGGAATATCAAAGTAGCTGCAGGCTACTGGAAGGGCGTTCTACATAATTTCACATTCGTTCCACAAATCGTTCCAAACACGTCCCGTTCAATCACGAGATTCAGGGGTCACTTTCCAAATGGTGACTTAGTCGAAAGCGGACTTGAACCAGCACAAGATTCTGTTATTGTCATCCCTTGAAAGTTTTTTACTCTGGACTGAGGACACAGCTCGACTACACTCGCTCACCGAATGGAAATTCGAATTCCGATTTCCACGAATCCACTTGGCTGGCAAATTGTGCTTCATTTAATTTGCATTTTTCTTGATGCGCAGATGTTTCTGTAGCGACGAACATGGCAGCAGGATATTCGGTCAAATGTGGAGGAGCGAGGCCAGTGGAATGACTTGTGGTGAGAATTAAAAATGAAATAAAAATCTTATTTCTTAAACAAGAAGGGATACATTTGCTGTTTCCCAAAAAATAGGGATTGAGATAAAAACATACAACAAACACTTTGTACGACATATGAGAGAAATCAGTAAATAATAGCTTACGAGTAAGCCAGTGTAAAAGTAACAGATTGTACATATAAACTATAATAATAATACCGTATTTTAATCACTTTATTACTTTAATATGCAAATACATTTATTCGGAGTACAAATAATGTATATCCACCTATGGATGAGTGTGTTTATTATATCGTATTTTTTTTACTGGCGTCAAAATATTCTAATTTAAGAAAAACGCATTCATGACAAATATAAACTATGTTCGTAAATGGCAGAAAAAACTCACAATAGTTAAATTAATTCCAAAATTATTTTAGTTTTAAATTACATGTGTAAGTGAGTTTTTAAATACTTAAATACCTAGAAAACACTCATGACTCAGTAACATAATATACCTGTGTTCACACATAAATGCCCTTACTAATTTGCACCGCTTTATCGGCAGGGTGACCCACATTGTCGTCAGAATGATAAATGCAATACGTACTTAACTAAGTTAAACCGTTGCATGATAATTATTTAGACAAATCAATCACATATATTTACACATGCAAAATGTGCCCTTATAAAGAGATTCTGTCTTATGATTTCAATGTATTTTTTTATTTTTACATTACGTATGAACAGCTTGTAGCAGGAGACGAGCTGAGTTAGAAGCTCAGGGAAGAAACGACGTAACTCTCCACTGTACACCGACCGGCAACTATGAGCCATTGCAGTGCGACGATGGATTTTGCTGGTGTGCAGAGGCTAGCACCGGGCAGCCTACAGTACCTCCCATACCAGAGGAGAACATGAAGAATTTGCCGTGTTGTAAGTAAAACGTAAAGATATGGATATTAACGGTAAGCTAAAACAGTAAGCAAATGCGTTAGCTTAGACTTTTGTCGACGAGCTATTCAATTACTACACATCTTCGTCACTATATGACACCATGATGACTTGGCAACGAAATAAATTTTACTAACCGTCGATACCGGGCGAAGTATTGTGACTTTTGTTGTTATGTAGTTGTGTCTACACGATCCCTTATAGTTTTTATCATTATGGATTTTTGTCTCTTACGGTATTAATATTCAAGTTAAATTAATGTATTCACATTCTGTTTTCCTTACTAAACACACACGTACGCAATATACACATGCATACCTTTCCTTAATACCAATATGCCTTTCTAAAATATTTTTAAATTATTTTTTGTAAGCCCGTAGCTCGTAATATTTTGCGGCGCGGATTGGCACTACAGAAAACTGCTAAAAATACTGTGAGGTGGATAATATAACAAAAATTCGTAAAGGAAAATGTCAAAATATTTTTTTTTTTATATAAATTTGAGGAATTCAAATCTAATAGTTTCTGTCAACATTTATTTTGCAGGAAGATAATATATTTAGTCTCGAATACCCTTCATTTTCGTCATTACGAGTCACAAAAGAGAATCGCTTTGTTCATTCATTCCTTGATTCGTATTTCTATCACATGTATATGCAGATCAATAAGTAGGTAATCAATTTTCCCAGGAGGCCCTGATTTTATGTTTATCAAAATACACCCAACAAGTAGAAAAATATATTATATACATTACTTTAAGCAAAAGATAAACTTATAAAACGTTGCAGACAGCGCCACGGTGATGGGTGAGCAGTACCTCCGTCGTTGCGAAAGCCTCGTTTACGCATTAGGCTCAATCAACCGGGAACAGTCTGAGCACGGAACCAACTTCCTAGGGAACCCCAATACGTTCTGCGATTACGACGGTAGCTACGGGCCTTATCAGATCCAGAACGGCATGTGAGTTTCTTTGCATTTCTTTTGTTTCTAGCAGTTTTCGGAGCAGATAAGAGACAGGGTGTGTCTGTATAAATATAGACTGTGGGTTTTACTTTGCGTACAGTCAGCAGCAAAAGTGGCTAAGCGTTTGAAGTGTTCAAAATGACCTACACGCGCTCTTATTATCTTGACAATAGAGATGTGTTGACCTCATTTTGATTACCACATACGCTTAGCCACTTCTGCTGCTGACTGTACCTACCTACAGTGTCCGTATATATATGTTGATTAATAAGTTTCGCATTACCTCAAAATACTCAGGAATTGTATCAAATAATTATATCTATTTTAGATTTTTACACAGAGCCCTGAGTGAAGTTTTTAACGTAACTTTACTTCACATACGCGTTTGCGTTTCCTATATAAATAACATTATCACTTACGCGTTCGAAAACGTTTTTTTGCGTCAAAAGAAACGTACACTAGAGCCTCAGTAGATTGTTTATATTGTGTAAAGAAAAATTGATCATTATAAATTTAAGAGGTTGCCTCTTGTTGGTGGAGTAATTTACAATTCATTCTACATTCGGTTTTTTCTTTTTCTGTGTAAGATGAAAATTCTGTTTTTTCTTTAATCTGCGTCTTGTAACTTTTTGACCTATTCTAGTAAAACAATAGTTTTTTTTTTATACAACCGTTGGAGGTTGTATAAAAAAAAAACTACATTAAATAAATAGCAGTTAAGTATACACATGTGTTATATCAAATTAAAAACTTAAAGTATAGTATGTTGACGGTTATTCTAGGACCTTTGTATTTGAGAACTTTCAGGCTTTTGAAAACTATGCTGCTGCTTACAAAACAACTGTGATAACAATTTTTAGTTTTCCCAAATCTAGTTTGAATAAGGCAAAAGTAAAAAGTATTTTAAGGTTACTCTTAAAACGACAATTGCCTCAAGACCTAATGAACTCCATCACTATAAGTCCTAGTTAGCTCAGACCAAAGTGTAGCTACAATTCCTAGGAAATTCACTGTTATTTCTACTTTCCATTACAGTGCCTATTGCACGGATAAGAACGGAGAAATTTTAGGCGCCTGGCAGGCCATGTCGAGCGAAATGGCCGGAATGAATTGCAGTAAGTATTTCTTTTAAGTGGATGTTAGAATAAAGTTTTAGCGCGTTGTAACTTGAAGCGAACTATATATATGAGTGGAATTTGCAAATATAAGACATGAGTATTTTCAAAAATGGGAAATAATTATAGCTTGTAGGAAAGATTTAAAAAAAAATGTTGATGTTTGACGCATGTCTTGATCAAGTCAGTAAAGCTGCCAAGAAAAAGGTTATGACTTCCAAGGACATGACCTCATATTTTTCAATAATAATATTTTTTTTCAGTGTTTTTTTAGTTCTTTTTTGTTTCATTGGTCGCTTTCGTTATATTCCGGTCACTTTATTTTCACTTCTATGGAAAAAAATACTTGTAAATAACTATTAATAGCAGGAATATTCAACTCTACGGATTTATGGCCAAAAAAATATTACACAAAATTGAACAAATAAGTACCTATATACATATTGTAATATTTATTTTAGATCCTTAACACAGTGTCATTACGATTGATAACCCAACCACGGGATGGGGTGAGATCTTCTATAATTACCTAAAAAAAATACGGACAACCGAAACTGGAAAATTTCACATATAATATTATAAATGATCGAATAAATAATCGTACAATGACTCACGAAAGTTTAAATGCTAATTTTACATATTTTTTTTTTTTATCCAAGTTTGAATGTCAGTTTTGTCTCTAAGTTGCATTCATTTTTACGTGTGATTATTAAATCATAATAAGTGTGAGTTGAGGAACCAAAATCAATATTTAAATATTTATATATATACTTATTTGTTTGATTTTATGAAAATCATTTAAGATATAAATTTTTCATGTTTCATATTTTTTCGATTTGTTACAATGGCGTGTTGGGAAAATTGTTGAATCGACACTTTTGGATTATGAATACGACTATAGCTCCATTTTTAATAAAAATGTTAACTGTTTACTTTCCGATAAAAAGTCTGTACGGTGTAATCCTAAATATTTGAAAACGATCGAAAAAAACATTGGTATTAAAAATTTATGTTTTGAAAAACATAACTTTACTGGGCTACTACAAAAATATGTAATATAGAGTGGGTGTAAAATTATGTCAGATATTATTTCATGTAACTATAAAATATTCATTGTATAATATTATTTTATATGTGTTACGTAATATATTACATGGTTGCGTCACTACAGTGCGCTCTACTTTGATTACGCCGAAGAAACCTTACAAGGGAGCCGTTTCCTCATTTGTTATATGGAGAATTCTCTCCGCGCTCTCAATAGACCGTAATGCCGAACTGATATACGAAGCGGCATTAAAATTTTCAAAATATGAAATAAATTGAATGTAAAATAGTTAAAACTTCAGCATATGGAAATCTAATCTTAAGTTACTTGACTGATTCCCTTCAAATGGCCCCGGCGCAAGATGTTCAAGACCTGCTAAACACATCATGCGTTACTTTCGCAGTTAAATGAATTTGAATGCGACTGCTATGAAAGACGATAAAACTAAAACTCATCTTTGAAAAATCCCAATATGTTACCACTTATCAATATGACACGACCGTGATTCTTCCGCGTGTGAGGGAACTTACGCTCAACATCTCGCTCCCTTTAGGAGATAGTAATTAAAGAACTCAGAATGTACAGTGAAACGTTTTAAAATCATGTATTATTACAGTGACCCGGTACAAAACTTAAAATTGTTTTTGTCAGAGTTTAGCTCCACTGTTGTAACATATGTATTGCCTCTCATTACTATATTATTATATCGTACTCGTACCACTAAAAATGTGCAAGATAACCCTATCAATATTAAATCAACGGCTATGTTCAAAAAATCAGAGTGCCGCTTACGTGCAGATTCTACGCGGCACTAATGTACCGACGCGGAGACATATTACCATATGTGGGTGCTGGGGATTTGTATATAAATGATTCTCTTATGTGTGTGGACTCTAAATATCTACACAACTAAGATTGTATAATATTTGAATGAAAACATGTCGAGCTGTAATATTTAAGACAATTTAAATTTTTTACAATTTAAAGCGAATAAATGGTAGACATTAAAGTTGGAAACAAAATCTTAAATGTTTATTATGGCTCTGTTTGAAGAACATCGTATAATTATTTATTTATGCCTCAAAGCTCAGCGGCTTTAAGCTTAATGGCATATTATAAGAATTACATTCGATAAAAAAGAGACTCCTTACAAGCGTATGACGTTTTTGAACTTAGTAAAGAATTAATATGTAGGCACATCCAATACTTTCAGGGCAAGTATTTGTAATAAAGACGTCAATGTAGTGTACAGTCACCATCAAAAATATTGGAGCAGCCAAGGTATTCAAAAATATCGGAGCATCCACTTTCGGAGCATCGCTTTGATAATATAGGCGTTGTCCCGATATTTGTGACCACCTCCACAGCTCCGATATATAAAATAGCGACTGTACCGGTATTTAAAACGTTAAGAGTAGTGAAATCCGAGCGTTGTGAAACTGAAACTGTTAACAAGTAAAACAATTATCGGAAACTGTTTTATTACTGGCAAGTATACAGACTGACACTGACTGAAGTCAGGCCACATTGCACGCAGATAAGACGGCAGATGGGGTCGAAAAATTCTCTAGTGGAGACCACGGACTAGCAAGCGCAGCGTAAGACATCCACCCACAAGATGGAGAGGCGACCTCATTAAGGTCGCCGGAAGACGCTGAATGCAGGTCGCTTCCAACCGGTACATGCGGAGGTCCAAGAGGGAGGCCTATGTTCAGCAGTGGAAGTCTTATGGCTGTGATGATGATGATGATTATACAAACTGTAGTGGCAGTGGGTTTTTTTTTCCTAAGGCATAGATGAGCCAATATAAAAAATAACTAAGCTGACAAGAATCAGTCTTGTATGGACGCGCCGCCGCATTGCACGTGTGTAAGTGTTGCAGTCCAAATTATATACATATAATTATTTCGTTATTCAACAGACTGTGCTCGTGACACAACGATGTACTTCCCTGAACGTGGCATGTCCGTCACGGACGTTTGCCAAGGCAACGGCAACTATCGCCCGAACCAAAACGTCGGAGACGTCTACTACTGCGTGGACACGGACGGCTACTACATCGAGCTGCTGGACGCGTGGCCTGCCGACCAGTGTGCTAGTTACGCATAAATGAATATATCTATGACTATATTATATCTTAGACTATTTATTTTTATTGTTATATTTGCCATCCGTCAATTCCCTTATGCCGGAGATATACTGCCTGTGCTAGTTACGCATAAATAATCTAAATGTCCCACACATTATTCTTTTTTCTAATCATTTACGACCCAGGCGGAGATGGCGGGACGACCTAGACGCGTTTGACGGGAACTGACCTTCAGATATAGCGGATCGGGAGTTATGGAGAACAAGGGGAGAGGCAAAGGCCACACTCATAGGCTAAGAAAAAAAAATCATTTACGGATAACCACGACGGCAGAGACGTTTACTACTGCGTGAATAATGACGACTGTCACATCAAGCTGCTGAATAGGAGGCCTAGTGAGGCTACGCATAAGGAAAAACTAATACTTCTTTATGCTTAGCTTTTCGTATTGTTTTGAACATCGCATTTGTTTGGTTTTGTTAAATGGTTATAGAAATTTTCTACACATCTTTTTAGTTTGAGTCTAAATTCAATAACACACAGTTCACCAACTCTCCAAAAGATAATGGTTATTAACCGATCCATTCATTTAACATATCAACAATTATTACCGACCAAATGATACAATATGTAAAAGCATACCTAAGTAAATCAACAAAGCGCTCCAAATAATAATTCATTAAGTCTTCGCGTCAGATATGAGAATATCACGAGACAGAATTTCACAAGAGAATACTTTTATGCTACCTATGTCTATATAATTATTATTATACGCCTGAAGTGTCTCGAGTTCGAAAGGTCGTGCACCCTGGAGAGTAACATGTTTTCAACAAGCCGCCTAGAACTATGCTCGAATCTTTACGATACCTCCGGGCATTAGCGAGCAATTTGTTCTGCTCTCTTGTTCCGCAAAATACCTGTGTAAAGTTTATTGCCATTTCGCTACTTGCTAAAATCATCACATTTATAGCGTTCTGTATTCGGTACGACAAAAATAAACCCTTTCCCCGCTCCATTCACTTAATTAAACCTTCGAAGTTTTCCACTCATAACTTCAGGACCCACTCGAAGTCTTAACAGCATCGAACATAATTCCACCTCTGAATTATTAAACGAACACCGCAACTCGCGAATCGCGTTCACCAAAATATAATTTTGCTATAATGAGCGCTATAAATAAATATTTACGACAAAACCCATTCAATTAAAATTGAACGACCCACCTTGTTACTCAACTTTGGTAATGAATTAATTAATCCTGCTCTCGAAATGTGGACACCGACATAAATTGAGCGAAACAACTTTATTAAAATTTGGAAACTTTAAGTTACCACTGATCGTCGTTAGGCGGCCACAAATTCGGTTGAATTACTAATTTTACTTGCCACACCTGTAATACCTTCATTATTCGAACCACCATCGATAGGCATAACTTGTCCCAATTTTTCGTTCATAAATAATTGTTGTAAAAGTTTGGAGTGACCCCTTTTTACTTTTTCAGAAATAATAGGGAAGTTCCCAGAAATTGCGATCATTAAAACGGTCGTGTCCAGCACAATTTTAAGCATTAAATGTAATTTAGTACAAATTGTTTATCGGTTCTGACCTCCATTCATTCGATAAAAAATCACTATAGGTGATGGTACCGAAATTGTTATCTGTCTAAGTCTTTATTAAAGCCAGTCTCGATGAAAACTCAAGTCAAGCCGGGTTACCTGAGCTACCACCAAACCAAATGTCAGGTTCCAATTTTGATAAGGGCGTTTATGTTTATATATATATATATATAAACGAATTTTTGTTTCTGAATTTGTTTAAGTATATATTTTAGTTTTTTTTTATTCCAGTTATTTTCAAAAGTTGTTGGCTAAAGTAGTTTGTAACTCAGTTTAATGAATAAATTCGATTAAAAGCCCCCAATTTAATTATATTTTATTATTAAAACACACACGTCTTCTAGCGAGACCAAAAGAGAGACGAGTCTCGCCCGGGCCAGTTATTCTTTAAATTTTCCTTTATTTCTAAGAATTTGCGCGCTATTTAATCTATGTCAGTACAATGTTTATCGTCCAGTACCCATAACAAATCCTAGTTTTAAATGATTAAGCCATTAAGTACTAGGAACTGTATTGAATCATGGTATATTTCATTAGCTACATTATATCTATTTTAGTATTATTAGAACTTTGTGTCCTAATAACCATGAAAACGTGGTTCTCATTGTCGGTTCAAGTTCAATTGTATTAATTATCCTTTATCCCCGACGCTTCGCGATTACTGCAAAAAGTTTGTGGGCCCTAGGACCCCATGGGCCCAGCATTATTCCGTTTTTCTTGTTTTGTTTTAGTGTGTTGCGTTTCAGCGCTTTCCACCGCTTCGCTGGCTTTTACATTAGTTAGTCCATTGTAAATGGAACGGCGTTAGTGTGTCTATCAATAATTCTAGCGCTTAAATCTGACGTGGAGACATTTTGCACAACAGACTTCTTGTGAACACATAAGAACACTAATAGTAAGTACTAAATTAAGAGGAAAGTGGTTCACGAATACATACTAAGATCATAAATGCCTAGGTATGAACATATGTTTGACTGCTTGTACGGTCAAGGACTTTAATTGTTGAGCTATTTAGGCATTCACACATTCACATTACATTGGGCATTTCATATAGTAAGTATTAAACAAAAGAAAATAGCTTGAACCGTAAGTGGCTCAACAATTAAAGTCACCGACTTGTACATTAACACTTACCGTTTCAACCGATAAATAATAAATTTGGTACGGAGACAGTTTGTATTCTAAGGCCTTCCCTTTTATCGCAGAAAATCTAGTGTTAGTAACATACAAAAATATTCAGTAATCTGAATAAAAACGTGTTATATGTTATCGATATTTCTTTAACCTTTCGTTTTATTCCAAAAAAGGAAAAAATTACCTTACCTATTTACAATAGTGTCAGTTTGTTTTGATTCATAATGCCATTAACGATTGAACAAACTTCGTATCGACACGAAGTGTTAACCCTCTCAAATCACTGCTCTGGGCAAAAGGGGCCCGGGGATCGATAAATTTTAATCTATCTTTAGCTAAACGTCAAACTTGAACGATTAACAGTCAATTTCAAACACTGATAGCACCCTTGGATGACGCTTGATCGTGTTAAACTGATTAAAGTGTAAAATCCACGTGTCTATACACATTTTACTTAATATTATTCCAGATCACGCCTTAAGTTAGGTTAGAACTTGCATTAGGGTTATCAACTATGGAAAGTAACGACGAGATTAAATGCTGACTGTCAATGAATTTGCTTAGAAGGTACTCATCTAATTCTTACTACTGGTGTGCCTACAGAAACTTTCCAAAGTTTTGAAATGTTTCGGAAATATAAAGTAGAGAAAAATCCAAAACTTATATATGGGAATTAAAACACTCCATTTCAAAATGTATTAGTAGAAAGCACTTTATTGTACACAAATACATTACAAAACAATATATATTTTAAACTAGCTGTGCCCCGTGATATTACCCGCGGTTTATTAGAGAAAAAACGTACCTAGCATATATATGTTGATCCAGGGTGTCAACTAACTACATACCAAATTTTATTCAAATTGCTTTAGCCGTTTAGACGTGAAGAAGTAACAAACATAACATACACACTCACAAACTTTTGCCTTTATAATTATTAGTATTGATATACAAAGGTGAACATATTCCTATACGAGATTTCTAGATAACCTTAATTTGAGCTTCCTATATTCCTACTTGTGAAAAAATCCTGTACGGTGCATTTTTTTTTAGAATTTATTGAGAACTTTCCGAAACACCCACAATCTTATTAATTGATGTTTAACAATAAATAGGTTTTAGGCTCTAGACATAATAACCTTGATGAAACTGTATCGCGTAGGTGAAACATGTCAGATATTTCATAAATCAGGCGTGTTACATAATATTATACAAACAATTGAATATACTAAAAATAGCGATCATAGGAAGGTCGCAAATAGGTTTTACTTATAACAATAGGGAATATTACACAAAGCTCTTCGTAGGTGGCTCCAGTAGTACAAGTAGGCCACTATGACTAATTATGTCATACCCTTATTAATACGAATAAATCCGTCAAGGGATTCAAGGGGTACGCTAAACCCGAAAGATATTGTACTCAAATATATTTTCTAAACTCAATAATCTCATTGCCCGGGTTTTTAAATATGGTTCCTACCAGGTTTTTAAGCAATTATTTAGCTATAATTATGATCCCCTGAAGTTACGTGTGTCAATAAGCTAATAATTTATATACTCGTATACCAGCGATGATAATAAACGAGATGACGAATGGAGTCTCAATAATGATCCCACAAAAACTGGTCCACAAAGGCGGAGTCTAAAATTTAGTCCTTAAACCGCGTATGGAGCTTGACATTTTATTTTAGCTAATCAAAACTTTGATGGACAGATTACAACTTTTAAAATAGCGGTAATTTGATTATTGAACAATATATCGAGAAAGAGGGTAAGGGTACTCTCAGTTATATTTTGAGGTTATTCTTTAGAGCCTTTTGTACCAGAAATGAAGTCTATCTTTATTATATCAATAACCTACACTATACAACGGCGACCGTAATCTATAGTCATATTAGTCATCGACTCACTATCCAACAGGTGATCTTTACATTTTTCTTTTATCAACGTAATTAAAACACCGACCAAGTGCGGTGCGAGTTGGACTCTTGCACGAATGGTTCAATAAAAATCAGGTTTTTTGTATAGAAGCCCTATTTAATTACTTTTATCTACTACAACTACCTACAACTGAATATTTTGTAATTATTTCAAGCATCTGCTTCCTTTATTAATATCAAGCAAAAAGTGGCAAAAAATTTCGCGTTACATGGGAGCCCGCTCTTTAATAATATTTTATTCAATTTAGTATGTGGTTCGAGAACGTCAGAAGTCCATTTTAAAGTGTATACTTGTCCCATTTAGTTTTTACAATGTGTAAAGCGTGAAAGTTTAAATCAGAATTTTGCCTATTTGTTTGCAGACGTCATTATAATTTAACGTACGTAATTTGCGATACCTACAGGGTAATATTACCGCCAGCATATTCGGCACAATAATGTGCTAGGTACCAGACGCCTCGGTATACGGAGATTAAAACAATACGGCGTTGTTAAATTTAATTGAATTTTACTTTATAACAATGATATTTTATCCGTTCATATATTTTTCTCTTTACTTTTCTAAAAAAAGCCCAACCCAAAGGGAGTCTGACTTGCGCACGAAACGTTCCGAACAAAATTAGAACATATTATTCATTCATGGTTGTTGTCTGGGAGCCCCCGTTAATTCATTATATTTTAATTCAGTAATTTTTAGAAACTCTATGTATGTATATAACTATACAGTGTGTAATCTAATACGGGCGGAGCTTAACGGCATAGGATATAAAAAATATATTTAGATATTTTTTGCTTAGAAGTAGATACAATTTAAATGTCATCCATACAAAGTAATTCAGTCCGCAATGTAATGCAACACAAACATAAACAACTTTTTTTTTTGGACCCGGGTATGTCCTTAAACTACGTCCAACAATGAGAGGTAGGGCACAGCGATGACCATCACGCTTGAATCTGGAGCAGCCCAACTGGGGAAGTACCTCCTCCTTGCGCTTGTGACTCCCCTGGTGTAGCGGGTGCCCATGGGCGACGGTAATTGCTTACCACCAGGCAATCCGTCTGCTCGTTTGCCGCCTATGTCATAAAAAAAAAGAAAAATATTAAACATTCGGTGAGAGTTAGTTTCAAAATCTTATATCGCTGCTCAGAAATAAAATATGAAATAATAATTAATTAATTGTGTTAAGGATAGAAAAAAAAACCTTTTAGTTCATAATTATACTAGTAAGCTTTTGATTGTGTAGATCATGGAACTCTCATTCTGAAACTAGAACATTATGGCCTATCAGAAAATGCCTTAAACCTCATGTCCTCATATCTTAGCAATAGAAACCAAACAGTCGTTGTAAATAACACCCAGTCTAGAGGAGCTTTAGTAAAATTAGGAGTACCACAGGGTTCTATATTAGGCCCGTTCCTGTTTTTGGTTTATATAAATGATTTACCTTGTATAGTAGAAAACCGTTGTGATATAGTTTTATTTGCCGATGATACATCATTAATTTTCAAGGTTGACCGGCAATCTACAGATTTTAATGTAATTAATAACACACTAGCTGATGTTCTCAACTGGTTTACTACTAACAATCTGTTGCTTAATGCTAAGAAAACAAAATGTGTTAGATTTGCTTTGCCGAATGTTACACCGGTGGATACTAGAATACTTTTAAATAATGAATGCTTAGAGATAGTAGATAAAACATTGTTCCTTGGTTTAACATTGGACAAAAGTCTACAGTGGAGTCCTCATATAACAAAACTCGCACATAGATTAAGTTCGGCCGCTTTCGCCGTTAGGAGAATTAGGCAACTGTCGAATATTGAGACAGCTCGATTAGTTTATCATAGTTATTTCCATAGTGTAATGTCATATGGTATTCTGGTTTGGGGCAAAGCAGCTGACATACAGACTATATTTGTATTACAAAAAAGAGCCATTCGTTTTATGTATAACTTAAAAGCAGGTGCATCTGTTAGAAAACTTTTTAAAGAAATTAATATATTAACTGTAGCTTGTCAATATATATATGAAAACATTATGTACGTTATTAAAAACCTTCAGTTGTTTACCAAAAATTGTGACATCCATACCTATAACACTAGAAATAAGAATAAGCTTGCTATTAGAAAGTGTCATGTGCGTAAAGTGTATAAATCATTTTATGGGCAATGTATTCATTTATATAACAAGTTACCTGATGATGCCTTAAAATTACCCTTCCCAGTACTTAAGAATTACTTAAAAAAGTCTTTGATGTCTAAGGGCTATTACAGAGTAGAGGATTATTTGACAGACAAACATGCATGGCCCAAACCAGAAACTACCAAAACCACCTAGCAATTAATTCAACAATTGTATGTACTGCCAGCTCATGTAAATGACACAGTTCAGATAAGAAAGCATATTAAAGTATGTCTATTTTGTGAAGTCGAATTTGTTTATACATTATTATTTTTACTTTTATATTTTGTATTTTCATATCTTGTAATAAACTGTTTGATATGTTTTCTTATCGGACTACGCATAATTATGTAAGTACTTTAAGATTTGATGTATCACTGTATTGAAAAAATAAGTCCCGCCGTCGTTTCTTGCCGGTATCTTCACGGGTCAGAGGTGTAGGGTTTGAACCGGTGTAGATTTTTTTATTTTATTTTTTTGACGTTCATAAGTGCATGTAATGTGCCTAAATTGAAAAAAAAAAAAAAAAGTACTTAAATCATTTGTCTGGTTTAAGTCTTCACCGCATCAGATTTACACACAGTATAGCTAAATATTCAGTGAATATTTCAACCGTCTACCTATAGCCGTTATTAATATATCGCCCAAAAACAAACAAAAAAACACGTCTGTTGTATCTTGATTTTATTCTGTTTTTGACATTTGATGTTATAGAAGAACCAGATCCATTCCAAAGAGTTTTGTATTTTTGTAATAGAAATACTTATACAGAAATAAAACGGAACAAACAAACACTACAAATTTGGTACTTACACCATTTACGCCCTGCAGGTGACTGTTCTACATCGCGACCTTAGTCGATGACACGTGACTCGTAATTACCAATTTCGTAGTGTTTATGATTCCCCGGGGCCAGAATCGAGCCGGTCGGGTCGACTTTAATGAGTTAGAAACGTCACGGTATATAAATCAGACATTTCGGGGAAGATTTGAACCTGACTAGAAACGTTGTAAACTGGAGAGCACTGGTAGCCTAGCGGTAAGAGCGTCCGACTTGCAATCCGGAGGTCGCCAGTTCAAATCCCGGCTCGTACCAATGAGTTTTTCGGAACTTACATACATTTCAGCCGTATGCAGTCCACTGCTGGACATAGGCCTCTCACAAATATGACTTGTATCATCTTAGGGGTAGTTGCCATAGTCGCCACTCTTGGCAGTCGGATTGGCGACCGCAGTATCTGTAGATTGGGTTTCGACGGACGCTACTGCTCGTCCGTAGGATTTTTCTCTTTGTCGTCTCTTACGACAACCGCGGGAAGAGATGGGGTGGTGCTCTTCTAGTCAGCCGGCATCACACGGCAAACTTCTTCTTTCGGAACTTGTGTGCGAAATATCATTTGATATTTACCAGTCGGTTTGCAGTGAAGGAAAACATCGTGAGAAAATTGGACTGATTCCAATAAGGCCTAGTTTACCTACGCCAAATGCCAGGATTAGCTGCCAAGCGGACCCCACGCTCCAATGTGTCGTGGCGAATGCCGGGACAATGCGAGGATGATGATGATAGAAATGTTTTAAACTATATTTCAAAATATATGTTTTCATATATTATGTATTTAAAGTCTTAAAACGAAGGTCTTCGACTAGTGTGCTGAAACGTGGTCGCTACGGGCCTCATAAGAAAAATGTAACCCAAAGAGCAATGGAGAGGGTTATGTTGGGAGTGTCTCTGCGTGATCGCATCAGGTATGACTGATATAGCCCTCCGGATCGCCAAACTTAAGTGGCAGTGAGCGGGGCACATTGCGCGAAAAACCGATGGCCGGTGGGGCGGAAAGGTTCTGGACGGTGCACCCTGGGGGCAACGGTAAGCGATCTTCTTGTTGGCTCACAAGAGATCGCTTACCGGTGCTGCAAATATCCTGTGTGGGGGGGATGGGGGGTTCCGCGCCGGGTTGAGCTGGTTCTCCCTGGGCGCGGCAGGTGACGGTGGCTGCAGGATGGACCTCGGTCCTCCTGCGGTCTCTTTGGGGGGCACTACGGGCAGGGAAACCAGGGTCCTGCGCCGTTGCGTGGTGGGCCGCTCCGATCCTAGTTGGCAGGGTGCTGCTTATAACTAGGTCGGAGTGGTGAGGGGAGGGTGGGTCCTTTCGAGGACCCTGGCTTTCTCGGGGAACAGGGAAGCCGGTGCGGGAAGGTACGCTGGTTATGCTACAGCGTGCCTTATTGCGGTGAGGGTGCGCCCTAGGGCGCTGGTGCCGGTAGTGTTGTGGTTATACCTAGATATTTTTCTAGCACGAACGGTTTCTTGTAAGTGATTGACAAAATAAAAACATCGATAGTTCTCTGTTATCGATAAGTACCACTTCAACGTCATACAGGTCAACAAGACTAATATAAGGTAATAGGGTTAAAAGTAATTAAAAATAACAAAACTATATATTTATTTATATTTTACATACTTCAGAGAACAATTTCGAACTATTAATTGCAAATAATAAAATAAGTTGGATCAAAAGTGTACGGATTACGTTCAATTTGTTCAAGATCGATGGCACGCGGCGTCTAGGCAGGCAGACTGTGTGTACGTCTTGTCGTTGAAGTAGTATGTACTTATCGATAACAGGATTGTCGATATTTTTATTTTGGCAAGCACTATGCAAATGCCGTTCCTGCTAGAAAAATATCTAGGTATAGTTGTGGTAGAATCCTCGTGCACCCCGCGACACTACCACTCAGGCACGGTGACGGCAGCATCCCAGTGTTTTAGTGGGTAGGCCGGTGTGATGCACCGGAGAGTCCCACATAACCAATACGTAATAACTGACTCCACCCCGGGGGTCTCTTGTTACGTAGTGGTATGCGTAACGCATTTTACTGGGTCAACAAAAAAAAAAAAAAAAAGGATCGGACTTCTTGGGTCCTTGTGGGGGAGACCTATGTCCAGCAGTGGACGTTCTTCGGCTGATATGATGATGATGATGATAATTTAAATTCCAGTAATCTTGAAATGTAAGTGCCAAGTACCAGAAGAAACAGCATGTATCTAAAATATTAGTATTTACTTATACAGATATAAATACAAAAACAACATTTCTGTTAACGGTAGGGAAAAATATGTTATAGTCTATAGAACAACATAATAAACAGCAATGTTGTAAAGGCGTTATATGCAATAATGATGTACGTACCAATTAAATATTATTATTAATTAAATACAACATAATCCACACACTCCCATAGGAATCTTAATAAAGTCTGTGTTGTGAAGCATATGACGTTAAGGTAATAGATTTTTCACCTCACTCGCTCGGAAAACCTTAGTTTATAGCGCGAAATCTGCGTGGAAAAGCTTATTTTATCCGCTAGCGTGGAAAAGTCATTCGAATTTCGAAGCCGATTGTACTAATTCTCTGTGGTGCAAATAACTTTTTTTTAAATATAAAACTCCTTCAACGCGTGACTGACGCCGCTACCGCGAAAAACGATATTCGTAAATTTCAGACTATTGTCTCTGTCACTCTCATCGGAGTAAAAGAGAAAGATGCTCGCAATATACGAACTTCGATGTTCGCGGTACCGAGCCTGAGTTCATATTAACCATAGATAATAACCAATCAGAAACCTGATTTGATTACCTACAGATTTTTAACTTCTTTATTTTTACCTACACTTTATTTTATGTCAAATAGGTTTTATTATAAATACTAATATTTTAAGTCAAATTGGTTTTATTGTAAATACTAATAGTATTTCTGTTATGGTATTTATGTAATTTACATATTTTGGCTAATTAATCCATTAAATAAAACACAATTACCTATATTGTTTATTTGATAAAGAAATTGACATGTACTTAATATTGTAATATCTGAACGCAACCGAAAAAAAAGAAAAAATTAAAAAGTTTTAAGTTATCACAATTCACGTAATCGCAAATTTGTCGGATTTGTCCTGTGCTAAGCTCTTTGAACTCAATGTTTGAACTATAAAAATGTGTGGTTCTTGCAGCGATGCCGATATGATTTCCCTGAAAAATCGCGCGATATGTTTCTTTTATTGTTTTTCTTCCCGCTCGAATTTTTCTCGCTGTAGTGAGGTGAAAAGATGTGTGTTCCGCATGGCTGCAAAATTATTTGGCGACTCGTGTCTTGAAAGCCTCGCTACGCTCAGGAATCTATCTTTGAACCATTCGCTTCGCTCATGGTTCAATCATAGCTTCCTTCGCTTGCTCTGCTTTCAATTTCAACACTAACGCCAAATAACCACTTTGCAGCCTTGCATAACAAATAACTATATATATATATACGTAAACATTTAATTACAATCATAATTTTAATAAAGAAACAACTTTTTCTTTCATGATAAAACAATGAAAAACTAAGAAACCATCTTACGAGTATATTTACTCTTTCAAGAGTTGTTATATGCACTGGTTACTTGAAGCCACTAACGCCATCTATGCAACAGCCGGTGAACTACGTTTAGACAAGGCTTCCTACGAGTAACTTCTATTGTATGGTCACACCCTCTTATATTGCCAAGGCTTAGTGCACAAATACTTAACTAATAGTTGAGTATTGTTTTACGATAGTGTTACAAAACTGAATGAGTGTTCCCGGTTATTCGTGGTCGAAGCGCAGTAAGCTATGTATACTCATGTAGGCGAAATGTATATTTCTATTCACACCGCATTAGATAAGAGGTTTTCATTTTATTTGCAAATGTAGCATGAGACACAGTCAATAACTAAAGAAAATTTTCATCATATTAGTCGAAGAACCTCCACTGCTAGACAAAGATCCAGCTATTCACAGTGACCGGTTTAACGCCAGCCGCATCCATTAGATTCCTGCTATCTTTTCCAGGTCGTTGGTCCACCTTGTGGATGGTCTGCCTACGCCGCGCCTTACGTTACGTAATGTTTATACAAGCTAAATTGTAATGTAGCCCCAAAAATTGCTTTTAAGGTTTCTGCTTTTGGTCGTCTTACAATTCTTACATAGGGTGGTTTATTAACAATTTTAATCTTATAAAACGTCACATTTATTTAGGAGTTTCCATTTTAAGCCATTTTATTACACCGTCCAAGTAAAATTGAATTTACCTAATCAAACTTTTTAACTATGCTACAAAATATAATAACAATTATTATGTTAACATTAAAATATTTCTATTATATTGCCACATATTAACATAATTATGTTACAAGTATTTCAGCTAAAATAATGGTTTATGTTCGTATTGCAATACTGTCAACCACAAAGACTTGAATTCTACATTTACGACTATGTAATTTATTTTGTAAATCTTCAATGCTCTATTTTCAAGTTCACTATTCATTGTTAACAAAACAAAGCCGATTAATATTTTTAATACATTTCAATATAAGTATATGTACTAGGTATAAAGAGGTACTCGCTTATTAAAAAAGTGCCGTTTTCTATTTTATTTTTAAGGTAAGATTATTTAGGTCAGTAGCTGTTTCTTACTTGTTGAGATGTTCAATGAATAAAAAATATTATAAATTACATATTTTTAGGTCAAATAAAATTCTATTTAAGCTTCACAAGAATAGACTCCTAGCTCAATTTTCCTATCACTCGATCGTAACCAATAGCCGAGATCACGTACAGAAATAAAGCATCCAGAAGAGCCGTAGGTAATAGCAAGACTTCCATAAACAAGCACCCTCTATTATTACAAGCGCCTTAATCAAAAGATAACATCTTAGCATCGTAGACGCGACTTAATCGGGTCTTCATAGCTACTTTCGGTTTACGATCTTTATTCACGCGAATTACAATCTACCTGTATGGATGGCTGCGCTTTTACTATCTACCTTGTCTTGCATCACTTTCGCACTTACTTGTAAACATGTGATGGACGTGGAAATTGATGATAAAAGAGTAGCCATCTTAAGTGGCTTTTGATGATACCGGCGCATTTTTATTTGAATTCAGTGGGGTGCCCGATTTGTGTTTATTATATACCTATTTTCCTTGCGTTATTTGGCGCCTGCTTTCTCTACAGAGGATTGAAGTAAATGAATCGTCTTTTCCTTAATTCTATTTTGATAAAATCGTAATAAAATTTGTTTTAGATATTTTGTAAACATAAACCGCTACGCGTAAATCACTCGAATTTTTCTGTGTCATAATTACGCAATATAATTACTTAGTGTCCATTGACATATCTGGCAATAGAAAGAAATTATAAAATAAACCAACGTTTTCTTTTGTTTTCTAATTTGATAAAGTATGGAAATTATCTTCACATTTCGCTGTTTTAAATTTTCACTGATAAATTTTCAGTTTTTCATGCAATTTTGATTGATCAACCATTTATATTTCATGACAAACATTAACGTTTAGTTACAGTAGTACCTTTTAATATTTATTATCACTGTGTTCCAAGAATGCGAAAACTAGTAGTAAGCCCAAAATAGCGTTGATTAAAAATAGACCAAAGCTTAAATAAGCATCGCCGTAAAATAAACCTGCCAGTATTTTTCGTACGAGCGAATGGTAGTTCGGAAATTGTAAGATCGTAAAACAGCTTTTGTAATAACGATAATCGGTTTATTACTCGATGTTTATAGTTAAGATCACAGCATGTTCCTGCAATTATTCAGAAATGTTGCTATTTTTACTGTTAACAATTTACAGACATGAATTTAAAAACTGGCTTTATACCATGTTGATAAGGGATTTAATTAAATACGTGTAACCATGTATATATAAGGTTTTTTTTTTTTTTTTCCTCGTAGAGATGTGTTCTTATGCCATTTAAACCGACTAGATTGATGTAAAGTTTTATTAAACGCTTTCTTCTTCTTTTTCTTGCCCTCACTGCTGAGAATCGCGACCACAAATATGTCTCGACTCAGTGCGGTAGTATGTATATGCCGCGTGGACCGCTCGGTGCATTTTGCCGCCCACTGCCTTCTTTATTGCGTCAGACCATCTCATAGGTGCCCTTCCTCGGTTTAATGATACATTAATATTATTTTAACGATAGAAATAAAAAAGGAACTCCCAAAAAAGAAAAGGTGACAACTAGAAAACTAATAAAAATCAATCATCGAATTCAGTTAACCGACTAATCGAATACCGGCCCCAAACAAACAAATACAGGGCGAGCAAAAACTACATCAATCAACGTATACATGGTGATTATCCGTTTCCATCCACGGATCATTAAGAGCTACCAATTGGTGTCAGGTTGAGCGGACCAATTTTGTTAACTCTTTTTGTTTCTCACAATTTGAACATTCGAAGTGAGAAGTAATTCACAAAGAATTCCCATAAAGTGCAAGGTTGTCTCTAGTAATATCATAGAGAAAATATTTGCAAACCTGAGTAAATTTTAAGTTTTGATCAGTTAATTCTTTCACCTTATCCCTGTTTCCCTGTTATATGAGAAAAAAATATCCAATCCAGTAGTTACAAAATCCAATTCCAAAATCATGGTATTCTTGTTAAATCTCTCGTGTCTGCATATTTAGAAACAAGTATAATGTTAGACAAAACAAGCATTTGTTTAATGAGCTAACAAATAAAAGAGGTCAATTAACTAATCTTTCAAAGCTATGGAATATTCCAGAAAAGTAATCATTATGCAGTACGAAAATTCTATAATCACCATACAAATTTGTATGTAGTACAAGTAAAGAGAGTAGACTGCGAAATGTTGTGTAACCAAATTGAGAAGTGAAAGTTATTCTAAAAATAAACACGTTATCCACGTTAATCACCTGAGCTCGATCATCCAGGTGATTGTATTGGCCGATTATGTCTTCTGAGATCCCCCAGGTGATCCTATTGGACCACGTGTCTGTCATGCTCCCCCGGGTGATTTCAGTGGACAAAATGATGTCCATTAGGATACCCCATGAAATAATAATAATATTATTCCACGAGTGATCCTAGTGGACAAACTTATCCAGCAAGATCACCCAGGTGATTTTTATGAACATCATAATGTCCATCAAAATCACCTGGGTGATTCTGTAAATGGATAATCTTCTATTAATGAAAAACTGTTTGTTCGAATTAATCACTTTTAATGAATTTTAGAATACCTACATCCCGACTTTTCAAGTCCGGGTGTTTCAAGACTGTAAACACGATTAATCCGAACATAAACAGTTTTCCATTAATGTGTAACTAAATATCAGGGTAATCTCAGACAATATTAGCTTATGTATAATACTTAGTCAAAAAAGTATTTTGATATTTTATTGTGTTATCAGCCTTCGAATAAACCACATCATAAAAACCAGTGCCTAAAGTTTCCCACCACCAACAACTATATAAGTTATCTCATAGTTTTAATAAATAACATAAGGCTTTATTATTTCGCCAAATACATAAATCGTATGTATTTTTTAATATTGTTATAAAAAAAATGTAACTGTTTTTAAATCATTGTTATTGATTCATACCTTTTGTGAAGAAATTATTTACTATAATTATTTAGAAACTGTGATTAGCATTATGGTACGAAAATAATAAAGATTTTGAAAAATGTTTTTTTTTAATATATTAACATTGATAACCTCGACTTTGTTCGCCGTTAATCCGATTTAACGGACTTATTCTATTACCTATAAACATTGTTCTGGATTGAGAAGCAAAAATGGAAATCGTCCGTTTTATTGTAAAAAATACTTAAATTTTAACTATATACGGAATGTGGTTACGAAATGGTAGCTGTTAAATTAATTAAGCGCTCAGATTCGATATGCGTATGGTTATATTCTTATAACTAAATAACGTATTTATTTCTACAAAGCCCTTTGAATCGGCGGAAGATCGGTTCTCCGTTCTGTTCTGTTACAAATGAAAGCCATAGCTAATATTGCAATGTTGAGATTTTTATTGTAATAAGTATGATCTACTACTATCAAGTTCGTTGTGTAGAGATGTGAAGAATTTACAAAAGCATGATGGCTAGCAAAAACGATAACTTCACAAACTAGTTGGACAAATGACTTCATAGGTCGCAGAAACCCTGTCAACTTGGACAGACTGATGGTGGCGGGAAAGGTCGACGGTACTAGACCACGGGGAAGAAGCCCAACACGATGGTGCTACCAGATATCCGACCAACTGGATACGACATTGAGTGACGTTCTCCACAGAGCAACCGACAGAGAGAAGTGGAGAGCGGACGTTAAAAATATTAATCGGCGGAGTCACGATCCTCAGCAGTGAGGGACCGACTAAGAAGAAGAAGAAGGATATCTACCTTGTTCGTATTCGTAATTATTTTTATAATTAATAACTTACGTCGTTTCAAGTTGATTACTTTTTTCAGTTTATTACGCAGCTATGCTATGAAAATAGGTAAGTAGCTGAATACTCCCTTTATACGACAAGATATCTACAGAAATTTTGGGGATTCGAAAGGCCGTAAGGTGCCAATGTGATGATAAACTAGTCCTAGGATTTTGAATATTGGCACATAGCCAAACTAGCGTTTGTTTAGCAGCATATGAAGTAATTTGGAATTCACTGTTATAAGCTCTCTTCTCGTTTAAAAATATTTCAATAGTTCATTTTTATTTTGAGTTCTTTAAAAAGTTTCTATTGACTCCATAAAAAATATCAAGCTATTTCTTCCTTAGAACAATACATGTTTCGTAGTCATACTCTTGCTTCCATTTTAAATGTCCCTGCAGTAATATCGAAAAATGTCATTCGGCTCATATCAGCTCGGCAGACGTCGCTTGATGCCGACCGACATTCTCGTATTTCGTTCGTAAACATTAAGATTTTTACACCTATTTCTTCATCCGTCAACTTGTTATGTGAATCCCTTAGGGTCGTAGGTCGGGCTATAGTTTATATATAATATATATAATATGTTCGTGGCTTTATTCGTTTCTGATCATTTGAACACTCTATACACTCACACCTGTTATGAAACCTACTTGAGCAATGAGACACCGTTTATGAATGGTGATCCGGCTTTTATTTAGTACTCATAGAAGGTGTAGTTCCCGTTCCATATTGGTTCCGTTGCGCGATGTCATATGGCAATCACGGTCAGTGGGATTAGCAGTAGTCGATCAGTAGGATTCACACTGGGTCGTCGTTTCTAACGGTGGCTTGCTCGAGCCTTTGAGCTTTTTTTCATTAGGTTCCTCTGCCTCTTCACATTTTTTTCACCAAACAATTAACGCATCGGTATTATAGACATTCGCATGAATGAAAAACGAAAATGTATCAAACCGTATTACAGGAAACTCAGTAATTTTTTCTTCACAAGACAGTTGTGAATTGTTGATAACCTTAAGGTGTCCGAGCTCTTACGGTGATCGTGAGCGTCTATATAAGAGTCAATTACAAGTATTTATAAAATTAGGTACCTATATATTTTAATCTTACTGCAATAGTGCAGTGAGATTACGGTCGCTTACATAGGAAAGCGACCGGAATAATTCACAGTTGCCTCGATACTTCCGTTGTCCTCTCCATTCTTCAAAATTAAATTGTCCGTTACTTTGAATTTTGCTGGATGTCCTGTGTTTTAAAGTCAGGTGAAAAATTAGGCAGCAATTATTCCTAGCAATCGAATTTCAAATTTACGAATGCGTACGAGCTCGTGAAAGCACTTTTAAAATATAGCTCCGAGATATTTTTATTCACCCCGAATAGGGAAATGTAAATGAGTTGGTAATATGAATTTATATGGCAATCCATGTGAATAAAATGTGCGAATTGTACCATAATCTTCTAACTATCAAATGTAATGTTTAACAGTACACCTAATTCATAAACTATTACACATACTTTGACGACTGGTCTGGCCTAGTGGGTAGTGACCCTGCCTATGAAGCCGATGGTCCTGGGTTCGATTCCCAGTTGGGGCATTTATTTGTGAGATGAGCACAGATATTTGTTCGTGAGTCATGGGTTCTATGTCTATGTATTTTATCTAGTACCTACAACACAAGCCTTACTGAGCTTACCGTAGGACTAGGTCGATTTGTGTAAGATTGTGCCGATATATTAATTTATTATTTAATTATTATACATAGTTAGTCAAACTTTTTAACGACACTAAAATGGTTTAGTTTTTTCTTAAGCACATAAAAAACAAATGTTAAATATAAATAGTGTCGACAACTTTAAATACAACTGTCAAAATGTGTGTAAATATGCATTTTTCCACTAATGTAAATATCGGTAGCCTAGCACACAAAGTGCTTACATTCTACTGTTACTGAGGCATGTTTATCTAGGACCATGTAAAAATGAATTTATAAGTATTATAGACTTGCAACTAATTACCAGTCAAATTATTTTTTATTAAATATTTTGTTTTGCATTGGTTTTTAACTAAATAATTGAGAAATTTCGACGAGTTCCGCTATGTCCAGGTGGTATAATTAGGGCGTCATTCAGTTGCTATAGCGATACCAGGTCAATTTTTGTAAGTATTTGTACTTATATTTAATGTATTTCAACTTATTACAGACTTGGTAAAGAAGAAGACACTTCATAAAAGGTACGACACTGAATTTAAAACTATATTTCAAGAGAAGATCGAATCTTGAAGGAGCAGAGGAAAACCACGAGCAAGCTATTTGCAACCGCTAAAAGCAAAAGCAGTTATCGAGTCTTATCATCGAGTCAATAACCAAGCTCTTTAGTGTATAATCGTCAACATCATAATTTTAGAGCTTGGTCATTGCCTTCGGAGTCTACGACCAAGTTCTTCAGGTTCCTGTCAGACTCGATAACTGCTTTTGCTTTTAGTGGTTGCGCATAGCTTGCTCGTGATTTTCCTCTGTCCCTTCAAGATTCGATCTTCTCTCCAAATATAGTTTTAAAGGCAGCGTAAAAAAACTATTATACGTAGCAATCGAAATCCACTTGAAAATGAAACTGTCATTCGAGTCTGATTCAGTCATATAAAAAAATCTGTTTGATAGTTCTGTGTTCTGGCAGACTAAATGTTTAACATAATCGGTCACAGGTTCAAACAACGCTTTGAAATATAAATTAATAGTTCAAGCTAGGTGAAAATTAAGCTCATGAAAATCACATAATATATATTTGAAAAAATCTAACAAATTATCATAACGTTGACACGACTGTGTTTGAAATGAATACGCCTGACGCCTTCCAGAAAGCCGGAATTCCAAATGATGATATATTTCGTCCGGAAATAATAAAGCTCGTCGTTCTCAATTTTTCTCATTAGTACTGGTTACGAGTGGGACGCGTATAATTAATTTATTAAGAGCAGTATTGTTCACATGGCATTTGGTTCTACCAGTGGTTTCACACTTAGTAAGTCGTTACATTCATGCCAATTGGCACTGACATAAAGAAATAGACTCATACATGCGAAAAAATTATGTACAAAAATATGGCACTAAATGACATTTCTATCACGTTCCAGTTTATGCTAATAATGCTAATTTATAATCTTCTTTTAGATAATATACATAAACAAAAAAAATCTCAGTGTTCTAGTTATTAAGTATCAAACTTGCACTGACAGCGGTTCAAAGAAGACTAACTAAATGTGCCGCCCAAGTTGTTCGAGCGGCTGTTTTTTGGAGCCATTTTTTGGTTCTGATTGTGAATCTACGTTTAATATACATCGATGCCAATTGTTTAATATGTAATATCAGGCGTCGTCGACCCCACAGTAAGCTGTGTGACTTTCAATTCTAAGGTTGCGTTTCAATCTCCGGCTCAGTCTAGTGAGTTTCTCATAATGGGATTTGCGTATGATATCATGCATATTATTTATCAAAGCCTATTTATTAAATGATTATTTTGAATTTACTGGTCGCTTTTTGGTGAAAGAATAAAAAACAGAACTAATCCTAATAAAGAGTATGTACCCTTCTGGGATCAAAGGTCAGATAGTGGTCGCTTTTGTACTTCATACAAAAAAGGAGTGAAGTTGTTATATATCCAATAACTAGATTTTACATTAAATTTATTTGACGTAAATAGACGAGTGAATGAAATAATGAATGAAAACTAAATTTTTTGTAAGACTAACTTGAATAACTTAATACAATGTTAGAGTACGCACATAATATGCATCACCGTATAAATCTCTCGTCTAACTTATTGAAATATAATCTGCGAGTACTTTAATATAAGTAGATATTAACAATCAGAACCACTGAAAATGATTTGTCTGTGTTAATAATAGTTGGTCGACATTTCTCATAACGATGTGTCACTTTAATATGCTAGGTAGAACGTTCACTAAATTTAAACGATGCATTGCAAATTTATTAATAAAAAATATTATTTTTATTAATTAAGTCCTCTTCAATGACTTACAAAAAATCTAAGGATAAAATATAAAATATACGCGTTAAATGTGTCTACTGATATAATAATTTATAATAGTTTTTGCCCATACAACTGCAGATTATGAAATGAGATGAGATTTTCTAAATGATCTGTAAACAATTATTGTATTGGTAGCACGGTTTAAATTCCAATGATGGGCAGCAGCGTCCATCGAAACCGAATCAACAGCTACTGCGGTCGCCAACCTACCTGTCAAGCGTGGCGACAATAAAAACCCAAGGTGATATAAGTTACATTTGGGGAGGTCTATGTCTAGCAGTGGACGTCTTACTGCTGATGATGATGAAAATGAAAGGCTAATTTAATAATAAAAATGTGAAATTTTGTTTGTCATCAAAATACACATCGCGTCCGTATGCAGCAAGGTGTCGGCATCATCATCTTAGATGGCAGCAAGAGTTTACTCCTATTTGTGCTCGCCTGGAAGTCTTGTTCTCAACTTGATACAAGAATCACCCCCACAGTGTCGTGACCAAAGAGTGGACTGAGGGGAAATTCAGAAGAAGTGGAAGTTCAATGCTAGTAGGTAACAGCAACCCTTTCTAGAATAGAAACATTGGGTAGCTATGTACAAATCATTTATAACTACCCAGTGAGCGGACTGGATCAATGTAATTGCACCCTGCTTTTCCTAGCAGCTCAGAATTGTCGGATTCATTTGCAGAATTCAAAGCTGCTGCGCTTAACATTTATGTTTCACTTTAAACCTTATCGGGATGGGATAAGGTCCAGTTTTGATATATAGTTACAATTTACACGCGGTATGCTAAGCGCAGTAGAACGTCTGTTGGATGAATTAGATTTCAAATGTCAATACAGTCGCGTTTGTGTGCCCAGCTAATCCCGTCCGACCTTTGCTTAGCGCATAGTGTAATCCATTTGTTTCTCCAGATTCCTAGTATAATTTGGTCTTGTTGTTCTTAACAATTGCACATAATTGAAGAGCGAACTTGTACTGGTTGTACTTTGCTTAGTTAATGATAGGATTGTAATTCTTAATTAATAATTATAGCTTTGAAATTCCATTGCTTTAAGCCAAAATGAAAACTGCACAAGACCGTGCACTTCTTCTCATTACTATGTGAACAGCTAGTGATGATGATGATATTAATGTTGAGGTCACACGTATTATATACGACGTATTTGTTGGATTAAGCGAGAAAAACGAGTTGAAATTTCAGGGAGGTACGATGAATTTAGTTGTGATCAAAATTATACTTTAATTGTGATTTTATTGAAGGATGTCAATATCATCAAAATCAAATAATCCAGGTGCAAAAATATGTTCTGCAGCTAATGATTCAGTTTAATATATAACGAAAAATATGGCATAACATTCTAAGGCATATGACACAAGACAAAAACTGTATTATCGTCGACAGTGTCATTGTAGGTTTATAGAACCATTAAAAAGAAAAATAAATTACTTTTGCCAAGAAGAAGGTAACTCCTTGCAGATATAACCATATTCCATCCATATATAAACTTATGATTGAACCTTGTGAAAGTTTGCGACATGTGTGTTAATTACATTTTGAGTAGTTTAGTTGAGTAAAACTTGAGTAACCTAAATCAAACCTTCAATATGTTAGTGACATGACACATAAACTAGTTAATTGCATGTAAGAGTTTGCAACTTATAAAGGATTGAAAATTGATTTATGGGAGCATGCAATATTTAAATTTACAAGAGAAACATCAACATGAAAATCACCATAGGTCTGTAAAAATACCCAGCTGAACCAAAACTGTTCTCCTCACTGACAATTTATAAGTCAGTCACCTCTTAACATTAAGAATTAAATTAACTAACAATTTGACAACAGATATCAGAATTAGCGCATAATTATGATCTATTTAGTACTCTGATCTAATCGAAAAAAAAAGTAGTAGTATAAGATCTTTAAATCGAAACAAAAAATCAAGTTCTTTTTTAATCATTTTTAGGAACAATTGGGACGAATACTTGCAAGAAATAATTGTATTATTGATACTTTGTTGGATAATCATCAATAGAATATAATATATACTGGAAATATTTTTTATAAAGCAAATTGCGATATAGTCGATATACAGTTACAAAATAATTAGTTCATGAGGTAAACATACATCAACGTTTTTGCGAACGTAAAAGGAGACTATTTAATATTTTTAACAATAAAAGGGGGTAACCTATTCCATACTAACTGACCCTGCATAATCTTAATCACGAAAAAGCCCCTGTTGTACCACGCTAACGAAATAAATCAGTATTCATTATAAAGAAGTGTACAACAACACTTCATGGAAATCGGTCTGTAGAAATATAAGATTTTAAGTTTCCTCATTTATATTAATAAATATAATAAAATATTCAATATTAAGGACTCTTAATCTCGTCGCTCACCAGATAGCCTGGAGAAGACGACTATGGCGGGCAAAGTTGAGGGGCAGAGGACTCGCGGCAGACCACCCGCTAGATGGAGCGCCCAAGTTACTGCACCGTTGCATCTACATCTGCAGGAAGCCGTGCATTTGGCGGGTGACAGAAGCCTATGAAGGAGACTGGTTTACAACCTTAGGACATGATGTCACGATCCTCAGCATTGAGGGAACGACTGCTGATGACTGATGATGAATGTTAACATAAAACTAAAACTTATATGCCTCCTAAACAAATACCGATTCCTAGACTTGAACATTTTCCTCGCACTTGTTCGAGTAGCGTACCATAGTTGACATGTTTAAGTTTTATGCTAGTTGCGAGTGAAGTTGAAATTTATTTTACGCGTTTAGAAAAATGTTTTTGAATGAGAAGAATATGTCAATAAATTATTGAAATAAAAGTAACTGACAATATATGATACCTTTAAGATCAAAAATTTTCCTCCGGCTGTCGTCTGCGTATTCAAATAACGAAATACGAGTAAGTCATATTTCGCTCACTCTTGCCATACATACCAAGCCTACATTACGCTTTTATAGTTTAGATGTTTAATCCAAATCTGACTTACCATAATTTTGAATACTCGATTTACTTCATCGATCGTCGTACAGTCACCTAAAAAATATTTAACACAGTTATTGTCATTTTTAGCTAGAATATAATAAGGTAAACTTGCGAGAGCCCGACAGTGTCCCAACACATGTCGTCTTATAACTTGTGTCATTTTAAATAAAGGCCAGAGCAGGGTGTCATTATTGGAGCAACAGCGTGTCAAATACTAGTACGTTTACTTTAATTGGTGTCTTTAACATTTATGTACATAGCTGACTCTCTATCATGGTTCATGGATTTACTAACGGATGCTAACTGGTCATTGATCATCAAATTGACAAGACCCTTAATTAAACTTAATTGCGCTCGCTTATAAACTGACCTAGTCCTTTATCAAATGTTTCCGGGCATTGATGGTTAGGTAGATCACTTTGACGTCAGATATTATAATCCTGGTATTTTTATCACCAAATACTAGAAAATATTGTAGTAGGAGTATATACGAGCCAGCTTGTTCACACTGTCAAAAAGTCATAATTATAACGAATATCTTTATTCCTGCCTAATAATACTCTCTCGACTCTCCATAGTTATGCTGCTCCATAATTGTGTGGTCCACATGGATGAGTACACTCATCGTCATTACTTTAGCTGAAATACGTTTACTGCTGGATATAGGTCTCCCCCAGGGATCGCCAAAACCCGGTCCTGCGCTGCTTACCTCCTGCGGGTTCTTGTGACCTTGACTTGGTCGTCGGTCCACCTTGTGAAAGTTCTATTCACACCGTTTCTGCCGGTATGTAGTTGCTTAAATGCAATGCTTCGAAACTATTCTATAATGCTGTCAACTTATTCGCCTAAAGGTGATATGCTACGTGCATTGTGACGTATATAAACTAGATCGTAAAGTGTACATTGCGTTCATTTCATAATACAATGATATAATCCGCAATAGGCCTCGTCATTTTTAAGTAACTCATAATATTTTAAGTAAAGGACTGTTTTACTGTTTTAATATGTCTTCTATGTGGAGACCGGATTTATTGACTAAGTAGGTAATCTTATGTCACAGTCACCTTGGTATAAAACAATTAATATTGTACCCGGGTATGTCCTTAAACTACGTCCAACAATGAGAGGTAGGGCACAGCGATGACCATCACGCTTGAATCTGGGGCAGCCCAACTGGGGAAGTACTTCCTCCTTACAGAAGACCACAGCCATAATAGCACTGCTACCTTTCAGGTATGTAGTGTTGTGTTCCTGATGGTGAGTAAGGTTCCCAGAGCTCCAACCCCCCTTAAAGGCCGGCAACGCGCTTGTGACTCCCCTGGTGTTGCGAGTGCCCATGGGCGACGGTAATTGCTTAACACCAGGCAATCCGTCTGCTCGTTTGCCGCCTATGTCATAAAAAAAAAACAAACAAACAAACAAACAACGAACAAACTTGATTTGATAAAGTGTGACATACTTAGATTTATACTTAGATTGTTAATAGTCAATTTTCGAGTTTACGTTAATTGCTTTGTGGATACTAAACATATTACATTTGGACTTAATATGAAATTGTAAAAAACTTGTAGCCTTTTATAATTGCAATCAGATCAGCTTAATGTCATCATAATATTGCATTGTCATACGATATACGAATGCATGCCTAATGCGGACTGTTAAATGGAATGGAATTTGGTCCCTTTGACTGTATTCCGGGAAAGATATAATTTGGGTATTATCAAGACAAGAGTGACACCTGTCCTTGAAAAGACCCAGGCTGTTACTGAACCAGCGTGCTACAACCTCGACCTCATCGACACGTGCCATCAGGTCAGTTGTGACTGAGATCAAACGTTAATCAGACTAGTATAAAAAAAATTAGCTCATTTGGTTAAAGATTTCTTCTTCAACATTGAGTTGCAAGATTCTACTATACATATTTACTCACATACATTGCAAGTTAATTAAAATCTTATAAATTATGAAATAAGAATTTGCTGAATATAATATGAGAAATTTTCAGAAACTGACGTACCCCGAATTAAATATATTAAGTAAACTGTCTACCCAGAAAGTGACTAAATAAGAATATGGCTAATATTAATATATAATGCGAATTTTTCAGAAACTGACGTACTACGAATTCAATATAATAAGAATAGGATCTACTCAGAAGCTGACGAATCTAGCATAGTCAGAATTAAACCTATTCCGAATTAGGTAACATCCGCCCAAATCAAAGGTGCACATTTAAATAATTATTTCAAAACAACAGTCATTGTTTCCTCTTTAGTTTTATCTTATGCATAGCTACTGTGAAATAAAAGAATGAGGATTCCATGCAGGTCCTAGGTACTCAAATCGTAGACTAAGAATCAGTGGGTACGAATCTAGCCTATACCTAAATATGTTATCTTAGGTTTACCCACATTATGAGATACATACATCACACCTACGTAATAATCTTGACACTCTAAATTAAGTATTATCGTGTTTAATCACATTATATTTTGAATATGTATAGAATACTATTTCATTAAATAACGTAGTAAAAAACTTTTAAATGTTTACATAACTAAAAAGTAGCGGTATCAGCGAATATATTTTTAGCGAGCAGTGTAACCAGTTTTATTTACATTTACCAACTCCATGTTTCAACAAAAAATTAAGTACCCACAAAAACAAATAACAGTAAGACCAATATTTATTTTTGTTAACAAAATCATAATTTTAGTTGAAACTCACAGGCTTACAGGTGTGGAACTGATGATGCGAAAACGTTTTCCATGAGAGTACCTCCATCGTTTAAATCGCATGCAGCACAAACCAAAGTTCACAGTCAAGTAATTATAATATTGAACTAGTATTTCTCTTGCTTACATTGATAAGTTATTGATTAATCTATGAGAATTTCACCAATGTCAAGTTTACTCATAGGCCTCATAGCTCATGATTGCTATCATACTGTTCGGTTCGGTTATATTTTTACTCGTGATAGCAGAACTTTCCGTGTGACCACCGTAGGCAGAAACCAGATAAATGTGCTACAAGGTTATTTTCTCACCAGGTTTTAACTGCATAAATAGGCTACATATTTAACATTAAATATTACTAGAAGAACAAACACAAACAATTTACACTCTTAATTTGTATAACTTTTTCTATTGATATAACAATCTTTACTTATACATTTTTCAGGCAATTTCACTGATAGTTCCTGCCATTACTGTTATATTCTCTTTGACAGCCATAAACTACCAGCACTGGCATAGAAAATATTTATTTCTATTTATATCTATGATTAATACCTTGTTTAAAGCATTGATTTATAATATGATTATAAAGTACTATTCCTAGAATCAAAGATTTTTTTAAGACGAAGCCACAAAAAATCGCTAAATGGAACGTAATCAAATGACGTTGAAGTACTTCAATGTCAACAAAAAGTATTAGTACCTATGAAAATATTTTACAATGGTTACAAAACACGGTAACTACTACCGAACAACGTCATGCTCTAAGGGCAAACCAAGGAAATTTTAGTATAACTGGAATAAGCCCTGTGAAAAATACCAATAAGTGAAACGTGCTTTATATGCATCTTATTAAGGTTTACTTTCGCTCGCCGAATATGAAGAAAAAAAACGAGCCGAGTAGGACAGCTAGTACACAGACCTCTGTCCCTTTCTGAATGATGCTATTCCTAGAATAATATTAGATCTATGGCAACCCAAAGTCAACTAGATCTAGGGTAACCATGCTTGTACATGAACGAGGACAATTACACAACAGGACAACATTAATGTTGGTGTTGAGATAAAGTACATTAAACATAGTTATTAAAATTTGTAAAATGTGGTTTCATTGTCATTGTATATTAAAGTAGAGGGAATATAGCGATTGGGGCAAAGTAATTCCCACAGAAGCGGGGTTATAGTGGTTTAATTTCCTGTATGTATTTTTTTGATATACCTAATAAACATATAGAATATATAAGTGTGCAAAATGCGAATGTTCACCCGGTAAAGATTAAATAAAAATCAACATGTAAAACTCAAATCGTGTGTGTCAATTACAGGAAATTACACACAAAAATGGTTATGAGGTTAATTTTATAAAATAAGAATCGTAAATAATAAAATGGTGGTTGAAGAACAAAAATATTTTCCAAGTAAAATGAAAATCTGAACATTGAAAACTGAACGTAACATTTCATTGTTTTACACATTAATATACGTTGTAATAAGAAAACCATATTTAATACATAAATATTTCCGATTATATTATATGATATAAAAGTATACTGCCGTGCAATACTTAAACAACAGTAAGTGCTACTTTTGGGATTTTTTGATTTTTCTTGATTATGGACCACAGTGTCAAGACGCACAGATATATATAGTCCACGTGCGATAATGACAATGGGAACATATAAAAATCGAAGCCTCCATTTACAGTAAGTCAGAATAATTTAGTAAATTATTGAGGTAAAACTAACTAAACTGCCGTAATAAAGTTGTCAGCCGTGAATTTTTAGACTTTACTGATTAAAATACAGTAAATGTCTCCTGTCAATCCTAAATTAGCAAGTAAAGTGAAGTCAATACTTACGCCAAAAACTATTTAAAATGCAGTACTAAGTATACTGTGTTTGAAATGTTATTGATTTTTCAGCATAATTACTAATTAAAATGCAGTAAAAATGTTATATCCTTAATTTAATTAGTATACTACATATGAAGCACTAGGAATATTGCCGGTTAAAATACAGTAATTGTATTCCTCACTGTAATTTAAGTGGTCGAACAGTCGTAAATAAGAGAGCAAAATGCAATCTAAAGTACAGTAATAAGCTCACTTACTGTGATTTAAACTGTCTTTTGGCTATTTTCAAATGTGTTTACTCTGCCGTGCAGTACTTAAACAACAGTAAGTGCAAAAAGTGAGTTTCGAGAAAAACGCAAAAAACCCTTTCATACCGGTTTTTTTTAGTGGATTTCGATTATTATTTACAAATGTTTTAATGTCAGAATATAGCATGGTATACATGAATTACGAATATGTGATTTTTTTTAATAATTATTGAATAAATTATTGCTATTTTTTAATTTTGTTATACTTTTACTGTACCCTCAAAAAGAACTAAAAACACAATAAATGCCGAATAAAATGCAGTAAAAAACCGGATTACTGCAAACGACCCTCTTAAGTTATAGTTACTTGAATTCATTGCAAGCTAAATTACAGTAATCATTACTATTTACTGTAATTTACTTAGTTTATATATTGATTGAGTTCTTCGAGATACCAACACGTCGTAGTACAGTACAAATAAGGAATGTTTATAAATAATTCACATATGTATATTAAAACAATTTAATTAACATCGATTCAATCATTTAAGTGCAACTATATTACACATAAGAGATTAAAATAAAAATAATCTTATTAAGTAGTTGTAATTAGTAGTAGCCCGTAAAGTATCACAAAAATCTGACTTTTTTTCATGGCACTTAATCTTTATAATCAATTCCTACAGACTAAAAATAATCTAATTTGTGACTATGTCACATACAAGTTAAAAAAATGAGATCTTCATCTTCTCGTCTACGTGTTGTAGCCTTACCACGAGGTGGAAACTGACGTGACACTGAAATATTCGCTAGCGTGTTCCGAAGTTTCTATACATCTCGTTCGTACATGCGATGATATGTTATATTATTAGTATATATAAAGTAAGGTACGCAGACGTTAGCGAATATATGTCAGTGTCAAAGTCGTGGTAAGGCTACTGAATAAAAATACTAGTAATAAAAAGCTTTCACGTCCATCTTAAAAACATTATCAATATGCAATCTGTAACCATGTTACATAAAAATTATATAAAAAATAGTTAGGTACATACTAAACTTCTTGACAAAAGAGAAGTGTTATGTTTCAGACTTCTTTCTCATAAAAATACTAGTAATAAAAACATTCACAGCCATCTATACGTAACTTACACATCTTCACTGTCTTCAAACACAAAATCTTCTTCTTCACCTGAGCCTGCAGTAACAGGTAATTTTTTCTAAAACAGAAGTCTATTTTTGGGCATCAAGATTGCATATTGATAATGTTTTCAAGATGGACGTGAAAGCTTTTTATTACTAGTGTTTTTATTCAGTAGCCTTACCACGACTTTGACACTGACATATTATATTTGCTAACGTCTGCGTACCTTACTTTATATATACTAATAATATAACATATCATCGCATGTACGAACGAGATGTATAGAAACTTCGGAACACGCTAGAGAATATTTCAGTGTCACGTCAGTTTCCACCTCGTGGTAAGGCTACAACACGTAGACGAGAAGTTGAAGATCTCATTTTTTTAACTTGTATGTGACATAGTCACAAATTAGATTATATTTAGTCTGTAAGAATTGATTATAAAGATTAAGTGCCATGAAAAAAAGTCAGATTTTTGTGAAACTTTACGGGCTACTACTAATTACAACCACTTAATAAGATACTTTTTATTTTAATCTCTTATGTGTAATATAGTTGCACTTAAATGATTTAATCGATGTGAATTAAATTGTTGTAATATATACATATGTGTATTATTTATCAACATACCTTATTTGTACTGTACTACGACGTGTTGGTATCTCGAAGAACTCAATCAATATATAAACTAAGTAAATTACAGTAAATAGTAATGATTACTGTAATTTAGCTTGCAATTAATTCAAGTAGCTATAACTTTAGGAGGGTCGTTTGCAGTAATCCGCTTTTTTACTGCATTTTATTCGGCATTTATTGTGTTTTTTGTTCTTTCTGAGGGTACAGTAAAAGTATAAAAAATTAAAAAATAGCAATAAATTATTCAATAATTATTAAACAAAAAAAAAAAACACATATTCGTAATTCATGTATACCATGCTATATTTTGACATTCAAACATTTGTAAATAATAATCGAGTTCTACCAAAAAAACCGGTTTGAAAGGGTTTTTTGCGTTTTTCTCGAAAATCACTTTTTGCACTTACTGTTGTTTAAGTACTGCACGGCAGTATAGGCTGTATTTTAATCAACACGACAAAATATAGGCCTCTGCCATAGACTGCCACATGGAGCACACACATGGAGAACACTTTAACTCCGCGTTTAGACATGCTGGCTCGTCACTCGCCTCGCTATTCGTGGAAACGTTCGACGAGACTTTTCCTATACAAAATCGCGATGCGAGGGACGAGACGAATAGCGAGACGTCCGCGTACATATGCGTGCTCGCGTTTCGCCTCGCCATTCGCCTCGCTACTCGTGCGAATGTGTGGCGGCAGCATAACATACTGCGGCCACCGACTACCAGCGACCCGGTCATCGGTCCGACTGGTTTGTTGATGTCCGACATTACCGATTTACGTATCTAAAAAATATGAAGGCTGTCGGAGAGAAAAGAAGATTGGTGTTTACTCCATCGACACTCTTAAATTTGAACACAGCAAGAGCTTATTTTTATTCTTTCACCATCTGGTTATTTATATTTAATTTTAGAAATCATCGTCATAATCTCTTTTACCATTTAATTTCTTGTAATTAGATACCACAGACGATTTTTAATAAATTTTATAAGTATTCGAAGTTAAAATTTTTGGGAAGCAAAAAAACGCATGTAGTATGTCAAATAGATACAGAGCTGCCGGCGTGGTCTCTACACCGATCTAGTACATCAGAACACTATTGTATTTAATGAAATTTTCCTAACTTCTAAAATTAACGTGGTCACCCTATAGAAAGAGACAAAGGTCTGCGTGGTAGCTATCTCACCAGGCTCGCTTTTTTCGGGCTAGTACTCGATCTAGTTATAATAGTATATCTATGGGGCAAACTTATATGTTATTTTACTTGACGTTGGCGAAATCATCGATTGATTTATTGATGGAAGCCATATTTTTTTTAAAAGAAGAAGAACTGATGCTTTGTGTATCTTACGCCGATATCCCATGTCAAATGCAATTTTACAAGTGGTACAAGATCTGAGTGTTACAGAATCAAATGAGACTAGTTGATGCCACATAAGTAACAAACATTATTGAAGTCAACGTGCTTTGAAAGTACACCTGGAAAGGTTAGTTTTAGCACGTAATACTATTAGTTTTATCAAATTACCAGCAGCCCATCCCTGCTTTGAATTGACACATATTTAAATAAATTCGACATAATTAACCAAGTGGAAACTTACCATCAGATTGAGGTCAAACTCTTGTTAGACTTCTATAAAAAAACCCTATGTTCCTAACAATTATGATAAATGAATTATTCAAACCCACTGCTTTATGTTTTTATTTTGTTGTTCTTGTCCGTTGTATATTGTATATGCTTTAGTTTTATTTTAATATTTTTACCTAACTTTAGGCGCATGATGCGTGCCCTTCGACCGTTCCTGTCAACATAGTACGCATAGCCGCCGCTGTTGGCTTGGCGCTGGCATCATTAGCGTAATGACGGGCCAACACAGGAATTTATGTATTTTATGTTTCGTTTCTCTTCTTGTCCTTTTTTTTATTTTTTTTCTTATTATTTCGATTGTGTTTTTTATTTTTTGTTATTCTGTATGTTGTTGTGTCGTGATGTCTCTCACCTGATGGTCTCATCGGAAGACCAGCGCTGGCAACATGCTAGCAATATGCTGAGATGGGGCCATTTCGTGGCACTTTCTGTAATGTCTAATGGGTTTGTTGCATGTTTTTTGTAAATAGTCTGTGTTCTACGAATAAATTATATTCTATTCTATTCTTCTATTCTAAATATTTTGAGTAGTTTAATTACTTATCTTTAGCTGTAAACTATAATGTTACCATTTACCAGTTAAAGGAATGAAGGAAACAGTTTAGTAGAAGAAGATTAAATATATTGTATATCCTCAAAACTGCAAGCCGATCTGTGCTCCCATATTTATCCGAGCGAACTGTTGTCCAAAAAACAAATATGACCGAAATTATCATGTCCACGTAACCCGTCAACGGCCACTGGCACAGAATAAATATTTATCAAATTGATGAATAAATTATTGGCCAGGCAACCGATCACTACCGCTTTTTATCCCTCGGGCGGTTTGTTTTGCCATTGACAGCAAAATTGCGCCCGTCTTGATTTATCACTAGAACAATTTAAAAATCTACTCGTATTTAACCACACGCCACCTAAGAACTGCAAGATTCTGTCTGCAAACGATGCAATAAGAACCAGTGGGTACGAATCTAGCCTATACCTAAATATGTTATCTTAGGTTTACCCACATTATAAGATACATACATCACACCTACGTAATAATCTTGACACTCTAAATTAAGTATTATCGTGTTTAATCACATTATATTTTGAATATGTATAGAATACTATTTCATTAAATAACGTAGTAAAAAACTTTTAAATGTTTACATAACTAAAAAGTAGCGGTATCAGCGAATATATTTTTAGCGAGCAGTGTAACCAGTTTTATTTACATTTACGAACTGAATATTTCAACAAAAAATTAAGTACCCACAAAAACAAATATCAGTAAGACTAATATTTATTTTTGTTAACAAAATCATAATTTTAGTTGAAACTTGTGAGTTTCAACTAAAATTATGATATTGAGCCTGTGGGCTCGATCACAGGTGTGGAACTGATGATGCGAAAACGTTTTCCATGCGAGTACCTCCATCGTTTAAATCGCATGCAGCACAAATCAAAGTTCACAGCCATGTAATTATAATATTGAACTAGTATTTCTCTCGCTTACATTGATAAGTTATTGATAAATCTATGAGAATTTCACCAATGTCAAGTTTACTCATAGGCCTCATAGCTCATGATTGCAATCATACTGTTTTTCGGTTATATTTTTACTCGTGATAGCTGGACTTTACCGTGTGTAGGCAGGTACCGGGTAAGTGTGCTATAAGGTTATTTTCTCACCAGGTTTTCAAGAACAAACACAAACAATTTACACTCTTAATTTGTATAACTTTTTCTATTGATATAACAATCTTTACTTGTACATTTTTCAGGCAATTTCACTGACAGTTCCTGCCATTACTGTTATATTCTCTTTGACGGCCATAAACTACCAGCACTATCATAGAAAATGTTTATTTCTACTCATACCTATCTATGATTAATTCCTTGTTCAAAGCATAAATGTATAAATACAATTATGAAGTAAAATTCCTAGAATCAAAGTATTTTTTTAACAGGAAGCCATTTCAAAAAAGGTAAAAATACTCTAAATGTAAAGTAATAATATGACGTTGAAGTACTTGAATGTCAACAAAAAATATTAGTACCTATGAAAATATTTTACAATAGTTACAAAACACGGTAACTACTACCGAACAACGTCATGCTCTAAGGGCAAACTTATATGTTATTTTACTTGACATTGGCGAAATCATCGATTGATTTATTGATGGAACCATATTTTTTTTAAAGAAGAAGAACTGATGCTTTGCGTATCTTACGCCGATATCCCATGTCAAATGTAATTTTACAAGTGGTACAAGATCTGAGTGGTACAGAATCAAATGAGACTGGTTGATGCCACATGAGCAACAGACATTATTGAAGTCAACGTGCTTTGAAAGTACACCTGGAAAGGTTAGTTTTAGCACTAATACTATTAGTTTTATCAAATATCAGCAGCCCATCCCTGCTTTGCATTGGTACATATTTAAATATACTCGACATAATTAACCAAGTGGAAACTTACTATCAGATTGAGGTCAAACTCTTGTTAGTCTTCTATAAAAAAAAACCCTATGTTTCTAACAATGGTAAATGAATTATTCAAATATTTTGAGTAGTTTCATTACTTATCTTTAGCTGTAAACTATTATGTTACCATTTACCAATTAAAGGAATGAAGGAAACCGTTTAGTAGAAAAAGAATAAATATATATTATATGTCCTCAAAACTGCAAGCCGATCTGTGCTCCCATATTTATCCGAGCGAACTGTTGTCCAAAAAACAAATATGACCGAAATTATCATGTCCACGTAACCCGTCAACGGCCACTGGCCCGGAATAAATATTTATCAAATTGATGAATAAATTATTGGCCAGGCAACCGATCACTACCGCTTTTTATCCCTCGGGCGGTTTGTTTTGCCATTGACAGCAAAATTGCGCCCGTCTTGATTTATCACTAGAACAATTTAAAAATCTACTCGTATTTAACCACACGCCACCTAAGAACTGCAAGATTCTGTCTGCAAACGATGCAATAACATACAAGCACAATAGTAGTTTATGCAACTGGGACATAATGAACATCCTTAACACATGAGTGTGAAAGATGAAATAGATAACACATACTTAAGAAAAAAACGACGAGGACCTCCGGTGTTCGAGACAGGATTCGAACCCGCATCTCATATAGTATCATATCGCATTTATATAGTAGTATTACTACTTTAAAAAATCAAAGCAAATCAAAATATTTCATAAAAAATAATTTGATTTGTTCTTAGTTACATGAGTGTGAGTTTATGAAACGAGCGGTAGCAAAGGGAAGATGAGTTTCATAATAGCATGACACTATAGTGTGTTAAGGCCTAATTATGTACATTTGCATACATTACTTTATCTACAAAAATATCGTAAGTAGGTACCTACTCCCTATTCAGATGTCGGAGACATAAGACCTACAATTCTAACTATGTGGAAATAGGCTGTTACTGAACCAGCGTGCTACACCCTCGACCTCGTCGTCACTTACCATCAGGTGCGACTGAGGTCAAACGCTGGTTAATCTTTTATAAAAAAAGTCATGATTTTAGACACTTTACGCTTAGTTATGAACAAAATAAATAATAATTGAGAAAATTATTGATTGTTTACAAAGTATGTATTTTTAATATTTGTATCCTTATCAATAACGTTCCTGACGTTTTCTGAAAGCAATGACCCAAATGATGAATTGTAATGTTTTTTTCAATGTTTGTGCCCACGGGTTTATTACACGTTCTAGAGAACTTATGATATGTGTGTAGATAAACTATGTGTATAATACTAGAATAGAACACAATTACAGCATAAAGTAAATGAATTATGTTTCTTTCATACAATAACATTATTTTTAATTATCAAATTAATAAATCATGATTTTAATGAAATATGCGGACAAAGAAGTTAATTGAAATATTTCTACGAAGCTGTATACCTATGAAGTTATAATATGGATATAATACATCGACTTATCGGGTTTGACCTCGATATTGTTTCCATTTCTAAATGTTTTTTTTTTACTTCAAAGAAGAAAACCTTCAAGGAATATATAGGTAATGTACATTGGAACCGACATATGCTTTCATAACTTTCCATACTCAGGTAACATTGAATAGGTTCAGGTAAATTTGTAATGATTACATCCATCCAACCTGATAATGATTTTATTGTGCTGTTGCATTATGGTGCAAAAGTCGCATATTATGAGATTTTTTTTGTCAAAATCTTTATTTACAGTATGCTGTATGAGATTATAATCTGTTTGTATGGTAAAATAAAATCTCGTCTCCAGGTGCTATAATAACAATTAAAAAACTGACACATGTTCTAAAGTGTGAATCTGGTTTGTCAGAGAAAATTGATGGAAATATTCTAGTAGTCACAAGTAGTTACTTGTAACTACTAGACAGTTGTGTTGAGTACTAGTTTTTTACTCAAGAATCAAGTCAGAAAATTACATGCTTGGGCTCATAAATCTACTGAGATTGCTCTTTCTTAACTATACCGTAGCAGATATTGTAATTTTGCCAGCAAATACTTGCTGTTAACAGCTTTTCTACTGATTGCGTAGTGTTCTTGTCTAATTTATGGTATTAAATTAACTAGACAGTTGAATGAAATAGATCCTGTTTTGTGAGTGAAAACTAATCATTATTGCAAACTTTCCCAGCTTAATATCTTATTAAAATTTGAATAAGTGTGACATCAGCTGAATTGGTTATAGATTAACGCTCTTAGTTTGCTAGTTTGATTTTGCCAAAAAAATCTTTACCTAATGAAGTCTTTTGGGTTTTCGTAGTAAAATACTGAATTTCATTTAAACTTTATGTTCGTTATGATTACACGAAATCATAAATTCTGCCATATACAGTTTTATCGTATACTCCAAAATTTTCGACCAACATTATTTCTAATTATTAATCTAGGATGTTGTCCCACATCCAAATTACTAATTCATGAGAACCAACCTCAGCTAAACGATGTTATAATGGCACATCAAAACCTGTCAACCACCATAGTGCTAGAACAGTATCAATATAGCTTCTCATCGACCCTGGAGAATATAATTAGGAACACATCCGCTTGAATAATAGAAGGCGCGGCATAGGAAGCTTCTAAGTTCATTAGTGTTTATTCTGGATATTCCAAACTATGCTGTATTGTGAAGTAAATAAGGGATTTGTTTACCGCATTTGGACGTAAATGAGCTCCTATAATGGACTGAGTTGCGTCCTGTTTACGGTGCAATTGGAACATCGACTACCGTGGCGGTTAGGGTCGTGGCACAGTGAGGCATGGTCACGTTACCCTAAAGAGGCGCCTTGTGAGCATATAATAAAAGCCTCCATAAACAAGCCAGCAAGCGTTTATGTTAAATACTTTCGTATTCAGCTTAGATTAAATACTTTCGCATAGCTATCGAGTGCTGCACATTGTCAATATTTTTAACGCATTCTTCACTCTTTAATGAGTATTTAAGATTTTTGAGACGATCGTACTTGGATACGAAAAAAACACGAGTAATCTAAGCAATATTATTGCCATTACACTAGCCAACACTATGGCTGGTTTTAGTACCACGCTGACCATCGGTGCTGACATGCTAATATGCATGATGTTGAGGGAGCGATTTATAGTAACGTTGAGCGGTGAGCGTTGACAATCGTCAGCACCCATGCATACGAGGTCGTACGCGCCGCGCGTTGGCGCCACTGAGCGGTCAGCGCCGACCGCAGCTCAGCGACGATGGTCAGCGTGACACTAAAACCAGCCATAGCCAATCCTATCAAAATAAAATTATTAGCGTTTTTTTACTGCATTGCAACCCTTGCCTATAACTCGTTTAATATGCAAACACCTCTGTTTGACGTTTACCTAGAAGGAGCTCGCAAATAACTAGTAAGTAATTACTATATTGAAAGCAATCCATCAATATGTCACAAAGACGTAGGCTAAATCTGTCTGGACAAGGTTTAAAAAATTATTTTAATTTTGTGTATCTTTGAATTCATAAAATAGATTGCAAGTTTTCAATAGAGGCATCAGTTTACGTGTATTAAGTAAGATAATTTAATTACATCGACGGTATAAAAAAAATACATAAACCGGCGACGTAAATGACGACGCGAACTGACGCTCAGTGCTCTTAGTGCTTCAATATCCAGGAGATCATACACACAGCGCCCGGACCGACCGGACCGACCGGACCGACGCAGGGACATTTCTAGTAATACAATTAAAACTGTTGTGAGCCATGTTACTACTACTTAGTTACAAACGGATAAACTCACGTGTAATTATATCGCACTAGGCGACATGTTCATCGCGATCGGTGTGTCCTGACTCGGTTTGAAGATGGGTACCAGAGCTTACCCGAAACATGTCGCCTAGTGCGATATAATTACACGTGAGTTTATCCGTTTGTAACTAAGTAGTAGTGACATTTCTAGTGTTTACCAGCATGGAGGCTTAGTGTCATAATCACATCGCTTAATAGGTGGGTTGGAGACCAAATTCAAATTCAAATTAAAATTCAAATATTTATTTGTTCAACATAGGTGCAATACATGATTACAAAAGGTCTTGTTTCACTATGTCGTGCCTGTTGGCATACAAATTCAGGGGCTAGAACATAGACTCTAGTCACAAAAACATACAAATAATTTTCCAACATCACATTATGTTCCAACTCTACCGCTTTGTAGAGACACTACACGCTGCTACCATCTGTCGCCGTTGCTTTTGGTCGCAATTTAGGGACCTCCTAAAATTAAAATTCACCCAAATACGTTCATAAATATAAAGAACATTACCACCAATAAATTACAATACACCGTACGCTATAAATAACAGTATGCGATCCATAATGAGGATATCAGTATGCCGTTCACAAAATAACAATTAAGTTCGACATCATGATGCATTTACACGATGCGTTACGAGCGATGCGTGTAAATTAGCCAATCACATCCATCGAACCCTCTAATAATGTTATTGTAATTGAAAATGAAAGTAATTTCTGCTTAGCAATATTTATTGTGTGACTATATTTTAATAAGTATACAATCTATATATTACTAGCTATACCCGCGGCTCTGAAATACGGTGATGGTAATATCAACCAATTTGACCCCTTTATGTAGGGGTGAAATTGGTTGATATTAATCTCACGTGTTTTTTTCTTGACACACTTGTAAAGTTTTCATCAAAATTTGTTTAGCGGTTCTTAGATGATGCGGCGCCAACAAAATTCTGAAACCTGTCGGAAGATAGTTTTAAGTTGCACTTGAGGATGAAAAGTTTGCAAATAAATCTATTTTTATCCAATTACCTACATACTATTTTAAATAAAATAAATAAATATTTTTGAGACAATCTTACACAAATCGACCTAACCCTACGATAAGCTCAATAAGGTTTGTGTTGTAGTTACTAGACAATGATATAAATAATAGATAGAGACGTATAAATACTTAAATACATAGAAAACACCGCTGACTTAGGAACATAAATCTGTGCTCATGAAACAAATAAAAGCCCCGACTGGGAATCGAACCCAGGACCATCGGCTCCATATTAGGCAGGGTAATACCCACTAGGCCAGATCGGTCGTTAATAATAAGTATTCTTGATTTTAGGCTAGATGTGATTGTTAAAGGATTCCTGCCTTTATCAAGCATATCTGGCCTAAAATCGATATAATTATTTATTATTAAATATCCTTTGCACCATCTTTTTTCAATTGAATGTACCTAATTCTAGTTAACATTATCTGTCAAACAAGCACGAGTCTCAATTAATCAAAGACACAATTAACTTCCTAGAAACTGACGTAAATAGACTAACCGCCGTCTTCACATGAAAATTCTAAATGTAGTTCATCGTGTCCTTCTTACACCTAATTAATTTTCTATTGAGTAACAGAGACAAGAAGATAGAAGTTTAGAATTTCATTCACGAATCGGTTGGCCTCTTTTCCCGTAGTGTTGACACAGGTTTAAAATTAAACTAAAGAAAGACAAACGCTTGATAAATATTTAATTGGCCGAGGCTAGGGGTGACCAAACTTTATTAGTGAAAGTGTCATGTATTATATTATTTATATATTACATTACTGCGAGCAATGACGCAAATTTGTCCGACCTCTGATTATATTGCTCTGATGTGCGATGTGACATGTACGGACCCGGGAATATTGTCCAAAGACCAGTGAAGATCGGGCAACGGAGTCTCTTAAGAGTTAACTGGAGTGGCCATTTTTCCATACAAACGCACTCGACAGTTTACTCCCTGGTTTTGAACCCTAGAGTAGTGATTTTATCAGTACAGATTGACATCATCAATATTTGTGTCGCATTGTTTCGCATTTTTCTGTAATTTTCATTATTTTAGTTTTAGAGCTCTTTAAACATTGCTTTAAACAGCACACTCAGCTATTGCAAACAGTCGCTTATCATAAAAAAATTGATAATATAAAACACAAAAACCAAAACAGTTCTACACAGAACACCTCCTTATCATTCTGTTTCCAAAATTAAATTTTGTTAGTAATGTTTGTTTATATATATTTTTTTTAACATATTTGGGTGAATTTTATTTTATAGAGACCCTAATATTGCGACGTCTGAACAGCGTCTCTATAGAGCGGTAGCGGCTGAATATTTGAATCGCCAACCCGCCCGCCAATCGTTTCTATGCTAGGCCATGCTGACAAACGCTATCTTAAGTCTAGCAATAGACTTTCGTAGCTGATAGCAGTATATTCGGGGTCAATAGAAAAATAATTAGACCCATTTACCTTAAAAGCTTCGAAAATAAGCACGTTTAAAAAACAATATTTATTAAATTGTCATTGGATATACACATAAATTGAAAACTTACATCCTTAATTAATACAAAAACCTTACGATTATACTTATACCTAAATTTAGTGCAAACGAATTTCTATGAAAATATTATATCGTGTGTTAAATGCTTTTTTTTTGCTATAGAATTCAGTTGTCAGTCAGCCATGTTTTTTTTATATTATTTTATTTCTCTATTGAATCTCAGTATAGTAGCAGACGTGTTATAAAATGATAATAAGTTATTTGTTGATTTTTTTACGGAGATCCCAATAGTTTGATATATCTGCATTACGGCCAGTTAATTAAACAACTGGAAGGAAAGCAGGTGCAACTGAAGGTAAGATTGCACTGCACTTTAGAACTACGGACTGAAAAGCATTAAATAATTATTCAGCTAGATGTAAAACGTCTTTGAAGGAAAGTTATAAGACGTTGTTTATTTAAAATCTTAATTAGAATATAATGTATAATATTATTTACTTAAATATGCTCTACATGATTTTTTTATGCAAGGGCTTTAGCTACTTTTGTTTATTTAGTAGTTTGTTCGCCATTTTCATATCCGTAATGCGCCATTACCGCGAATGGGTCTCGGCACTCTGAGGACTGATAAAAGTAGACCCGTCGTTATCCGACGGCATAAAAAAATGTCGCGCGAGTAACTAAATAATTGTGAATGATGTAGTTCAAAAAAAAATTAAGGATTATGAATAACTTAAAAGCGATATACTTATACAATATATTTTTTTTTAAATGTCACTACATATGTTATTTAAATCATTGTAATAGAATCTTCAACCAAATTCCCCGTCTCACTTATCAGAGTCTTATGCATTTTAAACCCTTTGAAATATGTTCCTTCAGGTGTGAGAACCAGGTTCATAATAGAATGTGATTTAAATGCAGTTATTACATTTTTAAGCCGATAGCTTATACTGCTATTAAGGGTCACATCTCGAGGCGATCGATCAAATTCACAACGCTTTCACCGTTACGCCCTGTCCAATGATAAATTAAGTTAATAGACACTATAAGGGCCTTAAAATCATTGGGCACATGTGCTGCGTGGGAGTAGATTGAATTAACTTCTCTTAAGGTGATTCTGGTTTGACATTTATGAAGTTTAAAACCGGCGGACCAATATAACCACAACTTCATAGTTCACACTACTTATTATCATAAAGCTCAAGTTATACAATAACATATTGTGGATAAAATCTTTTCTAATAATCAATAAAATAATGTTTAAGATGAAATCATTGAGATGTTCAATCTGTTTAGATCATAAAAGTAATTGAAACAAGAATTTATTTAAATTTAATCTTTTGTTTTTTGATTCTCTATTATTTCAGATTATAGTTCATGCTTATATTTTAGTTAGTTTACAATATTGGTGATTTAATATTTTCTTTTAAAACGTTGTATTTAAATCCAGAATCAGTTTAAAAAACTGTACTTAAAGGAATAGTTTACATACTCAATACTCAATTTGGCATTATAAAAAACATTATTGTTCTCATACTATTTCAATTTCTTCTTCCATATCAGATAATATAATGAAATCTGGGTTAAATATTGAGCTTTCAAAACGCAATGTGGTGGTAATAGCAAAGCTAATGCTTTGCTAACACAATTACGCTTGTGTACGAGTAATTTTACCTAACAGTCCGAGTAACACTAGCTAATATTAGTCGCCAAAATGTTGGGGAGCCGGTAACTAATGTACATTATTAAGTAAACACTGTGTTAGTACGAGTATTAGCATTAGGCAAATGCAGTGCTTTGGTTTACATGAATGAAAAGTTTAAGCCGGAACTCCACTGATGCGCACGCCATGCACGTACCTTGATTGTACGCATATGCATAAGTATTATATATGTTTTTTACCATCTAGCAATTGTATACGGTGCCTGTTATATGTATATTAGATATGTATGCCTTGACTGTACATTGCTTTACCCATCACCCTTAAAAATCTGTTGGCACTGCGTGCGAACATTTTAATAATATTTTTTTATACAATGACGGTGGCTAACAAGCATATGGCCCGCCTGATGGTAAGCAGTTACCGTAGCCTCTGGACGCCTGCAACTCCAGAGAATTACCGCGTTGCCTACCCTAAAAGTTGTTGGAGCACTGGAAACCTTACTCACCATTAGGAACACAACACTACATACCTGAAAGGTAGCAGAACGTCTACCATGGTTGACATTATATCGTCTATCGCGTTTTCCGTCACTTTCACACTCACATACTTGTTAGAGCGTGACAAGTGATAATAAGCAGACCATATTAGGCTAGCAGGGCTATTATGGTGTGTGTAGGGAGGAGGTACTTCCCCAGTTGGGCTTCTCCAGACTCAAGCGTGATGGTACTTTGATGTGCCTTACCTCTCGTTGTTGGACGTAGTTTAAGGACATACCCGGATCCAAAAAATGTAATGGATCATGTCTACGTACATTGTACGTGTCTACGTGTGGATACATTCGTCACCTTTGTGTTTCAACAATTCGCACAGCGGCGCACGCCACGTAACCTCCTTGTAGCTGCAATCTAAAGCCATGTGCATTTTAGCTCATATTGTTCTGCAAGCTCACACAGTCTCAATTACAAAAATAAGTTACGGTCAACCACACATGTTTCATGTACTTTTTTGATTTAGAGTAACTTGAGCTACTTAACTAAACTAAATGAACTAGTGAACTAAAAGAGAGTGAAGGATGCATACGTGTTCTATGTATATTTTTTGGTGAATCATTTTTAATCGTGAATAACAAGCCGTACGATTTAGTAATTCCTGATACAGACGATTTTTCGTATCCGTAATAAGCGTACGTCGCAGTGGGTTTTTGTTTGCCTTGCGTGCTTTAAAAAAAAAATTAAAGCATAATATTAAAGTAAGTCAGACGTTTATAACGATCTTACTACGTTATTATATAACATGTAAAACTTGAATTTGGCTGCAAGTAAGCGGAACGAGTAATGTGGCAGTTTGCAATTTGTTTATCGGAATAATAAATGAGTTTATAACACATTAGAACACGCCATGTATTTAGGTCAATGCTCATAAGGCGTACATTTCTTCTAGCAAAAGGCTATAAAATCATTGCAGACCAAGCTTACCAAGTAGCTTATCCATATAGAAGAAATGACACATTGTTGCAAATGGTTCGTAAAACTGTACGGTAATAAAGTATCGCGTTGCCGGAAATTATAAAACAGTCGATACGTGAAACCCCTAATAATTGGGCAATTCGTAAACGGACTGGAGTTTACGAGGCAATCCGGAGAGGCCTGCACTGTGACAGAGTAGATGTTTTTAAAGTCGTCTAATTTTAGTTTGTATAATTCACACAAAATTTCATAAATAAGGAATGATGATATTCGCGCTGCATTAATTTACCTAGTATCTAACTGCGCCTTACTACGAAGTAACGTCCTTAGGTTAATGTAGCATCATAGTTTTAAATACGTTTATCCATTGTATGTGGCACAATTAACTATTTTATGCTATGGTCCTCTGGGTCAGGCTTAAAATCACGGTTTAAATGCACCTACGTAAAGAGAATAATCAGATTTTTGTGATATATGTTATTTCCACAATGGGTCACGCACCTAGCACGAGCATGTTTCTGTTTCCCCTGGCTGATAGGAACGAATAATAAACACAATTGATTGGCTCATAAATACAAGAATAAGAAATATGTGACATTATCTAGCAAAAGAGACCTTAATATTGTCGATGGCGCTTACGTCGAACCGCGTTGAGTTTGTATTGCGGAATCTTGAACAACGGTTTAAGCGCCTTCGACAATAAGGTCCCTTATCATAGATAATGTTACATATATATTCCTAAAAAGGTGCTATTTCCCGAGGCTCCAGAGTTACAAGTAAAATTTTCGAAAGTTTAAAAATCTTAACGTAATTAAATAAAAAGCAAGCGTACCGTTTTGAAATGAAACCCATTTTTGTGTATACTTGATCATCAATTCATCACTCACTGTTAACTACTACAATGACAAGCAACAGTGGCCTCAAAAACTCGATAAGTACAAAAACTGTACTTTTTGACTGTAATGTTTATGTTAAATTACTCTTTTGTCTTTAACTCTGTCTGTAAACGTTAAATGTATGTATACAATGACTCTTGCGAATCTTTCTTAATTTACTCTTCATCAACTAGTGTATTACAAATTGATGTTAATGTAACGTACCACCTTTCTGTTGCTTAACTTCAAAATCAAATAAATCCATTTCTTTTTTGTTAAATTATAAAATTGGCCATCGTATGTCACGTATATATGTTAGTCATCACCATCAGATATATCTGAGCTGAAGAGTTGGTCTTAAATATCTGTACATTCACTTAATTGCCTTGACAATATAGGCGTTGTTCCGATATTTGTGACCACCTTCACTCCAATATCCGATGGCGACTGTACAGTAGCCCATCTCCTTCCGCAGGCGTCGTAAGACGCGACATACGCAAAATAACCCCCAATCAAATCAACCGATCTACTGCGATCGCAAACCCGCTAACCAAGCGTGGCGACTATGGCATTGTGGTGAAATTTTAAAATTGGTCATACAAATTAATGCGAATAAATTTGTAGACGTGTCGTGTCGTTGTAAACAAAACGTCTTTAATTTAAAGCCCCATAAACTTCAGCCTTATTTAGCTCGAAGTAAACTAATACATGTTTTATTTTTCACAGCATACCCTTTGACATCTTTTCATTAAAGGGTAAAATGATGGTATGCTATGATTTTTGAGAAGGGAGCAAATTGCCACTTCAAGTATATTCAAGATTTATTATACAGACGCAACAGCGAGCGTGTCCTGCTATAATGGAAGCGTGCACTGGCTGTGTGTACCTCAAGTCTAGATCTGAAGCGTTTTGGGCCGACGAATGCGAATATTTTTCCCAGTCATATTCACATAACTCGTACAACTACAAATATTAAAATAATTATAACGTAACCCTAACTTTCCCTTTTTATATTATAAACATTATCATTTACTGTAAGTATTGTAATCATGTTGGTGGATCGTGCCTTAAATAATTCTTAATGTATACATTGTTTTAAGAACTTAACATGTATGAGAATGAACCTTATGTATTTAATATCCGCAGCATGATCATTCATAAATTACTAAAAATCATGCATTTCATTCTAATACTACTACTACCTATAGTGGTTTTCAGTTCTTTTACATTTATTTTTTTATGACATAGGCGGCAAACGCGCAGACGGATTACCTGGTGGTAAGCAATTACCGTCGCCCATGGGCAACACCAGGGGAGACACAAGCGCGTTGCCGGCCTTTAAGGGGGGTTGGAGCTCTGGGAATACTACTCACCTTCAGGAACACAACACTACATACCTGAAAGGCAGCAGTGCTATTATGGCTGTGGTCTTCTGTAAGGAGGTACTTCCCCAGTTGGGCTGATTCAAGCGTGATGGTCATCGCTGGGCCCTATCTCTCATTGTTAGGACATACCTGGGACATACCCGGGTCCATTTTGTGCAATAAAGAGTTCTATGTGTATATCTTATAAACCGTCTCTCAAATACGAAGTGTATTTATTCCTACCTCTTTTGCAGGTTGCGTGGTTGCTCTGCTCGCCATTGCGGATAGTAAAGGTATGGGTTAAACAAAAATAACATCATCTTTCTCGCGTCGTCCCGGCATTTTGCCACGGCTCATGGGAGCCTGGGGTCCGCTCGGCAACTAATCCCAGGATTTGACGTTTTTACGAAAGCAGCTGCCAACCCAGAGGGTAAACTAGGCCATATTGGGATTAGTACCGTTTGCTTACGATGTTTTCCGTTACCAAAAAGCGACTGGTAAATATCAAATGATATTTCGTACATAACTTCCGAAAAACTCATAGGTTCGAGCCGGAGTTTGAACTCACGATCTCCGGATTGCAAGTCGCACGCTCTTACCGCTAGGTCACCAGCGCTGAACAACTTTATTTTATTTTAAACTATTTATTAGTAGAAAATAAATCGCTATCGCTTATCGTATGCACCTTCAAGCTTTTTCACAAACATACATTCGCTCATATGGGTCCTCTCTTTGCGAAACAACGCAATTTCGCGTCACTTCGCGCATCACAAAGAACTGACAGATGTTCAGACCATTACAGGGATTATTAGGGTGCTAATTGTGAGCCTACAAACTTGCTGCTATTAAGCTTACGGCTGTCGCGTGCTGCCGCGCTCTGTAACTGTTTCAAAAACTAGCTAAACGAGCCAGGTGTTTATAATTTCGGCACGCTCGTTCTCTCTGTCACGCTCTGTAACAGTAATGCCATACGTATATCTATCTCATTTTACCTCACCCGCTGAGCTACTATTGCTAACTGTACCTTGTTGGATTCAAACCCTTTAAACAAATCGTAATATCCTGAAAGTACTTATTATCTTACTGGTTTTTATTACATAATTAATAAATTGACATCCGATCGTCTTATTTCGCATCCGAAGTACCGTTTTAATTATTAATTGTTGATTTTATATCTAAAATATTGTAACTGCAATCTTTAATCCCAGTCTCTGATTTAACTCATACTTTACCGGTTTATACATGACGTTTCGATACTTTAGTAACACCAAAGTCCTGGATTTTCCCTAGTCTACCTTTCCCCCATTCAGTCAGCTCACTGTAAAATTCCGAACAGTTTATAGAGCCTAAACTTTCGACGACTTTTTCATTAGGTCTAACTAACCTTAATGGGATTAAAGTCCGTTACCTCATGATGTTATTCTTCACCGAAGAATAGCTGTTAAATACCAAGTTATACCTACTTGTTTGGGATTCTTGAGAATCTAAGTAGTGTGAACCGAAGATCGCGACATTCCGTTTCAAAATCGTGCGAATTCTACTAAACTGTTATAAAACTAAAACGGTAGTTTAAAATATTTTCTCCTTTTCCAATGCAGGTTTCCTTTTCCACTTGAAGGACGATGTTCGTCAATATATTGAAAGCTTCATATTTTATCCGTGTTGAATCAATATTTATGCTAAGCCTTTCAATAAATATTTCCGCGTGGCGAGCCCGCTTAAGCCAAAATGCAATACAAATATGCAACCTGTGTATATAAATTGATTTGATGATGCCCGACTAGAAAAGTTTTAAATCAGCTGAGTTCTTTATTTAGACATGCATCGTGACTCCAAAAACGATGTAAAAATATACCAAAATGTGGCGGTAAAGTACTGATAAGTGTTTTTTTGCTAATTAGCATACTACTCGGTCAAAATTTTACAACGGGTACATCCTAGCAAAATCAGCAAAATGGATGGTGAAGTTCTGTATTAAATCGGCATATGTCTCAATGTAGTAAACGAAATCTTAATGTTAATATTCATGTAGCGAATATTTATCATATTAATAAATATCAAATAGTTATTTGTTATGCAAGGCTGCAAAGTGGTTATTTGGCGCTAGTGTAGAAATTGAAAGCTGAGCGTAGCGAGGCTTTCAAGACACGAGACGCCAAATAATTTTGCAGTCATGCGGAACACACAACTTTTCACCTCACTACAGCGAGGAAAATTCGACCGGCAAGAAAAACAATAAAGCAAAACTCTTGCGCGATTTTTCAGGGAAATCATATCGGCATCGCTACTAGAATCATTCATTTTTATAGTTCAAACGTTGAGTTCAAAGAGCTTAGCACAGGACAAATCCGACATATGTGATAACTTGAATTGTGATAACTTAAAACTTAAAAAAAATAATTACGGTTGCGTTCAGAAATTACAATATTAAGTAAACCTATATTTCAATTTCTTTATCAAATAAACGTTGAAATCGTGTTTTATTTAATGGATTAATTAGTCAAAATATGTAAATTAAACTGAAATACTATTAGTATGTATAATAAAACCTACTTATTTGACATAAAATAAAGTGTAAGTAAAAATAAAAAAGTTAAAAATCTGTAATCAAAAACATGTTTCTGATTGGTTATTATCTATGGTTATTATGAACTCACCGCGGTACTGCGAACATCGAAGTTCGTATATTGCGTGCATCTTTCTCTTTTACTCCAATGAAAGTGACAGAGACAATCGTCCGAAATTTACGAATATCTTTTTTCGCGGTAGCACCCCCGTCACGTGTTGAAGGAGTTTTATTACTTAAAAAAAAGTTACATGCACCACAGAGAATTACAATCATCGGCTTCGAAATTCGAATGACTTTTGCACGCTAGCGGATAAAATAGGCTTTTCCACGCAGATTTGGCGCTATAAACTAAGTTTTTCCGAGCGAGTGAGGTGAAAATATAATTAACCAACGATCAATAAAAGACAAGCATTATACAGCTCCTTTAAGCGAGAAATTTAACACCCCAGACGAACCACGACGGTGTTATCATAGTTTATTTTGCATGCTGTTACCAAACTACATGGCTTCAAAGCTAACCAGCTTTGGTCTTCTTCGCCTCCCCTTCTCGAACTCTCGAGATGATTTCATAAGAGATAATTTCGGAGGGGTAGATCTCGATAAATTGGTCATGGTTAGGTCTGTTCAGTAAGGAAACAGCTTTATGGGTGCCACTTTGACCGCGATGTTCGTAAATACGGGCGATGCCCGTTTACGCTCAGACTGCTGCTTTATATATTCGTCTTTAACATGGATACTATAGTAGAGTATTTATTGAAAATATATTTAGGTACTAGAGCGCATTATTTTGCTTAGAAATTTGTTGATTTGTTAGAGTTTCTGAAACTTACATAACTTTTGGTCGTTTATGATTGTTGATTAAGTATCGATGCAGTTTAAATACCCGAGCCATATAAAAAACACTTACTTTCCCCAGTGTCATTTGAAAGAATGCTAGTGCAAAGTCAAAAGTAATACAACGACGAACGCATAGTTCGACTATACTTTTCCTGAGGACATTAAGTACAATCCCTCTAACTCTGTTGGAAATATGCTAGATGTATCAAATTTCAACAAAAAGCCGTGATAAAACAAGGAGACATTCCTAGTATGATTTTATCTCAATTTGTAGATTTGTTGCCTGTCAAACTTCCATATTTTTTTGCTGGCCAATAACCTAAGTTACTTATCAACACATAAGCTGATAACTATACTCATAAGCTTCAAATGTTTAACATATGAAGCCAAATAAAATCTAAATACATTGTAATATCCATCCGGGTTTCTGCATACACAAATCGCATAAGTGACTTTGCAATCCCAAATGCGATTACAAAGTTTACATTGTATACACGTAGTAAAGTTACATGAGGGTTAAGTAAAAGCTATGAATACTTTACCTGAACATGAGTATGAATATGAGTAACGGTCTACTCTCAAAATTCAAAAAGTATTATGTCATATATGCACTACGAGAAGCTCTTTATTCTATAGAGGGAAGTCTTAGTCAAATTTCAGTTTTAAATGACAAATAATTTGTATACATATAGGTAGATACGAGTAGTGGTGGAGTAACAATAGCTACGTTATTTGGAAAATAGGTCTATTTAACGATTAACACTGCTCTACTCACGTTTATTTAGTGCGCGACGGGCCAGCGACGCGATCGGCGAACCGAACGGACACTCAGCACTCTCAGTGCTTGAAAATGGAGGCCTATGTTCTCCGAAACATGTCTGGCCAGTGACTAAATAAATGTGAGTAGAACCGTGTTAATCGTTAATTAATTTTGTCTCACGAAAGTTTAAATACAAAAATGGGTCTATTTATTTATTTATTTTGAATTATGGAATGTTTTTATGTTACCCCACGGTTTTATTATAATATAATCAAAACCAGTAGGAATCTAGTAAATAGATATTCAGTATAAATGGTACGAAGTTTTTGTATTTAACTGAGTAATTATCAGCTGTTTCTAAAGTAAATGAAATGCATTAACTGACTTGCTCTTTTTTATATCTAAGTTTTTCGAATTCCTAATTTTTATTAGATATATTTAATTACATACTTGTAAGTAAATGTTACTTATGATCCGAATAAAATATAATTCAAAGTTTTATATTTATAATCTGCAGCTATAAGTCCACAACCTTCCTCGCAATATCAGAAATAGTCCCAACAAGTTTGCATTAAAAAAAACCGTTCGTGTCTTTCTTGCTACTAGAATAAACGATTTCACCATGTGGATATTTAATTGGAAACGTTGGAGGTAAATTTTAAAGTTAATGTTTAATAATCTGATGATGATATTTATTTCAATGTAAACAGACATTAGGGCAAAAGCTAAATAAAATCACACTAAAAGATTAAGAAGGTTTCTTTTATAACATCCGTATTATAGTAACAGTCCTTATCAATGACTAATACACACTTCAAAATGTATGTTTATATCAAATCAAACTCTACGTATATCACCTTAAAACATAATTTAGTAAGGAAGTTTCTACAAAATTGAACTGATATTTTTTAGCCTCTTATCATACGGATATATAATTAAAGCCGCGTCGATAAAATCCTTACATTTTTTTATTTTATTTCAATCGGAAATGATTGTATCGATTCAATTTTTCATTCATCTCATGACCCTTAATTTATTTATGGTTCGTTTTTATTTGGTTTAAGATTATCTGTGAATGCAGCGAGCAGCTGCAATATCGATGATTCGATACTAATCTAAATTGGTGTAACAAAATTGATATACCCGATTATAACATCCGTAGAGAAATTACGTATTTACTTAATCATGACATTAAATCAACCAGATTAATAAATAATAATGTTTAACTAATTCGGGTCCAGACAGTTAATTTATAGCATGTTTAAAAACAACCTAGACCGGTAAATCATATTAAAATAAGCCTCTCTGAATGGGGCCTAAAATGTCCAGAGATATAATTCAAAGTGGATAAATTACACAAGTTGTCTTCAAAAGGCCTCCAGGAGTGGCATTTGAACTTGATAATTACGAGTACGATCTTGATTAATATACATTTAAACAACTGACCGCATGAAACTGATTAGTTATTTCATTCAACAATGCACAAAAAATAGAATGGACTATCTTATATTAATAACAAGATATTTCTACGAAGTATGTGTTCAAAATCGTTTTCCATATTCCAAGAGCAGGGGTACGAGTAGTTGTTGATTTGTTGATGTTGTTAGCACTCTCAATGTATGTGCTCTCACCAAGTTTGACCGATATGATACAGTTTTATCAATATCGAAATATAAAGTTTGCTTGCCTCTCCAAGTTGGGAGCAAAGGTGCAATTCTCAACTCTTACCAAGCTAGTAGGAATTATGGTCGTAAAAGTTAAATAATTGTAGCTTAACGAACTACAGCCACTGTTTTATACTCTTTAGAACAAAGTAATAATAATAGCACATAATAGCACTGCTACCTTTCAGGCATGCAGTGTTGTGTTCCTGATGGTGAGTAAGGTTTCCAGAGCTCCAACCCCCCTTAAAGGCCGGCAACGCGCTTGTGACTCCTCTGGTGTTACGGGTGCCCATGGGCGACGGTAATTGCTTACCATCAGGCAATCCGTCTGCTCGTTTGCCACCTTATGTCATAAAAAAAAAATTAAAACTGAATAGATAACACTATTCGGACCCGGGTATTGTCCTTAAACTGCGAGCAGACATCCTTACAGTCACCATCGGAGGACAGACAGCGTCCTTTAGAGTGTGGAACATACTGTGATCGCCAATCCGCCTACCAAGCGTGGCCATTATGGCACTTAACCCCCTATGTAGCTTATCGCAGGCTATGGGGGAGGATCATGTCTTGAAGTGGATGTCTGTAGCTAAAGTAGTAGATAAATGTATTTAAACTTTTCAGTGTCTTTCTAATATTTATTGACTAGCATGGTTTCACTCACGTTTAAGTCACTCACGCGACAAGCTCTAGGTTTTACGGACGAGTAAATGTCAATTAAGAACTTTTTCCTCTAACACATATGAAATTATAGTATTGTAAAATCGACTTTATTTATTGTGGTATTGTTGAATATATAATACAAATTCAGTTTTTATTTCTCAAATATGTTTAAATATTGTTAGAGCAACATAATTAGTTATATCAGTATACAACTTTACACAGTGCCAATGAAATTGGAAATGTATACTGCATAAAACAAATCGGACATGACGTTATGATTCGCTGTTAGCCAATCCTAAAACAACCCGAAGCTGTCTCTGGTTCCGAGCAGTGAGTATAGCGAATTGAACTTTTGCCAAGAATTTAAAGTCCTTGAGATTAAACTGTGCTGACCTTAAACTTCAGCCCCCATAGAGTTCTAAACCAATGTAACGAATGGTTTGCAGCAGTAGACATTACTGGGGGCTGTTCTTATCTGACTGCTGTTCTCTTTGCTTTGGAACATTGACTTCTCATTTCTTCAAAAATTGGGATAAAATCTTTACTAAGGATTATAGAACGTTCCTGTAACTCATATAAACTTTTTGGTCCATTTCTAACGTCATAATTTTTGCTTACTATGTCTTAGTTTTGTACATTGTATTCCGCAACTTCACGCTGTCCATACTAACTTCAATTTATATTGAACAGATGGCGCTGAGCAACTAAATACCAGAAACGGATGAGAAGCTTGAATTTTAAAAGATTGTAATTTTCCATAGGCATTGTTAATTAATGTATATTTTATATGATCCTTAATCTTTAGAAAAAATATTTGCCAATTTACAAGAATTTATTTTTAGAAATAGGAGCATTATTATTATATTTTTAAATAAAATCTGACATTCATACTCGTAACATGCACACTTGACTTACAAAATGCACAGCCAAATTGTACAGCAATTTTAGTGATTATACTTTTTTTTTTTATCACATAGACGGCAAACGAGCAGACGGATTGCCTGGTGGTAAGCAATTACCGTCGCCCATGGGCACCCGTAACACCAGAGGAGTCACAAGCGCGTTGCCGGCCTTTAAGGGGGGTTGGAGCTCTGGAAACCTTACTCACCATCAGGAACACAACACTGCATGCCTGAAAGGTAGCAGTGCTATTATGGCTGTGGTCTTCTGTAAGGAGGAGGTACTTCCCCAGTTGGGCTTCTCCAGACTCGAGCGTGATGGTACTTCGCTGGGCCCTACCTCTCATAAAAATTGCTCTAATACTCGCTGATTACATTATCCGTGTGTCCCTGCTATATAAGCAGTTCAATGGTTACGGTTCGTTACCCCCTGTTACTAACTACAAAGCAAAATGAGCAATAAGTCTATTTATACCTCAGAAAGGTTAATACCATGAGTCCGGAATTGACCATTAATATTCGCAATAAAAATACCAAAGTTTTGAATGCCTATTGTGTAACGACTACTTAAATATTTGCTTAGATTGGTAATGACTGTTATTTATTTTTGGCTTGTATTTAAAGCCCAAAACAGTTTTTTTATTAAGTCAGACTTTACAAATAAAGTTGATGTAAGATCATAAAGATATAACACAATTAGGGAGCTGTATAAGGCGTCCGTTGCCTTAAATATAGTGATCCTGTTATGAGCTAAACTTTTTGCAAGATATTTGCATGTTGCATGCAGCTTTAAATTTTGTCCCTCTCTCAAACACAACGAAGAAATGTTATATGAGTAAAACGAACATCAACAGCATTTTAGATTTGACAATATTATATGAAATCCACTACATAATTATTATAAATATTAGTTTGTTCTAAAAGCACATAAACCCGAAAAGTGAGTTTATTAATTATAAATTAAATTTATGTTAGTAATACATATAGCAAACGGCTGATTTAATCACAACCCGACACATTCAACAAGACATCTGTCGTAAATATTTCAGAAGATTCGAGTTTTGTTAACAGGATCTAATAAGAATATATAATTATAATACTTTGAACAAATTCGCGAGATAAACTTTTGATAAGTACACATTTGCATAATTCATCTATCTATAATATAAAAATGAATCGCAAGATGTGTTGGTAAGCGCATAACTCAACAACGCCTGGACCAATTTGGCCAAATCTTTTTTTTAAATGTTCGTTGAAGTTCAAGGATGGTTTTTACGGCGAGAAAAATTAGAATTATTGCTGGAAAAACCCTGAAAATAGCCCTTTTCTTTTTCCCATACAAATGATTTGTAACTAAAACGTAGTCAATTTGAGCTTTATTGCTATGGTATAAATAGGTACTTTATATTCATTCAGCACTATAGTTGTTAAAGCGATAGTTTCTTACAAATTGTTAATAAAAATAAATTAGCCCTTATTCCCTAAGATACGGCTGTCAAAATCTCTATTGAATGACAAAAGTCACTGCTGAGTTTTCCGTTTCATGTATAATTCTGTGTTCAGTTTTCATCGTACATAAGAATTTTAAATAAAATCTTTAAATTGAAATGGTGAATGCGTAGAACAAAAAAAATGGTTTGGAACGACAGATATTCACACTGGCCACTTAGCTATCTTTTTAGCGTGTGACTTACTGTTGTCAATCTTATTGTATCAGCTCATTGGAAAAAAAGCGCATACAGGTGATATTAAATAATAAATAAAAAAAATAAGAACAAGCCAAGTCAACCAGCGTTGTGCACATAATAATTCAGTGAAGAGACAAATTGTGGAACAACTCCCAAGTATTTTTCCATCAACACAACGAATTGGTTGCACTATTCAAGACAACATTAGACCGCATGCCATCTGATAAGTTGATAACCACAAAATTGCCATCAGAGCCGATAAGACGCCTATAGGCCAACACGCAAGACGTGTTAATGCGCCGACATTTGATGAAGTCGCTATTGTTGTCGTGGGGGTCACTGTAAATAGTAGTAAAAAAATCGCGATATTCTTTTACATCGTCGGAGCGATAAACTGCAGCGTGTGTCCGAAACACATCGATCATATGATGCGTTACAATATCCAATCTTATTTTGGCAAGGTGAAGATGGGTATGATTTTTCAATGAAGATGATAAAACCAATGACAGGTAAATAAACAATCTACGTTTTCTTATAACAACGATAATAATAACACGACAACATTGTTACAGGCGCCGAAACTAATAAAAAAATTAGTTCAATGTATTATTACCTATTCATACCGACTGATGGTTCGGGAAAATGAAGACAATCACATCTTAAAATGTCGTCGTCTTTTTCACCAATATGTTGTGGATATGTACGTAAAAATAGAGACAGAGCGTTTGAAATATATCAGGTTAAACCAGGTAAAACTCCGTTCTGAGGAATACGTTCATCTACGAGATGCCATTAATGCTGTTGGGAATGCACAAAATGTCGGCAGAACAACTATCCTCCCAGCAACATACATGGGAAGTCCTCGGCATATGCATGAATACGCTCAAGATGCTATGTCGCCTGCTGCCGTGTCAGAAAACCGTCAGGATTGTTTATTTACACGCCAAGAAAGAAAACTAATAATGTTGTGTATCAACAAGCATTACAATAAAAAAAATGTTATGGAGGTAATAAAAAAATACAATGTATTGTATTAATAAGGTTTTTTATTTAATTTTATTACTTTGTTCTCAAAAATAAAGAAGTATTACCCAACGGCCAATGGCATACTATATATCCGTTACATGCAATTAGTCTTTATCTAGGCTAGTTATGAATAGTTTTTTTATGTTAATTATGTAATTATTTACTTATGTAGGTATTCCTAAATGTAAAACATTCTCGACCGTTAAAAATAACAAGCATCAACATAAATGTTTTTAAATATGAGATATTTCAGTTTATATTTGATTTACTAGAAACCTTGTAATAAAATAGATTCTAAGAATCAATTCAAGGAATGGAATGTAGAATTATATTTATCTACCTAGATCTGCTTAAATGGGTGAAGCCGACGTCTGATTCGTCTGCAACTGTACAAAATTAATTTAAGAGATCTTAGAAATCTCACCAGTACCGTACAACAAAATATGTCTTAAGTGAACTTAAATTGAACAATTGTCACAAAATTATTGCCATTTACGGACTCCTTAGTTCAATATCAGTCATATTTAATAAATATTGGAAACTAAAAGTCTTCATAGCAAAAAATAATCATTTCCCATCCTCTTAACAAACTAACAATGTAACATTTGAGGGCACAAGACTTGCTTTTGTATTGTTCATAAATAGGAAAAGTCTTAGGAATACGTATACTTACCAGTCTTGTTCAAATATCCATCATAAAATTAAGTGTAAAGTAGGAACCGGGAACCGACATTTTAGGCTGTAATTCGTTTATATGAAAAGCCGGAATCCAGATCCTGGTATGAAACTATACGAGTTCCTAACCGAAACAACATTTTTCATTTCGAGTACCGGATGCTTCTTATATTTTAATACAAAATATTATGAATAAATGAATACTACTTAATTTTACCCAAACAAACCTTACTGAGCCCAATCATACTTTAGCGGGTTATGCGAATTATAATAATTAATGGTAAAAAAAAACAGTTAAGAAAGTGATGCTCCTTACACAATTAATAAACCGATCGACGTCAAATATAGCAGCGCAGCTGTTGTCATACATGTCGTACCAGAAAATTGTAAGGACGACGCCTAGAGATGGTTTGGCGCAGGCGTATGTCCACTTGAATTTCATTTAGCTCCACTACTGTTATTGCTATTTATTTGTAAACGAACGCACAAATAACTCATCAAATGTATGAGTTAAGTAGTAAGTACACGGCTCACGCCCGTATTTAACGACATCCATAAAAGGAGAGCACAAACTGCCTCTTCACGCAATGTATTTTTGCCCGACTTCCTAATAAAATAATGCTAATAACATTTATAAATAAAAGATCAGCTAGGGAGGAAATCGCGGACAACGCGTCTCTCTCTGAGGTGCTAAATAAGATCTCTTCTTCATAATAGATTTACCTTCCTCTGTATAATTAAGGGGAATAAATGGGATTTATCTAACAAAAGGAGAAAACAAAGAAATAATTGTAGTTAATTATAAGCGGATGAACTCACGTGAACTTATATTGAACTAGGAGACATGTTTCGGGTAAGGTTTGGTACTCGTTTTCAAGTCGAGTCAGGACACACTAATATGGTGTATGTGTGTATCACTCTGTGGTGTATAGTATAGTGAATAGTTGTGAACCTGAAGTAGGCGACAAAATGGTGCTGCTAGATTCGCAAATGCAATTTAAAGCTTCATTAACTGTTAATTACCGGTCGTTAGCCGCAAAACAATCTGTCAATAATGTCACTGTTTCCGTTGAAATTGGGACCTAATTTCAAATTTTGAATTTAGTGTTCGGGAATGAGACAATGTGATTGTGGATTTATGTCTATTCCGCTTGATAGATAGTGGATACAATTTTATACATTAGATGGTGAAAAGATTAAAAATTTGGCTAATCTATCTATTTCGTTAGAGTAACGCTTTGAATTATTAAGCACTGTAGGTAATAGTGTGTTAAGTAGTACCGCAGCATTGTTTTCTGTTCCTTTTGAGAAGGTTTTTTATACGACAATTTCACAAAATGAATTTTTGCACATATATTTTTAAAATGCAGGGGCCACTTAGATGCATTTTGCGTGTAGTAGTGGTATCACACAAAAACAAGATTAAGTAGAGAAAGAGACATCAGGCTTTTGCTCATCAGTGGGACTTAAAACAGGCTAAAAAAAGATTGGAAATAAGTGAAAGGTTTAATTATGTACATACTCATTTACCCCAGTCCACATCTTTCAACTGTTGCCAAGCCAATAACGATTTACCGAGTCATTAGATGAATCTCTCAAGGTACTCGCTCGTTAGTTTTTATTTTCCCCTAATTCAGAGAACACGAACCAAACTGTGGAAGTTCATACTCATAAAACCAAATAACAATAATGAAGTTTGGCAAATGCTACAAATTCGCCCAAACTTCGCAAGTATCGCAATATGGCCTCGTCTGTCGCGCAAATTTGTCACATGAAAGGACGTTTAATTTGCTGTTTCACTAGCTGCTAATTACAACTTTGATTAGTGCGGCGACGCCGTCACGGGCGGCTGGGCGTTGTTTCGTACAGGTGCGGAACTGTATCGAACGTTTGAAACGATATGGAAATGTGACGTTTGAGCGACGTGAATAGGGCTCGGCTAAAAAATTGGTTTGAGGAGGGTCTGGAACAAAAATAGAAGCGCTATTTGAGGTGGTGAAGGTTTTTTACGATGTTTTCCTTTTTTATTATTTAATATTTTTCCATTGAAAGTAGTCGTATTTTTCAGTTTCAGAACGATCTGGGCGTGGTAACAGCTTATGTTCACTGTTATTGACTCACCCACACGGTAAGTTCAAGAAAGCTTGTGTTGTGGGTACTCAGCCATCGATATAATATAATATATATTACGTCTATTGCTGACTATTGGCCTCCCTTATAACGACCCACAGTGACCGGTTTTGCGCTGCCCGCATCCAGTGGAAGCATAATATGCAACCCATGACCCTGAGCCATAAGTACACAAGCAATAGCTCATCACTCAAATTAATGCCCTTACTGGGAATTTAACCCAGGCGTCAGAGATAGGGTCTATACGCCAGATCTGTCATCAATCGTCATCATCATCAATTCATCGTCATCATCAGCCGAAATACGTCCACTCTTGATTAAATACCTCCCCAATTATTTCCAAAACTACCGCTCCTTTTCGCCAGATGCCTCCAGAGTCCAACGATTTGCCTCAACCATAGCGTAGGTACACTTAGTTGGGGGCCTTTCAGTCGTTCTTACCCATCGTACATCGGTTCTTCGAGCAATATGCCCAGCCTAATTTCCTATTGGCCACTTAAGCCTGACAATTCTTTGAATTAGTACAAAATTTTACTATTCTGGTGGTATTGTCCGTTGAATTTATAAATTTAATTATAAATAAACCTACAGAGGAAGCCTACCTATAAGGTACCTACGGAGAAAGCCAGTCAAGCATCATGGGATTCTGAAAATGTTGAGTCCCAGCATGAGGCTTTAATACAGAACGCACGGAATAGCTGCGAACGAGCTAGGCTGGCTGTGTCTGAGCCGGATTCGGGCCATTGGTTGCATGCGCTGCCTTCACGTAACATTGGCTCTGTACTAGATCCCTCGGCAATGCGCATTGCGGTATGTCTTCGATTAGGACTTAAGATTTGTGAGTGTCATGCTTGCAGTCTCTGCGGTGAGCCCGTGGACTCTTTGGGTCGTGCCGGTACTTGCACTGTCTGCGGAGCGCGTGTCGGCTCTACAGGCATGCAGCCATTAATGATTTGATTAGATGTGCCCTCTCTACCGCATCTCGTACTCGTTTTTATTCAATAAATATGTGTTTGTTGCGCTAGCGGTGGAAACAATGGGCCATCCGACACCAAAAATTATGTTAAAGATGTGTCGAGACTCCTCATCTCGGGTCTCGGGCGATTATAGGGCGTTTTTCTCTTTTTTCAGAGATTGAGTCTGGCGGTGCAAAGGGGTAATGCCGCCAGTGTCCTGGGTTCTATGCCGCAGGCAGGGGATTTGGGTGAGGTTTTTTTTATATTTAATGTGTAAAATTAGGTATAAGAAGA